>JAWWMP010000081.1:145733919-145756842 GCA_035047865.1 Dendrocincla tyrannina | reverse complement strand
TTCCCCTTTTCCCTTTCGGGGTTGTTCTGTAGATTCATAGTGTTTGATTGTCTATAATTGTAATATATGTGAATATAAATATATATATACTTTTACTAAAATTGTCTTTTTGGGTACTTTTTTTCCCTTCTCTCTTGGGAAGGGGGGGAATCTGTGTGGCCAGCAGTTGGGCTTGGCAGGGAGCCAACCCAAACCTCCACAATGAGCAACAGCAGAAATTGCGTTACGGGTTGTACCACAGATTGACCTCAGCCTCCAACCCGCTTCCCCATCTCCGAAACCTCTGTGTGCAAATGAGCAAAATGCCAACACATTTATGACCTCTGTGTTTTCCTGTAACTCTATAAAGAGTGTTGGGACATTTTGCGATGAAGGCACTGGTTGTAAAACTAGTCCCCTACAATTACAGACTGTGATGGCTGTGTTTGACTGCCAGTGTGTCTCCAGTGTCCTGTGGTTTGCAGCACAGGGTTCACATTCCAGAAGATGCCAGTGACTCAGTCGCTAATTACAATATCCTTGGGACTATTTATATTTGCTCACTAAAACACATGGTAGTGTGAGAAAATTGGAGTGTCCAGGCTGCTAAACCTGCAGAATGAGCACATCAGACCAATGTCCTCCTAGGGGAAAAAAAAAAAGTATATCTGTGGTGCCCGTGTGACACTTTGCTCTGCCTTTGCACTTGGCAGTCACCATGGGAGGCCCCTGAGAGGCCAATGGATAGTCCATGAATAGCTGCAGAGATTTGTAACAGGTCACTGTCTTTGGACAGTATATGCATGGACACAGTGGTCCCCAGCAAAGGCTGCACATGTGCAGTGATGGTGGAGCTGGCTATTTGTGCAGGGACCAGCCACTCTCCTCTCCATCCCTGGAGTTATAGAGGCAGGACTGGAAGCAGATGTGACATTTAAGGGACATGGGGCAGAAGGATAAAACTTTACTGTGCCATGGCATAGTCAAATGATCTGGTGTTTTTCAGTTACCTATCACTAGGCAATAACAATGGGATAGGACTCAAGGCTTCTTATTTCCTCCTCCCCCAAGATGATTTGAAACTGGGCTGAGCTGAATTTGAAACTAGGTTGCTGAGATGTAGACATCTGCTACAGCTGCTGTATCTTGTGAGAAGCAAATAGGGAAAGCAACAGCTGACGTGTACCTGCAGTTGCAAGAGCTGTTGAGCCTCCTGTGTGCTGAAGAAAATGGCTGGACTTGTGCTCCGAGGTGGATTTTGTCCTCTGGGATGGTAGATGTGATACCTGCAGTGCAGGTGGCCATTTTTTGGCTTGTCTTTTAGGATCCTGCCTAAAAGTCTTATGAAGAGCAGCTGAGGGATTTTTCAGCATGGAGAAAAGGTGGCTCAGGAGGGACCTTATTACCCTCTACAACTATCTGAAAGAAGGTTGTAGTGAGATGGGTGTCAGTCTCTCATTCCACATAACAAGTGACAGGACCAGAGGAAATGGGCCTCAATTATGCAAGGGAAAGTTTAGTTTGGATTTTAGGGAAAGTGTCTTCACTGAAAGGATGGTCAAGCATTGGAACAGGCTGCCCAGGGAACTGGTAGAATCACCATCCCTGGAAGGATTTTAAAGACCTGTAGATGTGGCACCTGGGGACATGGTTCAGTGGTGAATGTGACAGTGTTAGGTTAATGTTTGGACTTGATGATCTTAGAGATATTTTCCAGCCTTAAGGATTCTGTGATTCTATGATTCTATTGTGCAATAGTTAGTCTTAATAGTTTAACTTAGGTCCCTGTACTTAAAAGGTCTTTGAAGTTTTTCAGAGATTGACAAATGGTTCACTTGTGTTCAAGGGCATGTTAATACCCAGTAACTCCAAGAAAACCAGTTCAAACAGGCAAATAATTACCAATAAGTCATCTCTGACTTCTAAGTGTAGCCACTGCATCCTGTGGGCTGGCTCTAACATGTGCATTAGATGTGCACTGGGGCATACCCAGTGTCCAGATTCCCCAGCTATCCAGCATGGGGATCTTGGTTTCTTTTGGGCTTGTGTGCCAAGGAATTTCCTTCTTATGGAAACTACAGAATTGGGAAGTGAAAATGTACAGTCATCCCAACAGGATGTCACCAAAATGTGCATCTGGATTCAGAGCCTGGAAATACTAGAGCATCCTGCAAAGTGTGCATAACTATGCTGTCACCAACAATGCTGGGGTGAGTTCTTTGAACTAAAAGAATGTGTTTTAAGTGAACTTTTTTCTTAACATGGTCAGAGATGTAGCTATTACTCAAGATCATGGATCTCAGTGGACTTCTGGCATTGTGAATGACCCGACATCCTAGGCATCGGGTCTGGGCTGGAGCAGGCAATCTGGCTGAGCTCCTCAAAGACAGCAGGAAATACAGAAGAATGAATGCTGGAATTGCTTCAATATGTGCTACTGCAGGAAGTAAACTGGTAACAGTTGAGCAGTCCCTGTGAAAGTCTTTCCCTTGTCCAAGTCCCAGCAGTGACAAATTCTGACTTCTGCATTCACACAAAAGGTTTAACAGGGGTTAACCATGCCCAGGAATGTGCACATGAATTATTCATATCTACCTGCATATTAAACAAAATAAATCTGTCCCTAAAGGCCTTTTTTTTTTTTGTTTAAACTAATAGTATTTGCTTTCTCCCTAAAGTTAAACAAGCCAGGTCTTTTTTTTATTCCTGTACATTTGAGGTTGATGAAAAAGAATTAAATTAAATTTTGACTGTTCATAGCCCAAGAAGCAACCAGTTTTTTGGCTATAAAAAGACTAATAGATTGTCCAACCGCAAGATACTTTCAGATATTTCTTAATCCAAATATTTTTGGTTAATTCTGCTTCAGAAACCATCCCATGGATTTTTCATCAATGCAAGATTTTTGTTCGTGGTGCATACATGATGGGAAGAAGGCATCTATAGAATCTTAATAAACTGCTCCTAGTGCTTGGAGTTAAATTAGTCTACAGGATATGAATGCTCTCTGATCAAGGCTGTGGCCAGGTTTTGGGGTATTGGTAGGTCTAATCTGTATTGTACTGTTCAACTGACATAAGCAACCATTGCAGTTTCTTAAAGAGCTCTCTCTTTGTGATTTCCTATCAGGCCTTGTTTGTCATACCTGAAATTAATGGGAATATTTTTACTTTCATGAATAGCTTATTGGTGGATTTTTCCTATAGCCCAAACAGCGTGACAAGGAGAATCTAGCAGGTCTTAGTAGGAAGTTTTTCCTTAAATATCTTTTCTTACCCTAAAATAATACTAGTTTCTTGTACAAGCTAGGAGTAAGAATTGTTGCTAGTTACACTGAATTCATCAGTCCTGACACTCTGGCCTCCTAAACACTTACCTGCTGTCATTTGCCGTGGCCATATGTGTACAGTCCTCTGGGGTGGCAGATATGCCATTTTATGGCTTTCTGGAGAAACACAGAACACCTTGACACCTGAGGAACTCAAAAGCAGCCTTCAAATAAAGGAACTAATTAAACCCAGAACCTAATACAAATAGTCCTGGTGAAATTGGCTGGTGCAAGCCTATCTGGCGTACAAGGACATCAAAGGAATAATGAACTCCTGTTTAATCTTGTTAATCACTGGAGCAGTAAAGGAGCTGAAAGAGGGCCTATGGCACCAAGCCAAGTGTCCATCACTGAGAAAATGGGAGATGACTTCAACGCAAAAAAAGCCTTCAGTAATGAGGTAAAGAGCTCAGTGTCAAAACCAGCTTTCAGTGTTGTTCAATATGCCACTTGCAGCAGCTCAAAAACTGGGAGGTAAAGGGTAAAAGAGAATGAAGGGACTGATATAGATAAACAGAACAATGCATCACATAAAGTGGTGTGTTATTAGCATGAGATCAGGTGTTGAAAGGTACTGCCTGAGACGCATGAATTTATTTCCTGTTTTTACAACGGGCTGGGGATAGATTACAGCATCCTTTACACCAGGTGGGATGGCTAGAAATGCGTATTCACTTACTAGCTTCCATTTTTTTCTTCTCTCTCATGCTCTGTCTTTGGCCTTGTTTTCTTACTGGTTTATACCTGTTTTATCTTTCCTGAAGTGTCACCTTGTCTTTCCTGTGCAAGGGTAGTAAGTGCTGTATTTGTTCCCTCTGTTTTCAGCTGAGACTTTAGACTGATGTTTCTGAAACAGTGACCCCATATTTCAGGCCAGCGACTGCCTGCTCATCTGCCTCAGTGCCTCTGGAAGCTTGCTCTTTTTTGAAGTATAACTTCATTATATGCCTCAAAAAAGGCTTCTGCTCCTCATAATCCCAAATTTTCGGTGGTGTTCAAACTGAGATCAAGCTCTTTTTGTGGTCTGTGTGAGACTTGTGCCTTGCTCCTTTGCTGCGTACAAGGACAAGTAAAAATAGTGTCTTCCAGTGTTGTGATGCACAGGAAGCAAACCAAGATCGGTAAACAAGAGCCTGAGTGGTGGCATCATGTACCACTGGTAAATCATATGTATATTTTTTATAAAATTGACACTGTGTAAAATGTGCTCTAAACCACCTTATTGAGTATGTCCTAGAAGATAATAGCCTTGCTGGAAGATATCTTCTTCATGTTGGTGTAAGGCCTATTCCATGTTCTTAAGCAAGGACTCATTATTCACCTAAGGAGAGCTCTTGAGTGCTGTCCTTACTGAAATCTGGGAATCTGGTCAGGTCAGCCATGAAGTGCTGCTTAAATCCCAGCTGTAACATCAATGGAAACAAAGGGTAATTGGTTAATGGCAAGAACCTCTTTAAAACACTCTTGAGGCCTTTAATCTATAGGATTTGGAAAGTTTTATAGTTTCAAAATTCCCCTGCAAGCTTCTTGTAAAATGTAGATAACTAATTTTTTTAATGGCCTGTGCAACCCCTTTAGCCATCACTTCATGCAGGGCTTGTCGGCAGCTGATAAGTCTCTGGTTGGTTCCTCCAGAGATTCAGTCCTTAATGCTTTGATTATGTCAGATAACCACTGCTGGTTGATGATGCTGAGTCAAACTGCATCATCACTGAATGATGAAAGCATCGGTGTGCACTTCACTCCCTCCAAAATACTACTTCCTGTTGCCAAGGGGAACTATGGTTGAGGCAGTGGTTTACTGATAAGGATGTGGGAAATTTTGTTGTGGTGGAAGAGCCCTGGAGATGGAGACTTAAAAATATTCCTGAAATCTGATACTCTGTCAGCTGTTGACAGGATTTCCTTTCCTGTGGAGGAAGAATTGTCAGGAACAGCAAAAATACTGTAGCAGATGATGGCTACTATAACAATAACAGCAACAGATGCTGGGTGAAGTAGTAGGTCTCTCCTTTAGGATTTGGACACTTTTACTTCCATCCCATCCCTGAATTGAGACACATCTTGCCTGTCCAGAAATAGCTGTTTTCAGCCTAGAGCACTGTGGAAGATAAGGATGCCAAATGTTTAGATGCAGTAGAAGAAAAATAACCCTTATCTACACTCTGGCTTCACATGACTAATCGTCAGACATACCTCATTAAATACAAATACACCACGCAACTTTAGAATATGGCACGATAACATATTTTTTTCTCTTATTTTTAGAGTATATGTTAGCACAGAAAATAACTAAGATAGGTAAATAAAACGAGGGCTCTTTATCGTGTGATAACCTTGCAGACTGTACTGGAGGTATTAGAAGGGACACTGAGGATCTAGTGAGCATACAGGCTCTTCCTTGTGGGCACAGGCAGTTCATGGAAGCTTAACTTTTGAGACTGCAGAAATGTTAGGCAAGAAAATTGACACGATCATGTGTTTTCCGAAAGACTCCCAAGTGATATGGTTTTCACAGAATTTATACACTGCCCTGGTCTACATTAAAGTTTATTGCCATTGACTGTCCTCCTGTAAAAGTGAAATATGCTATTTTTTCACAGACTATAGAGACTGCTGTTTTCAGAAGTCTCAGAGAACCAATAGATGATGACAGTCTCCCTAATCTTGGCTATTGATGATCCCTCATCAATGCACTGACAAGGATGATAATTCAGCTGAGAGTTTGAGCAAGACCAGAGTAAGGAGCATTTATTGCAAAAGCTGCTTCTTATTAGTGCTTGTGGCTGGCAGTCTTCATAAGAAATATATTCCAGACACCACACTTGAGGCTCTGATGTCCAGTGCCTTTCCTGATTCCTTTCTCACCTACTTTTCACATTCCCCTCCACGTTGTTGTCTCACCAAAAACTTTTACAGTTAGATGTAGCCCAATGGTTTCCTCTTTGGGTATTATCTTGGGATCCTTGGGGATGCAAAGCAGGAAACTTTCCTCAGAAAGCATCTTTGGGCAAAATAAGAAGTCTCTGGCTCTGTCCTACGTCGAGAAGTCTTTCCAAATGTGCTCACTGCTGCGTTTTCTGGATATTAAATCTTACGTTTGTTGCTCTGTTTTTCTGGGGTTGGGTTCTGTTTTAATTTTGTGGGGTTTTGCCCCTTAACGCAGGAGAGTCAGGAAAATCTCAACATGCACAACAGCTGCCACCATGCTGCCCATATCAGATCCTTAATGGAGCCAGACAGAAATCCAGCTAATACTCAGAGCAACCAAGCATGGCCCCTTTATTCTGATCTTCAGATAATTATCTTGCAACAAAGGTTGTAGGACCACGGGACGAGTACAGAGCTCTTTGATCATCTTTTGGCCATACTTTAGGGTGTTGGGTTCAGTGTGGACATCTGGTCTGTAAAAGAGAATCTGGCTGCATATTACAGTTTGATGATGTATAAATTGTCCAGTGACAAGTTTTGCCATCTTCTCCCTGTATCAGGAAGATCTGGGTGTTTTTTCTGATTCTGGAAAACAGGCTGCTTCCTGTAAGGGGGTTATTATTTGCAGGTAGTGAGACATTCGGCTGATTTGATCAGCAGAGCACTGCATAAGAAATTAGTTTTCTAGCCAAGTATGCTGTTACAAATCTGAGCTTCTCTTTCAGCTCACTATTTTAGTTTTAATATGAACTAGGGTCCACTGCTTTTCAGGAGATGTAATCATGTTAGAGTGTTTCAGTGGCCCCATATTGTTTTAGAAGCTCTAATGAAGTAGGAGGCTTATGATCAAAGAGCATCTTATTAAATACCATATTTATGGCATTACTGATTAAACAATTTATAAGCCAGTTGGGAAACCACACCTGCCTTGCTGCACAAACCTTTTAAATCAAAGCAACTGAGAACAGGAAAGTCCTACCCCTTCTCCCTGTGCTTGAGCATAGTGCAGTAGAAAACAGTACCTTTGTCCATGATAATTTAGGCAGGTCTGTTCTCTCCCATTCACTTGTAGAGAGGACTAGGAAGTTATGTGTAGGATCTCATTTTCCGTATGTCATTGACAATGTGCTGCTTCCTTGGTGATAGAAAAACCAAAAACCAGCCCATATTTCTCCTGTATGTCCAGTACAGACATGCTGTATGACACATTAAACTGTTTAGGGAAAGTCCTCAGTAAGCAGTTTTCACTGTACTGTTGGTGGACTAACACAGCTAGGGGAAATATCCTGTTCAAGTGTTGGAGAAATGATCGAAGTATTGCTTACTTTTTCATTAGTACTGGGGTTCAAGATTCAAGAATTAAAATTAAAAGCTTCATGCTGTCTCCCTCAAAATCCCAGTTCCAATCCTAAAGTCAAGGGAACATATTCCACCCACAGTGCTTCCAGGCACATGAAGTAAACAAAATTATAGTAGTAATATTACTACTAACAGTAGTAGGACTAGTAGTAGTGGTCATAGTAATAATATACTTTCTTGTCCTTCAGCTGAAGTAATCTTAAAGGTTACTATACATCACAAATTCATTTGGAGGTTTGCCTAGCTGTTTTCTTTCCAGTTCCACCTGGGCAATCTACCTTGACTACTTTTTCAGCTCAAAACCCCAATATTTTGGGTTTCTTTGTTTCTTCTCCAGAAGAGATTTTGAAAATCATAGCTGATCAATCAAGCTGACAGCTGAATTTAAAAACCTGCAACTTTTATTCAATCTTAATGGCAATTGAGACAAAGTAAATGTAAGTCATATGTAATGAGTTAACAGTTTTTGTCCTCTTCTGCTTCATTCACTGCACAAAATATGGAGCATTCCTTATAAGCAGAATACATCTCTCACAACTTCAGTACTCTGATAATTCCTGTCTATATGAGCTCCCTTTCTGCTGAATGGAAGGAGTTAGGCACTGCCAAAGAGGGATTCAGCTTGTCTTTAGATCAGTCTGAGGCAGATGTGATGGGTTGTCTTCTTAAAGACTCCTGTAATTCTCTGCTGACCCAACAGGGAACTGAGGCAACCTACATACATCAGGTGTCCCCTTTTCAGACACCTAAAATAGGTGAGATGCATCTCATCCTTTGCAGAGTTCTTAATTTTTTAGTGTATGGCCTGATGACAATTTTTCTGTAATGCTACTGAAATCCTTCAGCAACCAAAGTGTCCATTACCTCCAAGGGCTTTGGTTTACAATGGAGTATTCAGGAGGGGAGGTTGTCTCACCAGCTGTAGACCTTCACTGAGGTTTTGCTCATAACTGAAGCATCCTAAGCTTTCTTGATGTCAAGGAAGAGAAACATATGTTTTTGATATCTGTTTCAGTATGAGATTGATCTTTCCCTAGAAACACCTGTATTTGGTTATCTGTTCAAACTGAATGAGAGTCTGTTATTATCCTGTCTAGAGAGTTGACATGTAGCCAGATGAACCCCTTGTGAAATGCTCTGTGACCAAAGAATCGCAGAATGATTTGGTTTGAAGGGGACCTCAAAAATCATCTAGTACCAATTGCCCTGCCGTGGACAGTAACACCTTCCACTAGACCAGGTTGCCCAAAGCCTTGTTCTCTCTCTGAGGATAGTGGAGGCAATATCTGAATTTGACACAGAACAAATTAATAATGTAATTGAAAAAAAATCCATCCACTGGTTTTTGGTGTGGACTCTAAAACATGTAAAGGCATCTTTCCCATGGACCTGCATGACATTTTTCAAAGGATAACCCTCATCCACCACTTAATGAAAAAATATACAAAGAAATTTTCAATTTGCCAATCCATGATTTACTTGTGTGCTTTATCCAATCCTGAATGTAAATGAGATTAAGTTGTGAGCATGACTTACTTTCATTACAGCAAGTTCTGTTTGCAAAACAGTTTTAGTAACCCTACTTATGTTTCATAGTGTTATTTAGGATTTTGAAACTACATTTTGATAGGAAATCTTGGGGGGGGGGCGAGGAAAGAAGAGATTGATTGAATCTGACTCTTAACTCATTTCCATTGAAAAAGCGTATTAGTGTGCATGCCTTTGGAGTTGTTCATGGTGTGTGAACCTTTGCTTGAGTTACCAGGGAAAATAGGAGCAACTCTGGGCCTGAGCTAATGATGGGAAAACTCAGCAAGACAGTCTTGTCTCACTGTATCTTGCACTTGTGTATTTTTAGCAATGGACATTCTCAAGCTCTGTGAGATGAGCAATACTTCACAGCTTGAGGTTTCTGGTGACCTGACATAATGATGTCACTTGGGCAGCATTTCAACCTTCACCAGCCAGAGCTTGTCTCCTGTAAATGGTTAACAATTTCCCTTCCCAGTCAGTGTGGTCTCTTCCTCCCAGCTACACTCAATTACTTTCCTCACATTCCTGTGGTTGGTGTAGATGAGGGATATGTCCTGCATGGTGGAATGAGCTATAGAAGGTTTAATATGGACAAGTCATACTGTGTTTTGTGATAGCCAGGAGGGAGCTCTCATGTTCTGGTAGGGTCTATTTACCATGATTTATAGCTGCAGTTGTGGCTGGTTGCAGTATGTCAGAAAGGTGTATCACTGGAGTTGCTGCAGAGGTGATTATGAGGTGGAGCCATGAGGCCCTGGAGCATCTTAACTGCTTTATTTGCCCTCCTGAATGTCCAGTAATAGCTGAAAATAGAGTGGACAGGAGGGAAAAGCTGTTGACAGCCAGGAAAGTTACTGTAATACTAAAGGCCTCAACTTGGCACCAGGCAACCATTTCTCTCTTTGCAAACAATTAAGATTATATTTCCCCAGAGAGAGCTATTTTTTCAGAAAAAGGTCCAGAAAATGAAGGAAGCATTATGTTTTATTTGCTCTCTGCTATCTTGATTTGCCTAGGGACTGGCCCACAGAGGTTTTTGCACCTATTTATTCATATTAATGTGAAGAATTATATCATTAGGTGGGTGCCTTTTCGTGTTGCAGCTGTTTTCAACTTCTGCAATGCCTTTCAGCCTGAAAGGCTCATGAGAGCAACTAAGAAATCCAAGACTTGTTGAGCCTAAGTTCATCACACAAAAATATTTATCCTAGAAAATTTTTAAGAGGTCACTAACTGAGCAAAGTTAAAAGTACTGCCATATTTTAAAACCAGTTTATCAAAATAATCTACTCTTATGTCACCTCCAGGTTTGTCTGCTGGAATTACAAAGACAAGAGTTAATATGTGTAATTGTGCATGTGTGAGTGGAATAAGAGTTTGGAATAGCCCAAATAAAAGAAAAACACAGCTTCTCTGCTCAGTTGCTCACAATCTGCCTTTTAGAGTGCCTGTAATTCCACAGTGTGTTTGGTTCTGGGAGTGGCTGTTAGTTTGGGTTTGCATTCTGTAGAGCCAGTTTGGTGCTAAAAGCAGGATGTTTGCATCCATAAAGTACTGCACCTTCAGGAACTGGATGCATTCCTGATCATGGTACCATTGCACCCCCAGTATCCCTCTCAGGGTTTTGCAGATGAGACTTCATGTCACAGAACCATGGGTTTGTTGTGCCTGGGACCATATTGATGCAGAGACTCACTTGTGCCATTTATGATTGAGATAATAGTAGCCTGTTAAAACAAAGAAGCTTTAGACAAATATCTTCAGTCAAGATTAGTAGCTCATGAAAATGACAAGGTGATTGGACTAAGTTGCATTAAAATGATATGAAAAGTGTAGGTAGTCAAATTTCTAGGACAAGTGGTTTTCATTAAAGACACAGACCTATTAGAGTGGATCCAGAGGAGGTCCATGGAGATGATGAGAGGGTTGGAACACTTCTGCTATAAAGAAATTCTGAGCTGGGGATGTTTAGCCTGGAGAAGTGAAGGCTCAAGGGGGACCTTCTCATGGCCTTTCAGTGCATAAAAGGGTCTTGTGAGAAAGACACAGAGAGAGAGAGAGAGAGACCTTTTATCAAGCTCTGTAGTGACAGGACAATGGGCTACAGTTTTAAACTGAAAGAAGGTATATATATATTGGAGATAAAGAATTAATTTTTACAATGAAGCTGGTGAGACACTGGACCAGGTTGCCCAGAGAAGCCATGGATGACCCATCCCTGGAAGTGTTCAAGGCCAGGCTGAATTGGGTTTAAAGCAACCTGGTCTAGTGGAAGGTGTCCCTGCCCATGGCAGGGCTATTGAAACTGAGTGGTCTTTGAAGGTCCCTTCCCACCCAAAACATTCTGTACTTCTATGATTCTACGAATAATTGTTTCAGTTTGCACCTGTACATTTTTCTGCATGAAGGTTAATGAATTACACAGCATTTTCAGGATGTTGTGGCAGTGCAAACATTAACTACTGATTTCTGAAGAACTCTCTCCAGGGCCTGTGGCAGCTTGAATTTATGCTTGGTTTTGAGTTTTTGGACTAAGCAGATTAGACCATGACAGAATTTTGTTCTGTTTTTTCCCAACAAGAGCAAGGCTAATTTCTGAAGTGCTGTTTGTGGGCTAAGATAACTATCTAAATAAAGCTGAAGGCATGTCCCACTGCCTAATCAATGTCTTGTATTTATACTTCTGTTATGAACAGGATTTGACCTGATGGATTCGTTCAGCGTGAAGCAGATTTTTGGAATGAAAGAAAATGGAATTCAGAGTGCTTATGTACGACTTGGAAGCTTTCCTGTTGTTCAGAAAACTGAGTGAGTAGCCTTTTTTTACTTTATTTTCATTTGCACCTCTGCTTTACATTATTTAGTTCCTCAAGGTTAACCTTGTAGTAGTTATCTGGTACCTACACGTATATTGCTGCTTTGAGCAGCTCTTTCACTTCTACTGGCACAAAATATACACAATGTGATCAAGACCCTCTGCATCAACTCTAGGCTCCACCCTGGTAGAGTATGAGCTGAGTTTGCTGTATCTCAGTGGTTCTGAGGACCAGTATCAAGAAATTCACAAAAGAATTCAGGGCTTAATAAATAGCTTCTGAAAGGAATTTTTGGTAGCACTCCCATTGGGAGTGCTAAACACAGACCAGTTCCTGGTAGATGTTGTTACCAGTTAGTTAATATGATTTTTGGCCTTGTAAAAGAATGAGCAATTTTTAATCCTGTGTCAACATGGATTCAGTCCTCAGAGCCTTTTATGATCTAAGGCTGACAGCTGTGTCGTAGACTATCACAACAGTTTCTCTTTGGGTTGTCACTTGAGCCCTACTAGCATTAATCTTGAAAAGAGTGAGTGCATAATTTCACTGAGTAGCCATGAGCCATAGCTTGAATTGTCATCATTAACATTTTTGCAGTAAATTTCTCTGTGCTGGTTTGAACTTTAGCTTAAAAAATCGATAGTAATTCTTTTCCTTCTTATGGATGAGGGATGTTATTTTTTATGCCGTTTTTAGCTTTTTTTACTCAGCTCACCACATCTTAGAGATTGTCCTGGGACTTATACTTTCTTGGTATCATAGTACTTTTTCTTCATTCTGGAGCCAAGATTGATTGATTTGCCCTTTCCCCCTCCCCCTCTTTCTCCATATAAACACAGAGTTTAAAAAGAAAAAAGAAAATGTACAAAATATTATATGCTGAAAGGAAAACTGTTTGTTCCAAAGTCCATAAATTATATTAAGTCTAAGGGTAAGTAAACTCATGATGTGTGATCTGATTCAACCCAGCCAACTAAAGACATCTTGGTCTTAGTATATATATAACTGGTCTGGGTGTAGATAGGAATAAACCTATTTCATTTGTCTCACAGCAATCTCTTGGTTCTGTGACAAATAGGACTAGTGCAATCCTTGGAGCATAAGCAGGAACTGTCAAGTATGAGTTGATAACCTTCACATCAGGTGACTCGGTCACCACTGCTGTGATGTGATGTCCAGTCCTAGTTTCAATAATTTAGATAGAAATGATGTGAATAAAAGTTTGAAGAGCTGTGAAGCAAGTCTAATAGTGAGAAATTCAAGAAGTGCAGTGTAGACCGGTAAAAATAAGAAGCTGCTAACAACTAAAATGATGGTTCTCTATAAGAACTTCTGGGAAATCAAAGTTTAGTAAAGGGTCTTTGGCTAAGGATAATGGAAGAGTGAAAGTCAGTGGCTACTTGTTAATGGCATCAAAACCCAGGAGGGAAGAAAAGCACACCTTTCATGATGAATGAAATTAACCGCTGAAAAAAGTTATCACAGATTACAGAGAGTTGTCCATTTGAATTCCTTTTTCAAATTAAGGGTTGAGGCACTTTGTTGTTGCTCTTTTTGTTGTTGTTTTTGTTGTTGTTTTCCCAGAAAGACTGAGGGAGTGAAGCCAGACCAACCAGCTATGACGGCTTTCTGTCTGCTCAGATTACACCCCTTTATTTGTTGTTGCTGTTGTCTTTAAAACAAGTAGGATATTTTATTGTCCAGGACAATTAGAAGTAAAACATCCTTAATTGGTAGATTGAAATGACTAAGCTTCCTTTTGAATGATTCTGAAACATGGAATTAAAGAAGGACTTATATTCTCAGCCTTTTGTATTGTGACTTCCACACTCCTGTGATTTGGGAATGAACCCAAATGGATATAACACCATGGAAGGTGTTTGCGTATTTGCTACATTTTAGTCTTTGTATGCCAGGACTCTAAGATACTGCATATAGGGTCATTGCTCACAGAAAATAAAATCTTGTAAAGCTGCACAAAACCGATAACTGTACTAATAAACCAAACGAAAACATCTGTCCTGTCTTGCAGATAACCTCAAGCAATGTTTAGCAACATCTCATAATTAGATGCAAAATCATTAAATGAGTAATATATGTAATTCAGTTTATTATCTGCTTAAAGGATTTGTATCCTTTTATGTAAGCAATAGTACTTTTACAAAGTGCCAGCTTAGCTGTCTGGGAAATGTGCCTACTCATCTTCTGATCTGTAACCTACAACTACAAACTTTCTTTCTCTTTGTGGTGAGGCATCATCTGTGAGCAGGCAAACACAGCAGACAGGAGCTTGGATGCAGTCAATGATCTGACTACTGAGGCACTCACAGGTCTCTGTAGCTGGCTGAAGGATGGTCCTGAAATCTGGCTGGTGATTCTGCCCACTCCTCATGTAACTGGGGCTCTCCTACTGTTTATTCACAGTGGATCAGTGTGACTCCTCAGTGGATCTGCTGGCCAAAACTGTGCCCCAGATTTATGGGTTTCAGTGCTCAGACTTGTTTCTCATTACTGTTTTCTTGTCTAATGGCAAGAGTTTGGCTCACTGTCTCATTCTGTCCTCCATTTGTATCTCTTAACCCTAACTCCAGGGCCTTTCTCCTGGCCGTGTCCATCCCTCAGTTTTCTCTTGCTCGGTCTGGTTCAACCCTGACTTGATCTTGGCTACCACTTCACAGAACTACCTGATGCTTGGTCAAGCTTCTAGTGATGATCTCTTTGCTCTTTATATTGCTCTTCCCTGGTTTCTGAGTCTTGAATTGTTTGGACATGTACACCTCAGTGTGCTTTTCTGGGAACTCTGTCTCCTGACAACAGCTTTGACTTCAGTCACCCGCTTTAGGTTTCTTCAAGAGCTCTTGCCCTGATCTCATCATTTGTCTCCTTCCCCAAGAAGAAATTGTACAAAAAGCTACCAAAACCTCCTGCACAGAACATGAAACCTGTTGAAATAATCCTTGTTCCTTATTTCTTCCCAAACATATATTTCATATGACAAACAGCAGGGACAACTAAAATTGTTCAGCTTAGAGGAGAAAAGGCTCAGGGAAGGAGGATCTTATCCATGTATTTAGATACCTGATGGGGAAGAAGCAAAGAAGATGGGGCTAGAATCTCTTTAGTCATATTCATCTACAGGGCAAGAAGGAATGGGAACAAATTAAATCCATGAAATCTAAACAAAAGAAAAATCTTCTTTAGACTAGATGACTTCAAGATGTCCCTCATTGTTTCCTATTTCTGACAAGGTAAAGGAGATTAAGCATGACTGAAGTGGAATGACTGAAGGCTTTTTTGGTCCTTTAGAGAGTAAAGAGCTGAAGGGAGAATGGAGAGACATAGGAAAGATTGCATCAAAGAGAGCAGAAGGAGTTGTTCACAAGGCTCCTTGTGGGAAAGGGTTGTTTGGGGAAAAAATAAACTACAGTAAGTGAGATTTAGAATAGATTTTTTTTTTTGGCAGTACATAGCACGGTGAAAGACATAAAGTACCTGGAGACATTGTATCTGTTCCTTCTCTAAGCTTTCTGAAGTAGAAACAACAAAAAATAAATTCTACCAAGGACATATGGGTAAGGTTGATTCTGTGTTGTGAAAATCCCTCTTGTTTTTAAATTTTTTTCTCTGTAGAAGTTGTAATTCACCTGGCCTTGTAGTTGAGTTAATTGACTCTTAGACTAATCTGCAGCAGTGTGTTTTTTTTTTTTTGTCTTGGATTTTTATAAGGGCCTTTTCTGCAATCTATCCTGTTGTCAGAATTACAGACCAAGGAGCTGACAGAGTGCTCCCTGTAGGTACCAGGCATCCAGCAAAACTCCATAATATGGATCATCAGCTCAATTCAGCCTTGTGTGCAAGAAGAAAATAAAACATTTCTGGGGACAATTCCTGCCCTTCGATCCCTAAGGAAGCTGAACTTCAAGATGGAGATCACTTTTTAGTGAGGAAATAAGTGAATACTCTTAAACAAAGGTTTTATTCTATATGTAGCAATGCATCTCTGTAAAAGAAGAAGGGACCAACGACTTCAGAAACAGTTTTTGTCACATCTTCAGAGCAATGAGAGTGTCTTTAGATTTGCTTTTGGCATGAAACCTTTCCCTGTTGGGAACTTGCAGCCAGCTCCTTGGCTGCTTTAAAAATCAGTTGAGGGTGACAGATAATAGGTCATTATAGCTTTCTGTCAGTTTAAAACTACCTGATGGGCTGTTTGTCAGCCTTGTGTGATGAGGTGTGGCCAGATGCACAGGAATATTTAGGTACCCAACTCCCAGTTATTTCTGGGACCACTAAGCATTAAGCAGCTGAAAACCCTTTTTTTTTAAATTAAGCTTGCATAATGGTATTCCTGTTCCCAGCTCAGAGGTATCCAGAATCATAAAATCATTAAGGTTGGAAAAGACCCATAAGATCATTAGTCTAGCTGTTATCCTACACTGCTAAACCACATTCACAAAATGCCACATTTTTTTTTGAGTACTTTCAGTGATGGTGAATCCTTCACTTCCTTGGGCATCCTGTTCCAATACCTGACCACCTTTTTGGTAAAAAAAAATTTCCTAATATCTAGTCTAAGGCTCTTTCCAGATCCTACTTCTGTTCACCTCTGGATACTCCTGGCCCTTCTTGTAGATGGACATCACATTTGTTAACCTCCTGCCAACTGGGACCACTTTGGTTAAGATAACTAGTACCAAGAAATAAGACAGCCTTGTCTGCACTCCTAAGGGAACGATTTTGTAGAGGATCTAGTGGGAACCAGGTTCAGTTTTCTTTGGGAGGAATTTGGAAAAGTTTAGACAGTGCTCATGTCCCCAAGATGAGAAACCAGCTTATAATGGCGCATATCCTGCATGGGCACTTTATACAGCAAAAACCACAGTAAAGGGTGAAACCACAGTGTTCTGAATTTATAACTTGGCTAAAAATATAGGATATTCAAAGCACAGATTAAAATATGATTGAATATTTTGGCATTAGGAAAGACAGGCTCTCAACCTTTGCTGTAATTGCAAAACAGGGTGTTCTAGAAATTTTGAGGACTTTTTGCTTTTAATATGATTAGAGGCCTCTAGTTTTATGTGCCTTTGACTGTGCCAGTTTCTGCATAGTGATGGATTATGTCACCAATTCATTAAGAGAATCTGTCTTCATATTTGCTCTTCATTAATTGCTGCCATTGTGTTTTGTTTTCTAATGAGTGCTTATGCCTGACTGCTCAGATGTCCTGAAGCAAAGAACTTACATTTAGGAGGGGTTTATTTAGGAATGATCAGAGGAGCAGGCTGGCTTGGGCATGAAGAACAATGTTAACTGAGACTCTTTAGGTGGGAAGAGAGATGGCTTAGAGGCATTGTAAGCAAAGTTCAAAAAATCATGAGTGCTATGAAAAGTAAAATAAGAATAGGTTCATTGTGCTGTCCCTGATAAGATCTCAGTTAGGTCCTGAACAAACAGGAGGAGGCTAATTATATAGTGGGTAGCAGAATGTGATTCCTTGCCAAAGGATGTTGTGAATGTTATAAGTTTACCTGAGTTCAAGGGGAAGGTATAGAAGTCCAGGTAAGATAAATCCATACAAAGTTATTATTATAGAAGTTACATTTGTGTCTGAATTTGACTCCTAGAACCCAGAAAGTGTGGGTAGGAGAGACAATGTTTATTCTGTTCATTTTGATTCTTAGGCATCCAGTAATGGCTAGTGACAAAAAAACCCTCACTATAATGATACTGGAATAATTACCTTTTCTGTCCAGCCCTGCATCCCCATGTTAAAACAGCGTTGGATTTGGTTACTTCAGACATGCATGGGTCATGGTGTCACACTAAGCAAATTTCTGCCTAATGTATTTGCAATGTGTGACTTGAGAAGGTTCTGTTCTCACAAGCCACGAGCCAAGGAACATCTTCTTAGAAAGACACGTGGTGTAGTGCCTGTTTTGGGGCAAATATTACAATATTGGTTGCTATAACTTGGTATAGTTATAGAGGGTTTTAGGTGTTCCTGCCTGTTCTCAGAAGTCTCCAGGTCACAGGTCTCCAGTGCATCTGGAGAAGAACAGAATTATTTACAGATTGCATGAACAGAAGTGTCAAGTGAAAAACAGCCTTTTTGACATGATGGATACTCAACTGCAGATTTTCACTGTTTCCTACCCAATTTGAGAGCTTCACCATTGGAATGAAAAAGGGCTTCACAAGGACAGAAGCACCTGGAGGGCACAAGCTCATGTTCGTCTCTCTGCAGGCTGCCAAATAAAGCAGGTTTTGTAGGAACTATAATGATACTTTTGGGAAGCATTGCTGGGACATGGAGAGAGTTTTCGAAGTTCTGCTCTTCACTTCTGAGCCTGATACATTGCTTTCTTTCCCTTTTCCATGCCAGGGATGTATTTCCACAAGGTCTGCCTGATGAATATGCCTTTGTAACTACCTTCAAATTCCGGAAGGCTTCCAGGAAAGAAGACTGGTATATTTGGCAGATTATTGACAAGTACGGAATACCACAGGTAAGAGGCTCTTTTGCAGCCAGCAGGAACAGCCTTCTTTCTCTCTTTTTTTTTTTCTTCTTTTTCCTACCGTGAACCAGTTTTCTTGCCTTAACTTCCCACTCCTTTTTCCTTGTGACTGTTAAAAATTCCTTTACCTCTCTTTTAGTGCATTTTGCTGAAAATCCTCTACCTTTAATTCAACTCCTGAAGGAATGTTTGTGTAGACCTACATCGTTTTTAGTATCCAGATAGATGTGATAGTTGTAGAAGAGTACAAAAAAATACCATCCTTGCTCTTGAAACAACTGCTGAGCTTTTACTTGTTTTGTTCAGATAGTTCTGTAGTCCCCACATATAAGGAAAGTAGTTTGCCTGTTTGGAAAATGACTGTCACACAGATGTACTACAGAACAGTGAGTTATGCCAGGTTTTTGCACAGAATTCTAGGTATCATGCAAAGTTTCATGTGTTTCTGCTGTGGGTGTGGATGCAACACCTAATATAGCTCCCTAACCCTGAGTCCTGGCTGCTGCAGAATTTGATATTATTTCTTTTTTCAAGTACTCTCAGGTTCTCAGAAGAAAAATACCATAAGAATTTACTGTCTGTCCCTACACATCATGTTCTTAGCAGCTTGCTAGAGTTTAGGTGTTCAAGTGTGTTGAGGAGGAAGTGGTTTGGATGGACTCTATATTTTTCTGCTCAGCACCAAATACGGTGTTGATGGCATTACCCATGACTCTGAACTGGACTGTTGACATGGGCTCACCTAGCCATGTAATTCAGTATTGCTGCTTTGGGATTGATATTCAAAGGATTTTTGGGAATTCTCAGTGAAGGATAGGTGCAGTTTGAAGAGTTAGCTTACTGGATTTGAGACAATGGTAAAAGGTTTAGGTGAAAATTATCAGCTACACTTTGTTAAATGAAATGTGTTTTACTGTGCTACCTGCATTCCTCTTTGCTGCAGAGTGAAAATGTGTGTACCACTATTTCTTGGAAGAAGATGTAAACTTGAACTACTTAGGTGTGAAGAGAAAAAAACAAAACAAAAACCCCTCAAGTATTTCCAGTAGTAATTTCAAAGTGCCTTAAAATGTGGTGCCAGAAGTGTCTTAGAGCCTCATGAGCCTCATTTCATGCAAAGTCATTCCTGGTTTGGCCAGTCCTTTGCACACCTGCACAGCTCACAGATGCAGGAACTTGTGAGCCAACGCTGATCTGAGCCGGCATTCCCAGCCAGGACAGAGCTCAGCTGCATGGAGAAGTTGCTTCAGATCTGGAGTCAGATCTGGGCTGCTTACATCACACACAGCTCAGTGCCAATGTGGCCCAAACTCCTTTCAGTTCTGGATCAATTTGTAAATGAACTAAAAGTATCATGTCTTCAAAGGCCAATTTTTGCCTGCTTTGTAGCTTGCAAGACAGGGGAGGGAGTGTAGCTGAAATTTTCTGTTCAAAGCATCTGATAAAAGGTGTGGGCAGTGCTACAGCTCAGCAGACTGGATTCATACCAGGCAGTGGAATATTTGTCCATGTCCTGTGGGACAGCTGAGGACATGGGATGGGAGTAGAGAGCTCAGAGCTTTCTGGGAAGTAGTGGACAAGTGCAGAGGATAGAGGGATCCAAACTAGGTTCAGCTTTGTCTCTCTGCCTTTGGGGAGATGCCCCTGATGTGCTACCACCCAACCCTGCCCAAACATTGCCTGGGAGGCGTCAAAGTGGCAAGGGCTGAAACCATGTCAAGGGTTGTACTCACAAGAGAAGGCTTTAGATGGTCGTGGGTCTGCACCAAAGCCTGTGCAGCCCTGTGTTACTTACTAGCACAGATGTAGGGTCCCTGTCCAGATCTCTCACAAAACTCTGCCCCCTGGTTTTTGCTTGAACTTCTCACCAGAGGCTGCACCATGCCTGACTTTGGGGTGTTGGTGGCGATGGAAAGCAGTTAGGAGGAAGGAGAAGGCTCTGTACTTCCTTAGCAAAATCACTTCTGTTTCCGTGCAGGTCTCGATCCGGCTGGACGGAGAGAACAAAGCTCTGGAGTACAATGCTGTGGGGCTCACCAAGGATGCCGTCAGGGTGGTCTTCAGGAATGCACGAGTCAGCGACCTGTTTGACCGCAACTGGCACAAAATTGCCCTCAGCATCCAGTCGAAGGCTGTCTCGCTTTACATAGACTGCAAACTGGTGCAGGTGCTGCCTATTGAAGACAGGGAGAATATTGACATTCAGGGAAAGACTGTGATTGGCAAACGCTTGTATGACAGCGTCCCCATTGATGTAAGTGCAGCGCTTGCAGATGAGAGCTGGGGTAATGTTCAGCATTGGGTTTTGGGGATTATATTGTAATTGACCCTTTTCCTGAGGCAGCATTGCTGAAATGTCACCAGTGCTACATAGCTAAAACAGATTGGCATCTTATCACATACAGGGCTTGCTGTCTTTTTATGTGAGACTGATGGTATCTCCATAATAGGGATTAAAAATGAGTAATTCATCTTTCTTCTGCAAGTGAAATAGCTTGGGTGCAGTCTTGGAGAATTTTCCGAGCTCTCAAGAAATGTCCCCATCAGACAGAATGTGCTACAGTTAAAAGCAGAGGCAAAATCATACACAAATATCATCAAACTGGGTGCTGAGTTCCACACAGAGGTCTTTTGGTGTCTGATCTTGGCATTATGAATGTTTCCACCTATTACAGAAAAGGTGGAGAGAAAAAGGAGGCTTGTTAATTTAGGAGAGTCATGATTCTCAGTTCTTCAGATATTAAATGACTCTTGGTGCAATTGAACTGAAGTCAAGACCTGCAGTTTGTACCTGATTGCCCAGCAGCAGTGTTAAGCTGATATAATTTATGTGTGATTGTTTGGTGTTTGAGACTTGTATAATCTTTCTTAGCTGTGAAAAATGGATGGCACATGTATATTCAATGTGCTGGCAGCATTTCTCACACAGGGGTAAATGGTCAGCAGAGGGAAGGCACAAAAGGAGGAAAACAAACCTTGTGTCTAGACAAAATTCTAGGAGGGATAGAGGTGCCAGGATATGTCTTCTCAGACAGAAATTTGGCCAGAACATGGGGATTAACATGAATCCTTTCACCAGAATTTTAAGAGGCATATTCAGGGTCTCAATAGCTCAGCACTCTTGGACCACGCTGAAATATTGGTCCATTATTGATAGGAAGAGATAGCAATTGACTACAGGATCCATAGGATCCCTCTGAAATTAGCACTATCTGGTTTTTCATTGTATTTGCCTGCTCTGTGTGTATCCAAGCAAAAGGATGTGCAGTCTTTAATAATTCACTGTCTCTGAGACTACTGTCTTGCTTTGTCTTCCAGTTTGATCTTCAGCGGATGGTTATTTACTGTGATTCACGGCATGCTGAGCTGGAGACATGCTGTGACATTCCCTCTGGACCAGTAAACTCCTTTTTGTCATTTATTCATTTTCACATGACCCCTATTCAGTGAAATCTCTTACATAAATTGGGGAATATATGGCAGTGTGGGCTTATAGTATTTTTAATGAGAGTGAGTGAAACCTAACTGTGTAGTTGGTAATGTAGCAGAGCCAGAGGAGGACCACTGCAGATGGATGAATGTGAGGAATTTGACGTTTCCAAGTTCCTCTTTCCTTGTCAAACTGTCAGGGGAAACAAAACCCTGAAGTGATGATGGAACAACAGAAATGCAGCATGAAATATTCAACATGTTTCCCACTGGTTTTATTCGGGAACAGCTAAAAACAGTGCCAGTTGCTGCTTATTTTCCTGTGCCCAATTCTCACTAGAAACTTCCACCCTCCTTTCACTCTTCTCCCCTCAGTGTTGGTTAAAGGGATTCATCGTTCATTTTGCCACATTTTTCCCTCTTGCTTGGATGAACGGCTTTTGTGGGATTTCATTCCTCACAGGAACTTATTTAGCTGTGTGTTATACAGTAGTGACTATGGGGTTTCTCTAAAGAGCATGGAAGGGGAAATTTTCCATCATCAAAGGCTTTACTGTGACCTTGGGTGTTTGTGTGCAGTGCCAGGTCACGGTCCTGACGGAAGCACCTCCTGTGGAAGTGAGACCCACTGTTGGCAGTGAGCAAGTTGGCCATCTCAAGACTTTCAACTGCTCCTGTCCTGCTGGACCAAAGGTGAGTGTTGAGACTAGAGTGTTTCATTTGGGATGTCTGTAGAGGTAATGGAAGTTTTCCCAGATGTCTTCTCCTTACCTAATTCAGTGATTTTGATCATGCTGGTAGTCCTGGTAACAATGCTGAAAACAAAGTGGTTATTCTTATCTAGCCCAGTTAGGTGCATCCTTTCTCACATAAAATAAAACAGATTCTGCAGATAAATATAGCAAAAAAAAAATCTCATATCTTTTAAAGGCAGTGTGCTTACCTGTACTGGCTGTTATAGGCAATAAGCCACAATCTTAATAATTTGAAATATTAAACTTTTTATTAAAGCAAAATTAAAGGAAAATGA
>JAWWMP010000081.1:145693401-145733819 GCA_035047865.1 Dendrocincla tyrannina | reverse complement strand
ACCCCAACAAACAAAGAAAAACTCACAAGTTTTAATTTGATCAGCAAATTATATATTGTTTCTATTATCTATTACATGGCTCTGTCTGGGACCTCTGAGAAGCCAGCTCCATTGTCACTGCTCCTAAGGGCATGTCAGCTTTGTTCTCTTCTCCACTTAAACCTTTTTGCTGTCCTCAGTAGTTGTAGGATCAGGTCCCTGGTTATATAACGAGGAGATCAGTCTGATTAATCGTGTCTTTTTTTGTCCTAGGGGGAGAGGGGTCTAATTGGCCCTGAAGGTCCTAAAGGTCAAAAAGTAAGTAAGATGTGCTAGTTCATTTGTTTAATAAAAACAACAATGAAAGGATTTCAGAGTAAGCTAAGGAGTTAAAAATTTTGAGAAATGAGAGTCAATTTAGTATACGATTAAGTAGAGACACTTTTGGATGAGCTTGGGACTGCAGAAGCCTTTGACCATCTTGTATCTTTGTTCTATGCTTGCATTTAGGCATCTCTGTTGCTGCTTTATGTCATTGTTAGAGTAAATGTGTTGCAAAATCCTTTTCTGTAGCTTCTAAACTGGCATTTTTGCAAGTTATTTTTACTGTTATTCACTGAGTCATGGACAGCTGCCATGTTAAGTCACCTGGAAAATGACATGCTGCAATACTATATATCCATAGGTTGTGGAGCAGCCTCCCAGTCACACTCTGCAAAATTTCCTGAAACTAACGGTAAAAGATTAGTCACAATCTGTTATCCTTAGCAAGAGTGTCTGAGTCATGATGTTAAATGTAGGCCATTTCCCTCAGTACTCTTCTTCCTAGATAACAGGGTAGAAGAGTGGTTGTGATGTCTGACTCAACTTTCACAGTGCAGCCTTTATATTATCCTGCACGCTCTGCAAGCTTCTTTGATATGCATGTGTGCATTCAGAATAAACACATTTTCCTTCTGTGTTTGGGTACAAGTAGAGCTGTGAGGCAATAGACTCAAAGGGAGCACTTGTACTAGAAGAAAACAGAAATTCAAAACCCTGCTGAAGAGGTGAAATTCTTTGTTGGTGGTGGTTCCCAGCTTTACCGTCTGTGTGATTGAAAAGATATTTGGGAATGAGTTATATTCAAAAGATATTTGCATCTGAATCACTTCTGCAAATTTGGTCACTGAATTTATACCTGTTTGTTGAATAACCAAATTGAACTTACACCAAAAATCACTCAGTTATTATGAAACACTGTGGGAGGGGAAAGGAGAAATCTCTGAGTCTTGGAAGATCAGACATCCTCAGAGATGCATTGTGTTTTGGCAAAGCTTGGTCTGGTGTTTGCAGGGAGAAGTTCTGGAGATAAGGAGATGCATTTTGGAGCATGTTTTCTGCTGGGATGAAAGAACATGGGCTCATTAGTGCTCAGATGTGCCTGGCTGGAAGTGCAGAAAACCATTCCTTATGCTTCCACGTATATAAATAGCAGCTTTCTATTTTAATCTGTGACAGCTTAAATAATGATGGGCTGTTTTGAAGAATGGCAGAGCCATGACTGTTGTGAGGAGGTTGCAGAAGGACGATGGTGATAATAATAAAGGGGCCCTGCAGCAGCATCCTTTTGTCTTTCACTGCTTTGACAAGTGAGTTGAGTGAGGTGTCTGCCCTGTGTAACATGGCACACTGCTGGAGTGCAGAGGTAGTAGTGAAGTACAAAAAGGTGTTTATACAAGCACAGCATCAGCAGGTTTTCTGTTACAGACCCAGAAAGGGCTGGCTCCCTCCTGCAGGTGTGTTGCTGGAGAGCTCTGCAGGTGGATGTGACTTTTCCCTGGCTGAAGGGATTCAAAACTAGTACACAGACATGGCAGGACTGTGTCACAGTCTCAAGGACCTGGGGCTGATGCCATTTAAATCCAGGATCTGAAAACAATTTGGTAGAAATGTGATGATTTCAGACAAATGACTTAGTTTCTCTATCTGCTAAATAAGGTAGCTAATAAATTTTGCACCTGACTTGCAAAGACAAGTGATTAAATAACATATACTACCCTTGACAGGAGTTCTTGCATCACTATTGCCAAGAACCAGCTTGCTACAGTCCTTGCTCTTTGTTCAAGAATGAATTTTGCTCTCCTCTCTCTCTGCAGCATTACTGAGCTACCCAGGCTAAAATGCTGGTCATGGGGAAGAAATTCAATGCTCTTTGCAACTCCCCAACATTACCATCTGGCACGTACTAAGGAAAGATGAAAGGCCCACAAAAATACGAGTGGCTTCTACATTACAGGGTTGTACATGTCCATAATATGTTTTAGGATCATTCAGCTTGGCTCCTCATTTCTGTGGTGCAAGAGATGCATTTTAAAGCTTTGTTGTTGTGCAATGAGAGGGGTGTAAAGCTTTTTTAAGGTAACAAATATAAAAGATTTCCATTTTTCACCTGAATCCAAGAACTAGGGCTTCAAGAAACACTAAAAAATTTAAAATTATCTCTACTATTCTCTGAGCTTTGATTAAAACAAGTAGCGAACATAGCATAAGAAAAAAACAAACATTAATTGATTGAACAGAGAGATTAGAGTAAACAAATAAATAAGGAAAGAAATTATAAGGAAAAATGGAGACAGAGCTACATCAGACCTCTGAATCAAAATTCCTAATTTTCTCTATAGACATCATCACTACTAAGCATCTCTTATTTGGGATGAGTTGCAGTGCTGAAATCTACCTTTAAATAAGTGGGGTCTAAGGGATATTTAGGTGGGTTGTAGGTACTTGATCATTATCCAAAAATATTTTGCAGGCTGATATTAAGAAATGCCCTGTTCAAGACCATATATGGCCATATAAGTACCAAACAAAGCAAAGCAGCTGGTTCAGCTGTATCAGGAAAAAGGCCCAGAGCTTATGGGACTCACCTGAGAAATTAGTCCCAGAGTATACTAATAAGGAGAGGGATAAGTGTTAAAACAGCCCTTTGCCCCAAAACAGCAATTGTTGGAGAGGCTTGCAAAGGTAGGAGGGCTGTGGGGCTCCTTCTCTAAACTGTGAGAGTTTTGAGGTTTGTTTTGGCTAGACCAGCAGTAGATGGTGGATTTCTCACTCTGTATCCAAAAAAAGAAATAATGGTTGTATGTTTCTTTCTGTTTTATTTTTAAAAAAAGGTCATTTTTAGGGTCTGTTAAGTAAAATGATTGTGGCTGCCATCTATCTGAGTTAAAGATGGAGAGACTTATATTCAGGCTCTGCTATCCTGAACTCCCATAACATAGTTCCCCCTTTTAGAGAAGGAAGATGTTTGGGCAGGCTTTTCTTACAGTATCATTTGTCCAGAGGAAATATTCAAAGTTTATAACCAAATAAGTGGGAAGACAGTGAGTTTCCAAAACTTCCTGACCCTTCAAAGGCAGGACAAAACAGGAGAGCTTGCAGTTATTAAAAAAGGTGGTAACAATCCCTGGGAGTTGAGCACCTGTGTCTCAATTACTCATATTAATAATCCGAGGGTAACGTGTGATGTGTTTTGGTAAAGGATGGTATTGGGGAAGAATTAGGCAGGAAATAGCCGTAGAAGAATTGGTTAACATGCCTGAAGCTGAGTCCCGTTGGTGAATTTTAGATGCTTATGGCAGCCCAGTCTAATTTATTTTCCTTCCACACTCCCTCTGCGTGCTGTGCTGTTTGCAGGCAGCCAGGATGGCTGCTTGGGGCACTGGGCTGATGGTCAACAGGCTGCTTCTCTCTTCCAGAGCTGCTATTGATCCAAGTTTAGAAAAAAATCCCTTCCCTCTGAGATGTGTTTTTGTCTACATAGAAATTACAGTGCTTAGCTGCCATTGCAAAGTTTATGAATTCCAGTGTACTAGACATCCTCTGGCAGGTTGTATTTTTAACCTCCAGATTAGAAAGATTTTGTATTTTCAGCAACTTAAAAGAGATGGTTGTAAAAACTTTCATGAGTTTTACCACAGCCTTCTTAATTGACTATGACATTGCTTTTGCATATATGCTACTTGGTCTTTGAGTTTTCTTCTTTTGGCAAAAAAGCAAAAGAGAAAAGATAAAGAAACTTTCCTGTGCTATAAAGAAACTTTCCTGTGCTATAAAGAAACTTTCCTGTGCTTTCAAAAGCTTTCAAGAATCTTTCCTGTGTTTTCTTCACCTGGCAAACAGAAAACATGATCCTGACAAATGCTTCTAGTGTCTTGTATCTAGTTGTGAGACAGCAAGAGAAGCATGTGAAAATGATTTGCAGGTATTTTTCTGCACTTGCCGGTTTTGGCACCACTTCTAGCTCTGTATCTGATGAATATTTATGAAATCATGTGTTTTTTTGATCCTTTATCCCTTTCAGCCCTAACTTTTTAGGAAAAAATTAAGAAAAGTTTTGCTTGGTTTTCAATTGACCATTTTTCCCTTTTTTCCCCCCTATGTATTTCCTTCCCCAGTTATAATTTCTCCACCCATCAGATTTTGTATATTTTCAACTGTCTCTTTGTGTTCCCTTCCCTCTCTTCCATTAGAACAAGCAGGGAGAACAACTTTGCATGCTGCACACTTGTGGGAGAGAAGAGAGGAGTTAGCTGATACTGAAAATCTAGTGTGGTTGAAAACAAGGCATTTGAATTAAAAAAAAGCCCCCAAATCTCGAAGATATTTGCAGGTTTATTTTTTCCATATATTAGGGGTGTACCCACTAGGTTTTATGCAAACTGCCTTTCCAAGTTCTTCCTAGCTTACAAGAAAATAGGGACTTTTGAAGTATCTCACAAGAGAAAGCTCTCTGCCTTGCCAGTGCTCTCTGAAGCTTCTACCAATATTTTCACATGAAAAATAGAACAGAAAATCAATTGAAAACTTGGACATTCGAGTCACATAAATGCAACGAGGTACACCTAATCTTTAGAGCAGGAGCTGAAATCTTGGCTGTAGAGACTGGTGGAACCAAAAGCGTCCATAATCTCAGTCAAACCCTTGTATTTCTTTTCTTCTCTGTCTAAGAAATGAATTAACTAACTCTGTGGTAGTAACACATTTTCTTTCCCAAGGGAGAAAGGGGCATCCCAGGGTTTCCTGGACTCCGAGGAGAAAAAGGAGAGTCAGTAAGTAAGAAACACCCAATGCTTTTACGTAAGGAGATGAAAATGCAAGTAGTTGTTTTCTCCTTTGTGGTGAGAACTTGCTCACAATGTCATGTGCCCTAGTCTAGTATGTTCCCTCTACTGCACCTGAATCCAAGGGGGAAGCTGAACTTTCTGGCACCCACTGACATCTCTGGAAGGGAGGAAATGAATGTGTTCATCCCTAAATACAGCTGATAACTGACTTAGTATTGGCCTTCTAATTAAATGTATTACCTGGATGTACTTGATTATAACAGAGCTGCATGTCTGATGGGGACAGTATTAGGCAACTGAACACAAAGAAGATGCAAATCTCTCTCAACTCTTTTACATTCAGATGACCAAGATACAGCTTTCCCCAGCTGCAATTTATGCAAATGCCAGACTGAGTTTTTAGGCAAGAAAATCTTTAACCCTATGTAAATTTCATTCTAATAAGCGTTGTTGGCATCTTTGATTTTGGAAATGTAATATCAGAATCTTCCATGAATAAGAAATAAGATTTTTTTCCTGGCTGCAGTAGGAGAATTGGGGATAGGTTTTCTAGTTTGATTTGTCACTGAATTATTATCAAGGACTTATGCCCAAAGAAAATTACTTTCCCTGTAGTACCTGTCATGTGATTTGTGTGTCTCTACATAGAGATGGAGAGATAGATTTTTGGATTCATAACAAGGAAAACATGAAACATGTATAGTGTTGTTTGATATTCTTGTTTTCAAATGTACCTGTTCACCTCTTCTTTAATTTTTAGGGCAAAGCCTATGGCATAGGAGAAAAAGGAGAAAAGGTAAGATTTAATCCTTCATTGGTCTAATCACATGAGTTGCTTGCTGTTGCCTTCTGTACTTGGAGCTTTTGGAGTGCATAGGATGCAAAAGATGTGATACAGTTGGATCTTTGTGGGGAAGTTTTTTGCTGTGTTATGCCTCCTTCTGCAGACAGATTGAGTGTTCATTGCTTTTCCCCATTTGTGTTCTTTGAATTTCCTTTGTGCTTTGGCCATGGAAAATGTTATTGAATTGAAATCATGATGTTTGCTTTGTGTAAGCAGCAATGAGTTCATGGAGGATAATGTGCTAAATAAATTGGCTGGAAGGATGAAAAACAAAGGGAAAGTATAATTTTGAGTTTATTGAATTTTCAGCAGGATTAAATTTGGGTCATGAGAAGTCTGTCATAGCCTTTCTTTCAGTTGCATTTTTTTCATTAATAAACTGAAGGGAAAAAAAGCTGTAGTGTTTTCTTACTACAAATATTAGGCAGGACATAGCAGTAAGACTTGGAGGTTAAAACTGAGGATACAGAATAACCACTGAAAATTGCTGCGTTATCTGTCTTGAAAAACTATTTCAATAGCGATTAACAATGGGAAGTAAGTAGCATGACTGGATTACTTCCCTTGGGGGGGGAAAAAAAACAAACCAAAAAAAGGATTGTGGTTTCCAGGCAATTTTGGCCTCAAACTTACCACAAAAAAAAAAAAGTGTCTTTGTGCCTAAATTTCAGAGGAGAATTAGCTATTTCTGTCTGTAGCTCCATATCCCACCTTTGGACTGTGATTGAGGATGTTTTCCTTATCACCAAAATGAAATTTCAAGTTGTGGGGAACCATGGAGAAAGATTGACATGACGGTCTAGGAGACAGATGGATTTATTAAGGAAGAAGTCATGGTTCATATTGAAAGTAGGATTAAGACTCTGTTGAGCTGTTTTCCAGGAAATCTGTGGCTACTTGATTGCTCAGGGAATTTAAAATAATAGAGGATTTTGGTCTGAAAGGAAGACTGCTGCACCAGCGAGAGAGTGGGGTTTTTGCCATTGCATCTTCTCATTTGTTCTTTCTGTGATTATGATGTATTGCTTGTATATAGTGGTAACGCATCATCTGAAATTACAATTGAAATGAGAGTTGCTCATGGCAGGAAATATTATTGAACCAGGCCAGAGACATGGGGGCTATAAAGCACACATTTCTGCGTTCATCTTTTGCAGTCCTCCCACTGACAGCCACTATTTAGCCTTTGAGACTCAGGATGCAGCCTTTGGAAACCAGCTCTTGTTTGGCAGTGGTGAGAGTCAGCAGTCTGATGGGAAACACGATGTTTACGATATGAGTTGGGCTGTAGTTGAAGCAAGTTCTTGTTTTCTTACGGACTTTGCTGGAAAGTGCTGGAAAATACAATTCCGTCTGTATTATTGTCATGCATAGGAAAACAGGTCTGTGAGCCTGGGTTGGAGAAGAAAAATAGAGGAACCTCACACTATGTGCAAAACTTCTTTGGTTGGAGTAGCCGAATAGCATTGACTGCCCAAACAAATATGTAGGTTTGGAGAATCCTGAGTTTATGATCATCTTATGGTGTTTATTTGGAAATCCTGCCGGCTGAGGCAGCTTGTCCTCATCTGTGAAGGAAATGTGTTTGATGCCCAGTGCACTCAAAGGCTGAGTGTCAGTGCTGCTGCTGATGGAGAGCAAAAATATATCACCTGTATTTTGCTGGCTTGATTAAAAAGGGACCCTGGGGATATAAAATCATAGAATATCTCAAGTTGTGAGGAACTGATACAGATCCTCTAGTTCCAACTCCCTGCTCCTTGCAGGAGCACCCAAAACTAATCCATATGACTAAGCACAATCCAGATGCTTCTTGAGCTCTGACAGGCTTGATGCTGTGACCACTTCCCTGCAGAACCTGTTCCAGTGCCCAGTCATCTTCTCTGTGAAGAACCTTTTTCTAATGTCCCATGTGAACTTCCCCAATAACTTTCCAATAACTTCCAGAACACACTTCTCCATAATTTTACCAGGCACTGAAGTGAATCTGACAGGGCTGTAATTACCACGATCTTTCTTCTTACTGTTTTTGAGAACTGGGATAACATTTGCAGTTTCTAGTTGTCTGGAACATCCCAGACTTCCAAGACCTTGCTCCTGCACCGCTGCATGGCTGTTTGTCTGCTCTGGTGTGTGTACGAGGGGCCACCATTGAATGTAGGGACAGAGAACCACGTCTGTGTCTTGGTGTCAGAAGTGACTATGGGAGGGAAGTAGCCAGAACTGCAGGGAGCAGGAATGCAAGTGCCTGCAGTGCCAGTTGCCATCTATACTCCTAAAAGAAAACAGAAGGATCTATGAAATTAAACCCTTTCCATACAGGCGAGGCTTCACTCGTCTTCTTTCTGTTTGCCTGATGCTCTGCAATGACTACATGAGCATGAGTTCTTGTTTTTCATTCTGGCTGTGACAGCTTTGTTTCCTTGATTTTGATGAGTGTGAGCCAGTGCTGGGAAGCCGGATCAGAGATGATGAACTTGTAAGAGCTGCAGTGTGACCATTACCGTGCATGTGCTGTGGCTCCTTTAAAAGGACAAGACTCACATCCTAACTGTTGGTGTAACAAAGTTGTCTCACCTTGGAAAAGACTGAGATGACAAGATTAAATTCATCCCCTTGTTATAGTCTTGCTCTCCAGCTGTGCCAGGCCCAAACACCTGTCAGACCATGTTGTTGCCAACTACTGTTTGTAGGGCATTTATGTGGGGTCTGAGGCATTTGTTGTCAGGAAAATCCTGTGTTTTTCCAGGACGAGAGCAGAGACACTGGCCTTGCTTCTACCAGCCATTACCTTGGTTGTATCATTAAGCTAAAGCCAAAATGACGCTTGTATTAGAATACATAATATGTCAAGAATATAATTAGTGGTAAACCAAAAGGTAACAGCAGCTGTGGCTAAAAACGGAATTCATGAGGGTTTGTGTGACTTTTAAAACCAGGAAATTCACTGTGATGGTTCAAGCAGCAACCTCGCATGTTCTGCCATGCCTAAAAAACTCAGGCGGATGGAGGATGTTTTTGTTATTGTGACAGGTTATTGTACACAAATATTAAAAAAAAAAATACCATAACGCATCTACAGGTGTGTTTGTAAACTGCTCTCAAGTGGATTTCCTGGATAGGTGGGTTTCAGCCATCCCTTTTTTGTGTTGTCTTAAATTTCCACTGTTAACTGTCATCTTTAGCCCTTGGAGTGTTTAATCCTTTTAGCATTAGATGTATTCTGTCATATTACTGCTCATAAATCTGTCCCTTTACTGTGTGTTCATTCACTTGTTTTGTGAATGTGTCTGTTATTGAGCTGGTTATTATACATGGGCAAATATCCAGTTCTGTAACATTATCACCATGAAAGGCAATGTTTTAGCTTTATTCCAGAGGTTATTCAAGTGGATATCTGCTAAACCAGATGGCTTGATCCTACAACGGTTATAACTCAAATCTTCAAACCTCTATTGATCCAAGAGGAATAGGGGCAGTATAGGAGTGAGAGCAGCAGGAACAGCTCTAGAGTGTTTTCGAGGATGATTCAAGCAAGATGGGGTTTCAGTGACTCAATCAAAGTCAGGGAGGTCACATCTGACGAGGTTCTGTAGAGCATGAGATCTGCATTCCTGGGGCACAGCCATCCACATCATGAGCCAGCTTGCCCTTTTAATGCCTCCATGCAAAGATTAACTTGGAGGCTTTAAAAAACTCATGCCTTTGTCTTGCAAAGTAACAGAGCATTGTGCAATGGTGCTGAGCAACCCTCCTACCATCCTAAAGGCCAACAGCAGTGAGAGGGCTCTGCAGGAAGAAAGGTGCTTGGAAGAGTGATGACTTTGGAGAAGATATGATGACAATCTGTCAAACTTTGAGTGGTATGGAGATACCAGTTGTAAATTATTTTTCACTGTTTCTTGTGTTGTAAAACCTAAGGGGAAGCAAATCAAAGTAGCCGATGGAAAGTTTAAAATTAACAAATTGAAGCTGCTTTTCATCCACCAGGTATTGGAACTCCTCTTTGCGGTCTGCTCTGGAGGTTAAAATTTCACATGTTTAAAACAGTGCATATGAGTTAGAGTCATCTGTAAACCTCTAGTCAGCACAAAGACGTTATCTCTGCTCCAGGATGTCAATGAGTCTCTGCAAACTGTGATTGGTGACAACAGGACAGTAAGTTTGAGGATTTCCCATGAGGCCACTGAGGCAGGTAGGACAGAATTTTGCCAGATCTTTTGTCTTTACTGCTGGTAGCTATTCTTAGACTTTTGTATGACTCTTGAATATTCCTAACACTTTCATTGTCCAGAAAGGGACAGAAGTTTCCCTAGTCTGCTCAAGGCTTGGGCCAACACTATCCATAGTTGTTGGAGAAGACTAGGAAACACAAGAAAAGTGTCATGAAACAATTGGATCAAGTGAACACTACTGTGATTTTACAACAAGAAACCAGTCTGTCAGACATAAAAACTCTACCCAGGAGTACCAACCTTCTGCAGAGGTGATGGATGAAGGTTTTATTATGGTTTGCACTGGAACTGCCCTCATTTTTGTTTTTCCAGGAGTATCCAAGCTTTCTCTTTGTGCTTTATCTGTTCCCTTCATGCTAATAATCACACGGGTAGCAATGAATATGAAAAGCAACTTTACTAGATTAAGTCTATATTTTAGCAATTTTTTTTTTCCTGGTAGTGACTCTGATAAAAACGCAGAAGGATTATTATAGGATTTCTAAGGAGAATAAAAACTCTGAAGTGGCTTGGCTTATTAGAGGTGCAGTGACTGCAAGACCAAGCATAGAAAAGAAAAGCAGGAAGATAGTTAAGGCTCTGGGCTAGGCTGTAGGACATCCAGACTTGAAACTTGGCTCTAATGGATTTGCTGACCTCGGGCAAAACAGCCAGTCTTTATTCCTCTAAAATGAAGTCAGAGTACCTCTTTCCCCCAAGCTTGTATATATTGCCTGCTGGATCCTTAAAACAAAGACTTTGCTCTCCCTTCCATTCTCTTCCAAATAGGAGTTACTGCCATTTTTAGGGCTTCTGGAATAGCTGTGGAAATCTACCTTGTTAGATACATTCTGTTCATGCAGTGCCTTGTGCTCTGTCTTTGCCCCAAGGCAGCTGAATATAAGAAAGGCCTGACCTGAAAGCCATGTTGCTTTTTCACCCCAGTGCTGGTCTCTCAGCGGTGCTTACCAAATTAGCATGAGCACTGTGCCTTTGGATTGGGTCTGGCCAACATCCAGCAGTTTAGGACACAAGAAATTGAGTGCAGTTCTGCCTGCAAAAACTGCTGCAGGCAGAGCTGGAGTATGAGGCTGCATGCTGGTTTGCTGGTGAAGAACAGCTTTCATTTGGGTATTTTTAAAGGCTGCATTTTGGGACCAGAAGGGCTGTGTGTGTGATTTGGTTGCAGGTAAGGCTCAGGCTGGCAATGATGTTTTAGACCCAAGGGCCAGCTGTGCCCTAAAGGAGATTGAAGCTGGGAGCAACACCTAGCAAGGCTGGGACCTCACCAGCCAGGTCTTATCCCATAACATCTCAGCACAGAAGCAGGATAGGTCATCCATGGTAGCCAGGTTCAGCTGAGAGTCTAGGTCATCAGCTTGGTCCACAGTTGATGTAGCAAGCCGAAGCCCAAGCTAGAAGAATGATTCTGCAAGCCACTGTCAGGATTAGCAGGATGCATTGCCAGGCTGCTGTAGTGCAGTTCAAGAAAGGGCTAAAGGTGAGAGCTTAAAAACAGCTTCAGTACAAATGAGGAGGAGCAACCAGCTGAACTTCTTGTAGTAGGATGTGTTCTCTGAGCACTTAAATAATGTGGAGCCTTGTGCTTGCACAAACCAAAATAGCCCTTATTCCTGCAACTTCCAAACAAAACAAATTATTGCTCCACTAGATAATGTGTGTCCTTTTCATGGCTGAAACCATGAGCCCAGTGCAAGAAAGGCACTCCAGCGAGGTGGCACACCTTGTCTGAGCTGCCAGGGTGTTTAGATATTGTCTCCAAATCCCCAGACTCTTAAATGCCACCCAGTTTACCCAGGACTGCTGAGCTGAAGGATGATCCTGAGAGTCTAAGGCGGAAGCGGGCAGCAGGATCCTTTGTATATCAGCATCTGTCTTGGCAGGCAGGGCTTCTTCAGTGAGCACATCTTGACAGTAACAAAACAGGAAAACATCCCCAACCTTAGAGATGTTATTGAGTTGAAATTTAAAGACCAAAAAACTACCCCATACTATCAAACTAGCCCATACTACCAAAAACTAGACCAACTACCCCATAACTGATCTTCCTTGGAGAGAGTTGTCTCCTCAGGGTTACATTCTTTATGCTCAGTTCTTCTTATTTTATTGCAGAATAAAAAATTATGTGAGTGTAGCTGAAAGTGACCTAACAATGAAAGTGAAAGTGCAGTATCTGTTTTTTTTTTTCCTTTTCTTTTTTTTTTTTATTGTTCTGGGAATCATCTCCCTCAGGAACCATTCTTAGCTACTGACTTCATCTGGTTAAGGTTGCTCAGCACTTAACCTCTCAGTCCAGCACTTAAACATCTGTATAATAACACCTCATCGACTTCATAAGGCTGTGATGCAGTTCACTGGAGTCATATCTGTGATTTCTTTTTGGAATCTTCTTGTTAAAAGGTAAGGTGTAGTAATGTTACTATCTGCCTTACTATGAGGATGTTCTGAATCCTCTTATGTATAGAGGCAATTTTGGTCTGCATGCTGTGTATTTTTGTGTGTCCCCTTAACTGTAGTTAAAGCACATTCTGCATAGCTAAATAACTATGGTTTGATGGAGTTCTTTTTCTTAACAATAATTAGAGGGTTTTAGATAAATTCTGTGGTTTTCTGTGACCCAAAATAACAGCTGCAGGTTGTAATAAACAGCTCGAAGTCAGCTCACATACTAATTGTGCATCATGACAGCTTAATTCTCAGCAGTGTAAGAATATTAGTAACTTGAGTTTTCTTCCTTATATAAACTTAGAAAACATGTATTTTCTTTTCAGCATTGGCCTCTGGTTGGCAGGTACATTGCTGGTATATAACGACATCTACTGGCAGACAGAATTTTGCAGTCCTCTAGCACTTGTCTCTTTAGAGGATCTCTGCCAAAATCCACTGGCAGTGGGGAAAGGAAGCAAGCGAGAGAGATTTGCCAACTTTTTGTTTCTTCTGATAACAGATTTGGGAGTTTGTTTTGATTCTGTCATTGATAAATTGTGTTGGAAGGTGGGATGCTCCTGAGAGCAATATTGCAAGGGATAAGTATGGATTATCTGCCTGTTAGGTGGAAAATAAAAGCTTTCCTAGCAGTCTGGAGCACACCCTTTGAAGTGGAGCTTGTAGCCTAATGAATCACAGAGAGCTGAAGGATTAACAAAGTAAGTTGCTATCACTTGTCTATCAAAGGCATCTTAAGCATTCCCTGCCCCTCTCCCTGCTTGTTAATCTATCCAGTTAAGCAGATTTTCACCTTTCCACTGATCAAAGCTGTTGCTGGGCTCTTCTTGGCTTGGTGATGGCTGAGAAGGTGCAGTTAGCCTTGTTCATGGGCTCTCTGAAGGTGCAGGTGAGATGTTGCAGCACTGTATTTTATGCTGCTCTTAACTTGCTCAAGTACAACTCTGGATATGTTTAATTTCCCCTTTTGGGTCTCTCACCCAATTTCTTAAGCACTACGTAGAGATTGTATCTTTCAAAGTCCACAAGGCCTTTTATCTTTTAAGAAAGATGTTGATTTGGGCCTCAGACCCTGCTGAGTAATGAATATACATCTAATACTAAGTGCAAAATAAGAGGAATATGGGGTTTTTTTCATGGCAGATGTTTGTTTTCCTGGTGAAACAGTGTGTGGACCCTTACTGGTTGTTATTTCAAGAACATCTGGTGTATTTGGTATTGTGAGTGGGTTTGGGTCCCTGGAGACAATTTTTATTTCTTATGTTACTGCCTCCAGTGGATTTCTTGACAATAGATTTTCCCCTTCTTGTGCCTCCGTGTCTGAGCAAAATGGGAAAAAGGATCATGACCTTTATCAGGATCTCTGAGATGAAAAAGGTGTAAGGAGCAGCACCACTTTATAAAAAAAGTCATAGAATCATAGAATGGTTTGGGTTGGAAGGGGCTTTAAAGATCATATAGTTCCAGCCCATATGTCTGGCTGGATCAAAGAGATTTATAGCTTTGGCAGAGACTTGACTGAGCAGCCTCAGGTGTGTTTGGCAGCGAACAGCAGTGTATCACTGCAAGTTATAAGCAGGTGGTGATAAGACTTAAGGCAGGGTGTTCTCTTCAGTTTGGGCATGGCATTTAAAGAGAGGTGTGGAGAGATATTGCTCTTTGCAAACTACAAGAAGAATGATCAGTGATTTTGCAAATTTACCCAGCAGAGAGAGATCTAAAGAAAGGAGCTCTGTAAGGAGGGGAGGAATCACAGACTAGACGATTCAGTAAACCTTGAGGAAAAGCTTTGTATGTATTTCAGTGAGGTGCCAGAAGAAATGCTAAGGGGTGAATGTGGACTATCAGTAGCAGCAGATGGTTAAGAGAAGATTGACACTGGAGTTTGGAGTGCTCTGACACAGTACTCCTCTGTCCTAATGTGCTCTTCTCAGAGCTACTGAGATTTTTGTAGGGGCATGTGGATATCTGAAGCATAAGAAACTTCCCAGAAACAGAGCAAACGGAATTTATAGGTTATCCTTGCAAGAAAAAAATATCAACCAGTATGTGTCAAATCATCTGCAAGACCAGAACTATTTTCTATGTGCAGTTTATAGATGTAAGGACTTAAATTCATCAATGCCACAGTGCATGACTGGGCTATTTTTCTGTTTCAATGAATGCTTTCCCTCTGGCACTTTGCAAGTTGTTTGTCTGGCCCTGAGCAGTGTCAGATGTTGGCAAGAAGCATCATCTTGTGCTTCAGGACGAGGAAGTTTTCAGGGTAAAGTAATGTTTTTCAGATTTCAAATTTTCTAACAGATGTATATCTAATTGAAGACCCTCTTGCCCCAACCAGGCAAAAAATAAAATAAATGGAGTTTCTGGAACTACTAGTCTTGCTTCTGCAAATTCATCTCATTGTAGTCCAGTTTATCTTTCAGATTATTCCTCTGTGTAGTGGGATTATGGTACCAACTGTTTCCAGTTATCTTCTGTCTCTTGTTCCTTATGTTCAATCTTAAATAGGTTTGCAAACTCTTTGATTGTTTTTAATGCGAACATTTAATCGATTGGGCAACTCTAGCTGTTGGACAAAAGTATTTCCAACACAAGAGCTGCCCCTTGTCCTGTCCTGTGCTTTCTGCTGCAGAGGGAGATGCTTTCTTGAGATACGTTCTACTCTTGATTAGTCTGGGTTATGGATTAAGCAGCAGTTCAGGAGTTGCCAAAGGTGTCTGACCACCCCAGTCTTTGAGCAATTACATATGTAAGGAGCAAAGGAGTGTTGTGGCAGGGAGGCAGCTAATATGAAGGTAATGGACAGGATCTTTGAAATCAATAGGATGTTTCCATGTTATTCTGAACTCTGCAGTGACCTTGATTAGGAAGTAGCTGTTTGTCCCATCGCTTAGCTCTGATGTATCTGTTCTCCTGCACTACCAGGTTTATAGGTGACCATGTTTCAAATTAACTACAACCCAGCTGTTGTTTTACCTATTTTTATGCAAAGTTGGAGTATCGAGTTTCTTTAGAGGAAGATTTTTGTTGATATCCCTGAAAAATGACCCACCTTCTCTCCCCACAAGGACAGTGACCATGTGATGAATGAACACGACCCTTCTGGTCTCATGGTGGGGTCCACGATATTCATGATTAGGTTCAAGACCTCACAGACCATTTGAAAATATGGTCTCCTGAATTTTTCCTGGGAAGCACCTTTTGGGGACAATTGACTTCTATGCAATGGGTTAAATAGAATCTTCCATATGTTTACAGTACAAAACATTCCACTATCATTTAACCAGCTTTCTTCATACGGAGCTGGATTTCCTGATAGACCTGCCAAACTCATGAGTTCTGCTGACTTCTGTGCACCATGTCCACATGACCTTCCTGTTTATTAAATCAGAATATAACACAGACCCAGAAGAGTTTTTCTTCTTTTCTTGGTATGAACAAAAGTAAAGTCCAAGTTGAGATGAAGGTTTTATTTCTTGTGGAAGCAGATTATGCCAGCTCTGGTGTCAAATTTGCCAAGCTATTAATAGGGTTTTAGCATCATTAAGCTAATAGAATCCTGCATCTGTGCACTGGAGAATGGCAGTCATTTGTGCAGCCTGTCTGGTCAGCAGCTTTTGAAATGAAGCTAGGTGACATATATCCACTGCAGCTCTGCCTCTCAGTTGATCTGCAGATCATTCCTGGCATTTAATGAAGTCTTAATCCCCAAATTTACAATATTTTTCAATAAAATATTTATTTTGTCTGGCTGTTGTAGGCAAAGTTATGAAATTTTTCACTTCATCCTCTTCAAGTTGGCAGCTCCTGAATGTAGAAACCAAGAATAAAAAGATATTTTATCCCTCCAGACCAAGAGGTCTCGTGGAAGTGTTCTGAGACATGTGAACCTGAACACCACACTCAGCTTGTGGCATTCCTTCTGTCCTCCCACTTCACTTGACTCATCAAACACTGAAAACAATTTAGTGAGTAACCATGGATCAGCAATAGGACAGTTACTCGTTGTCTTCTCCTTTATTCTTCATGAACATCAAGCTGCCAACTTAAATGCAGGCCGAAAGAGCCAGGAGAAAGAATAAACTTATGGTTAAGGCACCAGCCTAGGGAACAGGGAATCTGGAGGGAGTTTCTATCTTTATCCCAGACTCTGGGACCTTCTGCATATGTTCTACTCAGATGTACCTCTGACTCACCACCCTCATGAGGTGACAGCAATATTACAGTTGCTATAACTTCCTTCTCATTTCACAAGGATGCTGTGAAGTTAATTAACAATGGCAAAAGGAGTGTGAAATGGTACCACTGTACAGTTCATTTTGCTTCTGTTTCCATTTCATCTTGCCCAATTATTCTGTTTCTTGTCAGCTCTTGCTATTTTGTCTCCTGCCTTGGAGATAGATCCCCCAGTCTGTGCAGCTGTTAACGTGCTGAGTGTGTGATTCATGGGGTTCTGCTGGGCAGATTTTTTGCGGGTCTCCCAATGACACCTTTATTGACATTTTGTGACAGGGTTAGAAATTTTAATTTCATACTAGGATTAGAAAAGTGGCACTTTTGTTTGAGATGTAGACGAGTTTGGAAGATAAAATGTAAGGAGTCAACCATAGAATGATCTCTCTTCTGTTGTCTGCCCTGTATACTGAAGGAAAAGTCCAGTTGTTTACTTAAATTTGACAGGCAAATCAGAATCTAGCCACTTGTTTTGGACTGATTTTCCCCCCATTATTTTCTTGTTTAGTTTGCTCTCATTTCTATTAACATAGGCCTCAACCCAGAGGTTCAACTGAAATATGTGATTATAGCCCACAGCTGTTCTCAAGTTGGGAGAAATATTTGTAAACTTGGCAGCTTCTAGAGGAACTGCAAGTGGAGGAAAGAAAAGCAGTTAAACTTGAGTAGATTGCTTAAAAACATAAATGAAGAATTTTTCCTTTGTGTGCTTCTGATGTCTCTCTAGGATCAGGTAATGCTAAATTGTTCTATCTGCATCTTTCCATATACCTGCAGATTGTTTCCATCTCTGTTTAAGATCTCTCCATAAAAATTCTGCTACGAGGCTGGATGCAGCTGAATCCCTGTATTAGTTATTCCTACTCTGATGAAATGTGTTATCTAGCAATTAAGGTTATTTTTTTTTTGGTAATTTCATTGTTATCTCCACTCAGACATATCAAGATCTACATGGGATGTTCTGCTGGTTATGGTTGCCATAGAGTTAATTTTTTTTTAACAGTGGCTGGCATGGGGATATGTTTTAGATTTGTGCTGAACACAGGGTTGATAATATAGAGATGTTTTTGTTATTGCTGAGCAGGGCTTACACAGAACCAAGGCCTTTTCTGCTTTTTGTGCTGCCACACTGGCAAGGATGTGGGGGTGCATGGAAGGTTGAGAAGAGACACAATTCCATCTTTTGCTTTGTTTGTGTGTGTCACTTTCCCTTTCCCTAGTAAACTGTCTTTGTCTCAACCCATGAGTTTTCCAGATTTTACCCTTCTGATTTTCTCCCCAGTCCTACTGGTGGGGGAGTGAGCGGCTGTGTGGGACTTGGTTGACAGCTGGAGTGAAACCATAAACATACACACCATAAACATAGTGTTCAGGTGAATCTGTGGAGTAGTGGGGCTTTCTGTAACCTGAGTGAGGTGAATCTTTGCACAATATACAGCAAATTAGGCTACATGTGTTTATGGTGAGTATGGAGGGATCACTAACCTAGAGCTGTCATGATCTGGTAAATCCACATGATGCTGGTGTAGCAGGAAGACTCCTGGCTCAAAAATAGAAATGGAATAACTTTGTTGATGTACATATACTAACAAAAGAACCTCTGTGTCTGTCTTTACCCAGATCACCTATTTATTTTTAGTGGCTGAAGCCAAGGGGAGTGTCTTTATTCCTTGCCACCCCAGTATTGTGTCTGCAGCAGCTGAGAGTTATCTGTACTCTGAATTTCCTCATGATATCCATTTGTCCTTTGGGTATGGACAAACTATGTGCCCATGTGAGCTCTGCTCTGAGAGCCCTTTGGAAGAACAGAAGTAGTGGTTATCCCTTGCTTTGTATCCATTGTTTGGCTCTGAATTCTTCAATTTAAAAATAAATACAAGGAAATTCAAAATTCTGTCCTTTTTACTGAACTCTGCTTATACTTTTTGGTGTAGTATGGCTCTGAAAACTTTCCTAATTTTCTTGCGGAATTGTTATCAGTTTCTTGAGGAATAAAAGATGGAGTTTTCAGAGTGCCTTGTCTAGTCCTGCATTCTCAGAGCTTGCAATATTCAATTTTTTAAGAACTTCCTAAGCAAAGCTGCCATATAATGCAAAATATCTCTCAGGTACCACTACATTCAAATTTTCTTTGCTAAACTATTGCCCGAGAAAGCAAAAGGTCACCCCAACTAAAGTGTAAAACTACACCAGAAAATGTAGGCTAAGCTGTAAGGAAGATGCTTTAGAAGCTATAGGGTTTTCACATATTTATCAGTAGCCTGTTCTGCTTTTGTTGCTTCTTTTAATTTCTCTGGTCCTTGTTGCCTTCTCGTTCTGGTCTGGATGTTTCTCCAGTAAAAGGACAGCCTTTGGATTTCAGATACTCATGAAATAGATGGGTGAGAGTAGGATTGCATGGCGTAGACACCTCAGTGTGGTTTACATGTCACCAACAGATTCCCATTGTGTTGAAGCTGGGCCTGCAGCCACTCTGTGGGAATACAGGATTATTTTAATCCCTCTTAGTGGCGCAACCGGGTTTGGCCTTGGTGCAAGGAATGCGATGGAGTTTTGTTACCCAGGGCTCAGTGCCAGCTGCCAGAGCCTACCTGCTTTCCCAGTGTGGTGCCTGGATCCTTCATCCCACAGCACTAGCTGCCTGTGTCTACTTGGCAGCTGTTTCACTGCCCTGTGCCCTCAGCTATTTCGTTCTTATATCTACACATTGTTTGCGATTTTAAATGGAGTTTTGAAGCATAATGGTTGTTACTTAATATTTATTCACACTGTGTCCGGCAGAGTGACCCAAGCAGGGAACAAATGAGATTTTGCTGTAATTCAAGTAAATACTCATAGAATAACTATTAAAAAGCAAAAGTTGGCATTTGTAGAAATATGTAACTACTCCTGTGCTGCGTAACCTCTGTATACTCGCAGTCCATGTCGGTACGTGACTTCAGTGCTTGCAGTACCTGCCTGCTCTGCTTCCATCTCAGTGACTGCACTTCACAGCCACAGTGTAAGAAAGTCCTCTGGTTGCTTTGGATCTGATGGCAGCTTGCCAGATCTAGGCTCTTTTGACAAATATTTTGTCAGCTGTGAGCTAATGAATGTATTTATTCCCCTGCTAACTTTGGTGGAAATGTTTGATTAAAGACCACTGGCTGTGCAGCTCAGATGGTGAAACTCAGCACAAGTGGCTGGCTTTCCAGTGGGTCAGAAAGGGGCAGCAGGCTCATGAGCTGGGAAAGTTCTCAGGAAAATCTGCTGCCTTGGAGACTGATTGCTGAAGCTGTAACCTCCCCAGCAAGAACTCCTCTTGAACAATGTTATTTCAGCCCACTGTGATTGTTTCCCTGGCCAGTTCTGTCATTCTTTAACTGCAACTTTCCCTGGAAAGCCATTCCTAGGACAGATGTGCCAGCAGAGCCCCCAGTCCAGAAGTGCTGAGGAGAGAGGTGAGCTCTTTTTCTAAATCAACTCACCTAATTGGAAGAGTTAAGGGGGAGGAACAGACACCTTCTGGGTATACCAACAATTCCCTAGGGCTTAGCAGCATGTCAAGTGCAATGCTTGGGATTTTACCTGATTTAAAGGAAAATCTGGTAGACAAGTGAAAAGAAGAGGTAATTGTTCTGCAATGCAGTTCATGTAGTTGGCCAGTTAAAAAAAAGAAAATACAAGAGTTGCTTAATGAAGTAAATTGCTGTGACAACATGACTCCGTTTCAGTTAGCTGCATCCTCAGTGGGGTTTTGGCAGCTGGCTGGGAGTTAAGGGTGCGAGCTGTTGGTTGCTTTCCCATCTTTCCCATCCCAGCCTGTCACAGCTCTTTGGTACTGTGCAGCGTGCTAGCACTGATGCCTCTCTGCTTCCTACTCTCTACCCGTGCTCGCTCCTGTAGGCTTCTTTGTGAACATGAGTTTTTTGGATAGGCTACATGATCTCTTCATGTGCTTTTATTAAGGTTCAAACATCTTCAGAATCTACCCTTATCCTGACAGGTTTTCCTGCTTACTGAGGGATACAAAGCCAGGGAACTAAGGCTCATGAAGGTCTTCTTGCTCTGTTCAACTACTTGAAAGGAGGTTGTAGCCAGGTGAGGGTCAGTCTCTTCTCTCAGGTAACAAGGGATAGGACGACAGGAAAAAGGCCTCAAGCTGCACCCAGGGAGGTTTAGATTGGATATTAGGAAAAATTCCTTCACTGAAAGGATGGCCAGGCACTGGAACAGGCTGCCCAGGGACGCCTGGAGTCACTGTCCAGGGAAGTGTTTCAAAAACATGCAGAGGAGGTGTTTAGGGACAGGGTTTAGTGGTGGACTTGGCAGTGCTGGGTTAATGGGTGGACTTCATGGTCTTAAAAGTCTTCTAAGTTTAATGATTCTATGGGGAGTCAGAGGAAGGAGAAGAAGGAGCCCTTCCCACTCTGTAGCCTTATCAGTGGTGGCTCCCTAGGGGATGGTAAGCCTATCTAAAATTTACGTTGTTTCTGTGCTATTTTCTCCTTGGGGAGGGACTAGAAAAGCTGGTGAATACTCTCCTGCCCAGCATGAAAATTTCTGTTGAGCACTGTACCTCCAAGTTGTTGACTGATGCTAGGATTAATTTGTTCAGCTGTGCCAAGGATTTGATACTTCATGGAGGAAAAAATAAATAAAAAGCAAGAGAAGAAGCTAATTAACTGTATTCCTTTGCTTTGCATAGAAAAGATGGAAATTGCTCTCCTACCTGTGTGACACACTCTACCATGGAACAGCAGTTCCTTCAAGTTACATTGACCTTTTAGAGCAAATGATTTCCTTAGAAATCACGTTTGTATTTGATGGGTTTTCTGTCTCATTAGGGAGCTGTTCAAATACAGCAGATCTGATTTTTATCACTACTGCATTGCAAATTCTAGACAGAGTGCTTCGTGAAGGTTCAGTTAGTAAGGAATGTGATTATAAAGGTATCTAATGACTTCCATTTGCATATATAGCACAGATACTTTTCAGATACTATCTTTTATTAGCCTTTAAGAGGCTCTCACCTCTAAATGAGTCTGTATTTTGTCACTGTTGACTGGAACCTTACTCTAAGAATACATCCATCTAAGTCTGCTGGTCTAGTTATACAGAAAAAAAAAGGCACAAATAATACTGTATGTGGCAGAACTTGGCCTGAATTTATCTGCATATGTATGTAGTCCTCATGTATATACAGGCAACTTAGAAATATATGCATCTTCTTAGACACTTTAAAGCTTTTTCAAAAGGATTTCTCTGTGCTGGTGAATTTTTACAAAAGCAAATGGGGAAAAAGCTCTCAGTCTCCCTCTACAATGGGAGCAAGTAAAGGAAGAAAAAAAATTCCTACATTTGAATTTTTCCAAAGATTTCTATACTAATTTCCATGCCATTGGAAAATAAAAACCAAACATGCTGTTGGAATTTTGGCATTTTAATAAGTTGACCACACTGAACTTCAAGTTTTTGTTCTTCAAAATGTGGTAACAGGAAAGTTTCTTAGGGAAATGTTGCTATGCTTCAAATAATTTTATTTAACTAGGATAGCTCTCTAATCTTGTTCTTGGAAAACTACTGGTTCTGGATGGTAATTACATTAAGGGGAGTTGGGAAGGATCAGTAAGAGGAATGAACTGGAATAGAAAACTGAAAGTGAACCTGTTCAAATATGGGCAAGTTACAGGTGACTGAGCACAGCATTGTTACAGCAAGGATGAGAAGTCAGTTCTCAAGAGATGATTATTGTGCTGTCTAAAATAATCATACCACAGAATGATACAGCATTTCATACGAGCTATATTTTCCATTGGTGTTGTAGGGTGATGAAGGGCTCCCTGGCTTTCCTGGGCTGAAAGGTGATAAAGGAGAAAAAGTAAGTTCAAGTCTTTATTAATTACACTCTGAAAAGTTTAGAAGTTTATAAAGCTGTTGTGGAAGACTAATGAAAACTGACCCTCCTCTAAGTCTTTTATTTTATGTCTGTATTGTGTTTTGGCTTGTTTTGTGTTAACAAGATAGTAACGAAAGGAGACTATGCTGTTGTATTATTTTACATCAAAGTTAACCTTTAAATCTTTAAACCTATTGATGATGCTCAAATATGTGGAGAACTAAAAGGCATGAGCTTTGACTAAACTTTGTAAAAATCAAAAATATAAGAATGAAGAAGAAGAGGAACTCAGTGCTAATACATCTATATACAGAAACACCAGTGTTTCTTCAATGTGAGCCATGGAAGGCCAAAGATTATTATGTCTTTTCTTGCACTGAGCACAAATAACTTTTGGACTGTGGTGGCCTTTAGCTGCCTACCATGTCATCATCTTAAAAAAAACCCCAAAAGATAAATCCTGTACTGAGCTTGCTCTGCTGACTAGTATTTACTTTGGAAACATTTGTCAGGAATGCCTCAATCCTAATTTGCAGGAGGAATTTTATGAATTTAAACTTTTGCCACTAAAATTAAAATAGCAAATATTCTGGATTGCAAGGCAAGATGCCTCTCCAAGTAACACACAACAAACCAGCTCTGTACAATCACAGCTCACAGTGGCAGCTTTGCTGTGCCTGTATCTGATCTCATTTGAGCCTTTTTTTATGACACACTTAAACAGAAATTGCTGTGGTGCCTAGAAAACACTGAGCCAGTTCCTCACTGTGTATGTTGACTCGCCTTTTATTTGTCTGTTTTCTTTCCGTTCTTGTTTTGTTCTTTAAATTGCCAACTGCAGGCAGCAAATATGCATTTTCACCACATTTGCTGCAGTCCCCATTAGTTGTGGAGCTGCCAATCTCAACATATTTGGTTACATTCATTCTGGTGCAGAGGTAAATTTTAAATAGTTAAAATTTTAAATTTAAATGGTGCCTGGCTTTCTGTTTCTTTGTTTTCTATACCTTTGCATATTCATAGTTCTGAGACTCACTTCCCAGTGGGCAGGGTCATTCCTGAGGACTACTTGAGTTTTTCAAAGCTTCTTTTCTGTTTGCATTTAGGCTTACTACCTATGTATATTGTAGATGTGCCTAGAGGAACTTTGGGATGGATGCTGTGGAAGTACGGGGTAAAAACAAAAAAAAGAAAAACAAAAGGCAATTTTTTGAGACAATGGAATGGTGAAGAGAGAGGCTGAGGGAAGATGATATGATAATATTAAGATGACTCAATGTTTATGCGTATAATTAGCTCTAGAACTTTTAAATTAATTTATTCTTAAATGAGTTAAGTGGCCAAGAGTGCCTAGCTTTTCATTAGCAGCTCATCAATCGTCCCCAGTGTGTTAATGTCAGCAGCAGCTCCTCCAGAAACTGTAAATAATAAATGTTTGTGTTGAAATGATTCTCCTCATTCCTTATTCTTGTCTTGATGCACTGCTCATGTCATAGCACTTGCAATGGATGTTAATGCTGTGCTGATGATAACTCTGTTGTTGTTACAGGGTTCCCTGGGCTCACCTGGACCCCCTGGGAGGGATGGAGCAAAAGGAGAAGCTGTAAGCCTTTTTTGTTCCTCCCATGTAATCTTGCCTTTCAGTGCAAGGCAGGCAGTGAAAATCAATCTGTATTGAGTGCAACATGTCTGGGAGATTTGTGTGGCCATTTTAGGAGCAACAGAAACAAATGGCAGGAGGTTAATGGCCCCAGCACTCTCCCTTACACGTTTGCAGCCAAGGCAGGTGTCACACAGATTAACTATGCTGGGAGGCTCCTGGGGCAGCTCTGTTAGCATTCATTAAGGAGGGAATGGGAGCAGCCTTGGCAGCCTGTGGTTTGGGACCTGTCGGTTAACAGCTGCAGCTGCAAAGCCTGGCCATTTGGTTTGTCTGGCAAGGAGTCCTAGGCTACTGGAGATGGCAGGGGGTGCAAGGGACCATATTGTGCTTCCACAGCAGACAGGGCTTAGAGAAGTTAGTGTGTTGGTCACAGAAACAAGGACTTGAACTCCTGTTTGCCTAAAAACTAGGAGGAGAGGAAGAGGTGCAGTGTTAGCTCAAGGAAGGATGCAGCATGCCAAATACTGCCTTTAAGAGAACTACAGCTGAAACAAAATCACACATTTTCCAGCATCTTAGAGAAATGTGTTTTAGAGTTTTACATTCTCTTCCTTGCTTGATCACCATCCCTTGGAAACTATCTTCATCCTGATGGTGGACCTTCATTATCTCACTGTCCTTGTGTGGCAGTCACTTGGTGGCAACTGAAGGAACTTGGGGAAGGACTCTTTGGAAGGTCAGACATACACAAAAGTAGTGACAGGTAGCAGAAAAGCTCTTTTCCATATATACTTCTTTGTGCCACACTTGTTCTACTTTGGAAAAAATGATAATTTTTGAATATTGCTTCCAGAACTGATACAACTTCATCACATCACAAGGGGCATGGTTTGGGATTGGACAGTGACATACTTGCAGAATTGCTTATGGAATGACTTTATACTCTGCAAGGTCACTATTCAAGAGCAAATGAATTATGTTGTCTCCAAGGAATCCATGTTTGTAGACTGTAATCGGTGCAAACTGTTCACAAATTAGGGAACTCATTTCTTGTTACTTGGTCGTGTTTAGAGAGCAGATGAAGAGATCCTTCCGTTTTCAGTTTGTCGCTTTCTGCTTTTATCTTTGCGAAGAAAGCACACCAAAAACTTTCAGATCTCTGAAGAATGGTACTCAGTGCTGTACATACTAAATAGAGCTTCCATTTCTAACTGCATGTAATGGCAGTTTTGAGCCATCCTAGCCTTTATATATAAAATATAAATATTTACCAGTGATATTGCTGTTACTTGCAGGGTGAACCAGGAAGACCAGGAGCATTTGGACTGCCTGGGCCAGCAGGTCCAAAGGTAAGCTTTCCATTTCTTCTTTACAAGGGCAGGCATATCTTTTTCACTGACTTTTTAGGATTACCTCCTGTTTATGACTTTTCATATTCTCAATGGTGAATGAAGAAACTCAAAATGCTCCTTTTCATCAGGGATCTGCTAAGGTATCTGCAATTAGGCAAAGCATGTAAAAAGAAGAATTGCTTTTTGTTGAATAAACAGCATAGCTGAAGAAGGTGAAGAGAACTTGTCTGGGGGTACTTAAGCCTTGTTTTATGTCTTCAGTAGCCTTCCCAACTCTCACAAAGATTTAGATGAGAGTTATTATCTCTACTTTACAACTGGAAAAGAAAAATCATATAGAGATCCTAGCCTGGATGTTTATGCCTATTTTGGGACATTTCGTATTGCACCAGTGAACAGTGACTAAGTGATACAGAACTTGAACCAATGCTTATATCATTAGGTTTGCTTCAAACAAGGTGCTTCTGAATGGAGAAAATTAGCTGAGCATCAGAAACATGCCTGAATTTTGAAGCCCTTCTCATGAGCAACTCTTTAAGCTCTTTTCAAAGTCTTAGCTCTCTTTGCTTTATTACCTGGTTACTGAGGGGGTAAATAACTCTCAGGTGGTTTCAGTCTTGTTATAACACAAAAAGTAGATGGTGCACTGTGACAAGTGTGTTTTTTCTTTTGGGGGGTATCATGCACAGCAAGTTCAGCTCATCCTGTGAAAGGTGCTGCAAGGACAACAGTTTAATTTCCTGAATTTACTTTACCCAGTTCTGTTCCTGTACAAGCAAAGACCTTTGGGTGTCACATCTTTCTGGAAGAGCCGTATCTAGTCACCTAAACCTCCACTGAGTTCACTGATGCCTTTGCCCTCAAACAGGAGTTAAGTACTTCAACACCTTTCTGGATGTAGTCTTGACTGTCACTTGGCTCTGTCTGGGAGGACTTATGGAGTTTCTTTCTCCAAAATTTCTTTGTCTTTACATAGAGGGAAGTGTTGATCCTTTCCTGAAGTCCCATCAGGAGAGTACCAGAACTAATAGTGTGTTTGTGGATTAGCAAAAATATGTGGCAGGCATCCCACGGTTGTCTCCTAGAACCATATTGGCTTCAGCAGGGGATAAATGACAGCTGCAAAGCAGGGCTGGACTGAGCTGAGTGGAGGCACTCTGAGTATTTTGTCCTTCAGTGGGATTTGGGGTTAGATGAAATTAACTGAATTCATCACTTTCAAATGCTTTTCAGCTGCATTTCTCCTATCATGTAAATAAACACATATTTTCTCTCTGTCCTGCATGTTTCATGTAGTGGAATTACAAACCAGCAGGCTATATGATGCTCTTTGTGGTATGAGGTCCTCACACTCGCTTTGCAAAGCATTTGCAAACTAAGCTAAACTGAGGTATCTACATCTTCCTCAAGCTGGACTTGATCCCACTCTACATTTTCCACCAGTGTCATCAGGCACATAGTTCAACCAAGTAACAAGGCAATGCTGAATAGAAGTTCATACCTATGGGCTGGACAGCATAGGTGCTGGTGGGGCTGGACCTAAAGGCATCTGAGTGGACAGTGCTCCCAGGGAAGAGGTGAGCTTGGCTAAATCCAGCCTCTCACAGTGACTAAATATAAAATGATTGTGTGCTTTCATAGTGACTTTCATTTACCTTTGTGGCTGCACTGGCTGTGTGCAGTGTCCTTCAGCTGGATTCTAGCCTGAGTTATTTTAAGAAACAACCCTGACTTTGCTGACAGGACTTTACAATCTAAAATATAAATCCATACTCCTTTACTCCTTGGTGTAAAGCCTGAGCACATTGCTGGTGTGGAACAAGGTTTATAAGGTTGGGTGGGATTTGTAACCAGAGAGGTCAAATCTCCAGTTACTGGTGTAATCATTGGTTTCTGGGTTTTTTTACCAGAACACTTATTTTTATCATCAGAATCAATACAGCAGCTCTGGGCTCTACCCCAGGCTCCATGGAGAGCTGCCTTGCAGTTTCTCTGGTTGGCTGTGTTGTGGTCCTTTCCAGCTTAATCCATCTTCATTTGCATCAAGCCAGGCAAGTGCAATGTGTGCTCAGCAGTGGTAGCTGTGCCACGAGAAATTCAGACCCTTGTTTATCTCCTTGGCTAAGGAGTCTTTTACTTCAGTGGGAATTACGAGCACTTTCTTTTATGAAGTTGTCTTGTAGTTTTTACAGAACTCATTAGTTGCATGAAGGTTCCAGTAGGACACGTAGGGGTCCTGCAGACTTCTGGTAATAAGATTTCAGTCCACAGAAGTACAAAAATGGATGCTGAGCCCATGAAGGTACACCTGTAGGTTACAGAAATAAAATGGCCTCAGTATGTCATCTCTGGTTTTACTGCTTTTGCTGCTCAGTGATGTCTCCAGGGGAGATTGTTCCTAGCTCAGTGTTCTTCAGCATAAAACTCTGGTTTTGGTGTGTGTTTTATTCTTGTTCATCAAACTTGGAGGGTAAACTTCACTGATCATCAAGCATGATCTCATTGGCTACAAGCTGGTGGATGCAAAGAGCTCTCAAAGGCACCCTTGTGCTGAGGTGTTGGAATTTTTGATTATAGAAGATGTCATAGTGGTCTTAAATGGCAAGAAATGGCCAGAAAATTGGTCAGAAAACTCCCAGGTAAATATGTGGGCCCTGGCAAGTTAATTTACATGGAATAAGTGGGTCCAGAGAAAAAAGGCAATAGCTCAGGTCCCTCATTGTATGATGCTATAACAGCGAAACAAAGCCTGGATTTTTGAGATTAGCCTGTAATATCCTTCAGCAAATATTCAATCTTTTCCTGCCTTTTTTTTTTTCCTGTATCTTTTTTATAAAAGGATAAAGACTTTTTTTGTGGTTGTCATTGCTATGGCATGAACATAGATACAGCATTCCCATCTGAACTGACAGTTATCTGTACTTGATAGAAAAAGCAGAGGTGGAGAGGGGAAAAATATCAAGCCTCTGAAATATAAAGTACTAGGTAAGAGTTTCATTTTGACAAATTTCCTTCTTGCTTGCTTCAGCTGTCGGAGTCTCACGCTTCTCTGGTTTACCAGACATGATCTCAGCAGAGACCTTGAGTGGGTTCAGCACATCATCTCAACCAGACAAACCCAGATTCTCTATCTATAACTTTTACTGAGTATTATAACCATGTTTTGTGTAGCAGTACTGAGTCGGACTCTAGCAATTTGGACAGCTTGGAACAAGCTTTTATTTCTCTTGGGGTTTTGCCTGGACTTTGGTAGAAGTGTTTTTCTGCAGGCTGAAGGGAGAGATTTAGGTGTATGCCTGCTGCTCTCCCTCTGCTAATACAGGACATGCAATGCTTCCTGAGCTGGTAGAAGTTCTCCTGTGTCTGATGTTGTAGACATCCTAGAGCCACCTTTGCTTGGGCTTGAAATCCACTGTTGTTAACCAGGGCAATTGCACTGGGGAAATAAAAAAGCTTCAGTTCTGCTAATAATTCATTGCAAACACATCTTACATTTTTAATTTCATTATTTTTAATATGAAACATCTTTTAATATGAAATGTAGAAATTATTTAAAAAGTATTTAAAAATAAAATATCTGTTTTGAAGCCTTACCCCATTACAACTACCCAATGCATGAGTTAGACAGATGAATTGAGTGGTGGGAAAAGTGAAGTGACATAAGTAAGAAAATAATCACTCAAATAAGTGATATAAGATGCCAAATCAGTTCTCTAGGTCAAATTTTGAGGCCCAGGATCCAAGGGCTGAGCTTATTCAGCTGAGAATCCCAGATCGTTTTCAGGCCTTGTAAGACACATAAAAGCACACAGTGAGTGCTCTCCATTTCTGTGTTCCCCCTCCAGGGAGAGTCAATGTGCAACCAGCTGAAGGACTGCTGAAGTGTACCTGATCCTCTTCCATTTCTTCCACTTAAGCTAAACTGTTTCTTTTTTAACTGTTTGTTCTGTTTCTTTTCATTTACTCATCAAAACATACAACATTTTGAAGTCTGTGGTTTGTTTATGCTGAGAAATGGCCTTAACTGCAGCATTTGCAGCAATGTGTACCTGTGCTTTGTTCCACCAACACCATGTTTAGGAGCCAAAACAGTTTTTGCATACAACTGACATTGCCAAACCCAAAATAACCTGTAGAGGAAATTGCATTGGAATGATTTGCCTTTGTAAGGCAAGACTGAAAGCAGAAGGATAAAGCTTGCTAATGTATGAGTGACAGAGACAGAGAAAAATATTGGGATGTCACTTTGGGTAAGTATTTGAAAAGTCAGATGCTGCTCTTGTATTAGCACTGAGAGAATCAAGAAACCTCAACAGCCCAGTGTGAGCCTGGATAAACAACTTACATTTCTGAATAACTAGTTTTGTACTTTGTCTTTTATGTGAAAGAATTTCTGATGGTTTACTGTATCTCAATTCCTTGCCAGGGATCCGAGGGAAAACAGGGTCCTCCAGGAATTAAAGGCTACGTAGGTGCACCGGTAAGTCAAGGCTCCTGTTAAGTTTTTAATACTCTAGGCAATTTCTGTGCTTTTCCAGTGTGTTCTGCCCAGTTATATTTTTTTATTATTACTATGAAGCAGTATATGGTGTGTCTGACCACTTACTGCCACTATGTCCAAATGGTGACATTTTCTTGATTTCACTGAGTTCCTTCCAGCTCCTTTAAAAGAGAACACACCTGTAGCCAGCAGAGAGATGTCAGCAGAAGTTAGTTGATTACTGAGATAACAGCTCCTGATTTTGTGATGATCTCACCATAATGCAATTATTTTGGTCTGTAATGATGCACCATTTATAGGGTGCTTGAAAACTTCATAGGAATGTCAAGAAAAAGTGCCACCTCTCAGCAAGTTTCCAGTCATATTTTCAAAACTCTCAGGGAATAGCCTTTGGGTTCAGGGGACAAACCTGCCTTAAACAAACAGACAGCCAGACCAAAATAAGCTAGATTCTATCCAGCTAGCATCTATGTCTTGTGGTCTCACCTTGGAAATTATGGAGGCAGCCTTTAAGCTGGTGTTGTAAAGGCTGACTGGATTTTCTGAGATTTGAGGACAGATGGGTTGGGGCCATCCCTGGTATCAGTGCAGGCTGGGGGAGGAAGGGATTGTGAATAACCCTGCCAAGAAGGACTTGAGGGTGCTGGTGGATGAAAAGCTGGCTGTGAGCTGGCTATGTGCACTCACAGCCCAGAAAGCCAAGCGCATCCTGGGCTATATCCAAAGCAGTGTGGGTAGCAGGGCAAGGGAGGGGATTCTGTCCCTCTGCTCTTCTCTTACCCCACCTAAAGAACTGCATCCAGCTATGGGCTCCTCAGCACAAGAAAGACTCATGGACCTCTTAGAGCAGGTCCAGAGGAGGGCTATGGAAATGGAGCACTTCTCCCATGAGGAAAGGCTGAGAGAGTTGAGGTTCAGTCGGGAGAAGAGAAAGTTCCAAGGAGACCTTATTGTGGCCTTTTTATATTTAACTTTCTATATTTAATGAAGATGTATAAGAAAGATGGGGACAAATTTTTTAGCAGGACCAGTTGTGGTAGGACAAGGGATAATGGTTTTAAACTAAAAGGGAGTGTAGATTAAGATAATAAGGCTGAAAGGTTTTACAGTGAAGGTGGTGAGACTCTGGAGCAGTTTGCCCAGAATGGTGGTAGATGCCCTATCCCTGGAAACACTCAAGGCCAGCTTGTACTGGATGCTGAGCAACCTGATCTAGTTGAAAATATCCCTGCTCATTTAGATGATTATGTGAGCCCTCTTAAGTCCTCCAAATATACCCATAAATACAGCTCTCATTAGCTGGGAGGTAAGCCTCCGCTACAGTGTAAAGTATAAATACAAATATACTATGAAACTAAGCAGCATTTTAAGTTTTGGCAGTTTCAGAGAGGTCACTGCTGACTGAGCTCTCTATAGCTATTAGTCGGTTGCTCAGTTTCCCCAATAAAGGTAAAATACAAGGTGCTTGCTGTGCCAAGGGAAGGTGAAATACGTTCGTGCCCATGGAATTGATGGCCTGTGTTAGTGCCACATCAAACTAAGCTCCAGCAATGTTTCTGGCGTAGCTGGGAGGAGATGAATTATGCAGTCCAGAGAAACACTGGTGTTGGATTCACAGCACAAAAATGTGCTGGGCTCCTGGATCAGAGCACATCTAACATTTGCCAGTTCTCAGAGCTACCTGCTGTCTGCCTAGCTGCCATATCCAGACCCACAAGGAATGGGAATTCTTGCTTTTATGTATGATAGGTTTTCCCATCAGTATCATCCTCTACCAAAGTCCTCATTGTTTACAAGAACATGAAAAATGCAGAGCATTGGTTGTTTTCCAGACCATCTGCAGCTGTGGTGTGTTCCCTGTCCCTCCACACTGCTGTTGGCAGGAGGGTCATGTGTCTGCAGGCAATATAATATTACAGATGTTCTTGGGCCCACAAGTAGTCCCTGCTCTATGAGTCTGCTTAGGCCATGCCTGTGGCCAACTTTGAGGTCTGGGAGCACAGAAAATGTCCTTGAGATTTCACTTGAATAGATTGTGCAGATGTGCACAGTGATTTGATGACTAATTAGAGGAGGTAACTATGCCTCTACTTGGATTGAGCTTTATAATATCTGTTTCTTTTTATTTTTAGGGTCTACAAGGAGAACGGGGAGAAAAGGGAACACGAGGAGACAAGGTATTCCTGGTGCATACTAGGAAATGACAGGCTGCTCTTTTTCCTCTGACCATTAGGTGACGTGGGCTGCCAGGCCAGCAGCTCTGGAGAAGGATAAATGATGGAATTTTCTCACTATGCTGTGCTTCCCAGTGCTCTTCCACCTCCCATGGATCTTTGCTGTCTACCAAACACACATTTAGGGACTTCTTGTCTGTGTATAGCTAGGAGAGAGAGGAGTGGAGTAAAGGTATGCTAGTGGGGAGATCTAGAGGAGTGTCCACCTTGTGTGCACCACCTGAGGGTTGTGAATGACCGCTGACTGCTGCTGACCATGTCTGCACCCAGCATTTCCCCATCTCTCTCCAACTTCCTGTGTTTCTGTCTTTTCCCATCACCAGTAGCATTAAGAACCAGGTAGTTTCTGTGTTAAAGGATTCATCCAAATGGAGAGCATCCCAGTCCTATGTTCTCTCCCGTCTGGGAATAGCTGTTTTACAGAGTACAGGACACTCTGGGATTCAAACTGTGTTTATGGCTGAAGGAAGGGACCAAGTGCCTATTATGCCTGGAAAAAGCATTTAAAAGGAGAGATGGGAGAGATGTGCAGGCATAAAGTCTTAATTATATCTGTTTGCTCACTCTGTTGAGAGATACACACCTAATTCTGCTGTGGACCTGTCTACCAGTGCTCAAGGCTCCCCAGAAATGCCTTCTCTTGCTTATGACACAAGCTGGTCCTGAGACAGAGCTATCTTTGTGATGGTCTGGCAGCTTTGCCTGTGTTCAAAGTCTCTTCAGTGATACCTGGCGATATGTGTTTCTGTAAAGGAGGCAGTCTTTAGTTTGCTAGCACAGGCTTGTTCCCATTTCTCAGTCTCCATTTCCTGAAGAGGAAATGCAGTGATTTACCCCAGACTTCTGCCTACTGGGAAAAATTATCAATGGACCTTTACTGTGAGATATTGTATTTCTCTTTACCAGTGTTCTTTTTGCTGTTTATGATGAAGTAGGCAGAATTATATTTTGTATTATCTTTCATTGTTGATGCAGCTAGAGCAAAAGGCTGGATCATATTTTATCTTCCTCCTACTTTTTCCTTAGCCCTTTGCAGAACTGGTTCAGTGTACTGAGTCTACCCAGTGCCTCTGCTGCTTTTCCAGAGGTGAGATTGTCTAATCTGCTGGAATATTTGGCTCCTGGAAGAAAATCCATCTTTCTGACATCACCATGATGGGAGAAGAAGCTGGAGCTATATGTGGGCAGGGAGCTGACTAAGCTAGAGGAAGATTAAAGTGGGGAAGAAAGGAATTAGGTTTTGTTTCATTAGAAGGATATGTACTGTGCGCAACTAGAGGTTCTTTTTTCTTTTTTTTCCTGGAGCAGCCAAATCTCTGCTACAGCAATTGTACTTTGATTTTTTCCCACATTTTAATGATGGTCTCAGAGCATTCACTGCCATTACTTTAACTTCTACCAGTCAGTACTACTGTGAAAGCAGTGGGTGTAAATTTGACGGGCCAAATATTTCCTTGTCTGCAATTCAGTCTGTAACTTGAATACTGACACCTACACAACCTGTGTTTCTTTGTGCCTGAGGAGAAAAGAGTTTATAATACCAGATGAAAGCACTAACCCATGCACTGAGCATTGTTCTGTCAAATCTGAGTCCTTACCATCAAAAAAAAAGGCCTACATATCCCATAATACATTTTGCTGCTTTGTTCATATATCCCAGGACCTCAGATGTAAATATTGAGGTTTTAAAGAGAGGTTCCTAAATCCAGTAGTATTGGTTACACCTGCACTTCAGGAAAACCACTGCACCATATGAGGGATATCCCATGTCCTTTTTCACCCAGTGGGCTCATTGTAGACCCCAGGGCAGAGTCTGCAGAGATAAGCACAATGCACTTTCCTGTCAATATAAGCCCTGTGTGTCAGTGATACTTGACATGTTAATTTAAGCTTGTGCAGCAGTTCAACATGATATGGGGTATTGCTTTTGCTGCATAAGCATGTGTCCATGCTGTAAATCCTTGTCTGTTTTATTAAGAAGAGCTTGTGTAAGAAGGCAGCAGGGCTAGTCTGCTCCTGACAGATCCCTCTGTAGTGTTTTTTTTTCCTTCTTCAGTTTTTTCCAGGGCCCTGCAGACTCGTGGTGAATCCTTTTTCCAACAAATTATGTTTTCTGAGTGGTAGAGGTCAGAGAGCAGCACTGAAGTTTTGGTGGAATTGGAATTTCCCTTGGTTTCTTATGACTCCTCAGAATTTTCTTCCAGTGTTTAAAAGCAGGAAAACCAGTAGAACACAGGAAAAATAAATGGAGGCTTAAAGTTAAAATTTGAGAATAAAACATTAATATGTTTGTTTTTTCTATTGGAAAAAAATACTTTTCACTAAGCACCTTTCTTTAAAGAATGGGAAAAAATGGCAAAAATATTTATGACAGATTTTTCTGTAAAACAACAGAAAGCACAATTATTTGGAGTGTTTTCAAATAGCTTTATTTTATATGTTTGTATAAATAATACATTTGCCTTTCCCAACCCCCATTACTAGCAGTAAGAACATCGACACTCTTCTGTTTTGGCAGCTAAACCAGCATGTGTGAAGTACTCATTGCTGCAGTATATTGATGTTAAAAATTCTCCTGGGAATACACTGCACATTTTGTCAGCAATCTACCAGGCTGTTGCTTACTGAAAGTTTTAAATTCACGATACTCGTTGTTCAGTCAGTGCAAAGGAAACCATCAGTGTGCAAACTATCACCCTAAAAGCAAGTGGATCTGGATGTCTGACACTGGTTTTCTGCTGCTTTCTGTAGGATATAGGTCTCTCTAATTTCATTCCTTGAATATATAATTTTAAATAGTATTTATGTTAGAAGACTGATTGACTTTCTAAGGAGAAAAATTGAACAAAGTGATTTGCAAATCCATTTCTGACTTGCCAAATCAATGTAGTTTACAAAAGGAGCTAATTAAATCCAATACCCTAAGTGTGGATTTGTAGGTAATAAGAGTTCTAACAGGGATTAATATATCCAAAACATTTAAAAAATAGAATTAAACTGCCTGTTGTCACAGCTTGTACTTGCAGAATTTGTTTTTACATGCATATTCACCTTCACATTGGCACTGTGTGTGTGTTAGATAGTTTATTTTCAGCTGTGTGTGCAGGATCCAGGCAAAATCTGTGTTCCATTTTAGAGGTTTAAGGAATTTGCAGAGTGAAAAAAAGTCCCTGTTTCAAAGAGTTTTTAAACTGAATAGCCTGTAATGGCTATTCAAGGACCATAATCTCTAAGACAAAAGTGAAGCTCAGCAGAAGTATGTCATTGATCCACTCTTCTCTATCAAGAAACCTGGATCATAAAACATGGAATGTGTCAAGCTTGGACATGGAATTACAGTAGAGTTAGGGTCAAAATTAAAAATCGTCTTGAAAACATAATTCCCCAAAGCACAAGATGATGTCGAGAAGGGGAAATTGCAGGACGATACATATGTGTAGGACAACAAATTGCACACTGCAAAAGGTTGGTGACAACTGATCAAGGAGCTATCCTTGATCAAGGAGCCCCCCCCTTGAAAGGGGCTTTGGGGTAAAGGAAACATCATCATGGGATTTAAACAGAAGAATAGTCTATAAAACATGAAATAATATTTCTGCCCAAAGCCTCAGCTAAGTGAGGGTTCCTGTGCTTAGCTACTGTGAAGTCATGGAAAAATCATATACTGCACAAAGGGGAGCAACAAAAATGATCAGAAGTCTGAAAAACACACTCATGATGAAAAGTCAGAAGTATTATGGTTGTTTAGAGAAGTTTGAAAGGGGAGTTTTGTAGGTCTGCAAATACATAAAAGGCTATTGTAAATATCAAGGAAACAGTCTATTCTCTGTGGGGGGGTTAGGGAAAGATACACTAGCCTGTAACTGTAGCAAGAAAAAGTTTAGGTACAGAGGCAAAAATCATATCTTCAGGTAATAAAAATAAAGGAGTGAAATTGATTGCCTGTGGACTTTATGGACTGTCTAGTTCTGAGGACATATAGGAACAGATTAATTTTTCCCTCAGGTTACAGAAAGGGAAGTTGAAAAATGAAAGGTTTTTTAGTTTCCTGGGTAAAACTGAGCTATTGCTGCACTGTGGATTCATTATTTTTGTAAGAGCTGTTCTGGGCTGATGGTCTCCTAGTCTAAGTTGTCCAGTTTACATGAACCATCCCAGTAGGCAGAGGAAGGATGCCAGCATAGAAAACTAGAGCACAGCTGCTCCTGGTCAGAGTAACTTTTCATGGTACAGATGTAGGAACTTTAGCTGTTTTCTCTATGGGGCTGGATGGAATTTCTCTCCTTATTCCTTACTCTTGGAGCAAATAGCATGAACGTGACTTGCAGAGCAGTGACCTAAGCCCCACAGATTTGAATTATAATTGTTCTTTCTACTTTTTTTTCCAGGGAGAGAGAGGCCTGGATGGGTTCCCTGGAAAGCCAGGTGTGGAGGGGAAACAGGTATGTTACAAATACTCAACAATTGGAAGTGTTTGATTAGAAAGAGTGGAAGTTAACTCTAAAACTGAGACTTATCCAAGGTGGCTGCTCAGTCATGGCAGACCCCACTGCATCCCTGTTCTAAGGAACTTCGTTGGTACAGTTTTCTTTTCTGTTTGGTTGGTTTTAGAAACTATAGCGCAATATACGTTGAAAAGAAATGCTGGTCCTTTCAACTTGATAGATTAAATGTTTATCCTAATTTTCATTAAATACGTAAGAAAACACACATAAAAATTCAACTGTTTAAGCCTGATTTTTATGACCTTTTCTTTTCCCTTGCACAACATGAATGGAAGAGGACTGGATTTAATATATTCAGTTTGTTTTCAGTCAGAAAGGCTTGAAACTCTTTACATTTTTTAAAACAAGAAGAAAGCAGAAAATTGTCTAAAAGGTCAGTACATTCCTGCTGATCAGATACCTAATGCTTTGTCTAAAACTTGCTATCTGTAGATCCCACAAGACTGTTTTCATTACTCAGGGTATGATACCTAATGAGAGGCATCCTTTCCTCTCAAGGATCTTCTGGCCTAAATAACAAAGGACAGAGTTAAGAAGCAGAGGCTGGAAGTGATTTCCAAAAATGCATCTAATCATTGCCACCCTTGAGCTTAAAGCCTCCAGGCTGCTGCATCTGCATCCTGCTCTGTTCTTCAGTTACAGTTTACCCTGGATGGAGAAGTATGTGTCTAGTTAGCTTTTATCACTATCCTTATAAGATGGAAATGTTTTCTGGTGCTACAAACAACACTGGAATTCACAATGAGCTGTGTTCACTATGCACATTACACTGCTTATAGAACTGGTTTCTACTTGCAGCAAGTGTAGATGGAGTGGGAAATTGCAAAGGGATGTGAAGATGGATCCTGATTGTCAACTACTTCAAAGGAACAATTTCCCAAGTGAAACCCTGTTACAGAAGCTGGGTTTCCTGAAGCTTTTTTCCTTTTTCATGTCTAGACACCTAGGAGTGGACAAATCTTCATGCCTGAATTTTATGCTAAATTTTGTATTTGACACTGATATTGTCACTGAACTGCAATTATTTTGAGCCAGGTGAAATTGGATTGGTATTATTGTGGCTATGCCATCTCCTTTGCTATTCTCTTTCCTCTCTATGCAGCAGAGCCAAAGCAGCCTCGTGTGTTCTGTTAGCTCCTATCCCAGTGCAATGGGACATCATTCTTTGTGCTGGCAATATCTGAAGCCTTATGTTTTTCCTGTACTTCAAAAACACAACGAGTTTTCTCTCCATTTTACCCATTTACAGGGCCCTGCTGGCAGCCCCGGCCCTCCAGGTGCTAGTGGGACCAAAGGAGAAAAGGTAAGTTGGCATGGGGTAACAGGAAGGGTTTGGAAACACATTTGTTAGTTCTTACTGGAAATATCTGGGCTGTTGGGTTAATATTTATCTCATTTGTGTGTTACTAAGTTCATATATATTTAAATATTTAACTTTTCTGATATTACTTCTGAAACAGGAACAAGCATATGTTAAAGAGAGTCTGGTTGTAGCTCCACTGGTCTGAGTTTAACCCTTACAGTGGGAGTAGAAGGAAATATAGTGTAGTTTGGGTCACAAAAATCTTCCTCAGCTAAGAAATGTGGGTGGCAGTGTCAATGTGTTTGTGTAGAAGCTGGTTTTATGACCCAGGAGATGTAGAATTGACTCAGAAAGTGCGAATAAAATGACTCTGAGCCTCTTACCTGCAAAATAATTATTCACTGCTCTCAGCAGCAATTTTGACCTTGTTAATTTAGAGTTGTTAGAGCTTTCAGGGCAGCCTTATGTTTCCCTCTCTGTTAGAGATGATGTTGTGATTTTGATATTTCCAACACAGGCCTTTGGCATGAGTGAAAGGCATGACCAGTTCTTGACCAGTTCATGACCAGGATTTCTTTCTCTTTTTCTCCTCCAGATAAGGCAGTGAGCCTTATCCAAGAATGCAGAGAGATTGGAAGTAATTTTCTCTGTTCTCTCTGCAGTAGGAATCAGTCTTGTGTTCATAACACTTCATCCATATCTCTGAAGCATCTGCATTTGGTACTTCCAAAAGAAGTTTTGCTCCTTGGTCAAATACTTTCAGAGGGGTTGATGTGTGTCTCTTCAGCACTTCCTCAGTATGGTCTTTTTTTAGAATAGACCAGTTTGGATGGGACCCTGAGCAACCACATCTAGTGGGTGGCATCCCTGCCCAAGGTGGGGGGGTTTGAACTAGATATTCTGGACAGACTGGATTGACAGACCAAGGCATGAGGTTCAATAAAGGAAAGGGACAGGTCCTGCACTTGGGTCACAACATCCCCCTGCAGTACCACACGCTGGGGCAGAGTGGCTGGAAAGATACCTGGTGGGAAAGGACCCCGGGGTATGCTGGTTGGGAGTGGCTGAATGTAAGACAGTATGTGCCCAGGTGGGCAAAAAGGCCAGTGGCATCCTGGCTTTTATCTCCAATAGTGTGGCCAGCAGGAGCAGAGCAGTGATTGTCCCTTTGTGCTGGCCAGTGGTGAGGCCACACCTCAAATCCTGTGTCCCACATGACAAGAAAGACAGAGGTGCTGGAGTGTGTCCAAAGGACAACAGAGCTGGGAAGGGGTCTAGAGAGTAAGTCATATGAGGAGCATCTGAGGGAGCTGGGGTTGTGTAGTCTGGGGAAAAGGAGGCTCAGCGGGGGACCTTGCCACTCTCTACAATTACCTAGCAGGAGGTTGTACCCAGGTGGGGGGGCAGTCTCTTCTCCCAGTCAACAAGTAACAGGACAAGAAAAAATGGCTTCAAGCTGCACCAGGAGAGGTTCAGATTGGACATGGGGAAGAATTTGTTGAATGAAAGGGTAGATAAACTTTGGAATTGGCTTCTCAGGGAGATGATGGAGTCAGCATCTCTGGAGGTGTTCAAGAAATGATGGGACGTTACACTTAGTGCTAAGGTTTAGGTGACATGGTGGTGTTCAGTCAAAGGTTGGACTTGATGACCTTTTCCAACCTTAATGATTTAGTGATTCTATCTTTAAGGTCCCTTCCAACTCAAACCATTCTATGACTCTCTGAATAAATAACAAATAGTAATTGAGCTTGTCGTAAGAGAAAATCTGAAAGACAACTGGGTCATTCAGAGACCTACATGAGTAATGAATAAATAGAGTGTGGGAGGAAGCTAAGTGACAAATTTAGCACCGGTCTGTACCTAAAATAAAGAATATACGTTCTCAATGTATAGTCTTAAAGCATGATATATTGTGGACATCAGTGGAGAAAAATGGACTAGAACAAATTGGTAGCCTACATAACAATAAATAATGGGAAAAGGGTGTAGCATCTCAGTGTCCTGCAAACACTGTAGTATGATTTGCTCTGTAAAATGACTTGGGGAAAGTTCTCACTTTACTTGCAAAGTTATTTTGGTCATTAACGAACAAAAGCATTTTGACTCCCTAAATATCCATCCTCTTGTGGATCTGGTGGGGGTCTAAGCATCAAACAGGTATATTTGTGTGGTACGTGAACATCAAATGTAGG
>JAWWMP010000081.1:145665797-145693301 GCA_035047865.1 Dendrocincla tyrannina | reverse complement strand
AGGATTTTTATTTTTTTTTTAGATTTCTCAAACTTTATTGCACAAGAGGAGAAGGTGGAAGTGGGGAGAGGGGGGATCTTATTGAGATATGTTATTAAATATTTGTGGTTTTTTTTCGAAAAAAGCTGCAGCTTTAGGCAGCGAAGATTTTTGAGGGAGGGAAGTGATAGGTTCCAACAAGGAGATGCACTGCCAAAATTTTGGAATATTTTGAAGTGGGGAGATCAGGACTTGAAGAGGCAATGAAAGCTTTCCTTAGCTGTGTTAGACAGAACAATATTGTGATGGGACTGTGTGGTTTCTGACAGTTTTTGAGTGGCCTTTAGTACACAGAGCCCATGATAGTTATAAAAGCAAATGAAATTTCAGAATTGAGTTGAATAACAGTGCCTTTGACATGGACTGAGTGTGAGAGTTGGGGAAAGAGAAGAAAAAGGCAATTTCTAATGAGGGTGAATAATCTTTCCTTGGCTTACATCTGAAAAAGTCCTGGTGGAATATAAGACAGCCAGGACCTGATGTGCTGAAATCACGGAAGTAGGGGTGAAAAGAGAAAACTGAGAAAATAGGAGAATGGGATTCATCATTCCTGGGGCACTAGGTTAACATCCTTTGTGCATCCCTCCCTCTGCCTCCAGCAATGCCTTCACTGATGCCAAAGGCATCACTGACAGGCAGGTAAGGATGTCCAGAGAAACAGTATTGTCCGTATGAAGAGGTCATCTCCAAGCTAATGGGAAAAGAACATTTACAACAAAGTATACAGAGGAGAGGTCTAGAACTGAGTTCTGCATGGGCTGGTAACAAAGCAGTTAGGAAGTATTCCTCTTGCTTGCCAAAAAAGTAGGATTAAAATGAGGAAAAAGCAGTCTTGGACTATACGTGCTAAAGAATAAGAATGAGAAGCTCCCTGGTAATCATGGGAAAGGCAGCAGGCAATTACCTTACTCAGAATGTGGTAGAAGGTAAAAGAATGAATAAAACTATGCAAAAAATAGTCCTGTTTGGGAAAGAACCTTTTACTGTTCTTGATTAAATGTGATATTAATGATGTGACAGTAGTTGCCAATAAATTTTGAAAGATGTGCATAAAACCCCCAACTGAGCCTAAATCTCCAGAAGGTGGGTGTAAAAGAGGCAGGGCACATCTCAAGCCAGTCTGTTGGTTATGTGATGCCTTCTGCATTCACTTGATCTTCATAATTTAGGGTAAAACAAGTTCTAGGGAATTTACTAACTTGTTTAAATGATGAGATAATGAATTAAGTTCTTACTGCTTGTACAGCCACACAAATCACTTCATAGGTAGATGTGTCAATAGGTAACTTTTGTCAGCCTGAGTTGTTTAAATAGAAAGCATCCCCAGCCTGCAACAGGGTTTAAGGAGCTGTAGGAGGTATTGTGCAACTCGAAGGAATATAAAGGGGACAAAAATACCCCGTGGAGGACCATCATACCTCTGGAACCTTGTCTTTACTTTTTTTCATCCTTTATGACTCTGCATTTCTATTGCAGGTGCATATTGAAGGCCTAAAAGGAGAGGAAGTAAGAGAGATTCAGTATCTATTCTTTTATTGCAAAGATATTTTAATGTAATACTGTTGCCTGTTAGGTTAGTTTTTTCTTTAAAATAATACTCTCAAAGGAAGGTGGATGGAAACATTATCAGGTCATCAAGAAATTAGTGTTCCTATATAGAGAAGAGAAAATAAACAAGAAATGAACAAGGGCAATGTCCTTTTCAGATGTAGTGAATCTAACATGAATGAGAAGTATAAATTATAGAGTCAGCTATGCCATTATTTAATAACAGGGAAGTGTTAACATTAAAGTTAAACTGTATTTGAGTTTTATGCCTAGTTTCTCTCTGAACCTCGGCACTCAAATAGGGGGGACATACTTGTTACTTCAGTCTGTTAGTCCTATGCAGTAAAGAAATAAATTTTGATTTTGAATTGGTAGTTGCATAACTTGCATTTAACTGTTAATCAATATAATGATATGCATAATATAATTGATAATTTAAAGCCCTTCAGAGCTGTGCTGGCTTGGGGGAAATGCTAATGGGAGCTGCTTAGGCAAGAATTGCTTTTCTCCACCACCAAACCCCTGAATGCTTTACTGGAATATCCAGGATATCCCAGTGCCTTTGGTAGAGATACTGCCTTTGAAAAACAAAGAGCCAGTTATGGAGCCTGATGAGTGTGGGTGGACCAGTCTGTGTGCAGTCTAATGAGTGCTGGTAAATCAAGTAGCCAGAGGATTAAGGAGAAAAACACCTGGTCTCTGCACTTGTTTTTCAGGACCTGTGGGGAAAGGAGTTATATAGTTCCTGTAAAGACAGACAACACGACTAATGTGCCTGTCGCTTTTCATAAAGATACTTTAACACTTGTGTTTTCTTAAAATCTCCAAACATTTCTGCAGGGAAAGCCTGGGCCACGAGGACCACAAGGCCAGCCTGGACCTCCTGGACCTCCAGTAAGCTGTTTCTCTCACTGTTTGCAACTCCAGAAGCTGAAACTCAGGCTGCAAAATCTTATGCATTATTCTGGCACCAAGATGTTTAAACAGTGCCCACAGCCTCCAATTTTCTTCATTGCTGAGAGAAGGTGTCCTGCTGTGGGTGACCACTCTGAACACAGGGAGGTGGCACCCAGGACATAGACACACTGTGCCTCAAGGCTATTGTCATGCAGAACCTCATTGTTTTTCTATTCCTAATGTCCTGAGGAGCTGTGTGGGTATTCAGCACATCTCAGAGAGGCACTCACTGATAGCTTGTGAGCTGTCATGTCATGAAGGTCAGGGAACAGTTGCTGTCAAAGGCATTGGTATTATGCCACAAGGTCCTGGCTGAAATACTGTGTGGATGAAAATTAAGAATTAGGTATGTGTATTTATGTTTCAACACGATTTTTGCAACAATTTACACATGCCAGCATTCTTAATTTCAACTTAAATTGCAGCTTATTCTTGTTTTATTTTAGGACCCAGCTCTGCGGGATATCTCATTTCAGATTGTCATTCTGCCCCATTTGCAAACACTTTGTTTCTTGTCTTTTGAATTGTTTGTTGTGTTTCACTATTAATTGGCTTTTATAAAATTGATGGCTTTGTGAAGTTTTACTTAGGTAAATCTAGTTTGAATTATATAATTTAAATATAGTTATGTGCTCTGTATTTAATCAGAGCATTGTCACTTCTCTCTATCTTGTTTTCTCATTCTTTTCTGCTCAAAGGACCACATATGCATCAGGTAAGAGTTGTCTAGCTAGCCACATAATAATGGTAGCAACAAAACAGCTGGGAAATTGTTATATAGTTCATTAGTTTGTCTTTGTTAACTTTCTAAAACTTCATGCTTTTAAAGGGAGAGCCTGGTCTGGAAGGCAAGCCTGGAGTCCCTGGTTTACCAGGTCAGAGGGTGAGTTGTTTTTTTTTTGTTTTTCTTTTTTTTTTTAATTTAATCTGAGTCTCAAGAGGCTGGGGACAGCTTTGTTCAGTAAAGTTTGCTGTTTTCACCCACTTCACATGTACTCTTCTGCTTATTGAAGGATCCTGGAGGCCCAGATCCTTTTCTATCTTCCTTCTTTATGGTTGAGCAACTTTCAGTATCTTTTGGAGTCCACAGGTTATGTGCAGTGCAGTTTCTTTCCTTCTATATACTCTTCTGTATTTATATCTGCTCTATACTGCCAAGAGGATTCTTGATATGACTATGTGTAGGACCACTGGTAATGTGGTCAGAATAACATTTCAGAGAACTTTTTGTTGTCCTGAAAGTCAAATTAAGTGCAAAGACATTTGCAATACCCATTATTTTCTATTCTCTTTGATCTCTACTCAAAGACAAGATTCCACAAAACAGTAGCTGGTGCACCATTCTCCACCAGGAGCTTAGTTTTCCCACATATGAGAAAATAATGGATTTTCTCTGACACAGAGTTATGTCTTCAAATATTTAAGTACTGCTAAAAAGTAAATTTCATAGCGGGCCTGATGTTAATGCATTCATGCTCTGAACCTGCCTTACCTTGCTTCAGCCCACTCATATGAAGAATATCTCACTAGACAACAGATAAGTGTGGAAGTGGGACACGTGCTTAGCTTTTGTGGAGGCAGAGACTTGGGTGTCAGTAGTGCTGTTTGATGGGTCAATTTTTGAAGCAGGCACAGAGACTTGATCAAAGCTTATTCCTTAAAGGAGATCATGGGGTTTGCCTGCAACATTTTGCACTTGTGTCAGCGCCAGTGCTGGCAACAGACTGAGTATGAGTGCTATCTGTGAGCGTGGGGAGTGATGGGCAAAGGACAGTACACAGAAGGAATATATTCCATGCTAAGTGATTTTCTACAGACTTTTCGTCGGATTGCATGCTATTAAATTGAGCTGTAAGCATGACTTTTAGGAATCTTCTCCCTAGGAAGATGGTACATGGAGTCTTGTGTCAGCACCTCAGTGGAAAAGGGCATTTGCTTACTTTCTTGTACTTTCCCAGTCCTTGGAAAATATCACTTTAGCAAATCACTGTGCAATGCTTTACTCATTAGTTGGTAAGTTCAGAATTGTCCTGGTTTTAAAGCCTGCTGTGAAATGTTTCTTGAATAAGATTAATAGAGCATATTAGCTGGGTAAAGGACAGTGATCTGTCAGGATCTGCAACAGGACAGAAAATGCTGCTGCTAATGATCATTTGATTACAGATGTCATTTGATCTGTACTGTCTTTGAATTTTTCCCTAGACTCTGTTGTATCTAGTTAGTTAGACTTCTCCTAGGGGTCTTTATTAGTCACCAGGCATCTTAGGTGAATAGATACATCTTTTTAATTAAAGGGCATTATTCAGTGATTTAATACCAAAGTGAGATGAATCAAGGTCCTGGTCTTGGTGGATCTACACGGATCCTGTTTGGGGGTTCAATTTGTTCAGATTACGACCTGAACCAAGCAAATAGGCTGTGTTCATTTTATTAGTCAGCTGCTTCCAAGTGGCTGGCACTTGAAGTCTGCATTTTGACAATGTTAATATCACATCAAGAGGACACTGTGGGAAGAAAAATGCTTTGCTGTTCCGCGTGTCCTGTAAAACCTATGAGTGACAGACAATACTGTCCTGATTTTAATAAAACTGCCTGAAAAATAAGTAGAACCCTGAGAGACTGGTTTCATTTTAGGGTTGCTTTGTGCATTTGGTTTTTTCCCCTCTTCCTAAATTCCTCTTTCTTCTGTGAAATTGAAGAGGATTGAAGGACTTTGATTCACCTCTTAAGTATTTGACACCTGATCTACTGAAGTATTCGTTGGAAATAAACCAACTTCCTTTCTTGATAGACACAAAAGGTGAAGAAGTATAATGTGCTCCTGGAAAGCTTGCAGATCTTTGGGCAATCCAGCCTAAACATAGGCTTCTTCTGGAGTATACTCAATAACTTGAATGTCGAGATTTTGCCTCTTTTTTTAAATGATACAAGTTCATTCAAGTGACTGAAACTTCAGAAGGAAACCTATGGCAGTACTTCCCACATAGGCATGAGGCAGGAGCTATCTAGTCTGCTTTGAGTTTGATGTGCTGGACTGGATCTTAGTTTTATAAAGTTCTATTGTCAAAGTTTTTCCAAGCTCAAAGTACAATCAGCACAAAACAAAACAAAAGCCTCGTAGTAAGAATAGTCTTATGAAAAGAAAATTAGTGAAAAATATCTTGATTAAATAGTAACCTTTGATGAATGTCCTTCTCCATGTTTAAAACTCTGATATTCATGAGGCAGGCAGATAAGTATTAATAATAATAATTCCCCTTTTTTCAAGTTACTTCATGCTCAAAATAATTTATGTGAAGATAGAATGAGAGTGAGTTGCATGTAAAAACAGAAGTAAATTAGAAAATGATATTGCAAGATCTTTTTTTTTGTGAGCTAATTTCAAAGTATGGTGTCAGGGTCTCTCAGTTTGGAGGCAAGAGGAGCAAGCACAGCTCCAGGAGCAAATTACAAAGGCGCGTTCCCTGCACCTTTAATTCAGCTGTCATGTTTCAGCAGGTTTTCATGTACATGTGTCCACATCCCCTGAATGTTTATTCCTGAAATCAGAACACCACAAAAAGCTTAACAGACTTTTCCTACAAAGCTTTGAGTCTCAGTGGGTGCTACATATTTGTTTTAGAGTAGAGCCTAAGGGATCCTACTAAAATGGGGGACTACTACAAGGTTTGGGGCACACCCTCACTTTTCAACACAGGAAAGGCATGTCCCTCTTGGCTGTTATTGGAGAGATAAAGTTAACATCTCTGGAGAACTGCTGAGCTGCTCATGGGTTTGATGGTGGGACAGAAATACATGTATTTGACTTTCCATTCTTGACCTATCTCTCTCCTAAGTGGGTTGTTGCATATGATGTTCCTGTTCAGGCCAGTCACAAATTGAATTTGGCATCAACACTTTCAACTCTTATTTCTTTGCATATGAACTCACCTTGATTTGAACCACCTTAGACTCACAGGGTCCAAAGGAAGGAGATAGTTCATTGGTAACTCCAAGGGGAGATGTGTAAATAATCTAGGAGGGAGAAAGGAGAATAAGTCTGCCCAGTAAATTAGGTAGACTTTTTGGAAGGAGCCAGTCCCAAGGTGCAGTCTCTCTTGATGTCCAGAAGTCCTTATAACCCTTTACTTTCTCACAACAACCCAAATAATCACCCATAATCTGGCCAACCCTGATGGTATTTTCATCCTCAAGCTACTTGGATGTTCTCACTTCAAAATTTGCTGTTGTTATCTAATGCATGTGAAGACTGCAAAGGTTGGTGCCTTCAGGGAGATCAAACATTGATTAACACTGCAGGGTTTCTTCTGGCTTCTCTAGTAATGTAGAGGTAAAAAGACAGGACTGAAGTGGATAATCCTAGAATACATCTAGGTTACAGAGGAAACAGTTGGCATTTGTGCTAGCAGTCATATTTGTTCACAACTAATGATGTTTCTCATATACTTGATACCAAATCCACCTCTGTTCCTAGGACCAAACCCCAGAGAAAAACATGCTAAGAAGATATATCTGGCTATTCTGGCTATTGGGACAGCAAGATGGGAAACAATTTTGGGCCATGATACCTTTCAAAATTTCCCCTGTAGCACAGTGGAGACAACATTTTTCTTTGCTTTTGTGTGTTGTGTATAGTAGATACCTTTCTGATTGATGATTGTGTTCATATCTATTTGTGAGTGTTTGAAATGCTCAGGTGGCATTACCTGCCCTGACAAAGTTCAGCTATGCAGAAATCAAAATGTAAGCAAGTTAATAAAATGAAGGAAAAAGGGATTGATGGTGTAGATTAAATCCAAAATGAAGCTGCAATTGCCAGTGAGGTAAATACATCCATTTCCAATAAACCACATTTTTAACTGTGCTGTTGTTCAAATTGCTGATGAAGGCAAATGGCATATATCATGTAGTTGAAGGATGCACATTCTTAAACACTTAGCTGATTCTAACTATAGGTAGCAGAGTGTAATTGCTGGGTTTCTCTGTCATATTATTAGGCAATGTGACATTTCACTGAGCTTTGCTCTCATAGGTATAATTTGTCCCAGCAAGTATTTCTGTCCTTCATAGACAGACTGTAATGTCATGGAGCAAATCTGCTCTAGTTTGATTTTGGCTAACCTCTAAGTGGCTCAAATGTCCCCTTCCCAATGGGAAACCACCCTGTCTCCCTGGCAGTATAATTATATGTAGCTGTAAGGGATTTCTCAGTGTTTTAAAAAACCACCAAAGTTTCTCAGCATTATAACCAAGGAAAGGATAAAAGTCTCCCATTGCTACCATGGATTGGTGTGCCCAGGTAACAGCATGGAAAGAGAACAGTTGGTTGGTGGGATGTGAAGGAACCAGTTACACTGTGTTATGTGTTGGCCTCAGCGCTGTAACTGTGGAACCAGCCACCTTGATGTGCAGCTCCCATGTTGCCAGGGAGCTGGAGGCAGCACACAGGGATGCTCATCTCCCAAGTGTGGCTCCACACACCACATCCTGTATGCTCTATTTGAAAGATTATTTATTTATTCATTTATTTAAATTAGTTTCCTAACAGTGTCCATTACATGGTCACCTTGGTAGTTGGCAAAATGAGCATCTTTAACTGGGAAATGTATGTTGAATCATGCAATGATGCGAGTTCTTCAAGTCAAAATGGGCTTTTTTTTTTTTTTTTTGGTTTCACAAGAAGAGAAATGATAGATACTGGAAAAGTAGAAGGAACATTCATGAATAGTGGATGTGCTTGAGTATACAATACAATTTTTTATTGGTATTAGAGTTCTGGAAATTATTACAATCTCCTGATACCCAAGGACCCTATAATCACTCCGTTAGTTTTCTTGTTAAATTCTGCATATGACTGCTGTTTTTTGTTGAAGTTTCTTGGGGTTTTCTCATGAGAAAAATAACTGAAAGATCAGATTTCGACGCACCAGCTAATGAATCTCAGTCAATACCAAGGAAAATATGACAAAAACTTGTTCTGTTTGTGATGTTTTAGCTTTTTCATTCATTTAAGTCAGCAGGAAGCTGTTTCACAGGATTTCACAGATTATTCTTAGTAGGGAGAGACCCACAAGGATTATTGAGTCCAACTCTGAAGAGAATGACCTGTACAGGGATTGAACCCGTAACCTTGGTGTTATTAGTAACATACTCTAACCAACTGAGCTAATCTTAGGGGAGTTGTTGTTCAAAGATGTTGTTTCTGGACATATTTTCATTAAGGAAAATAAAGGAAAAATTATATGTATGACTCTTACACCTCTGTATGATCATTCATATCATCAGTGACGTGAAACTTGCTTAATTATATTTTCCTTGTAAAAAGAAAATCAGCCTGGACAAGAAGTAGAAATGAGAGAGAAAAAAGTCCTTTCTCTCTGAATCTCAGATAATTTACGACTCCTCTTGTACCTGGCTAAAATATTACTGACAACCTCAGAAATATTTATGATTCTGTGTCTATTGCATATGAGGGAAGAATAGATAATTTTATAAAATCTGTAACTTATTTAAAGTAACACAACAATTCAACTGTTGGTTGAGAGCAAAATCCAGATCCTGGCTTACCCTTCTCATACACCAACAAAGTTCTCTGGTTCCTCTGGAGGGTTCTGTTTCGTTTGAAGAGGAGTCAGTGAGCTCTGTTCCTTAGTGATAATGCCAGCCTTACTTAGAAATACCTCATGGACTCCTGTTTCCCAGACTAGAGATTGTGAATATTTTATATTCATCCATGCACCAGAGTTCTTAATTATTCTTAATGCATGAAGCAGTACAAGGGACAGAAGGGAAGCTGGTTGGCTTTGTTGGGGATGGGTGAAGGGCTCGACTGCAGCAAGGAAAGTGCCTTTCACCGTGTGGCTACACTTGGCACCTCCCTTGGCTGCATCTCATTCCCTGTTCTGTGTAGGAAGCACCCAGGTGGGATTGCAGGGTGTAGGAGATGCCATGATGTGCGTGAGAACAACCCTTAGCTTTAGGAGTATTGTCACAATCTGAGAGATACAGAACTGTCAAAGACAACTGGACTTTCCCTTCCAAATGGTGTCTGTTGCCTTCATTTTTAGCTGTTGAGTTTTGGGTACCTACATTGTGGTAATTTACCAGTTTGGAGGTGGAAGACTTTGGAAAGAAAAGTCAATACCAGTCTTTGGTTTGCTGTCTAACATTTTCTCCTCTGTTGAACGTGCAGGGTAAAAAGGGAGAACCAGGATTCCCAGGAATCAATGGTCTGATAGGCCCTCAGGTAAGTGATGATTTCTTAATTTTCATAATATGTGTGAAAACAGATTTTTTTTGTCAAGAGGTGACTTGGAACCACAGTGCAGGATGTGTCACCTTCTTCTCTTCTGCACTGTCTTTGGTGTTTTTGCTTTAGGAGACAAATTAATTTACCTGTTGTTATTGTCAGGAGTCTGTCTGTCTGGCAGCAATTACTTTTACCCTCCACAGTTTTTCAGCATCTTTGAACAGGGGCATAAGGAGGTCTCTTGTATGTGATTTCCCTGTTGCTTGTGTATAGAGCAGCATCATTCCAGAGGGAAAGCACTGATTTGTGTTTTGTAATATTTAGGATAGTGTCTTAGCTAATTGTTGGCTGTGTGAATTAGCACTTGCAGACAGACCTCCTGTGCTGCAGTCTTGAGGGAAGAAGCAGTTTGAATGTATTTGCTATTCAGAAAGCACACGTTGAGCACAAGGCTAGTTTTGTGGCTTTTGACACATTTCTACTTGTTATAGAGGAGTAAATGTTGGCTTATTGAAGAAGATAGAGACACGGGCTTAAAACTTAATGTTTATTCTCCCTGTGAGGAAGGGGGACATCTTAAGTTAATGACCACTCAGCTCTTTTGTTTTAAAGCTTTTGTCAAGTTAGTGCTTCAAATTGCACCATCTGTGCAACATCATAACATCATAAGGGGAAAACAGTACTGTGTATGTTAAGAACCATCAGAGAGGATTTGGCTCCACCTTAGATCTGCCCTGTACTACAGTAACACTGACACTTGCCTCTGGCTTGATTTCTTAATCACTTTCTAGATGAATTCAGCTCACCTGAGTCACTTTGTAGGGTCAGCCCTGCAACAAGAAAAATATCTGTGGGAATGTCCTCAAGCAGGAAAGACAACCTCACGTTGACCTGACCACTCAGGATAAAACTGAGCATTTAATTCCTTCCCTTTTCAGTGATAAATTAACAAACTGGGCTTTGGCTTTAGGATTCTGTTTCAATAATTGGTTTTTGAAGTTTTTGGCAAGAGTGACAAGCCTCCATTGCTGCAGCTGTTGGTGATATATTGCAACAAGCAGCTCAGTGCTGGGCAGCAGATACTGATTGTTCATCTCTTTCCTCTGGCAAGCTCTGCCCATGTAACCAGGAGAAACGATCTAGAAATGTTTTTTGTGGCAGACGTTTTCTAATGAGCTGTTCACACGTCTGTGGAGAATATCAGAGAGGCAGTCCAAGGGCTTGTGACCCTGTGCAGGTAAAGTCCCTTGTGTCCAGCTGGGAACCTTGCCCTGCAAAACACCACTTGGTACTGGTTTACATATTTCAATTTTTTTTCTTTTTCCCTTTGATACACTATTCAATTTGCAAGTGTTTCGGCAATGGCCTTCAAGAGGAATGAAGACTGTTTCTAATGGATATAAAAGATTTTAGAATCACAGATTATTCTGAGTTGGAAGGAACACACAAACAGCATTGAGTCCAATTCTTAACCCTGCACAGGACATCCCCAAAAATCACACCATATGCCTGAGAATGCTTCTTGAACTCTGTTAGGCTTGAACTCTTGGATCATTGAATCCAACCCTCTGCTTTTGCAGAGTTTGGTTTTGTTTTCTTTGGCTGATTGTTTTTTATGCCTTGCCCCCCCTCATTGGATAACACTGAAAAGTCCCCTCAAGTCTTCTGAAACACTGAACGTGGATTTTCCTTCATTTTGGTGGAAGATTTTTCTCCATGCATTATTTCTACAATATCTGACAGTATCCATCCAAATAATGTCATGCTTTCTCAGCTCAAGCTCCTTGCAAATTAAATATATATATATATATATGCGTGTGTTAGCAATTTTATAAATGTATCTGAGAAAATTGCTGACATAGCATTAGGTAATTTTCCTTTCTGCACAAGCTAAATAAAGCTAGCAGATTTTAGGTTAATTAAAACTACATAGAATGCTATCCCCATTGAGAGATACTTAAATTGACTCTTCCTCCAAGCTAACTGCAAGAAAGGAAAAATATTGTTCATGTTCCTGCAGTGGCACTCTGTTCTGGACATATTACTGCAGATTTTCATATATCTCTTTAGAGAAAATGCTTACATTCAATTTGTGACAAAACTACTTTTCAGCTTAATAGCACTTTTTGTGGCATTAGTTTTTTAAAGCATTCTATCAGCATTTTTTTTTTCTTAATTAGACTATGCCCCAAAAATACCCGGGAAGAAAAGTGGTTTTCCTTATACTGTAGTTACATGGATATTTATTCAAGTTATGTTTGGAAGTCTATGTCAGCTGTTCCTGTGCAGTCTCCATGGCATTGAGGGACAAATGATTAGAGTTGCCCATACGTGAACTAGTTTAGGACACAAAAATAGTCTCCATTTCCTCTGCTGTTTTAAGTATAAAAATACTTTTGTTTTCTCACCTGATTACCCCCACTGATATCTGTATGGGCAAAAGGAAGGAGTGGATATAGGAGCTTTCAAAGGCACATTGTTGCTGATGGGCATAGAAAAGGTCATCATTGAAATCATTAATTTCAATAATGAAGTTATTATCAAGAAGTTATCAAGAAAAATAGTTGCAATCATGCTCAGTCCAACTGAGAAGCCCAAAGGTCTGGGAGTTGTGCAAGGGAACTGACCTGAGGGCTGCTCCTGTGGGTCCCTTCCAACTCAGGTTATTCTATGATTCTGTGATCCAGTGATGAACCAGAGTTAAGATGAGTCAGTCTGACTCTCAAGGACCATTTGAGAGCTAATTTAAATGTCAAACCCCAAAGCAGCATCTAAGAAGTAATTCCTCAGCGAGCCTTATGTTGGGGGATGTTTTGTGACAATAGGGTAGCCCTAGCTTTGTCTCTTTCCTTGCACACACCAACTCAAACTAAATCTTAATCAAAAATAATTTTAAATATTTTCCTTCCAAATCAACTGTGATGAACCTGTCCACATTTTTATTTGCTCCATGTTATCTAGTCAGCACTCCCAAAAAGATGCATTTATTTTCCAGTGACCTTTAGAAATGGTGCATCTTCTAACATCGTTAAGCCATGAAATAGACACCCTGGGTAGTTTTTCATCTCTGGATGTGAATGATTTTCTGGCAGCAAGGACACAGACATCTGAACTCATATTATGTTTATGTTTTTATCATTTATTTGTACTATTTTAGTGTCCAGGAACCTTAATCATGGTCCAAACTTCCATTGCAGTGGGCCGTTCAAATGCAGACTGGAAAATGCACATTTCTGTAAAGAGCTCTCAGCTGAAATAGATGGGTTGGTCCCAAGCACGGGAAAACAGGCTGTCCATTTCTGCAGGGTCACCTGAGACCTCGGCACACCTTGTCTCTCCCCTCATCTGGTGACAGGAAGAGGTCAGGGAAGTGCTGAAGGCAGTTGATGAGGTACCTTTGCAAATGATTTTCTAGGCATGAGGGGTATCCTGAGGAGGAAGACGACCTGCAGGGAGGCAGAGCACGGTCCTCATGTGAGAGCCATGAGGGCTGTGCTTGCAGGCTCAGCAGGGAGGGGAGATGATTCCTCAGTGCTTATTGAGGGTTCAGACACTCTGAGCTGTATCATAGAATTACCAGGGCTGGGGTTCAGCTCCAAATGCAAGCCCTTGTTAGGTTGAGAATGGCAATGCAGGTCTCTGCTCCTGTTGATGAAGATCTGGTCATCAGTGGATATTACCAGTGGAGCCTGAAGCTCTCCTAAAACAGGCACTTACAAATGGTCCACTGAGCCACTCTCAAGATTGCCCGAGCTGAGTGGGTACATTTTCGACCCCTGTGAGACAGCAGAACAAGTCAAAACTCTCTGAGATTTAAAGTGAAATGTCATACCTCACCCTTGCAGTGTTTCTGGGCTTTTACTGAGGTTTGCCTTATGCTAGATAACCTGGTGGTGTAAGTATGATCTGAGAGGAAGACCAGTACAAGCTGTACCTATTGCAGTCATGGCTGGCAGTAATTTAATTAGTATAGACTTGTCTGTAGGGTGTGAGCTCAACCCCAGCTTTTCTTAAGTAATTCAGGAAATAAATGATCTCCTCTGAACTGCACAGTGTCCTTAATGTCCTTTTTATAATGCAAGTTAATACTGCAAAATGTAAGAAATGGATACGGGCCCCAGCTGCAAAGCTCAGATTGAATTCAAACTTTGCCAGTGCTGCTTGAAATTGGAAGATTTTGCTCAGAGCTATCCTTAATAAGAACTGTATCTTTAAAATAGATAAATAGTCTTCACCTGTGCTGATTACGAATAATGTTGAAACAAAAGATATTAAAGGAGGATTTTTTGTTGTTTTTCTCATTTGCTGCACTGATTCAGTAAACCAACTCCAAGCAAACACATAGGGAAATAAATCTTCCTCTGTAGACAAAAGAGATCATGTCCATAGCTTACACTAAGTGACAAAATTAAACAAATGCTGCCTTTCACTGGGAGCAGGAAACTCTCCTGGATAGTCTGCTATGTACAAAGTCAACTTTATCCAGTACTTTTACAGAGCTGCAAAAACAATTTAGAGAATTTTTTGCTGACATAACTTTTATTTTAAATTTAGTGTTGGTACTTCCAATTCCTGTTGTTACTCTATCTGTTGAAATGACTCGAGAGCTCTTCCACTCATGAATGATGGCACTGTCACTGATACTACTATAGGGCATGCAGTGATAAATACTCAGATCTGTTGGCTTTTTGGGCTTTTGGCTTCCAGTGTCATCAGCAACAGCTTTTTTCTGTATCCTCTGCCTTTGTCTTAATTTGTAGGGCAAGATTTAAGCAAAGACCAACATGGTGCTCTAATGCAGCATTACCGAAAATAATTCAGCAATAATTCCAATTTTAGATTGGATATTACAAAAAATACTGAAAGGGTGGACAAGCATTTTAACAGGCTGCCCAGGGAAGTGGTAGAACCACTGTCCCTGGAGCTATTTAATAAGTTGTAGATGTGGTGTTTAGAGACATAGTTTAGTGGTGGCCCAGACAGTGCTGGGTTACTGCTTTGACTCAATGATTTTAGAGGTCTTTTCCAACATAAACAATTCTCTGATTCTATAATTCTAATTCACAGTAGTTGTGCTGATGAATACTGCGTTGCCTAGGGTGAAAAATGAAAAGAATATTTGAGGAGCTGATCCCAGAATCCACTCAGATGCAGCAGAGGAGAAGTGGAGAGCTGGAGTAGCAAGAGAAATAGTGAGTCACTTGGGCTGCTCCACAAAAATAGCTGCAACAGCTCCATTCCTGATGGCAAAAGAAGGGAGGTAAAGGGAAGATAGCATAGAACCAACAGGAAAGGTCTGTGAGGTCTTTCTGAGAGGTGAAATCACAGGAAGTAATTGGTTTTGAAGCGGAGACAAGCACAGGCAGTGGAGGGGAAAAGGCTGTCAGCTCCTTAGTTACTCATTTTGCTTTAATTCTGGCAGCAGACAGGGTGCTCCTGCATGTCCCTTCTTCTTGTTCATAACACTGGTACACTGCTTAAAAAGCCCAGACCACAGTCTGTTTTAATATGGGTTAAGTGCTTATCTAAGCCTTTCTCATGGTGTAAGAGAATTCAGTCATAAGCATGGAATAATATACAGAAAATATATCTTTGCAAACTTTGTCTCCAGAGACAGGTATCTGGAAAAGCCATCAGACCTCAGTTTTCATTGTGGAATGGCATTTGTTCACCTTCCTCTAAGACTTAGTCATCCCTTCTTTCATGGAAAAGATATTTAAGTCAAGCAACCTACTGATGAAGTCACAGGCAAAGGTTTCTGTTCCTTCACAGAGTTTCCTTAGGGAGCTCAGAACCTGAATCCTAATATTTCTGCCTTTCCCAGCTTGTCTTTCAGCAAGGTCCACACCGGAAGAGGAAACCATCCTTTAGTGGATCCTGGAGCACAGGCACAGCTGTTCCTCCAATATGAACAGTCTTAGATTTCTTTCCTGAGTACTGTCCTTGCATTACATTGTCTAAGGAATGGAGCTGGATGAAACACAAGCCTGAAGAAATTCATCCTCCACACTGTTCTTAAAGATGTCCCACCCACTTCTATACAATAGTTGGATTTTAGATTATAGTGAATATTTGAAATACTTTTGTTTAAAAGCAACAGTTTTAAAATATTTTAGTTTAAATATTTTGATAAAACATCCACATTTTACATTTGTTTTCCAAACTGAGTTTGTGTAGTCCTGTTTTAGAATCCAGTTTTCATGTGTCAGTTTTTACTTCAACATGTCCAAAGCACACATCAGTTACCAGCCAGAAAAAATGTAGTTTGTGGTTATTGCCTTCTAGATCAGGGTTTTAATGGGACAACACTGAGGTCTGGATTTAGGACCGGGACTCTTATCCATATAATTCATCAAATTATCTCTAAAAGGTGATTGCATAAATCAGGTCCTTTAATCTGGATTCACTTATAAAGCAAAGCAAACTGGTATGAAAAATGATGATACGAGATTTATGGGGTAAACATTAAACACAGTCCCGCTGCTGTAGTTTTATAGTGGTGGAGTTTTTTAAACACAAATAAATGCTGTCAGTTTCATTCATTCTAACACTTGAAAATATTTCTAGCTCTGAATTATACTCAGAAGTCAGGAGAAAGGCTACAATAACAGATATTTATATAGAAGTGAAACAGAGTTGCTCTGCACAGTAGCAAAAGGGAGGGCTCTATAAAAGACATTTATGATGTGTTTCTGCCATTTATGTCTCTTTGTACCATCACTTGCTGTAGCCCAGGTTGCAGACAGCAAGACACCCAGTAGTACTGTAGATGCAGTGGTGTGTGCAGTCAGCTGGAGCAGGCTGTCAGCACCCGGGGCATCTCCAAGGGATACTGCTGATCATTGCACAAAACTATTCTTCCTATGTCCATCTCAGAGAAGTTTTTATGAGAAGAGCTTCCCATTAGTGAGTGTGGCATTTGTTGGTACAAGATGTGGTGAAGCCACCTGTAAACAAGTTTGGACTGAAATCCAGGTAATTATCTCTTGGAGACCAATGGAATGGAATTATTAATGTCAATTTAGTAAAAGGATCCATGGGCTTCCATTGCAGGACTTAGGTTGCATAAGATTGCTGTAGTTTGGAATATGGAAAGTGTAAGAGAATAATTAGAAATTGTCTTGAATGGTGAGAATACAAAGAGTTACTGGCAGAAATAGTTGGGATGAGGAGGATGTAGCATTGCACAGTTTAGGGGTTACACTGGTTGTTGACAGATGCTGAGTAAGACTTTGCTTTCACGTCAGATTGACCCCTGTCAGTCTGTCACTGTGTGGGGAACTTGTATCTTTTTGGAGTTCCTTGGGCAGAGGCTGGGTCCTGCCTGGGGTTTTTCACCTCTTGATAGAAGATCCCTGTTATAGGGCCTTGAAGGGTATGTGTTTCATGGTGGGAGATGGTTCATTCATTGGCAGAGAGAGCAAGAACAAAATTAATTTACTAGGAAGGAACCAAAGGAATTGTCAAGGAAAGCCTGCAAAGTTAAGTTTTGCAGTTTCTTTCCTGCATATACAGAGAGTCCAATCTGAATCAGTTTGTTGTTTTTCTAGTTTTGACTTCTTTTCCAGTACTCCACTCACTCTTTGTGAAAACCCCTTCTTGGAACCTATGCCTTCTGTAGGGTCTCTCAGCAGTACCCATGTAGAGGTGGAGTAGGGCCAAGTCAAATTTCCATGTCCCTGATGTCTGAGCGTATTCCATCCAGTTGTGTCTGCATGTGGTATTTTGTGCTGGGCCAATTTGGACTGTTGAGTTTTTCTTTGAATGGTGAAGCCTTTTTTAAGTGATGGATAGTCCTGACCAAGTGTCTCCTAATGTGTCTAGCATCTCTAATTGCAGGACCCACTGGCAGGATTCCCCAGAAATTATCAGCATCGATGCATCCCAAGGCACTTTTTCTGGGGATGTTTTAGTGGGTTCACATTTGAGGCACCCTACAAATGATAATAATTTTGACACAGTAACTCGATGTCTGCTCTGAGTTGCAATGAATGCAGATCATGAGAGGCAAGTGCATCTACAGGACCCTTTTTTGGTCACGTTGCCCCATCTATTGGTGAGAAAATGTCTTAGCTTCTGTCTGAATTTTGCCAGTGTACTCTATAAAGATTACTTACCTGTGACCCTCTCTGCCAAATCATTCCACAAATAGCTCCATGTCCTCACTTTTTTTTTACATTGGTTTCTTCTTCTCTTCAGCTACATTTCTTCTTAAACTTAAATGCTAATATTGATCCATGATTGTAATACCTTAATATTGAATGGTGACAGGGAAAATGCTGTCTGGCCATTTGCTGTCTTGTATCAATTGCTCAGCTTCAAATCTTTACATAGGGTTTTGGTGGGGGGATGTTTGTTGTTTTCTAAGTACAATCACACCACAACTCCCCTATGCAGAAAACTGAAAATTAATGAAATCGTTGTGTTAGAAAGACAAAATGAGTCAGCCAGGGTAAAGTCTCAACTCAGTCATATATCCATCTCTCATATCCGTCCTTCTGCTGTTTACTCAGGTCCTGATCCAAAAAATACATGAACACATGCTTTGTTTTGAGCACAGGAGAAATCCTGTCTTGTCTACAGGGGAAGCTGGCAGTGGCAAACATCTCTGCGTTATCAGACAACATGTTAAGTTCTGTCAAGTCTGGAAACAAATTTCTCAGCTAGGAAGCCAAATTTAACAATTTGCTCAATACACAGAAATGAATTCCTTTGTAAATTGGATGGCTATTGAGAGAATGTTTTCCCTAAGAGAAACAGCTGTTGCAGGAAGATGAGTAAGTATGTTAAGATATTTCCAAGTGAACATGTTCATTGAAGTATGAGTTCGTGAGGACCCTTCACTACCAGCCAGGCTGATGTAGAGCAACAAAATTGTGGTGTATTTGTTTTAAAACAGTTGAATAACTGCAGGGTTTCTCCATACACTTGGATTCATATTTTTACCCCCATGGCCCAAAAAACACCCAAGCTCAAACCACAAGCCTGTTCTATTCATTAGTTATTTTCAGCAGTCTTTTTGCAGAGGTAAATTGTTCACTTTGAAACAACATGAATCAAGGTTAAATTAGGCTGGATGCTTCAAGGAATTGCACTGATCAAGCTTTGTGTTGTAGGTACCATTGATGGCCTTCATCTCCTCTGTCTCTTGTCCTGGGGTGGAGGATGAAGCTCACCTTATAGCAATGGTCATAGTTGCTTAAGCAGAAGATCCTGTTCTGCTTGTGATCATGGATCCCTTGAAGTTTAGCATCTTGCGTTTTTTGAGTAGAAGTTAATGAAATATAGCTCAGTGCTTTTGCCCATTTCCTACAGGGGCCTTACTACACATGGAAGGATCTGAGGCTTTCAGCCAGAATAGAGAGTTACATTATCTTCGCTTCCTCTCTTGCAGGGACCTCCAGGACCTCCAGGCATTGCTGGACCTCCTGGACCACCTGGAGCACCGGTAAGAAAGCTTGGTGGGTTTTTGTTTCATATCAAGGAGAAGAAAAAACAGCTGGGGAGAATTTTAGGTCATGGTTTTGAGAGGGAACAGAGTTAGTTTCTATTATATTTTCTCACTGCAAAGCCACAGCTGGTCCTAGAGTACAGGTTCTCTGTGCTGAGCCTTGGAGCCACATCAGTACTCCCTGGGGATAAGTCAGTGTCTACAGGACTCCCCATGGATAGACCTGACTGCCATGGGAGGGAAAACTGCTCTTCAGTTGAAAGCAGCCATCTCCAGTGAGATTCCTGGAAAGGACAGAAATACCGATTTATTTTTAATTCTAATTTCACTTTTCAGGGACTGCCAGGAGAGATCGGAGTTTCTGGTAAAACTGGACCACCGGGACCAGCTGTAAGTGTTGAGGAACTGTTTCCCTCAGCTCCAAGCTCTTCATTACTTATTATTTAATTCTCAAGTCTGCTTCATTTCCTACATCTTGTCTGCACACCAGGTTTTAACAAGGGCTCCAACATTTTCACCTTTAATGCAGGCATTAGTCTCTGATGCCTTTTGTGAACCAGAATTTTACCTGGTAAAGCCCTGCTATTCCTACACAGTGGGACCATGATATTTTTCATATGACACCTTTCAAATGTCCTTTATGTATTTGACACAATAATGTTTTTCCAAACCTGGAATTTCTTGAATGAGGCCAAATAATTCACAATTAAAATCTCAGATTTATCAGAGCATAGAAATTTCTGTTGAGTCTTAAGTCAAGAAGGTGAATTATTTAATACTTTGTGCAGAACTTCTACCTAAAGCCTGCAGTGTTTGGGGATTGACTGACATTCAGAAAGGGAACAGAGCTTTTTCTCACCATTTTAAATGGATTACAGGAAGTAATTTTAATTCTTATCTTGCTGAACCATTCAGTCACTATGTGTTGTATAATTTAATTTCAGGAGTCTATAATTACCAATATTTAAAAAGGAGAAATAGATGTAAAAAAATCCTTATGGCTACAGATAATAGAGACTTGTAAAGAATATGTTAAAATGTAAGACAAGTAAAAGTTTATTTAAAAATCCACAGTGCATAAAAATGCTATACAGGTGTTTCTCTGTAACAACACTGACATCCAGTGGTCATTCACTAAACTGGGATACTGGAAAAAGGGCCAGGCAAATATGTGCAATCTGAGAATTTTTGTGGGTTTTGACTCTCGGAAAAAAGGAAAAACAAAATGCATGATGTGGTTCTTTTCTTAAACTTAGGTGAGTGGCAAGAGGGATGAACTGAGCAAACTTATGCTGTTTGCTGATAAGAATTTGAAGAACTGGCACTTAGAGCTTATGATTTCCTTTTGTTTAGGGGTTACCTGGCAAAGATGGACTCAATGGACTTCCTGGGCTTCCAGGTCAAAAGGCAAGTGACACCACACACTGGGACTAAGCTGCTTACCTGGGTAGATTGCTGGGGTGAGCTACCAAGAGTTAGCAGGAAGGTGGGCACATCTCCAGACATCCCACCCCACACGTCTGAGCCACCAGTGTAGATCCAGGGCCAAGTCAGCTGGTGTGGTTGCACTCCACTGAGTTGTGATGAAGATGGATCTGGTTGTAAATACAGCAAGAAAGAAAAATCATCTTTCAGTTTTCAACTACTATATCCTATTTGGCAAACACAGCTCAGCATCACAAACACAGAAACTTTTACTGTCATTCAGGAAATCCAGTGACTCTGGCAAGTCAAGACTCATATCCAAGGCACAAAGAAGAGCAAAGAACTGTGCCTGGCTCCAGAGATGTTCCTTTCTTTCCTCCCTGAAAGGCTGGGAAAAAGAGATGCCATTCCCATCAGGCATAGGTCTGTGTGGCAGAAAGATGATAATTTTCTATTTTTTATGGCCCAGTTGAAAGCTTCTCCAAATGACAGATTGGACTACTCCTGTTGTCTCTGCAGAAGTGAGATAGATTTAGAGATAGGAGACACTCTGATTGTCTTTCCAACCCTATGCAAATTAATGTCAAAGATATGTGCTATATTTTGACTACAAAGGCCAAACTAGGCTTTGGGGACGATGGTGCAATACTGGATTTAGGACAACAGCTCTTAAGCATTTCTTGCCTTGGATTGCATTGGCAGTGGTGGTCTTGCTTCTGATACTTGAGCCCAGGTTTATCAGAGTCCTCAGTTTTCATTTATTGATGAGTAAAGGTGAGAAATTTGAAGCTCACAACATACTTCTGATGTTTAATAAACTTTGGATTTATCCACAGTCCTGTGTAATATTGCTTCCCTGTTATGCAGCACATTTCAACCACTGTAGCCTCCGCTGTCCATGTTGGCACCACTGGCACTGGAAAATAAGTTTAAAAGTATTTCCATAATGGACCCCACGACCAAGTTCCCAGTCCCAGAATTTTATGTTTTTTCAAAACACTCTCTTAACTTCCTAACCAGGTATAGTTTGAAGAAACTGAGTGGAGGTGTTTTTCAGATAACTCACTATGGACATCTTTAATGTAATAGTGGTTGACTTTGTGTTATTCCAGAAATTTTCCAGTAGGGTGACAGGTGCTGGTGATGTGATTGCACTAGAATTGAAAAAAAAAAACATTCCAGGAAGCATATTTTCACATAGCTTCATTTACTCCCTTAGGCTGATACGGAGGAGCTGAGTTAAAATATTCCTCACCATTGTCTGCAAACATGCTGCACTACCAGAGGAGTTTGTGTACTGACATCTTGTGTTCCCTGCAGGGAGAACAAGGAGAAAAGGGTGAAGCAGGCTTTCCTGGAAGAGCTGGCCCTAAGGTAAGGGATTTTATTTCATAGCTCCTGAGTCAATCAAAGTGTGATTTTGGAATGTCTTATACTGACATTAGAGGATTCTTACTCTCCTGAAGTTGGAGACATAAATGGATGAGCAGGTGAGGCTCATTGCCTTTCAGTGTTCATGGTGTTCCAAAATACCAAACCCTGTTTGATGCTCCTCTCTCAGGCCTAAGTGAGAGAAATCTGACCTGGACCTTTTGTTGGCTCCCTGTGTTCTGCATTCCCAAGCCACAAAGAAGGCAATTTCAGTGCCTTATGGGATGTTGGTAGAACAACGTGGGCAAGGACAGTAGGGGACATGTTTTACTAATGAGAAAGTGAAGGGTCAGGTCCTTACAGTGTTAAAGTTTTGCATTTGTTTTTCCAGGGCGAACCAGGGAGCCGTGGCCAGCCTGGTGAGCAGGTGAGCAGGGAAAATAGTCTTAGGAGAAAGGCCTACCTGTCAAAGTAATATAAAGTGACCACATGCAATAACAAAGCTATTTGCCAATGACAAGATCTGTGCATGTCATTTGCATCTGTGGTTGAAGATGCAACAGATGGGTGGATGAGACTCATGACTGAACTGAGTAAAGCAAAAATTCCAGAATAAAAATGTGCAAAATCTAACTTTTCATTATATCCTGGAAAATTTAATAATCTTCTTCCTGGTGGTTAGGGGAGAACAAGAAGGCGGAGTGGCTTAAGAGCTTATTTTTCATCACTCCTCATGTTAGTTAATGCAGGGTGCTGCTTCTGGAAGATGAGGACCTTATTTGCAACTATTTGATGCAAGGGCTGATGCTGTTGTTTCGAAGTTGTAAATACTTGCTAGGAAATAACAATCCTAGATGACTGTTACACAGCTATCTCAGTCTTTTTGTATTGGAATTTGGGGTTCAGCACTTGACTGCTGAGCTCAGTGAAGAACCAGGATGACATCCTGCAACATCCTAAAGCACACAGCTGTCCAGGGCCCATTAACCATGGTTGTTGATATTGTCATCTGCGTGTCAACTTTTCAACTGCAGTATGAAATCGTGTCGAAAGAGAAGTCTATATAAGACAGAGTCTTGTATCTTACAGTTTAGGCATACAGACTATTATATACTAGCAGTGGAAAAGTCTTAGTGTCACGATCTTCTTACTCCTACCAGTCTCAGTCCAGTCTTCTGCCATAAAGATAAAACAAGGGGATGGCCATGGCCTTTGCTCACATGTCGGCTTGTGCAATAAAGCAGAACATACAGCACCAACTGGACTTGGATGGAGTAAGGGAAGAAGCTCTCAAGTAGCAACTTTCCTCAAGCTGCAGCAGTGTCCCCATGGCCATTACATTCTAGGAATTGCTGACCATTTTTCCTATTTGTCATGGTGTTGCAGTCAGAATCCCAGCTGCTATCTACCCCTTTCCTTTGAGGAGTGGATGAGGGAACTGCATTTGTTTAGGCTGGAGAAGAGGAGGCTCAGGGAAAACCTTATTTCTCTCTACAACTGCCTGAAAGGAGGTAGTAGCCAGGTGGAGGTCAGTCTCTTCTTCTGTACAAGTGACAGAGAAAGGGAAAATGGCCTTTAGCTGCACCCAGGGAGGTTTCAGTAGGATATTAGGAAAAAATTCTTCACTGGAAGCATTGTCAATCATTGGAACAGACTGTCCAGGGAACTGATGGAGTCACTATCCCTGGATGTGTTCAAAAATGTACGGGTATGACACCAGAGGACATGGTTTAGTGGTGAATATAGTGGTGGTGCAGGGTGGATAGTTGGGCTTGATGATTTTGGAGGTCTTTACGAACCGTAATGATTCTATGATTCTATTATTAAGGAATAAGGCTCCAATTCTGAGGTACAAATTGAGGTTTATTGGGATAAGGCACTTATTAAGTGGATAACAATTAGACTACCCTATGAACAGGGTTCTATTCTGAAATTCCCTATCAGTTGCCTAATACGTATCACTCAATTTGCAGGGAAGTATCCTCACCTGGCATCCCAAGTGAGGGGAGATCACCACGGCATGGGCAAGTGATTCCTTAGGAGCATTTGCTTCAGGGTCCAAGGGATGGGTGGTTTCTATACCCTTCCTTGGTGTCATTTCACTCTACCTGGACAAACAAACTACCAGGCTTGCGGTTTCCAGGCAGGCTTGGTCCCAGTGCAGTGAAGGGTCAGACCCTAACCAAAGCACTGCCCCTTGGTCTGAATCATCTGTCCAGACAGGGCTGTTCTGGAGAACACTTGCCCTTCTCTCCACAACGTGGTGTTCTCCATACATTTCATAAATGTTTTCTTTACTGTCACCTCAGTCATAAATTAGATACTGGATAGAGCAGACCCTTAGAGGACTTTACTTCATATATCCTCTGAATTTTGACTGGAAACAACTAACAGCAGGTGTGTGAATGTTGTTTCTTCAATCAGTTGTACGCCACCTTCCAGAAACCCTCCTACGCTACATTTCTGTGGTTTACTAACGAGAATGTCATGTTGGCCTGTGTCAGATGTCTTACTAAAGTCAAGATACATCATAAAAATTCTTCCTTCTTATCTACTTGGTTATTGTAGGAAGGGAATTGGATAGGTTTGATATGATTAGTTTCTCACAAATCCATGTTGGCTGTTTTGTATCATCTGTCCTTGAACTTGTACAAACCCACTGATGTTTTGCTTCAGGACCTTTCCAGAGGCCAAATTTACGCCACATGTTTTTATTTTCCCTCCAAATTCTCCTTTTTTCTTCTTTAATGTTAGGCACTCTGATTGTTTTCCTGATCTCTGGGATCTCAACATCATTCCAGTCCCTGGAAGAGCTCAAGGCTGGGTTGGATGGGGTTCTGAGCAACCTGGTCTAGTGGAAGGTGTCCCTGCCCAAGGCACAGGGGTTGGAAATAAGATGGTCTTTGTGGTCCCTTCCAACCCAAACCATTGTAGGATTCTGTGATTCCATGATGAGCCAGGATCACCACACCCTCTGTCACCAGATGTCACTTTCTTTAAAATTCTCCCAACATCACCCTGATGTTCCTGGTTATCCTCAGTCACCACAGCATGTTGTTCATCACCTGATTTTGTCTGCAGGCTCATTTCACCTGTATCATGATAATGTTTTTGGTCTTCCCATACCTGAGATAATTTTTTTAGAGCCTGGATCGCCTTTTCTTAGTTCAGAATTTGTACAAGATTTAGTGAATTTGGGTCCTGTCCATGACTGAGATCCTTTGTAATATTGCTTTACAAATGCAGAGAACAGAATATTATAAATAAGAAACCACACAGCTGTTTTCAGATGACAAACTGGGTCAACTAGGAGCTAAATTTGAGAATACCTGATGTATTTAGGAGAAATCACATGACATGGAAATCATAATTACTCCAACAGCAAGTATTACAAAGCAGAAAATCAAAGGTCAGGTTCAAACAGAAATAAATCTAAATGTGCAATAGTGCATTCAGAAAATTTTAGATCTCTTTGTCAGGTGACATCTATGTGGTTCAGATTAATACAGTGCAGTTTTTGTATTTCCAGACTACACCAGATCATTAAAGATGAAAATAAAAGTTAAATTTAATTTGCTTAGCTGCTTTTATTTTCTTGCTAGGTCCTGCTACAGAGCAGCATGAAGAAAATATGTCATGAATTCCATGGCATCAATTAACAGGCAGAAAGGAGAAGTTTTCATAGATGTTTGAAGTAATTATTTAAAAAAAAAGGAAATTATATGATATTCAAACTAATCCTAGTATCTCTCAGCAAACTACATCTATAATCAATCCCTTGAGAAAGCTGGGGCATGATCTGTCCTACAGCATTCTAGATTTCACACACTTTTTCCTATTTCCAGGGCGAAGCAGGTTTTCCAGGTCGTCAAGGTTTACCTGGACTGAGAGGAGAAAAAGGAGAGCGGGTGAGTGACTTTGAGCCACAGCTTGATCCTTTTTGGCCGTCTGGTGTCGGGATGACTTATCCTGAGTGCCCCTAGAAGATGTTCTCCCTTGGTGAGATTGCTGTGATGTGCAGCATATTGGCATCCAGCAAGGTCACCAAGAACCCCTTCCAAAAAGGCGTCTCCTGCCTCATGACTATTCCTCCTTGCAGCAGAGGTGTTAATGAACAGTGTTTATCCTAAATGCAGAAGGTTGTGACTGATGCCATACTGAGTGTGAGGCAGTAGAAGAGAACTCCCTTTCAGAAATACCTGCCCTATGTAAGAACATTAACAATATTTGATAACAAAAAATCACAAATCCCCCTTGTCGCTAAGCCCTGGAGAAGGCTCCAGATGTCTTGGTTATTTTCTGATAGTCTAACTTCCACCCACACCCTGGTGTATACTGCTTCCCCTAGCTAGCTCCAGACTCCTGGAGGCATCTTCATACCAGGAAATATTTGTATCAGGGGCCTGACAGTAAATTTAACCATGTAAATGAGGTCTGTCCTCCTGAGAGCTGATCACATGTTTGAATGTGATCAAGAAGGATCAAAAGTCAGCTGAGTTCTTTCCATTGAGTTTGCTCCATTACATGCATTGCAGAGCATAAAATATAGAATATATTCTGTTAGAAGTGTTCAAGGACAGACAGGATGGAGTTTGGAGCAACCTTGTCTAGTGGAAGGTGTCCTGGCTCATGGCAGACCTTGAAACTATGTGAACAGGTGATTCTCTGATGATGTGATTCACTCTCTCTGTAGTATTATAGAAATGTAGGTCAGGTAGCTCCAATTTGAATGCAGGATAAATACTCTTTGTGTGTGCACTTTGAGGAGTGTCACATCATCCTTGTTCATCTCATGTTCAGAAGGCCAGGTTACCTGGGCAAAATAGAGAGTTAGGCACCAGGAAATGGATGATTCAGAAATCTCTTATATAAATAAAACAGTAATATGAATATCCACTTTGGAACTTAACTCCTGTTCTGCTGCCTTTCTTGTCCAGCTGGGGAAAAAAGTCTGTATTTTTATAACTGTGTCAGGCAGTATGATCTTCTACAAGCAAGTTATTTTAGGATTGGTGCTTTCCTTTCCATAAACTCAATTGATATTCATTAGTTTTGAAAATAGTGTGGATTTTATGAAGCCATTTTCAAAGTTTTGCATTTTTAATTGCTTGCTTTACCTCTTAAAGATAGCTAAGATAACTGAAAGAGTAAAATATTTTGGTGGGGATGATGCCATCAAATCAAAATGTGCTTGTTTCCTGCTTTCCTTTCCCTGCTTTTAGGGAGAACCAGGAAGAGATGGTCTCCCAGGAATGAAAGGTGAAAGAGGAGAAAAGGTAAGTCATGAAACGATCACAATATTGCTTAGACAGGAAGGAAAAGAGGTAATGGGGCAGAGACCTTGTCGTGGGTTTATCTGGATAGGTTTTTTTTTATATATAAGAGGGAAATTGGCTTCTGTTGGAAGCCTCTGGAAGTTTCCCTCCATCCTATAGAGCAGGGCCAATGAAGGCCAGCTCCGAGG
>JAWWMP010000081.1:145496112-145665697 GCA_035047865.1 Dendrocincla tyrannina | reverse complement strand
AGTAATAAATTTAAGCATTATTCTAAGTTCTGCTTTGCCCGTGGTATTAATCAAAGCTCCTCTTTCGGTTGTTATCTTTAGCTGTAAATTCCTGCTGGGTTTTTTTTTCCCCTTCCCTCTGGAAGGCGAAGGGGGGAGGAAAGGCCTTGAAGGGGTTTTGCTGGACACCAGGCATTTATCAAGGGTCAAACCACCACAGACCTAAAGGAGAGTATCTGAGAAAGATCAGAAACGTTGGAAGACTTTTAGCTGAGCTTTACAGAGTAGAAGCAGAAACATCTGTGTGTGGGATGGAGACAATCACTTATTGAGCAATGCAAGCTGATGAAATTAAGGTCAGTTTCTTTAATTCAAGGAAAATTTTCTCTGTTTTATAATTGGCTGATATGAATGAACCTGGAAATACCATCTAAAGAAGTTTTTGCCTGACTGAAGTGTGATAGAACAATAATTTAAGGAGCAGTCTGGGCTTCTGACATCACAAGACCATTAATTTTGGTGAAAATGAGAGAACTAGGCAAAGGTAATGTCCACCAAAATTTACATTCAACCCCTGTGAACATGAAGGTGAAGAAGAATCACTGACTTTGCAGATGCTTGTGGATGTATGGCAGAAAGATTGCCCTCATAATGTAATAACATTTAGGATGTGGGTACTTCTTTCTTGTTCTTCTTAGGATACATCAGTCCTCAGTTTATCGGTGACTTTCACCATTTCTGGAGGTGGTGATTCTTTCATGGGTGGTAAATTGACAACAATGAAGCACCTGAATCTCCGTATCTGGGAGGTTAACTAGTATTGTTCATAGTTCTTGGCTGTGAAGTGTCAGGGGACTGATCTTGGTGGAGCACAGACCTCAGGAAAGTTAATGTCAGCCACAACACCCAGATAATGCTTGTGAGATATTCCAGCAACAGTACAGTTTTAACTCAAAAATTAAGAGGACAACTGTATTTAGAAACTTAAAGATTTTATGAAAAACAGGATTTTTTTCCATCAGTGAAAAAAGTTCAGCTAAAATGGGGTTTTCAATCAAGGTTTTTAATCACATTTTATTTAAAAGGCAAATTAAACTCTGTATCCTACACTGGATGAGGTAACTTTAGAAATTAACTGTGAATTCAGGTCAGTGATAAAATCAAAAAGTGATAAAGACAATAAAGTGAGAATCCTGCATGCAAGGAAGCAAGGACAGCAAAACTTCTGGCCAGGGCACTGGGGTACAGTCCACCCATCAGAGAAGTGCATTGGGATTTTCAGTGTCACTGAGCTGGTTTGTTAGCTCATCTGGTAATGCTCCTCTTCTAACAGGTAATATTGAGTTTTATTTGGACATCTTTTCATATCATTAGTTACATTTTTCTCCTCTCTTCAGGGTGACAGGGGTTCCCCTGGACCACCAGGCTTACCTGGAACAGTAAGTAAGATTGTGTTCAGTTCTATAACAGTATTCAAGGCATCATCACACTTCCTCTGCATAAGTTCCTCAGAAACAAATCTTTTTAAGTACCTATTTGCTCTGAGATTATCTCCCTTTTGCTAAAGAGAAGCAGTATCAAGGTACATTTGGTCTTTTTCTTTTTTGGGGAGGTTCTGCCTTCCTTTACCTCTTTGCAAACAGCATCTTTTTTATGCCCTTGCCTTGTGGTAGCACTTAAATTGATTTGTTTAGCAGCTGTGGGTGCTGTCTAAAGAAGGTCATGGCTGAAAACAGAGAGTGCATTCCTGCAGATTTTCCAGGGTAAACTAGATTTTGCCCACTGGGATCTCAGGGTAGGACTGGTTCACTCAATAAAACAGTGAAAAAAGGCTTGTCTTCCGGGGGAACAATTCACCTTTTTCCAGCAAGAGCAAAAGGTTCCACTTCTCATTGACATGAACTTTTGGGGTGGAGCATTGAGCTTCAGCAATGCTGCAGCCCCTCAGATCCTCCCTGGCATATGGTGCCATGCTGTGCTGCAAGCCCAGAAAGACCCTCTCATCCCAGATTATTCTTGGTTCAGCCCTGGACCCAACACACAAACCAGTCACACCTGGCTGCATGTACTCTTTTTGCTAATTAAAAAAACAAACAAACAAAAAAAAAACCCACACCAAAAAAAAACCAAACAAAAGAAACCCCAACAGACCATGAATACATCAATTCATTGTTTTAAGTATAAGCCTGAAAAATTACTTTTGGGAGCCCAAGTGTAATTAAATTGATGTTCAGTGGTGATTGAACCAGCATCCACTGAATGTAAACACACAAACCTCACAGTTTTCTCCAGCAAAATCTGAGTAAGCAGCTTGGAATAAGCCTATGATTGTAACCAGAGGACTGATCCCAGTCACAGATCCTCCAAGAACTGACAGATACCTGCTCATCAGCTCTGCTCACGAGTTCTTCTCACCACAGCTGGATACAGCTGCCACATTCACAGATTATGGAGAAAATTTGAATCAAGGTCTGTTGGTGAAAATCAAGTGTCTTGAGACTTTCATGCAATGAATGATATAATTTATTCCCTGCCATTCGTTGGACCTCATCAGTCTGTGCCAAAGGGTGCTTCATGTAGGAAAACTCCCTCTGTATCACAGAAAATGACCCAGTCACAACATCAAGAATAAATCTGTCTTAGTAAAGGTGGAGAAGGCAACTCAAACATGTTACAACATGGCCAGACATAGAGAAGGACATGTCTGGCTGCTCAAGTTCCTGTGTTGTGGGGAGAAAAAACTTCTATGTCAGCTGTTAAAAATAGATGATGATTTTGACATACCTTCAGTTCTTCAAGAACTGGGTTTTTTCTTCCTAATTTTATCAGCTTTTATAAAACATACTCTCCCTACAAAACTTCTCATTTTTTCATGGCCAGTCCTTCAGAATGACTGTATATTCCCTAAGAAAATGACATTGAGGTATCATGTACATGGTACAAAGCAGAGAGCACACCAAGCTCAACCTTGGTGTCAGGAAATTTAATAATATAGAAGATGACTTCAAATGGAAAAGTGAGCTGGAGATTTCTAACAGTAAACTTGCTAAAAAGGGTAAAGGCTCTGTTTTTTCATAGCAGTGGGACATGATTTTGAGTTTATGCTCATATTTCAAATACTCTAGGAAATATCTGATATTTGTGGGCTTCTTTCCAAACAGCCAGATGTTACAATGAGTTGTTCATTTATAAGCCTATTGATGGATGTATGGAATGTATAATCTGTAATGGCAAGGAGAATACAAGTTATTGCATTTCAAGAAAACACAGACAATCCTTCTTGTAACTCTCTGCTTTCTGTTCCAGACAGCCTTCTTCACCCCACACCCCAGGATTCCTGTAAGTAACATCTCTAATAAACATGGCTTCTGGTTTATCACCTCGATAGACATACAGCACCTTAATGTTTTCTGTGTTAATTAAATGCTTTCAGTAAAAAACTCACCTTGTGTCTGGTTCTGGGCATCTTCACCATTGTAACCAACCATGATGACAAGTCCAAAGCTGTTCTGGTAGAGGGACCATTCAAACCAGCTGTAGCTGGAACATAGCTGCGTGCTCACCCAGTCTCTTAAACCAAGTTTAAAATGAAGTTTTATTTCCTGCTTGCAGCACACAGTGGGAGATAAATGACATAACATGGTCTGTGAATAAGTTTGTTGCAAATCAGAAGGTTTTATGAATGGCAGAGGTAGGCTCAAAGAGTGCCATTAGAAAGGAATGCATATGTGCTAGGTTCTTCAGAGGCTGAAGAAGGAAATAAGGATGTGAGATTGCACTGGCAATAGAGAGAAGAATTTTTTTCTTGTTTGTTTTTTTTTTCCTCTTGGCTCGTAGTTTACACTTATATATGTGTATATATATTCATGCTAAAGAAACATACAGAACAACGTCTTATGGTGGTTATAGTGCTGCAATCACGTAAGAAGATATTTGTTTCTTTTGCTTTGAGTGCATTGTTCTTGTAAATAAGCTGCAAGGCAGTAAAGTATAAAAGGCTTGAAGTGGGTCAGCTGGTCAGTGTGCTGGGATTTCTCCATGTGCAAGACAAATGTGATGACACCTACGATAGCACAGGTCTGCATTTAGCACTGAGAGCTTTGGGAGGAGAGGGGAGGTAAGAATAATTACCTTTGATTTGCAGATCTAAAAATTCAAGTGTTAGAAGGTGGTGATAAGCCTTAGGAGAGTGTCATGGGTTATGTTATAGAGGTGGCAGGACCAGCAGGGTGCTGAATCTTGGCATGCCCTCTCCAGAAACCAATCCTTGCCAGTGGTTGCAATTGAGTGTATTGTGTATAATACTAGGGAACTTTTCCATATCTATTTAGGCTACTCAGAATCATGAAGTATTCTTGGAGATGGCGTGAGAGATGCCTGGAAAAAGGAAAAAGCAGTAAAAGAAGATGTGGCTCTCACTTTGCCCTCTGTCCCCCACTGCTACTGGGCACAGCTGGGCCCCCACTGCATTTACTGTCCTTTAAGTGGCCCAGAAATTACTAAGACCTAATTGAGACTACAGGGGACACTGCCAAGAGCAGGTCATGGAAGCTGAAAGCCCTACTCTGGCCCAGGTTGCTGACAGCTGTTACCTGTCACTGTATCACTTCTGTGCACTGAGCTGTAGGTAAAAAGTGGATGGCAGTAGATTAAGACCAGCTGCCAGTGGGCAGCACTAACACACAGTGTTAACAGCCCCGGCAGGGAGTCATGGACTTGACAAACATGGAAGGATTCGCAGTCAGATTTGCCAGTGGGTTGAGTTAATGAAAGCAAATTGAGCCTTGGACTGTGTCAAAAGCAAGTGATTCTACCCCTCTGATCTGGTGAGACCCCACCTGGAGTGCTGCTTCCAGCTCTGGGACCCCTGACATACGAAGGACATGGACCTGTTGGAGCAAATCTAGAGGAGGCTACAAAGATGATGAGCAGGCTGGAGCACCTCTCCTGTGAAGAAAGGCTTAGACAATTGTGTCTGTTCAGCCTGAATCAGACAAGGCTCCAGGGAGAACTTACAGGACGTTCCAAAACCTAAAGGTATAAGAGAGCTCCAGAGGGACTTTTGACACAGGCATCTAGTGACAGAGAAAGGGGAAATGGCTTTAAACTGAAAGAGGGAAGGTTTAGGTTATGTATTTGGAAGTAATTTTTTACTGTGAGAGTGTTGAGGCACTGGAACAGGTTGCTCAGAAAAGCTGTGGATTCCCTATCCCTGGAAGTGTTCAAGGTCAGGTTGGATAGGACTTTGAGAAACCTGGTCTAGATGGTGGCATCTCTGCCCATGGCAGGGGATTGGAACTAGATGATCTTTAAATTCCCTTCCTATCCAAACGATTCTGTGATTCTACAACAAAATGCTTCCTCTACTCATGTCTGTGGCTGTTAGAGTTTGCGCTACTGTGCAAGTCAAGTGTTAAGGAAAAAGTGGGAGACAGAAGAGCATTAAAAAAACTTCCTCCCTTTACCTGATGAATTACTTCTTCCCTTTGCAGTCTTGTTTTCTCTGGTAATATGTGTTCTTATTCTAACTCAGTAACACCACCGCTGCCTACATTTGTACTGATGTAGGTCTTTTCTTTGTTGTTATGCTCTCTGAAAAGAATTTCAGGCACCACCGTACAGGTTTTCAGCTTTGGACCCTTTACTTGAGCCACTTTAGGTGGCCCTGATACCTTTCTGAAGGACACTAGATGGCGTCAGGGACTGCCTGGTTAAAAGCTGATCTAAGAGAATGCTACTTGTAGATTAAAATTCCTCCCATTTTTTACCAGGGATGATGATATTTATTCATAATGCATAATAAATACAAGCATAAGAAATATTTATGCAGATACACTTATTTTGTCTGTTAGAGAATCATTTGAAAATGGACTGTGAATTCCCAGGTGTTGTAGAAATGATTGGCAAATAGCTGACATGAATAAAATTCAAGCTGATTTGTCTGGCTTTGCATTTTGACTGATCCCTATTCCTTGCATGTGTACGTAGCTAAAGTCACTGGTGTTCTTACTCTTCCTTGATTGCATAATTGAAACACTTTGTGTGATAAATAATGAATAATTAATGATTGCTGTTGCCTGAATACATATGTTCATATCAATATACAAATGTGAGTATTCATGTAGTGCCTCGTTTATTCGAGCTAGTTCCATAATTGTGTACTTTCCTTTTCATTTTATAAAAAGCAGAAATATGGATTTATTGATTATTGTTCTAGAGCTCAGGACAAAGCTGAGGAACTTCTGTCTGAAAGCATCTTCAATTTACTGTAAAGAGGAAGAACAGGAATAAATTAATCCTATTAGCCAGTGATGGTGGTGCATGAAATAATGTACTGACATTGCAGGAGGGAGCAGAAGCTGCATGAATGTATGGAGATGTTAATAGAACTGGAAATCAAGAATAGCTGCATAGTGCACACTTCTGGAAGCTCAAGATGAGACCCCCGCCTCTCTCTTATAGGTGGGATCATTCCTCCAGATGTTTTCCATGGAGGAAAAATGTTCTCCTTTTAAACTTAATTTTTTTTTCAATTATTATTATAACAGAACTAGAAGTCTAGACAGGGATCTCCAAGTCTTAGTGTGGGATATCAGTTTTTATTCATCGACCTTAAAGTCCTTTGCAGAAGCTACTCTGTGATAAATGGATAACTGATTGAAAGAGTTCTCTTACCACACAGGACTAGCGTGACTTCTAGACATGGAAACAACTTTTATTTCTCTCTTTGTCTTATTGTTTTATATCAGGGTGAACCTGGACCAAAAGGGGAGAAAGGAGATCGAGGAACCAGTGGAGAACCTGTAAGCACAGATGAGTGTTTCTTGAACACAGTTCAAGAAACTGAACTGAAAAACAACTGAAACCAGTTGGTTTTGAATTTTAGCAATACAGGATGTGAGAGCTGCCTATTTTGGAGGGAGAGGGTGGGACATGCTTCTTCTGTGCTGCGATGTCTCTCTCATCAGAAATAGCCACAGTAGTGCTTGTCTTCGTACGGACTGTAGAGAAAGCTACACGACTACATGCATTTAAACACCTAATCTATAGTTCTGGGCCTTAGTAGCTGAAAAAGGGACCATGGGGTTTGCTAGACAGAGTTTGGCTGACAGTAAGGTTGTACAGGATTTACTCAGGGCTTTTAAGGTGGTGTGGCCCAGATAAATTGTGCATTTGGCTACTGCATTTGTATTTTGGACTGCTCTTCTTCTGGATCCCCAGGAAAGACAGAGTCCTGTGTAGTCACAGCTTCTGTAAAATGCACTCTTTCTTCTCTCAGTGGGAGAAGGGAGAATCATCATCTGCTTAGGAGAAGAAAGGAGTAATTCCCTTCATCTCCTTCATTTCTTCCTCTGTTTTTGTAGGGATTGCCCGGGGTCCCTGGTAAACAAGGTGCCCCAGGATCTGCAGGAGTACAGGTAAGAGGGGCCAAGCTTGAAGAAGATCTTTGACATGACCAGAGACGAGTGCCCTGAAGGTCTATATCACCATAAATAATTCTTCCTCTATGGACCTGCAGCCCATTTTTATTTTCTCATTGTTGCAAGTTCAGAGGTATTTACTTGTGCTGGACATCAGGAAAACAGGAGGAAAATCAGTTCAGAAATATGATACCTCTGTAGAATGGTCAGTATTTTCTGAATAACTTCCAACTTCATGATCCTTCAAGAGGGCATCTTTTACTGATGCCACAGGTCTCACAGCTAAGTCACTGAAAGTACATTGTCAAAACATTGTAGAGCAGTCAGATTCAACCCCAGTCCATTTGACCTTGAAGGAACTATGGCTTATGTGAAATGGTTTTATAGTCTCAATTATCTTGGCAAATTTCTTGGCTGACACATGTTGTTTCCAGTCATCACTGAGGTGTTTTCATGTCAACATGGGTAGGTGTTCGTTCTGCCATGATATGTGCTGTGCCCAAGCCATATAATCAGCAATATTTGGGCATCAACAGCTTAAACAGGTTAATAGCACACTTAGCATTCTGAAATAAGCCTAAACTGTAATTCCATGCAACTTTTAACTAGTATCTACTAAATGGGGGACGGTTCAGTGAATAGACCTTGTCCTGTTCTGAAATTCTTCAGAAAGGGCTGTGGGATGGGAGGGACTAGGACAAACCCCCTGCACAGTGATCTGTTTTGTCCATTTCTAAGTGACTGATGTTTATGTTTGAGAACTACAGGCAAATCCTCCTCTGTGAAGGGAGACCATCAGATTTCATCTGGAAGTGAAGTAGCTGGTAGGCCTGAGGATAGGAAGGAGTTTCATCCAGATGAATACCTGCAAGTTTCAGCATCATGTGCTGAAAAACAGCCACTGAGCTGATCAGCCATTAGTAATTCTTAAGTCTCTGGGTTTTATTTTTATATTTCCTTTCCTTGCTGCATAGAGAACTGGGAGCTATTTCCTCAGCTGTTAAGTCCTCTGTGCATTGGTTAACAAAAACTATTGCCTAGCGCACATTCAGGCGTTTTGAAGTCTTTTTATCTGGCAGGCAGTCCCCTCCCACATCTAATCAGCTGGTATGTGTCTCTTTCTGCACAGGGTGCCAAAGGGGAGAAGGGAGCCCGAGGAGAAGCTGGAGCCCGTGGAGAGACTGTGAGTAACTGCTTCCCTCACAGCATTTTTCCCTGGCAGTAACACTCTTGAAGGGACACTGAAGTCAATGCCTTGCTGCTTGTAGTCCCAGGCTGCTTGGGCACAGGGCACATCCTAATCTGCAACTGGAAGAGTCGTTGCTTGGGGGCAAACATGACCATCTGCACCAAACAGAGAATACCCCAATGAGCCCAGCTTGAAACAATGCATCCTTTATTGCCCAAATCTCTCCCTACAAAACTCCATTTTGCGGGTGAGGTACTGGTGGAGCTTGAGACTGCACTGTGATATGAGCCCAGCCCAGGCAGCCAGCTAGAGCAGGGAGCTGCTCAGCAGCAGCCTGAATAGCTTTTTGATCACGGTTGCTTTTAGGCTTCCTTACTGATTCTGCTTTTTTGAATGCTGGCTCATCTAGGGGACTCATCCCACACCTCTTTTTGAGGTGTGCGTTGTTGGGAGTGCTGCTGTTGTCCGTGCTAAGGAACAGTAAAGAATTCTGGTCCCCTTTTGTTGTGAGAGCACGTAAGGCCTTTGCAGCTGAGTAAGAGGCCACAGATTTTCTTTGCAAGCAGAGAAGGAAAAAAGACTAAAGAACTATTTGAAATAATGATTGAGAGAGAGGATGCTTGTGATCAGAAGGAGGGAATAGGAAATCCAAATTATGCATCTTAGTGCACTGTCATTTCTTCTTCCACCTTTGTGTTCATGGTTTGGACTGGTCCTTAGACATTGGAGCATGATGTGAATAACACCAAGGTCATAGGTTTGATCCCCATATGGGCCAGTCACTTAAGAGTTGAGTTGAGCTCGATGATCCTTATGGGTCCCTTCCAACTGAGAATATTCTGTGGTATTGTCCCTAAGTGGTACTTTGACCCTAAACCCTGAACTAGCCATTCACTCTTGGCTAAAGAACCCCTTAGTATTTTTACGGAGGAGCAAAAAAAAAAAAAAAAAAAAAAGGGGGGGGGCAAAAAACCATTCCCCTTCCATCAAACCTACCCATTGGTTTTACCTCTTTGTATAACCTCTTGACTATGTTAATGATATGGAAATGCAGGTATATACAGGCACCTTCTGGTTTTGCCATCCTTTCAGACTGGCACTGCTCCAAGTGTTTCTACTGGCTCACAGACCAGCAACTGTAAATAAAAGAAATGAGGAAACCTTTAAACCTCTGCTGTTGGGGAGGCTGAGAGAATTGGGATTGCTCAAGGTGGTGAAGAGAAGGCTCCAGGGAGACATTAGAACCCCTTCCAGTACCTGAAGGGGAACGCAAGAGAGTTGGAGAGGGACTTTTTAAAGGGTATGGATTGATAGGACAAGGGAGAATGGCTTTAAAATGAGAGTAGGTTTAGATTAGGTATTAGGAAGAAATTCTTTACAGTGAGAGTGGTGAGGCCCTGGCACAGGTTGCTCAGAGCACTTGTGGATGCCCCATTCCTGGAAGTGCAGAAGGCCAGGTAAGATGAGGCTTTGATCAGCCTGGTCTAGTAGAAGGTGTCCCTGCCCATGGCAGGAGAGTTGGAACTGGATGATGTTTAAGGTCCCTTCCAACCCAAATCTATGATTGTATGAAATTTCTAAATATAGCCTGGTAATCCCAAACACATATCTCTGTGAGAACATAAATAATCAAATGTATGTCCTCCTAAGTGTCCCATGAATTTTTAGGGACACACATGGGCTTTTTCACCCTACAAAGTTTTCGCTTGCAGATGGAAAAGACCTGCAATTCAGAACTATACAGACTCAATATTTTGGGTTGTTCATCTATTTAGTACCAATGAGTGTTTTCAGATTTTGTTGCCCAGAGCAGAGAAAGGTAAAATTGTCAACAAACCATATTTTGTTGACCTAGATTGTTTTTTTTTTTTTTAAATGATAAATCAACATACTTTCCTCTGTTCTTTTGATGTTTCTGGCCCAGATATTTTGTCCTGTATCTGAGCTAGATTTAGGATTTATTTTGATGGAAGGAACTTAAGGCTCCCAAACAGAACCTTCATCCATTGTGTATTGTTTCATTCTTCTTTACACTAAAAAGTTTCTCACAAACTTGCTATTTTTTGCTTTCTTCTTGTACAACACCTTGTTTGACATGAAATCCAATCTCCCATGGAACATCTTGTTCCTATGGTGATACAAGTTGTGACTTACATATGCACACACATACTTCATTTCCTCAAAACAGGGTGTGAGTGGACCAGCGGGGCCCCCAGGTCCAAGAGGCTTGCCAGGAAATGTGGTATGTATACACCAGTATATTTGTTTTCCCATCTGTGCCCTGATTTCTTTATTTAATGTGCTTAGTTTTCCCTTCCATAGGGTTTACTATCAGGTTCAAAAGGCTGTGTTTCATTACACTATTTTCTTATGGTTGAATTGAAAGATCTGGAGGCACGTGGGAATGATGTAGCCATGAAATATCTTCTCATATTCATTTTTAACAAGAGGGAAACATGGAGCTGCTTCATTCCTCAACAAAATGTCAAAAGCAATTTTTGCTGCCACCTCTTCAAGAGGAAAATTTCAATGTTTATTGTCTCTAGTTTTGTTCTCTTTGCCTTGTTTTCATTTGTCCTTTTCTTTTGCAAAGATGACTTCTTGATATAAAAATAACAGTAAACTCCCTTTTTATTATGAAATCATGTAGGCATTTGATCCTACAATCAGAGCCTTGAAATCAATGTGGTGCCCCCTTACCTTGGTAGATGTTCATCACCATCATTAAGTTGTACATGATAAAACTTTTCATGTTTGTTAAAGAGCTTTGGACTAACTCTACTCCCAGCTCCACTAGTGTAATTTTCTTTCTAGTTCCTGGAGGGTCTGTGGGTTTAGACTGGAGTAGGTGAAAAAGAAACATTTAGACCTCATGATATAATATATTGAGGCACAGTGGTTTAGCACAGTGGACTCTTTGAGACAGACTCTATTACCTGAGCAATCCAAGAAAACCTAAATTGCCTTTCTGCTAATTGTTAAGATACATTTAACTGTATTAATTCAGTGATTTAATTTCAAACTGAAAACTGATACTGAAAATCAAGACCTTTCTCAATTTCATGTTCTGTTAATCAAAATTTTACACCAGCAATAGCAATATATTACCTATAAAAGCTAATACAGTTGGAAATAATCTTTAGTGGTGCAGAAAGGAAAATAATTATCACATCCATTTTGAGGTCAATCCAATCTTAATTGTACCATGACATCATTTTACATCTTAAAATGGAGTACTACTCCAAAATGTGTTTTGGTGAGTTAGGAAGTTACAGTATTTAATTTAGAGCTCTAAATCATCTATATTTTAACATGGGATCCTTTGAGATCTGCCAAGACATGAAAAGGATTGAAAACTGAAGTAGAGGAGTAAAGAAACATAGCTGTGTTTCCCGATGTTTGGCTTTGGAGAGCAGTACCCATAAAAAAAAAAATTAATATTGGGAGGCTTTTGGCTTCTCTGATACAGGGATGATGATTGAGGGGTAGTTGGCAATGGATTAAGAACTGTTGAGTGTTTCAGAAAAAGAAATAAAAAGTTACTAGTAGAAGCAGAATGCACAAATCTAGGATTAGCTCTATTTCTGCTATTGCTGTTCAACTTCCTTTCGTATTGAAAAGAAATCCTGCTTTAAGGACCTGGTACACAGCTCTTCTGTGGTGTTCTCGGGATTACAGGTTGGCTGTACTGGGAAATGTAGAGCTGATATTGATCCTTGAGGTAGATTGTACTGAACCCACAGGTCTACTCCTTTGCTTTAGGATCAAATACTGTCTACAAAGAAACTTATAAGCTTTAAAATTCTTTTCTCTCCAGGGTGTGCCTGGAGGCCCTGGACTGCCAGGAAAGGCAGGAGAAAAGGGGGAAAGGGTGAGTTTGTTCTTTAATGGATTTGATTCTTTTTTTCTTGGGCATTTTAAGTAACTGGACAGAAGCAATCTGAACTAGGAAATCATTTCATAGGTTCATGCACAGTTAAGACACATGGACTCATTAGATCATTGTGTCTGAACTCCTCTATTACATGTGCTATAAGGTTTTCGCCCTGTTGCAGCTTTATAATTCATCTAATAAACCAGTGAGATATGACTGGATATAGTGAAGTCACTGCTACACATTTTGAAATTATGACCTGCTGTCCTCATTGCCTGACAAGAGGAAGCATTCGGTGTTTTAAGAAACTCATATTCATCACTGTAAATCCAAAGCTTGAAGAAAAAGTGGCTTTCCTGATTATAAAACAGATTTCTGCTTTCCTGAAGAGCTGTTATAACTGGACCTTTAGTTCAGCTTTCCAGTGCAGTTCTTGTTTACCATTTGCCTGCCATGCCTCGTTCTATGTTTCATCTCACGGGCTTTCTGAGGTCAGGGATTGATTTGGTCGTACATTGAACTCTGCCCAGAATGCTGGAGTCCTGGTCTTTGTTTTTTGGAGTAGGAATGATTAATCAGAATTATGGCCTTATATATGCATATATTTGGGGCTTAAGAGGGAATGAATCCCATCCCCTTCAGTCAAATCTTACAAATTACTGAGCTCAACCTCAGGGTCATGTGAGTACCCAGGGCTCTCTCATGTACTGTCATGGACAGAGTGATGCACTTGCAAGAAAGAAGCAACAATATATTTTATTGATATAAGACACTGACTTAACAGAGTTCAATGGTAAATGCCACATTGGTTTAAGAAGATTCATTGCGAGGTAGTCGTGTTTATTTACTGCACAGACAACAGAGACATACAAAACTGTCAGGGAGACTCTTCCGTTGAGTCATGAAGGATTACATTCTAAAATCCTCAGAGAGGAGTTTAGGTGTGACTGGATCCAGTCCCAAACTTGGCCAACTTTTTGTGTAAAGGATTATATGTGCACTGCCAGTGCTTTATATCACTTATCTAAAGTTTCAACACACTTATTCTCAATTCACTTACTTGAGTGTCTGATGTGCTAACACGGTAATTCAATGTCTGTTTGAAGTTTGAAGTCTCCTTTTACTTTCCTTAATTGAAATTGCAAGTGCCTTGAGATTACTGAAGGAAAAGACTTTGCATAAAAGAGTGTTTCCTATGATACCACAAGGAATCCAGATGAAAAACTGGAAAAGATGCATATCTTTCAGTCCCAATGAAAGACCTGAGACAGGAATGGTCTTTATTAGTCTACTAAAAGTTCTGATGGATTGTCTTCTACAGGGTGATCCTGGAAAAGAAGGAAAAGTGGGTTTACCAGGGCCACCTGGTGCGCCAGGGCCTGCTGGAGAGCCAGGTTTGCCTGGGAAGGGTAAAGATGGAGCACAGGTAAGTAGTGCTGGCAAGCTTTGTGCTTGAGTAGTTCAATATGAGACAGACAAGCATGACTTCAGCAGGAGAACAGTGGATTTACCAGAATCCATGAAAGGCCTGGCTGTGCAAGATGCCCCAGATCCCAGCACTGCATCCAAAAAGACAGACAGAACTGAAGCTGTATTTTTGAACACTAAACCCTCTTTGGTGTGCTGTGGTGGCCACTGGAAATGGAGACCTCCACAAGGAGTAGCCATTGACCTTGTAACCAATAAAAAAATTATTAGCTTGATGGAAGATCCCTAAAATCATTTAATTCTAGCCAAGTTAGCAGACAATATAATTTTGCTTAACGTGTTTTCAGTAAAATATTGTCAGGATGGTGTGAGGTTGAGAGGGTGGTGGGGACAGTACTTGCTGCAGGGACTCTATCAAAGTTCAGGCTCCTGTTTGGCTGAATGGTGACTGTTTTCTTGTTTTGCCTCTGTCACTTTAGGGGGAAAGAGGACCACCAGGCTTGCCAGGACCCTTTGGACATAAGGTGAGCATGGACTTAATTGTGGACTGCTACACTCCGTTGCTGGAACTGGTAAAAAATATGAGGAAAACATGGTCTTTTTTTCCCCTGGAAAATAGTTTGTGAAGCTTTCACTCAAAAATGAAGTGCTGCCCTTTTCAGAGGTTGCTTTCTCTATTATTCCAGTATGTCTGTAGATGTAGATACTAGCTCTGTACACTTGGTACATTGAAAATTTCTTTCAGCATTATGTGAATTCTGCACAGACTAAGGGCTAAATACACACTTTTTCAGGGAAACTGTGACTGGGGCTCTTTAATCGACACAGCTAGAGAGACATTACATGGCTCAAGGATGATCTACCCTTGAGACCAGTTGTCAGTCCCTCAAACAACACTCTTCCATAGCACTCCTTCCCTTCACCTCTCCAAGGAGGTGTGAATTATTTTCCAATGGGACAAAATAGTCCTGGTCTGCACTCAGATGTCATAGTTAAGGCAAATACTAGCTAGCTGACGAGGTTAGTGGCACTAATTTCTTATGGTGAAAGTAATGTTTATTCTCTTATAAGTACAGAGCAAAGAGAAAAAAGAATACAACAGCAAAAGCCTTTACTTCTGGAAGATCTAGATTGTGTTTGAATTTCCAATAAAACGTCAGAAATTCCCCTCTTCAAAATGACCATGTCCTGATCTGGACTGGAAGAAGAATAGGATGTTGAAACAGATTCTGTAAATGATATAAGTAGGATTATAGCAGTATGAGACTCAATCTAACTATGACCCATATATTTTAAATAACCAACTATGTCCCATACATTTTAAATAACCAAACTGCTACGCATATGTATTTTTTTTATTTTGCTGTCTTTTGTATAAATGCATTGTAGTCTGTTGTATATATCTTTGACAGTTCAGACCACACATTGCACCCACACAGATGCACACAAATAGACTGAGAATTAATATAAAAGTCAGAAAAAAAACACTAAAAGAAATCTGTTAAAATACTTTTTTCAATATCAACAGAAAAAGGTAAGAACCTTAATTGTGCACAGAAAATGCTGTTGAATTTTTTGTATGCAATTATCTTCTTGAATAAAATAACAGAGAGAGGATCTGCTGGAATGTTTGAACTCATCAAAATACATTTTTTTCTCACTGTCCTTGCAGTATTGTTTCTTTGTAGTATAAGATTAGTTTCAGAAGAAAGAAAGAAAGGGAAAAATATAGGCGATATTGCAGATTGAAATTTGGGTGAGCAGAATCCACAGGTAACAATTTTTCTATCATGCTTCTATATAGCTAGAAATAGTGTCATAATAAATAGCATAAATAAGACTTGTTATAAGTCTACTATATATCTACTATAAATCTACTACCAATGTTAGACAGCTGCAATGCAATCCATAACAGTCTTATCGATTTCTCCCTATAACTAGAAAACAGATGTTAAATTAAAGTATTGCAGCTGAATTTTTTTTTAGCCCTCTGTCTGCAGTGGCAGTTTAACAGTCATTTTCTGTGCTATTCAGGTTTTACTTTGAAAATCCTGTTTTCTAGAGGGGAGAACTCTCCTTTTGCAGTACAGTGCTCAATAGAGAGTGGTAGAAGTGCTGACTTACTTTTTACCAGAAGAATTTAATACACTTCTGCAAGCAGGTCTGTGTTGGAAAAGGAAAGAGTAAATTAAGATGCAATAAAACCATCCCAAATCCTGTCTTCCCCAGATAAGTAATCTGTATTTAGCAATTTTTGTGGCTTAGCCATCTACCATAAAAATACAGAGAAACAAAAGTGTGTTGTGGTGCTTGGTGAGTCCCAAAGCCAAGGAGAGTGCCTGATACCCTGGGTGCCTACGTGGTTTAGGGGTGATTAAGGTGGTACCGGGTTGGACTAGATGATCTTGACAGTCTCTTCCAACCTTGATGATTCTGTGCCTCTGCGAAATGCTAGGAGCTGGATTCTGTGTACTAAAATAAATGAAAATGGTTGCAGAGGTTGTGTTCCCACTCAGTTATATGATATGGCACACTCTGATGTTGTGTGAGTGCTTGCAGAGGTGAGCTGGGACTCCTGTGATGGAAGAGAACAGTTTTCTTGGCATGATGAGACATTAACTGTGTCATGTCCCCATGCTGCCACAGCCTGATACTGTTCCTCTGTGGGCAGAATCAGGTCAGGATCAGTGTGACAGTCTGCTGTACAACCTGATTGCATTTCAGCACATTTTCTCATCAGTACTCAAAGCTTTTAACTTCTCCCTTTGTTTCAGGGTGAGAGGGGAGCTCCTGGCCTCCCTGGACAGCCAGGAGACAGAGGTGTGCCAGGAATTGGCCTGGCTGGACCCCCTGTAAGTAGCAGATCCTGCTGCAACCTGTAACAAGGTGAAAAATTAGCCAGTGCCACCTGGGGAATGTGTTGCTTGTGCTCAGCTGTGCTGGGCCTGTGGGATCATTTACCTGCTGAAGATGGAAATTCCAGACTAGTCCAGAGGCTGCCATTGATGGCTCAGATGTCCCATGTCTGCTGTGAAGGCTCATGGTGCATTCAGTTTTAGTTGAAATAGAGGGGCAAAAAAAGTGCTGTAGGAGTGATTGGTAACACTGGCTGACACTCCTGAATTTTCTGCATCATCCTGACACCCTGGCTTGTGGATTTGAATGGAGATCTGTGCTGAGGCAGCAGCTCTTGTCTGCTGGAGAGATAAACCCTTGCTGTTACCCTGTTTGAAGGGATGAGTGTGACACACATGCCCACATCAGTGACATAGTGGCTCTGATGGCAAAATACAAAATCAAATTGCTTAAATTGCTGTGCTCCAAGAGGCCATCATCCCCATAATTTCCCACAAATATTTAGTGAGTTGGACCTCATCTGGCTCTGCCCTCACCTCCTTCATATCAGTAGGTCACAAGGTGTAACAGGGAGTCTGCTATGAAAAATTTGGATTTTCCTATTGGTGGGGTTTGGTCACTCCAGTACTTGTCATGTACAACTCCTTTTGAGATGGGGATTTGGGAGTGTTCTGGCTGTAGCCCTCCTCAGAGACCTCCAGATATGCACAGAATTTGCTAGCAAAATACTTTTAGGAGGAAGCAAACTGTTCCTGGCTGTAATTACTAGAGGACACCTGAAACTTTGCATTCTTTTTCATTCGCAATAGCTTGTGCATGGCATAATCCTGTACCAGCCAATGTCTGAGTACCAATGCTCTGTTTATCAGGATATAAATTTCCCAATTAGTGCAGGAAACTGCCTTGAAATGATAAGTCATATTGCTGGGTGATATTGATTCATATTATTTGCTTTTACTATGCTAAATTCTATCTAAGTTTAAGCAGATTGAGTCAGTCACGTTTCACACTGTGACTGTCATGGCCTTTGTGGTCATCACTGGGTTACCAATAACTGAAGATTAGCTGGGTGTCATTTGTTAAGATGTATCTAAGGAACAGTGGTGTTCTTGCATTTCTTAATGTTCAGTCATTAATATTAAAATTAAAATTAAATTAACAAGTGAGTATCTGGCTTGTTTGAAAGTCACTAGCTTGTGGTTCTTAATTACAGATTTTTAGATTCAGTACAGGGTTAGATGAGTTCACCTCCGCATCCTGATGTACACAAGATGACAGAGTTATTCTTCACTTATTAGCATCCTCATATCCCTGAACACAAATGACTAACAACTTGACTTCAAATGCAGACATCACTTGTCTCACACCAGAAAATTCCTTCTCTCTGTGTCATCATTATTTGCCCACTGTCAGGATGTGTAGCCACCTACACACCACACTACTCTCAATTGTTATCTATTTAATCTGCTTCACTAAATACTAAAAAAAAAAATAAAATAAGCACAACAACAACAAAACTAACAAACCAAACCACTATTTGTGATGGGTTTTTTGCCCACTGTAGATTCATCATAACCTAAGCTCCAGTGCCAAGATAAAAACCACAGTATAACCCTGAATCTGTCAGGCTGTCAGAAAGACTTAGTCCCACAGAAAAAACACCCCACAACAAAAACAGAGTAAAATCAGTGGAGCTGCTTCAGTGCATATTACACGCTGAATTAAAAGTGTCAGCCTCTACTCTTTTTAGCAATGTGACAAAATTTTATTTATAATACTTCAGCTTCAGAGCTGAGAGCCAGCAACACTTTTTAATTGAAGTCTTCAGCCTGTTTCCTCCTGTGCCCTTAACCTATCTCAGGCTTTGCTTCCTGCACAAAAAGTATATATAGATGAGGAATTTTTTTTTAACCTTATCTGCTAAAGTATTGAGTTATGATTTACATAACACAGAGCTACGAACTTGAGCATTAAAAGACTGTGTTCTTCCTGGTAGAAGATAGAACTGCTTGGAGAATTGGGGTGAATTCACATGTTTATGCTGAAGTTGCCCAATGGATGCATACACTGAAATAAGTAGAAAGGTTTTCATCTTGCCCTGCTTTGCCTTGTTGATACTACCATGGGTTCAGGATTATGCATTTAGTCATTGCTTGAGCACAGCATTAGGGTGTCTCGCATGGATGACTGTATGAGGATCAGTGAGTTACTGTGCCTGAAATAGAAAGAAAAAGGAGAGGAGTTGTAGTGTGAGCCAATTTATTCAAACATAGCCCCAGGGATGTGAAGCCAAGCCTTGTTTTGTGTGTGTTTGGAATACTAGATTGATCCATCCATACTGTATAAAGGTGCTGTGCCACTTCTGTGGTGTTCCTACAGAAGTGGGTACCTTCTAGTGCCCCACTCTACTCTTCTGCACTTTAAAGTTGCATCTTGAAATGAATATCATAGACAAAGCCCACTAGGCTGCTTGCTTTGATCTAAATTAAAGAGCTCAGAGGTGCTATGGGATGTCTTGCCCCAACAGATGCTTTGTTTCTATGTGATTCTCTGTCCCCACATCCAGCCAGGAGCGAGGCTGAGCATAGGTTGTCAAAGGGCATATTCAGTTCACACACACACATGTGCTCATGTGTGTAGACCAATGCAGAGAATAATCTCCTAACGCTTCAGGACCCTCCCTGATGAGCCAAAGGGAGATGTTCATTTCAAGTGTTTTGATTGCTCTGTCTTTTCTGTTTGCAGGGCCCTGCAGGACCCCCAGGAGACAAAGGGTCACTGGTACAGTATGTCTTTCTAGCTATACCCAAATTTTACTGGGGAGGGGGCAACCACATGAATTGTGTTGCTACCAGTGATTTCATGAAGGCACATGTATTTAGTTTGGTTTTGCCCACGGATTGGTCACAGGGTGGCTGATCCTCCAAAGGGAACTTCTCTTGTGCATTACCGGGTACTTGTCTGCTATATTGAGTTATGAGAAACAGCTGATTGAGAGTCTTGGCCTGGGGACAACTTTTCCCTATATGCCTATAGTTCTATAAGAGAAAGAATGAGTTGCTTGTTTCACCCTTAATTCAAAAAATTATTTCAAGGCACATAATTCAGGGCACACTACTATGCCTTATAGCCAAGGACTCAAAGGTTTAAGTAAACCATTTTTAAGCATTTTTCTTACTGAAATCTTACAGACTTCCACATTCATTAAACACACTCAACATTCACTTTTGCAAGGATGGAATCCATTGATGTGAAACAAATAAATCCACCATGTTTTCATAAACACTGGCATAAATTTCCAGCACAACAGTCAGTCCTACCCAGTGTGATAGCTTGGCACTGAGGAACTGGACCTTCTTTTCTCTTCTACCATCCTGTGTTCAGTCATATTTTCTCCCTGTTCAAAAACTTGCCACCTATAAACAGCCATTATTACCTTTCCCGTCAAGGTATGTGAAGCTTGCCTTTAGTGATGCTCATGAAGTCCCTTGAGGCGCAGAAATGACTGATCCTAGCATAGTGCGCTGTGAGATTTAATTATATTTTTCCTTAAACTCTCTCATGGTTATTTAACTGCTAGTTAATTTTCCCCCCAATAACTATAGGCTTAGGATTTCTTTTCTTCAGCTAAGAAGCACCTCATACATACTACTCACATTACTGGGTTTGTCTGCTCTCTCCCTACCAGGGTCCCCGTGGAGTACCTGGTATCCCTGGACCACAGGGGCCTCCTGGACAGGATGTAAGTAAAATAAAAGTGTAAGTGCTCAATACATTTGTCAGTGCTTGAATCTAATATCCCTAAGAAATTTGTGTTTATAGTCACTGAGTTTTGCTAACATTGTCTAAGGGAGATGATTCACAGAAGTGGAGAGCTTACAAGTTAGGATGTCAGAGAAGAAAGCATTTGTGATAAGAATTGCGTCAAGGAAAGCCATGGACTTCACCACTGAACCATTTTAAAATGACACTGGAGAACGGGCATGGCAGCAAACACTGGGGAATGATCCCATGGTGGAAAAGGATGGTTGTTAAGCTGTCTAGGAACTTCTTAGAAGCCTCTGAGTTAAGTACCCTGTAGTATTCCTGTGAAAACAGGGCCAAAGCTGTTAAAAACATTCTCATGAGTTCATTTTGCTGCTGCTATTGTGCATGTTTGATGACATTTTAACCTCTTGGTGCATTGTCCTCTGTCCTGCTGTCTCAGTGGGTGAGTCATGGAGCCAAGGAATAGAGAGGAATATGAAGAGTCCCAGCTGGAAAACTGGCCCCTCTCACTGCCTGGTTCTATTGCAGTGCTGAGTCACAAAAATGAGCATTCTTTTTCTCTGTGCTGTGAAAATTAGTCCTCTAAAGGAGGCTCTGAAGATTTTGAAAGGCTTGATCTTAGGATTTGTGCCTGTTGAGGGAACACTGTGGGGAGGGGGCAGTGACCTTCTGTAACTCTCCTTTTCAGTTCTGTTTCATGATGCTGTCATGTCATTAACTCCACAACAAGTGATTTTCAACCCAAGTGCGGCTTTATTGACATACACCAGGTGGCCTAAAAGGTGTACAGTTTTCTTCCCACCTCCTTGTTGCCCAGAGAGTTATGGATGCCCCATCCTTGGAAGTGTTCAAGGCCAGGGTGGATGGGGCTTGGAGCAACCTGGTCTGGTGGAAGGTGACCCTGCCCATGGTGGGGGTTTGGAACTAGATGATCTTTAAGGTCCCTTCCAACCCAAAACATTCTATGATTCTAATATTCATAACAAGACAAATGATAGTGCCCAGGGTATTCTTCCACAGCCCACAATTGCCTCCATCAGCCTGTGTCCCTGAGCAGCTACAGATGTGGGACTGATTGTTTCCTGCTGAGTGTCCCTAGTGATCTCACCTCGCCTCAGATGTCTGAGACTTTTAAGGTTTTAAATAGGAGATACAATGGAAGGGTTTATTACAACTGTATTGTGTGAAGAAAGTGCCAGAGGCAGCTTCTCACCTTTTTTCAGGTCACCGTTGTCTGGTCAACTTCTGGAGGGGCAACACTACAGTTTTTGTATCTTTTCCCTGCAGGAGATTAAGCCAAACAGAACCATTCCTCGTGGTACTTGTAAAACACATTATTACACTCACTGTTTTGATTGCACTCAGTATGCTGTTTAGAAACTTTCTGGCTGATCACCTGTTAAGCCATTCTACCTGTGTTTCAGGGAATGTAAATGGAACTACAGGGCACATTCCAACATTCCTTGGTGTTACAGCAGGGATAACCTATTTTGACAAGATCGTGCATTCACAGTTTCTTGATCTCCATTTTCATTTCAGTAGTACAGAGAATTTTTCGTTCTGTTTTTGCACTCTTGGATATCAATGCAGTGTTCCTGTATTCTGTGAAGCGTGTCCATTTTTGTACTCTGCTGTGTTCAAACAGTATGTCATCAGTTACAAAGCTCCAATTTGAATTGCTAATCTGAATTTGCCATGCAACTCCCAAGCCATTCAGTGTCAATTGGCTTAATGACTTGCCTCAGTGTCTTGTATTTTGCTGTGGCCTTTGCAAATGTATTCCATTTTTTTTTCTGAGACTGAAAAAATCTTTTAAATCACATTTATATACAATAAATTATTCTCTTCATTATTTTTTCCAGTGGCAAACTGATCAGATGTTTGTGGAAGTGTCTGTTATAAGTTGTTGTATTCCCTTATACTGCAAATCAGATTTAAAATTATATTTGGATGGGTAGAAGAGTCCATACTTCTTTTGCAATAGCTTTGGCCAGAATTATCTCATATATGTGAATAAATTTTAATATTTTTTTTCATTAATACATTCTAGCTGTTTTCTAATGCCCTAAAAGCATGTGCTACTTTTTTTTGCGAGAGCACTGCCCTGAGTCACCTTTTGAAGTATGTTGGCAACTCAATCAAATACAGAGAGTTCTCAGGGCAGTGTCTCATTTCATTAAAATTCAGGTTTTGAAAATGCTTGTCTAGTTTTACAGTGCAGTTGTACTGGTTTGGCCTTGTTCTGTTCCTCTTAGCAAAAGGCTTGGTATTTATTTGTCCTCCTGAGTTCATTATGCCCATAAATCCCTATAAATTCTCTTCTTCTGGGACAAATCTGGGACATATTGTGTTCTGCCACATAGATTATTTTCTTGTCTTTAAGTTTCCTTTGTTTTTTTCTGATTATTTTTTTGAGGTCTTTATTTTTCCTGATAATACAACAAATTTGTTCCATAACAGAACTACTGCATATTGTGCCTGCTTTAATGCCCTCAGTCACTTAAAAAATTACTTGCTTCTGGCAAAAGAAAAATCCAATTCACATTATAATCTGCAGTATTCCTGTAATGGATATTAAAATAGTGTAGCCTTAAGTACCTTCTGTTAGAGGAATAGGCCAAACTCCTAGTCTGAGAATTATAAAAGAGTATTTCTCCTTGTTAAATGATGTTATATGCATGGCTGTCTCCTCCAGATGCTGCAGACTAAGTTCCTCTTGACTGATAGGTAGATTGAAATTAGATATTAGGAAGAAATTCTTTACTGTCCATATAGTAAGGCACTGGCATGGGATTCCCAGAGAAGCTGTGGATGCCCCATCCCTGAAATTGTTCAAGGCCAGGTTGGATGGAGCAACCTGGGCTATCCTTGGTTGTATCCCTGGCCATGGGAGGAGAGTTGGTACTAGATTGTCTTTAAGGTCCCTTCTAACCCAAACCATTCTATGATTCTATAAAAAGGTTTATAAGAAGATATTAGATGATTGGATAAACCATGTTCATGAGGTGCAGGGCTCAGCCAAACAAATGTACCAACCAGCCCTGTTTTATGCATGGCCAGGCCCAGTTACACCCTTTTCTGTCTACCTCTGTGTTTTACTCTCTGCTGTCCATTCCCTTGCGCAACCCGCCATGGATCTCCCAAGCTCTATCAATTCCTGCACCCCTCCCAGTTGAGGGTCCCCCTGGTTTACAGGCTTATCACTCAGAAAGTCCAGATTGGCCTCCCTGGAAGTGCAGCCTGTGGTTTCTTGATAGCCCATCAATTACTGTGAGTGACAAAATTTGTTTCTTGTTAGGTCTGTGTCTTGGCATATTCAGTTTCTGATTTCCTCCTTTTCCCTTAGTTTCCCAGATGACAAGGTCCTGGGTCAGATAATCTTGCTGGAATAAACCTCCTCACATTTCCATATGCCTTCATCAATCAGTGGGAGTGTCCATGTTTGATTCCAATCACTGCCATCCTTATTTGTTTGTGTCCTTGATATTCTAATTTATGGCTTTTCCCTTATTTTCCCTTGCTGCATTGAAAAAAGTTCTCTGACCAGATACCTCCAAAGAAGCAGGCACTCTCTGGCCAAATACCCTTACACTACATGTTTTGGAAATTATCCTCTGACTGTCTCCTGAGAGATGAAATGTTTCTGTTCAACACACCTACTTAGTGCCCTTAGATTAGGAAACAGTCTGAACGAGACATTCTCTTATCCTACTGTTAGCAGTGAGGGCACCCATTTAGTAGGCTCTTTCTGTATTTTGATTATGGTTATTTTAATTAGCATAAACATTGAATTAATAACTTTTTAATTAGGTTAATTATTCATGGTAACTAAGTTCCAACATTACTGGGAAGCTAATCTTCCCCTGCATTTACTTTCATAATTACAGAACCTTTGCGTATGCATATATTACTGCTATTGGATTTGAAAAAAAGAGTTTTCTTTTCTGGGGTTGATTGTCCCATGCAGTTAGAGGGACAGTTCCAAGGAGCCTTTATGTTTATTTTAGGGTACTTACACTCCAAACCAGAGTGCACTTATTAAACCTTCTATTGTCTCTTTATTGCTGTGACTTGCAACCTCTTTAGGCTATTACATTTCAAGTTTAGTTTTCAGTCTTGTAATAAACCAGTGTGACTTACACACTTTCCTTATACACTTATATTTCCTTGCGGATTTTCTTTAAAATGTGTATTTTCACATGCACCACTTACCTGAGCATCATTTTTCAGCATAACATCATCACAGTTGCCATCAGTTCCCAGTTAAAAATCATTCCTGTGTGTCAGATACTCTGGATCCTGCGCATCACACCTCCACAGTGCTTGCATCTTTTCCCTGTATTGGTGTGCTGCACCACTCATTGGAACTTCCACTTCATACCAGCCACTATTGGCTTCAAGTTCCTGAAAGTGATCAAATTTTAGGAGCTTTCCAACACTGGTTGTTATTTGGGTCTGCCCATTTTCCCACATCCTGTTAGCAGAATTTCTTTTCAGTGCCATGCAGTTTTTGGGTCAGACTATTTTTTTTCTAAATTTTTTATTTTCTGGCTTTCTTTTTCCTACTTTCCTCTCCTATTAGCTTGTCAGATGCAGTTATATCCTCCATGTCATCATTCTAGCATTTTCATTCTTCTCTGAGCAATCTGAAATTGTGTCAGGGGAGGTTTAGTTTGGATATTAGGAAAAGGTTCTTAACCCAGCTGGTGGCCAGACAGTGGAACATGGTGCCCAGGGTAGTGGTCACGGCACCAAGCCTGACAGAGCTAGCTCAAGAAGTGTTTGGGCAATGCTCTCAGACACATGGTGTGATTCTTGGGATTGTCCTGTGCAGGGCCATGAGTTGAACTCAGTGATCTGTGTGGGTACTTTCCAACTCAGGATATTCTGATGTTGTGATTCTATGCTTGCAGCTTGATCCTTTTTATGAGCCTTTTCTAACTCCAGGCCTCTATATACCAACAGTCTTTCCTTTACTTTGGACTCTGCTTCCATTTGCCTATTCTCTGATAATGCACCATGCTGAAGTGCCGTCATCCTACATCTGGTTTGTTCTTTTTGGCTCAGAAAAACATTCTTCAAAAGAGCACTCTCTGCAGTCCTGTACCTTTCAATTGTTTGACTTCTCCTGGGGATTCAGTGGCTTTCAGGTTTGTCAGCCATGGCACAGAGCTTAATCTCTTTTCCTGTCTTGTTTGCACCCTGTTAAAGACACCACCAACTCTGCATCAATGTGCAAGAAAATAGGTCCATCTTTTTTTTCCCAGAAGCAATCTGATACCATGTATATACCATAGCTGTGCTTAAATCCTTCCAAGGTCTTCAGTTTTATTCACTCTCTTCTTGTGTGTCTTTTCACATAACTAAGAAGTCTTTTCCTGTATTCTTCTTTGAAAAAATCTTCTTCAAATACTCAAATGATGCTGCTAGTGCCATGTTCATGTTTCAGATCCCAAAGCAAAAGGCTGTCAGTGAGCCCTATGGCAGAAAGAGTTTATTTATAACTATGGTACTACTCAGCATGAAAGACATTTCTGATCTGTCTTTTCTGTGTTGCCTTCTGATCCAGGACTATTCTCATGGCTCAAGTCTTTGTTTGCATTGCCTCATGCTTTCAAAAGCCAGTGCTGTGTGAGTCTTCCTGAGGAAAGTAGGTCTGGGAATATAAGATGTGTGTAATTGTTATTTAGTCAGCCCTCTTCCCACTTGCAGAAGTGGCTGAGAACCACAGTAGAGAAGATGTCAAAAGCGTGACCTGACAATTAGCACCTGTGAAAGAGAGAGGGCTTTGGGAACATCCCACAGTCCTCTAGATTCACTTTGATGCTCAGTGGAAGAGACAAAACTATAAATGGCTATAATGTTTTCTTATATTTACTCAATTCCCCAGAAGGACATTTCTCCTTCAGACCTTATCTTCTCTTTGTCCTCCCCTGCAGAAGGTTTAGTTCCTGGGAAACAAGCACTCATCCATGGACTTCAGTACTACTTCAGTTTCACTTCAAGTCCACTTCAGTTTCTGTTTAATACTCATCTCTTATAAATTCAAGGTAGCTGAAGAGTTGTTGCTCACCCAGAAGTGTTTAATGTGGATATAGAAGAAGGCAATCAATCTATTTTACTATTTTAGCCCTTCTCTAGCAAGACATACAGGATTTAAGTACTGAGTGAGACATAAGGATGAAATGCAAGTTTCCCCTATAGCTATAGTTGTGTAGCACACACATAGTGCACTTCAGTCATTAATTCCCAGGTGGCCAAGTACCTCCCCATCTGCTTGTCTTCATAAATACTACAACAAACTGATTGGAGACAATGGAGTAACCTGAGACAAGGTGACTCACAGAAAACCTAGTCCCCTTCCCCTTAATCAATTTTTAATGGAGCTTTCCACGTGAAAATTTTGGATAGTCTCAGAGTCACCTAGGTAGCCCCTGCTGAGCTAAGACTGATTGAGAGCCACTACTTTTATCTTTGGCGTGTTGGTCAACATCCAGATTTTGATGCAGCCCAGAAAGCCAGTCAAGTCCTGGGCTGTATCCAGAGAAGTGTGGGCAACAGGTTGAGGTGGGTGATTCTGCCCATTTGCTCTGCTCTGGTGAGACCCCACCTGCAGAGCTCCATCCATCTCTGGGGTCCCCAGCACAGGATGGACATGGCCCTGTTGGAGCGAGTCCAGAGGAGGCCACCAAGATGATTAGAGGGATTGAGCACTTTTCCTTACAAGGAAAGGCTGAGAGAATTCATATCATTCAGCCTGGAAAAGAGAAGGCTTCAGGGTGACCTAACTGTGGCCTTCTGAAGGGAGCCTACAAGAAAGATGGTGAGGAAATTTTGACAAGGGCATGTAGTAACAGGAAAAGGGAGAATTATTTCAACCTGAAAATAACCTAGCTATTCAGAAGAAGTTTTTTACTGTGAGGCTGGTGAGACACTGGAACAGGTTGCCCAGAGAAACTGTGTTGTCCATCCTTGTCAGTGTTCAAAACCAGGCTGGATAGGGCTTTGAGAAACCTTGTCTAGTGGAAGGTGCCCCTGCCCATGGCAAGGGGTTGGAACTAGATGTTATTTAAGGTCTCTTCCAACCCAAATCTATGATCCTGTGAACATCCTGGTTGGCAAATCTGGAACCATCCCGGAGAGCACTCCAGGTGGGACCTGCTGCAGGATGAACAAAACAGAACATAGATAAGGTGCTTTTATTTGGTCAGTAGAAACTGTTCTTTTAGAAGTAAAAATGGTAGCACAGCTTTTGTATGTGATTAAGATAAGATAGATGGAAGCTGTTTTGTATGTTCTTTAAGGTTGTCAGTATGGACAGAACATGCATATGCTTGAGTGATGACACAGAGCAATGGACCAGGTGGATACAGGTGTATTTAGCAGGGAACGGTTTGGGAGAATCTCACCAAGTCTGTCTTAAAACTCCACTGCAAGGATCTTCACAATGCAGATTTCTGTGACCGTCTGGATAGTGACTAACTGTCTTGTTCGAAAAACTCAATTTCCTATGTGAGAATTACTTTATGCAAAGATTTTACAATAATCCTTAGACATAGTTTTTGTTTTGTTTCTAACAAACTAATGACATGCTAATGAGAGGTAAGAGAAGCCCATCGAGAGATGGGGGTGGTCCCTTTTCCAAACCATGATTTTCTAGTCAAAAATTCTAGGGAGGCTGCTAAATTCTATGCCTTCATATAATGAAAACTGATGCCACTACAGCTCGCCAGACAAACAAACAAACAGGAAGGCTCAGTGCTGTTTGAGGTGCAAGGGACCCGTTTGCAAGGTCTAGATTTTGCATGTTACAGAGATTTAAATCTTCATCCTTCACACTATTGCAGCTCACAGTATTTCCTGTGACCAGAAGACAAGCTAAAACAATTTCAGTCTCTGTGTGGCTCAGATGAATTTAGCAAAGTCACATGTAGATAAATGAGATTTAGGAGGGGTTCAGAGGACATTAAAGTTGCAGGTACTTGGGGGAGTTCACTGTTTGTCAAATGCAAGGTGCTGTGCTGCTCAGTGGCAGAAAACAGAATGTGTGCTAGTCCAGAGCAGTCAGCAGAGTGTAGGAGCAACTAGGGGGTTATTGTATGATAATGTCGCAATTTTTTCTTTCTCTTGATCTGTAGGGTCTACCTGGAAATCCAGGGGAAAGAGGACCTCCTGGAAAACCTGTATGTAACTTTACTTTTATGTTACTTCTTCCTTTTAACTCAGTTTCCACCTGTATATTTCAACTCAGAAGAACACTCTGGTGCTTTTCCACTGCTGCTTTTCCCAGCAGAGCAAAGGCAAAAACACTAAGACCCACTAAGGGCTTATGATAAAAATATCTGTGATGGCTTTGGAACGGTATGAAAATAACTGGATATTTGTAAAAAGCCAAAATTTTAAAGGCACTTTCTTAGCACCACTGTTGAGTGCTCTTAGCAAGAACTCTTCTCAGATATGAAGTGCATATTTGTCCCAGTGAGTCTTAGGCAAAGAAAGGGAAACCAATGAGCATGTTCAGGAAAAAAAAATCTAATGTTTTGTTGCCTTTTTAAAATTGTCTGAGATAATGAATTTCTCATCCCACAGGGTTCCCCACCCCTGCTTTCTCCAGAGGACATAAATCTCCTCGTAAAGGTAATCAGCCTTTCATGAGGGTGAGAGTTTATCTCTGTGTTTGATTCAGACCTGACTATCACTCTGTGGAGGGAAAGTATCTGAACTACAAGTGCAAAAGGTGTCTTTAAACACTCTGTCAAAGCTTGAAACTTGTAAGGCTCCTACTTGTGCTGGTATTGGAACATTAGAGCTCATACTGGAGACAAAATCCCATCACCAGCAGTGAAATGACCTACAAAGATCTCTATAAAAGCTTTGAGCCTTTCTCAGCTCTTTCTGAGCCATGCATTCCCAAGGAGAAATAAACATCATCAAGTTGTATTATCTAAACCAGAAAATAGAAACTATTTTAATAAAATATCTGATTTTTTTCATATATACCTTTGACAGTGACAGGAATAATTTTGAACTGTGGGTGCAAAGTTAGTTTGCACTGTGCATCTAAAAGGATGCAGGCAATTAACCCCAGAAAGACCCATGTTTTAAAAGTGATGGCCTGTCTGCTTTTATTCTCCATGTAGACACTTCTCTGGGAAACAAGTCAGTCTTTGATAAATGTTGACTGCAAAATCTTTACAGATTTCAATGGGCTGAGTTAGGAGATTTTTAAGCTGTCTTGAAACACGGCAAGAAATCCTTTCTTATTGATTAAAACAAACTAAAAAATTACCTTCTTTTACCAACTACATTAACAAAAGGACCCTTTTAAGATTGCTACTGTGAAATAACTTCTTTGAAGAGCTGTCTTTGTTTTGTGGAGCCCAGTATGGTTCTGGAGATTTCACTGTGAGGTATTTTTTGGGATTTCTGATCTGGACAAGAGCAAGAGACTCATTCTTGGGTACAGGATGTCATTTAGGTGTTCTGTCATTTTCTTCCTTTGCTTATGTTATGGCATATTCTTTCTGCTTGGCATTTTTTCACTCCATGCTTGGTACAGATCTATATAAAACAGCGTCTTGAAATCCCAGATGAAAGTAGGGCTCTGCTGTTCTGGGTGTTTCTCAAGGACTGACAATGTAAGTAGATAAAGGTTGATGTAGGGACTCAGTCTCAGAAAGACAGTTTACCCCACAATTTCACATCATATCATTGACAGAGGTGGGTGTTTGAGCAAGGTCCCTGGTGCTCAGCCTGATGATCTGTCTGTTGTACTACTCTGTCTGTTATGGGAAGGATTCCCTCCCCTTTTGCTGAAGGGATTCTGCCTTTGAAGTGGAAATGTCATACACATTATTTTTAATTTCCTGAGGATAGTTGAAGTGTAAAGGCTATTGAGATAATGCTTCAAAGACTTTCGGAAGGAGGGAGTGATTCTCTGTGACAAAATCTGGCCAGGACACTGTGACATTCACTTGATGTTCACAAACTCCATCAGATGAGTTCTCCTTGGCCATGCCAGCTTCTAAATGCAGTTTCACCTGCAGAAACTGACATTGTGCTGCACCTGTTTTTCCTTAGAAATCTGCCCCTGGGCAGTAGCCCAGCTCTTTCAAACTGGTGTGCACGCAGTTTTCTAGAGGTCCTGTAGCTGCAAAACAATGTTGGTCCTGGTACCCTTGCTTTGTGACAATTTGACCTCCCCATCAGGAGAAGTTTTTTCCTTGGTTTCTTGATTCTGGATAATCTGTTGGAAGGTAGAACTGATAGGAAACTCCCCATGGGATCATGTGGGAGCTCAGCTGCTGACACACTCTGCTTCACACCACCCTCACTGCAGTCCCGTAAAGCAAATTCACCCCAGTCCTACCCAGTGAGGTAAAACCTCAAAGGTTTTTGTATTATACCAGCACCACAGTTCTGTGTTCATAGTGGGTGTCTGTAGGGTCTAAGTGCCTGCAGCCTGTTGTGATGTGTTTCTCCATGTTCTCTGCTAGGATGTGTGCAGTGAATGCCCTCCTGGCCCACCAGGACTGCCGGGCATCCCAGGCTTCAAAGGTGATAAAGGTCTCCGAGGACCACCAGGTAGAGATGGCCAGGATGGGAAAATGGTAAGAGAGCTGGGGTAAGAGATGCCTTGGATTTGGTGTAACCTTGCTTTTCTAATAATAATATTGTTGATAGTTTGTTATAAAATGTTCTTTTTTTTATCAACAACCTACTGAATCTTTTGTAGATGCCTGTGGAATCAATGGACTAAATTAGTCTTTACCTCCACCTCTTCTACATTACAGGGAATTGCTGGTCCCAGAGGTCCTGCAGGCCCACCTGGGCTTGATGGCCCAAAGGTTGGTTGGCTTTTTTTCCATTGTCTGAAAACTTGTGACTACTTAGTCATGCTAATTAGCCTGGGAACAGGTTGCCCAGAGAAGCTGGGGATGCCCTGTCTCTGAAAGAGTTCAGAACCAAACTGGATAGGGTTATGAGCAACATGGTTTAGTGAAAGGTGTCCCTGCCCATGGCAGAAGAGTTGGAACTAGATGGTCTTTAACGTCCTTTCCAACCCAGATCAATCTATGATACTGTGAGGATAATAATAGCTGAAACAGGATCTTGGTGCAATCCATCTCTGTGTAAAGAGGTAGGACTGACCTGTGGGGTGGGCAGAACTGCACAGGTCCCCACATGGACACTGTCACAATTCAGTAGTGCCTTCTGCGATCCCTTAGTTCACACACAGACATGCACATGCAAAGGTCATGATTCTTGATGTTGAATTTCTTTTCATTGCTGTTCTGATGACAGATAAGCACTTGGGAGTAAGTTTCAACCTCAATCAAGTCAGGAAGAAATTAAAGCTTCAGCAGTAGCCACCATGTCTGTTCCTCTCCTCTTTGAACCTTAAATTCTGGAACCACTTGAACCGAGGCTGCTGTGACTGCTGGCCTTCATGAGCACCATCTACCATGGTGGTTTTATCCACAGACTCTGAATGTTTCCTGAAACAAGTTATAGGAAGAACTCCCTTGTTTCAGCTATATTCTTATGGTCTAGGAGCATAGGGCAACACAAAACTTCCATTGTCTGAAGTATTCCAATGGTGTCACATTTCAAGCATTGCACATGAAGAGGTCTGTCATCAGGCAGCTCACAGTGTCAGTGCCTGATCACAGTTGAAACCTTTACAACTGCCTAATGTGAAATAAAACAAATCAGCGGAGAGAGAGAGAAGGTGATTTCGTGATGGACCACAGCTTCCTCCCCACATCCCTGCAATACTGGCCTGCTGTCTAAAATAACCTCTGCTATTTTAACATCTTTGTATTTGCTCTTACGAGAGTGTATGTGTAGGACAAGCTAATAGAGATTCATAAATTAGTTTTATATCATTCAATTAAAAGTGGTGGGGAAAGCACTACAGCCTCAAAAATAAACATAGAATTGATAAAAATGAAAGTATGTTCCAGGATAAAATTTGCAAGAGAATTAGTACCCCATAACAACTGGCAGACATGCCAAGCTGTCTGACACATACCACATCTGCTTTTTTCTATGTTATGAAAAAGCAGAGATTTAGGCAGCAAAATTGAATGTTTAGGTGAAGTAACAGCACAAATTTTAAACTGTACATGTGCATAAAATCAAGCAAATAGTCTAACTTAAATTCAGTAAAAAGAGTTTGCAAATATTAAAAGAAAATATTGCAAGACCTCAGGGAAGATGCAAACACAAAAAGGGTATTTGTAACTCCTTTCTAAATATGTTAGAAGGATACTTGCAGTAAAAGACCTAAATGACTCTGTGGCACATTGTCCTTATCAACACTATTCAAACTATTGGGTCCCATTCTGAAACAGAGCTGTAGAACTGCAGATCTTTGTTCATTAGCAGCTTCATTCCTTCTGTCTGGGTGAATTAGACCTCATTTAATTAATAGATAACAACCCTTCCTCTCACCCTTGTCTCCTAGCTCTCATATACTAAACCAGAGTATTATTTCCACAGCCAGCAGTTCATTCTTGTTCTGCGCATTGTTCATAACTTGTTCACCATCACCTCAGTATTTTATCCTGTGTGAGACTCATCCTACCTTACTTTAAGCACTGATAATACAGATATCTGTATTTGAGTTAGCTGTCTGTTCTGTGTCACTAGGACACAAAAAGAAAGAGAGAAAGATGTGAACACTTTCTGGGTATGGATCTTCAGACTGCACCTTGGAAATGCCATTTTTATTGCTGTTGTCCCTGAAGGGAGGGGAGATTACCAGCTCACACTGCGGGAGCCTTTGTTGGACCAGAAGATTCCTTATCATGATGTGATTTAGTGAAATTCCTAACAGCTTGCCTTCTTTTTAAGGACGTATAATTCCCTTTTGTGTCTATGAGACGACAACATTAAAAAACCAGCTGCGCCTGGTCTGCTCAAAGACCATTCTTCACATATATTCCTGGCTCCAGCATTGGTAGTGAAAGTCTGAGAACCCGAGAGAAGGGCAAGGAGGGCTTAGTCCTAATTCATGAGTTCTATGCTCTAATGCCCAAGTGCTTTATGAAATAGGTCAAAAAGCTGTCACAATAGTGAATTGAAGTGACTTTTAATGGTGCCTTTTTTTTTTTTTTTTTTTTTTCAATTATTATCAGGGTGCTAAAGGAGACCGTGGTATGACTGGGGATGTAGGAGAAAAAGGTGAACAGGTAAAAACAGACTGTGCTTTCCAGGTGTGCTATCACTGTTCTTGTCCCTTCGTCAGTAACAACTATGATGTCTGTGGAACCCTTCTCAGAGGCAAAGCAGGCAGATGGGACTTCTTCATCAGTGATAAACCACAAATGGGCTATGCTGAAGAGTAAAACTATAGCAATCCTCCACAGGTTTCCATCCTCATCTCCAGTAAAGACTTTCCTGTATCATCTGTTTCCTCAGCTCTGGATTGAATGCATTCAGTTCTCTACATTACCTAACCCCTAGTAATTTCCTCAGATAATCCCTAGATGAAATCCAGGAGATCAGGTGCCTTTGGATTGAAAATTTCAGTATTTCTATTTGTCTTAGATGAATGTAAAGATAACCCCTTTTAGGAGGGACTGAGTTGTCACAGGAAAGAGGAGACTGGTTTAAATTAGAGCAAATTTCATAGGTAATTTTTTCCAAGGACTAAGTCACTAGTTTAAGGTGAAAATCAGCATATTTTCAATGAGATTTGTAGGGTATTTTAAACAGTTTGATACTTTGATTTCCTGGCTGAATTCCTGTATATGCAGTTCCACAATATCTGTTCTCATTTTGCATTAGAGTAGGCTGAAGTACTCATTGGAAAAAGAACATCTGAAATATAATTATGTTATTTCTGAAGCATGCACCTTGCAAACCAAGGTTTTCTTTAAAAAAACACGGTTCTTTATTTCCTTATGACCCTCTTGCTCTGTGTGTTGTCTCATTTTGATGCCACTTCACAATATTCAATTACCGGTTAACTCTTATACAACTAGAGCTGTGAATATTCCCTAAAGAACATCTCTCTTTTCATTCTACAGGGCCACCCTGGAATGCCTGGCTTCTCAGGGACTCCTGGAAACCCTGGTCCACCTGTAAGTTCCTTTGTTGAAAAGATGATCCTGTAATTTTCTCATTAATAATGGTTGTTGCAAGCTTCATGTGGAAGAAAGGACCGTTCCCATCTGTCTGTGCATTGAATTTTCATTTTCCAGTGGGTTCCTAATGGTCCCCTGAGTGCCATAGAGTTCCCCACTCATGGTAATTGCTACTTAATACATTGGCCACTTTTCACTGATTGCTTCAACTCACTCTGTAAATTGATGCTAAGCTTCAGTTGCTCTCTTTATACAACACAATGATGACGAAAACTCTTCCACAGAGACTATTTAATATGTGTATAGGTGTTTTCCTGTATGTGGAATGAGTTGTTAGTCTAGAACCAGCAGATCTAAGAGCATTTTAGTTCTCAATTTTACACAGTGGTATGAGACTGGATTTTCTCCAATTTTCATATCATGTGGATTACTTTTGAATTAAAAGGCCTTTTACATGTCCCTCTCCATCAGAGTCCTCATTTCTAGCTCTGGTCTCTCCATTAATACAATTATGCTTCTTTGTATGTAAAAAAGAGGTGACAGTGCAGAATCAGAGCTGACATAACTTGGCTCTCCTGCTGGTGATATCTCCACTTTCCATACTTCAAGTATTGTGAGTTTTCCTGAGAGAAGGACTTTTCTTTCCAAACTGTCTTTCTTTGTCCACAGTCATCACTGCTCATATTGCTGCTTACAGTGCAGTTTGACTCTGCCATGCTGAGGGGTTGCTACCTTCCTCTGTACTGGGGATCATCACAGTCTGAATTTACATTGCACTGACTAAATGACAGGATATACCAGAAAATGGGATTAGTTAAAATTCTGTATTCAAATGGAAGCAATCCCTAAATGATGCTAGATGCTTTGCCATTGGGGCAACATGTCAACTTGCTTTGTGGGTCATTTGTGCTCCATTTGAGCATTATTTTAGGAGAAGTTAATAACAGACACATTTACTGTGTCTGTGTTAACCTGATACTGTCACAGCAACAGGGTTATTTCAGTAGGATTAAAACACTTCAAATTGTCCTGTGAGACCCTCTGAATAGACTCACAGCCAAAGGAAAGGTGCAAAGTAAAACTGAGCCTGTCAAAGCAGAAAAAACTTGATGACCCCGAGATAATTTTGCTCTTTGGCTTTTGCTGACTTTTCCCTCTGCCTTCATTGCCTTGTGGTTCCAGGAGCTTGCCTGCCACAGAGTGTGCTTCATAATTTCTGCTCTCCCATGATTTCTGTTCTTCAGAGTTATTTTTGTCACAAGATTGGCTTTTTCCTATTTGTCTCCTATTTTCAGGAACAGAAATATCTGACTTTTTCTGGCTTTGGAGGCTGATTGAGTGCAGGGGTTGGCATTGCTTTTTGGTCATAAAAGAAGAAAGGGAATGAATGGTGAACTGAGTGACTGAATAAAACTCCAGAGTTGCCAGCTGCAGTAGGGAGTATGTTGACAAATATGTTGATGCATGAATCATTCACATTTTTTCTGCTTTATTTTGATTAGGGATCAGATGGGGCACCAGGACCAATAGGACCCGCAGGAAACCCAGGAGACATAGTAAGCTCTAAGCTCTGTGATTCACTACTGGCTTTACCTGTGTTTAGCTCTGTGAAGTAAAGCTGAGCTGCAACCCATGTAATGTCTTCTGAAAACTCCCCAAAATATTCAGCCTGTATCAAATCTACACCTACAAATAGGACCTCCACAATAACCACAGATTACCCTGTTCTTGAACTACTTTTTTTTACTCACTAAATGAATCTCCAAATTAACCAGAGCATAATGAAGTCCATGGGACCTTTGTGGAGGCTTTTGTACCTCTTGTCTGTCTGTCCTTTCTGTTAACATCTTTTAGCCTCTAGAATAGGATTGCTAAATCTGTTAGGATGCTTCATGACCTAGGTTAATACCTGAACTCTTTGTGAGGATTATCAAAATATAATCTGTTGAAGGGTCATGGCTCAGATGCCAGGGCCTAACACCCTTTCCTGGCACTTCTGAAAATACCAGTACAGGTAAAACTTTTGAGAAGCCCATCAAGAATTTTGCTACTTCTGTTTCATTTGAAGGGGTTTTTTTGATGCTACTTTATGGTAATGCATGAGAAAACCCTGGGAGAGACAGGTAAACTGATTGATTCTAACTTCAGTTTGAAAAGTTAAAAATGAACCTTTCCCTGAGGAATGTAAGCTGTTGAGCTGGAACAGTTAAGACTGTGCAATTCTGTGATTAATTTCTAGATCATTATTTCCTAAGGAGCAAGGTGCCTTTTTTCAGATCCGTTTCACAACCAGAATTTCATTATAAGTGAACAGTGATAGTCCTTCTGATGGCTGCTATGAAATCAGTGAGCACTCTCAGGAGAGAGGCCAGAGTCTAGAAGGACGCACTGGCTGAAATTCCATTTCAAATGGATGATCAAGGTTGAGACACTGTGAAAGACCTGGGATGTTACAGTCCAGTTCTGTGGAAAAAGGGAATTTCCTTCTTCTCAGGAAGGCACTTCTTGTAACTACTCATTTGATGGTTATAAATATAGATCTGTTTCTTGGCTGGACACCTAATTCAGAAAACTAAGGGCAAAATATCAAATATAATTAACTTCAGAAAAAAATTACCAATGATTTCAGTGGTTTCTCAATTTGAAAGATCTAACAGCTAATACAGAAATTTTTAGGTGAAAAGAGAGCCTTCCAGTTTAAACTAGAAATAATTCAAGAAAACCTCATAGAGACTGTAACATGGGCTAGAAGACCAGCTTCTCACAATTGTCCCTTGTCAAATTATATGCGATAAGTCATCTGACAGAAACACCTGAGCAGCTTTTCTGTCCCCCAGTGTTTGTTCTTTCCTTCCAGGGCAAAGATGGTTTGCCAGGTCCCCAGGGCCCACCGGGGCTGCCTGGACCTCCAGTGAGTACAATTAAGCATCTTCCTATTCAATATGTTAAACTATCATACACATATAGGTATGTAAAACAAAGAGGTGAGACTGGAGATTCTTTGAAAGCTATATATGGTCTGTGATGGTCTCTGTCATGCTGATGCAATGTTCTTGGTCCAGGACAGTATGAATGCTGTATTTGATCATTTAAAAGCAGCGTCAATTACCAGTGTGAATCAAGTCTGTTCCTTGTTTATGTCCTAGTTGGAAGAAATAGCCTTAGGCAGAGCAAAAAAATCAATAACTTCAGTGTAAGAGCGCAAGAATTCAGAGAGTGAGATATTGACTTTATCTGAATCCACAATCAAAATTATTCCTTTGCACTATACCCAAGTGCATCTTGGGTATAGACTCCTCTCTTCTGGAAAAAGTAATAGTACAACATATTTGGAGTTTTTTAATCTGTCATACACATGGAGTCGGAGATATTTCTAGTATAAAGTAGCTTATCTGAATTAAGATAATGGCATTATAGTGATTTATAGCAGCTGTTTTTAGAATCATGTTTTAAGATTGTTGGAGTGCTCACCTTGCTGGAAAGGAGAAACCCCATAGATTTGCCATCTTGGAAAGGGAAATAGTTTATGCTGTTACAGTGGTGTGGCAAGGGGAGGTTTATGGCTGAGCTATAAATGCAGGGTGGTTTGGGCAAACATAAGCATGCCATGATGAGCAGAGTTGTCATGCTTACATAAAACCCACCAATCTTCCTTATCGATTCCTTATACCCTGTTTTGCATTTCATTTACAGGGCATTGCTGGGAATGATGGCAAAGATGGTAAACCAGGATCTCCTGGGGAACCGGTAATGTAATTTAAAACTCTTTTGCTCAGGCAATGAGAGCCAGCATCCAGTTGTTTTTGGAGCCTTCTATCTTTGAACTCCTTAGGGGGAACAAGGAGCCTGTTTGCACATCTGTTTTGAACACCAGAAGGACTATATTGTCTTGAGCAATTTATAAGCATCACACACGAGCAATTTTGAAAAGAAACTGGATTCTTTTACTTTTACAACTACCATAAATACACTAAAACTTAGTGACTCCACTTTTACAGCTACTGTAAACACTGCAGAGAAGGAAGGTTGTCTTGTAACGTTAAAGCTAGTGATCCATCTTTTAGGTAGAAGTTTATGAGGCATAAAAACTTCAGAGGAGATGTCTTTAAAGAGACTTTTTGTGTATTACTCTGAGAGATCTGTTTTAGAGGTTAGAATTAGAGAGTTTATATTTGACTTTCTTTACTCAGTCTATACTTGCATTTGCTGAGGGAAAAAAGCTGAGCCATGAAGTTGTCAACTAAAAGGAAATGTTAATAGAGTTGGCATTGAATGTTGTTTTTTGCAACTGTATGTGTTATATGAAGAATGTGCTTCTAGTATCAGTCATTGCCAGCCTCTATCTGTGACTCACAAATTGGGACTTAGTGATTCTGTGAAGGACCAAGTTCCCAGTCATTAGGACAACTGGTATGTAGAGGAGTGCTTGCCACAGCAGCTGCAGATTGTGTTTCCACCAAAATACCCAATTTCTCAGTGCAGATGCTGATTTTGCACATGCTGATTAGGTATTGTTGCTGCTTTGTGCATTACCCCTCTGACATTAAAACGCTGCAAAGATGCACCAGCCCAGATGTGTAAACTGCCTCCAAACCTCAAAGTGCAGGTTGGGGTGTGGATGGGAACATCTGTCAATGCTCTCCTGTGTGCTCAGACATTGCTAGATAAACCCTGGGCAATCACAGTTCTCAGTGATGTTATGTCTAAAGGAGACAAGTGGGAAGTTTTCAGCAGCAGAGAGATGAACCAGAGACTCTCTCTAACATGAGCATTATTCTTTCCCATAGGGAAAGCCTGGAGAACCAGGGCTCCCAGGCCAGGAGGGTGCCAGAGGTTTACCGGTAGGTGCTGCTCTGAAGGATTCAAATCACCTCCCTCCTCTGAACTGTAGTCAGGAAGCATTTGTTGGGCAGATGAGGTTCTTTACTGATGCAAGCATCTAGCCAGTCATGGCATTGTGAGTAAATGAACACATAAATAAGTAACAAAAATAGAACACAGACATTTCCAAATCTTTCACACTTATAGAAGAGTAAATCCCTTATCTAGGAGTTAAAGCACATAACCTCATGGAATTGCTCTACCAGAAGGCATAGTGACAGCTGTAGCCCTTGTGTTCTGTGTCCTCTGAAAGAGCAGGGAGCAGTGAAATTTAGGGCTGGTCACAGCAGGAATACACACACCAGAGTCTTGGGTTTACAACGTAAGAAGTTATGGAAAGCTTTTCTTGTGATGTGGCCCTTCCTTATTACTCCCTGGGACTCCATGCAGACCAGTCCACAGCAACTTTAGGCAAAACTGTGAAGATTTCTGAGCAAACGTTCAACCTATAGCTTTCTTCACACTTCATGCATCAGGGTGATGGATAATTATTGATTTCCTTCTCTTGCATAGGGTTTCAAAGGACAGAGAGGAGATACAGGTCCCCCAGGTCCCAGGGTAAGTAGCTTCTACTTCATGCATGATCCTTTGGATAAAGATGGTGCAAATTGAAGTTGTCCTTTCTGAGGCAATAGGTTAAAATGATGACAGTGTTTAACATGGCTGTTTTCAACTACGATTCTATGGGCCACATTTATGGCGTAAAGTGACAGCAGGTGTCTTCATTCCCTCTGCTGAACTTCTGATTCTGGCTAAAGTGAGGTAGCTGGTAGAGCTGAGTTCTCTGATGCTACCTTTGAGAAAGCCCTTTGAGAGGAAGCCTTGAGGATGCCTCCATGCCACATCCTGCTGGTACAAATCCTGACCTGCACGGTGAGGAACCCTACTAGTACTTGTTGGACAAGTACTAGATCTCCTCCCGAAGAAATGCAAAATAAGTGCAAGTAGAAAACTTACAGAAATGTGACTAGAAATGTTCCGTGTCACCTGTGGATCATAAAGCTCAAACCTTAAATCGTGCATGAGAAGTTCACTGTATTCTAAGCTTCTTGGTGTAAAAGGTGGAATACAAAAATTAATGTTCTTCCTCCTAATTCCACCTAATTTTTACAGAAAAATAAAATTCTCTGCTTGCAGAAGCTTGTCTGAAAAACCCAATGCTGAAATTCCTCATCTCTTCCTCATTATGATAGCTTCTGTATCATGAATATGTTGGTGGTTTTCAGTAAAAAATAATCTGCTGGAAAGCAGAGCACTGCCTTGTGCATCACTTACAGGAGATGCTTCTGAGTTATTTTTATAAGCTGCATGTCATATAAGACGAACAAGGCTCTTGTTGACTTTAAAAAAGTTTTCACTGAGCTCAGTCCAACATTGCAGAAACCCCATACCTCTTATAGTGGTGGTACTGGTATGAATTTGACCTTGAGCTGATCCCTATTTCCTTTTTGCTGAATTGCAGGGGGAGCCAGGTGTGACGGGTCCTGCTGGTCGTGAGGGGCCACCAGGGAAGGATGTAAGTTTACCATTTTGAGCAGAAATGAATCTCCTTCTCCCTGACAAATGAAAATTTTAATTCACAGTGACCCTGACCTAAAACAGCTGCAGAAACTGCAATAAAGGGTGAATTACTGCAGGGAATGATTTGTGCAATGATCATTAGGGGAAACAAAGAATTAGAGGGCCTTTGTCACTGCTCAGCTGCTGGCACTAAAATGTCAGCTACATCTTTGGAAAAGCAGAGAGAGCAGCACTGTGTGAAACCCAGGCTGTGCTGTGCAGTCATGGACCTGCCTTCTGCTGCCTGTCTTGGAGCAGAGCTTCATCCTGCAGGTCCCACCGTGCTGGGTTCTGTCACGCTTCCTCTGCCACAGCTGTATCTGACTGAGTGTGCCGCTCCACTGAAATCTAGGAAATACCTATGGAATAAGTTGCTGCTGCTCAGAAGAAAAAGAGATGGTACAAACAGATCCCCTGGCTCTATTAGTGTCAAGTGCAGCTACATAACAAAGTCCTGGGAGAGCTCAGCTGACGTGGGATCCTGCAGCGACTGCTGAGCAGTGTACCGAGCAGCTGATGTGCCACTGCCATGAGACATGGAGAAGTGGCTTCTCATTTGCACCCTCTTGTATCACTGGAAACTGTTGTTCTGTAGATGGTACCCTACAAAGCAAAACGTAAGACAGACCTAAAGGAACCTCTCAGAGAAGATAGAAGCAGCTCTGAAGCCTCCCTGAAGAGAGAATGGAGTAGTTAATTCCTGAGAAGTGTTAGAGAATCTCTGTCCCTGAGCAATACATCTTTAAGATTATCTCATAATAACCTAATAAAAATGGTTTCTGCCTGTAATCTGGCTTCATTTTAGTGATAGATGTTTAAAATTCAAAAGGTTGGTCTTCTTCATAAATAACTGAAAGGGGGGAGTGAGACTCCTTTAATAGTGTTTCTCCTAATATGTGAACAGTGTAATTTAATAGGAACATTTTAAAATGTTTGTTCACTTTCGTTCATGTCAGATCTTTCTCACTCACGAGAAAACTTTTCTTCCCTCCAGGGTGATCCTGGTCCCGTAGGACCACAGGGCCCTCGAGGGCTCCGAGGGCAGCCGGTGAGTTTTCTCTTTTGACAAGCCGTTTCTGGAGGCACATTATGGTTCATAGAGTGGTTTGGGTGGAAGGGACCTTAAATCTAATCTAGTTCCAACCCCTGCCATGCTAAGGAACATCTTCCACTAGACCAGGTTGTGCAGAACCCCATGGAGCCTGGCCTTAAACACTTCCAGGGATGGGGTGTCCCTTCATTGTGTGTTAAGGGGATGTGCTGCAGTCCAGAACTCTGGCTTTGGAAGAAGAGTCTTAAGGAAGATTCAGATGATGCTTAATTAAAACACTTACTTTGAGGAAGACAAATAAGAATGATATTGCTAGAAACTGGTGAAGACTTAGAATATTGCAATGGACTGATTGTTGCTGAATCAGGGAAGAACAGTTTAATAGATTCTGTCAGGACTACGGTGTCAGAAATGCTCATATTCCAGTCCTGCCTCTGGAATCTCACTCACTTCTCACATGTTCTCAGATTTCAAAGGTAGACTAACTGCACTAACTGCAGGTGCCCAGGTTGAGATATGTGGGGTCCAGCTGTGGTCTATTCATCTGCACAATTTTATTATGACTTCGGTGGAGAAATGGCAATTTAGTTGACATTTCAAAAAGCATCATTTGGGATGGCTCAGAAATTACTTTTATTAATTTTGTGAGGTTTAAAAATCTGTATTTAAAATGAACCTTTATCAAATTTGAATAGAGGTCTCTGTTGCTGAACCTTGGCACATCTTTAATGTGATGCAATGAATAAGTTCTTTTCCTCTTGCAAGACATGCTAGTTAAACAGATTCTGCAGCATATTCCATAATCAGAGCAAAATGCTGATTCAGCCAGCAATGCCAGGAGCTGGAGTAGCAGGTCCCTCTGATCTGGGAGGGTTGGGGTTTAGATTAGAGTGCAGGAACATATGGAGAGCTCCTGTGTTTACCTTGTAATGCATCTCATTATTCCTGTACTGCTGGCATCACTCACTAATGTGTCGTGCCCCTGCACAATACTAGCAAAGAGTAAAAATATTTGAAGAGAGAAAAAGTATCATAACTTCAGGCCATATTGTTCTTTGGGGAAGAGATATTTGAGCTTTTGTGTGTTGGAGGGCAAAGTATCAGTTTCTTTTATTCTTCCTCTGTTTTGTTTCTTCTCTAACAAAGAGTGTGTGATGATTTTGAACATTGCCAGTGCAAGGGCTGTTTTTTATGGTCAGCTACAGTGCAAGGAAAAACACCCCTGCATGGTGAGTTGAGACGAGCAGGGTGTAGAACTTCATCACCAAACTTTAGTCTATGTAGATGATCAGCTCAGCTACTTTGTTAAGGAGCAGTGAGAAACAATTTCTTAAAGGATGTTTTGGCTCATTCTGAGTTGTCTAGTGTCAGGTAAGTATCAAATGCCTCAAGGTTTTATAGTAAATATTTCTCTCTATTGCCCCCCAAAAAAAAGGAAGCCTGAGTTGATTAAAAAGAGTCTTATCTGAACACGGGTGACTTGCAGCAGCCATAGTAGGCAGCTCCATCGATCCAGGAGGATGTTACATATGATAGCGACAAGGGTGGAGGAAAGAAGGAGGAGGAGTACTGGTTTGGTCCTTCTCAGGCTAGAGGATTTGTGTTCACATGTCTCAGTTTTTCCTGAGGTGGATTCAGACATAAAATCAGGGATGCAGAAGTTGTGGGTCAGTTGGAAACAAGATACTCCACAGTCTGTCAGGAGAGGAGGTAGAACAATGTTAAAGAAATCCCTGCTGGTGTAGGTGGATGCTTTTAATTGTAGTATATATTACATCACTAACCTTTTTCTTTTTGACACAGGGCAAGAATGGATTGCCTGGATCTGCAGGAGAACCTGGCCCAGCAGGTATCCCAGTAAGTACCACAAACAGAAATTTGTGCAGTGAGGAGAGATGACTGAAGGAGCGTAGGTGGAGTGGCTTGTGTGTAGCTGGTTACCATTCCTGAAGCTTCCATGTCTGAAGAATGGTGATCTAAAAAGAACTGGCTGGCCATGACTTTGGAGAGGGTTTGGCTATGTTCTTGGAATTGAGATGGTAACTGGGTCATCACTTTTCCCAGTGAAAATTAAGCGTTCACAGCAAAAGGAAATGATTGATTATCTGGTATGGAAAAAAGATTGGCATGCCCCATCTTCACCAGTAGATTTAATTTTGCCAAGCAGAGTTGTCACAAGGAAGGAAAGGGCCTCAGGGAGCTGGCAGTCTGCCATCGAGGAACAGCAGCAGCAGAAAAATTCTCCCCAGGCACTTGGGGAAGAGCAGACAGCAGGCAGTAAACCAAGATCACGAAGCAGAATGAAACTCTCCTGAGGCCATCCTGTGGGGAAGAACAGCTTGGTAATGAAGAGCTGTAAGGACAGTGAGGAGCTAGTGCTTTGTTGCATTTTTTTTTTTTTTTCACTCTGTTCTACTGCTGGAAACTATCCAGAATTCAACAAATCCATGCAAATATACCGTTGTGTCCAGAACCATCAATCACAATGCAGGGCTCTTCCCTTTCCTTGCCCGTGGAGTCAGTACAGATTGCTGGGCTGCTGAATTCGGAGGGAAACAAAGGCAGAGCAGGAAGAATCTGAAAAATTGCAACAGGACTTCATTCTTTGTGGCCCTTGCAATGTTTTAAAGCCACTCCAGCCTCGCCACAGGCTTGTGTCCTGATCAGTCATTGCTCTGCTGCAGGGATGTCTCAGAGAAGCAAGTATCATCTTTCTGTGTGGGGAGGTGATAACTCAGAGGTTACAGGTGGGACAGGTGTGGTGCAGTCTCACAACCTTTCTGCATGAAAAGATAAGTGCCACAGCTTTTTTCTCCTTGACATGAGTTCTTCTTACTTTCCTGGGACTGCTGCCATTGCTTCTTAGCCCAAGGTTCCTCACTGTTACCACTTCAAACTTCTTTTCTCCTTTTCATTACACCCACCTCTGTTCCCAAATCCTATCACTGCTTTTTTTTACTTTCTGAATCTTAACCAGGTTGCTGTGGCTTTGGGATGCCTTGTGAATGCCAAATGGGGATTATTTTTTAATCATCATAGTGTTATCACATTACCTAGACCGTCAGCAAGTGACCCAGGGACTCACCAGACAGCTCCCTGCACAAACACAGCACCACAGCAGCCTCTGCTCCAGAGGATTTAGAGTCCAAAAATAACAGAGGAGATTGAAAAAGGATAAAGTCAGATGGATGAGAAAAGGGAAACAATGAGACAGTGTTGGTCAGCAGAACAGACAGTCATCTCATCAGTATCCTTCTCTGTCATTAAAATGAATCCTTTCTCTTTCATAAAGGTTATTTTTTTTGTGCTGTACATGAATCCATTTATTTTGAAGTTCACTAATTTCCTTCACAATGTGGTGTGACAGGCCAATATTTTATATTTTTATTTAAAACAGAAAAAAAATGTGAGAAAAGTTATTATGGCAATAAATATGGAGTTTTTTTCCACCTTCACTATTGCTGACTTGTAATCACAAGGTAAAACTTGCCAGGAGCGTTCTCCTTTTGCATCTGCTGTTTGACAGTGCCCATTCCAATTCGCCATGCTCCTGTTTAAGCCTGCACACAGCAACACAGCCCAGCCCCTGAAGTCTCCAGGACTAGTTGCATACCCAAAATCCATATTCTTTGTGTCTGCCAGGCTCATTGATATTCACCCTACATAAATTTTACTCTAAGAAAAAAGGCTGTGTTTTGAATTAGAAGGTAGGGAACAAAGTTGTGAAAGAAAAGGTTAAAATAAGACTTAAAACTGTATCAAAAGTGATTGTGAAATGTTTCCATATCATGAACTGTCATTTAAACTGCCCTGATCTGTAGGATGAAGGGATAGTTTGACAGAGTATCACAAGAGATAAGTGAAAAGAAGACATTTTATAAATTGAACCTGGAAATAAAGGCAAAAGAGCAGCTCCGTAGCTGTCTGTGGGTTGTGTTTTTGGATTTGAAGAGTGTGACCACCTGCACTGTTTCCCTGTCATCACCCATCACTGCATTTCCACTCTCAACCCCTTTATAAACCATGTGCCACCAGAACAACCACGGAACACACCTCCTGTCCCTGCCATAATTGTCGCTTCCTTTTCATCTTCTCCCAGGGATCCCACATAGATTATTAAGTATGCAACCATGGTATTTGCAACCTGCTTTTCTAAATTACTTTGGTCTGCCTTCCCTTGTCAGTATTAGGACTCCTGCTGCTGCAGTGAAATTTCCCAGTTGCAGTGTAAACGTAGATATATGCTCTAGAAAAGGGATGTTGGAGAAAGGGCTGCTAGTGTCTGTCTCGTTTGTGTCCTAAGGGTCCTAAAGGAAATAAAGGAGAAACCGGCAGCCCAGGACTCCCTGGCTTCATAGGACCCCGAGGACCACCTGTGAGTATGTCTAGGAATGGAATAGACCCTCTTGTTACCTGCTTTTAAATATTAGACTGACAAAGATTGGACATGATCATCTTCAGTTAGGTAAAAAAAACATAAGCAGGAGCTCTGACAAATCCAGAAGCCATATAAATTCAGTTCCAAAGGAAACTGGACCGTAATAATACCATTTTTCATGTGAATGAACATCCATAATCTCATTTATGGAGCTGGTACATGTCTATCAGCCCTTAATAATAATTGTTATAGTGTGAAAGATAATGTGTGCATCGTTCAATAGTCTTAATATAGGCATGGGGTGAGTTCTCAAATTATATCTCTGCATGAACCCCAGATGGACTAAATAGGGAAATTATAAGTGATAATGATACAGGTATTTCTGATATTTGCTATTCTGATCAAAATTCCTTTGTTGCCAGCAACAGAAGTATATTGAAATTAAAGCATTCATAAATCTCCCAAAGTGATCTAGAATAATACCTATGCAACATGCAAATATCACAGCCTCAAACCCCGGTATCTTTAGCTCTTCAAAGGTGAGAAAAACATGTTAAATTCCATTGGAAGGATGGAAAAGGTGAATGCTAGGTAAATATTTTGATTTCTAGATCTACTCTGGCAAAAAATTAATTTTAAAAGATGTGACTCTAGCAGAGCTGAATCTTCCAAAGAATGTTCCTTTTTTTCTGTCTATATCTTTTCTATATTTTATTTTATCTTATAATTTGAAAGGGAGTTTCATGATGAAATAGGAGAAAGAAATATTTCCCTATAAAATTTATTTAAAGCAGCAAACGTAGTGGCAATTAAAGACTGAAGTGGCCCTAAGGAATACCCAAGTGAGTCTGATGCTGCCTGTTTAGGAGCTTTTGTGATCAGGCATGTGGGGTTAGTTCCATTATTCATGGATATGTGTATAACTGCTAGCACTGCCCAACATGTTATGTTCCCAGGCTATGGGGAAAATACCACCTGCATGTACATGTTACAGATATGATCATGTCTGTTGGTTGAAAATGGGCTACAAAAATCGCTCTTTCCATTCATGATGTGGGAAACTGGGCAGAATTTTAGATATAACTAGGTTAATATTTGCTTTGCTTTATCTGCACTTTAATACTGCAGTGACTTTTTTTTCACTATGTTAAAATGCAAACTGTGTTGTTCAATTATCACACTATAAATGCACAGAAAATGATTTGAAAAATATATATAAAAAATCTAATAGGGTGCTTGTTCAAACTGAGACTATGTAATATAGTTTTAAAAGATAGGGAAGACTTCGGGCTTGAGCTTGTCTTATTACTGGCTCTGTATGTGTTATTTCAGCTGGTATAATAGAAGATGGTACTTCTACCTACAAAATTTGCATGATTTCTATCTTTAGAATGTTACGAGTATGATACTGGTGCTGTTTAAGTCCAACCAGACCATATAAAGTGTATGAAGTTTTGTGCAGTATAGGTAAGAAAAAGGGAAAAAATATTGAAAACAGGAACACACTTTTAGTGAAACATCTCTCCTTCTCTCAGCTGGTTTGTGAAAAATTATTTCCTGTTATTTACGTTTTCATAGGATGCAACATTACTAAAATTTTTTTTATAGATAGGATGTGTTTTTCCAGGCATGACCAATGTTAAGGCTAAATCAATCCAAACCTGGTGCTGTGTAGAAGAGAAGTTGTAATCTTAACAGAAAGCAAGGCTTAAAGTTATTAGGTAGAGTCTTTCTTCCAACTCCTTTCAGTGAGCTGTATTCACAGAAGTTCACTTTCTGTGTGTCTTAGGGAGAACCAGGAGAGAAAGGTCCTCCTGGAAAAGAGGTGAGTTAAATTCCCAGTTGTTTCCAAATAGGGCTGGTGTCTTGGGTAAAAACATCAAGGATGATATCTGGGTCTCAAAAAATTGATTTTTTCAGACAGTGTTTTGGGTTGGAAAGGACCTTAAAGATCATGTTGTTCCAACCCCTCTGCCATGGCCAGGGACACCTTCCACTAGACCATGTTGCTCAGAACCCCATCCAACCTGGCCTTGGACACTTCCAGGGATAGGGCAGCCACAGCTTCTCCAGACAACCTGTTCCAGTGCCTCACCACTCTTATAGTGAAGAATTTCTTTTTAATATCCTACCCTCTTTCATTGTGAAGGCATTACACCTTGTCCTGTCGCTATAGTCCCTGATAAAAGATTTGTTCCCATCTTTCTTATAACCCTCCCCCGGAGCCTTCCCTTCTCCAGGCTGAACACCCCCAGCTCTCCCGGCCTTTCTCCACAGCAGAGGGGCTTCAGCCTTGGAGCATCTTCATGGCCTCCTTTGGACTTGGTCCAACAGGTTCACATCCTTATGTAGATGGCACCAGAGCGGAGCACACTACTGCAGGTGGGGTCTCACCATTGTGGAGTAGAGGGGGACCATCACCTCCCTTGACCTGCTTGCTATGCTTCTTTTTTTCTTGAATTGCTGATAATTGAGAGCAAGTGGGGAGCTCTGAGGAAATTGTGGGACCATTAGGAAAATAAATTTTCCTTGACTCACAAAAATCATTACAAAGGTATGTGTTTTATTATTTACTGTTATTATGGGTAGCTCTTTTATGTTTACCTTTATTTTGTTACAGGGTGCACCAGGGAAACAGGGTGAAATTGGCTCCAAAGGAGAGAGGGTATGCTGGAGAATATTATTAGTTATTTCATTATGTTGAAATAAAGACAGCTATTTTGAGTTAGGGGCTGGGGCTAGGGGTCATTCAAGAGTGAAACATGGCCCGTGCTTCCCATACTCCCAGCTCTCTCTTTAATCATTCTCCGTCAGTAATAATTTGCGGATCATTTGTAGTGCACCAGATGTTGTATTCAGTAACTTTGCCAACTCAGCTCTTAGTGTTTTGTTGTGTTTGGAAACCAGAATTTTTCCTCTTATTTTGTGGTGGTAACGTCTCTCTTTTCACGTAGGGAGAGCCTGGCATCAAAGGAGAAAAAGGGCCTCAAGGAGAAACGGGCCCTCCAGGTGATCCTGGGATACCTGGTCATAAGGGCCATCCAGGACTGATGGGTCCCCACGGACCCCCAGGTGACACTGGGCAAGTTGGACCTCCTGGTCCTCCAGGACAGCCAGGATTTCCAGGACCAAGGGTAAGATTGCCAGAGAAGGACCCTGTACAGTTATTTCACTGACACAGTGAAAGATCAGAGATGTCCCTCAGGTTACATTGGAGGTGAGAGAAATGACAGCAAGAGTGTGTTATAATGTGGAGTGAGAGCCTTTATCTCTTGATGCACAATAAGGGGAGCTATAGCACATCTCAGGGAATCAGAATGCTTTGGATCGGAAAGGATGTTAAAGAGCATCAAGTTCCAACCCCCCTGCCATGGGCACGGACACCTTCCACTAGACCAGGTTGCTCAAAACCCCATCCAACCTGGCCTTGAACACTTCCAGGGACAGGGAACAGGGAAGCATTGTGGGGGTGCTAAATTGTACTCAGGGGAGCTGAGCAACCCAGACCCATAGCAAGGGCAGCCAATCACTGATGCCTCTTACCCCTAAATTTCTAAGTCAGGTCCTATGACTGTGGCCACAGCACTGGAGTCTGACAAAAATTCTTTGTATAAAAGCAATAATGCAGAGAATTTCATATGAAGGACTAATGCCTTCCTCTGCTTCTGGTTGTTAGGAGAGACAAAATGCTGAGCCCTGGAAAGGTCACTGCTCTATTCCTGGAAATCCTGGAGCCAGCTCATCAGAATTCATGAAATACTGTTTTAGTTTAATATTCTGTCTTTTTTTTTTTTTTTTTTTATTCCCCTAATGGGAACCAATCTCACTTCTGAGAATGCCTGCGGGTGGTGTGTGTTTCAGAATGAGAAAAACTACCAATATCGGTGAAACCACCATGCCCATCCTGAGGATGAATTTGGGTTCACCTCAGAAGAGAATAAACAGTGAAATAATCTCTAATATAAAAGCTGAGTAAGTTTTAGACAAATCATTTCTTTGTGTTTCTCAACAATACAGAGAACTGATGGAATCAAGTGATGATTGTGGAGGCTGAATACAACTAATAGGGTTAAAACTTGAAAAGATAATTTGAAAAGCTTCAAAGTATGCTCCACAGTTGTGTTTCTTACTGGGACATTCACTAAGAGCCATCACAAATGGTTAGTACTTAATGACAAAATTGTTTCTTTTGTCACCAAGGAACACATCTTTTTCTCATGCAAAATCTGTCTTAGGAAGGAGGCAGTGAATACACCAACTCTGTACTTATCAGCAGTGTTATTGATTAAAATTGAAATGTCACTTAGCTATTTAATAAAACCTCAATTTTTCTAATGAAGAGTAAATTCTGATTCAGAAGAGCTCCCTAAGTTATCATAAACATAGAGGATGCAAACTACATCCTTGTATGTTAAAAGGATAGGTGTGTGGGAAAAGCAACACTTTAATGCAGGTATCTCAGAGACAAAAGAAATCAGTTTTCAGATTGACCAGAAGTATTTTCAAAACTGAGGGAAATTCAAATAATAATTTTAGCTAAAAATGGAAATTGTATTTCAAGTGAAACATCTCACTTTCTGATTTGCTAAGGAAAACGTTTGATCTTACAGCTTGAGAATGATTTATATTTTAAATATAACTACATTTTTTCTTTTGAGTTTATGCAAAGACATGAAATTGGTTACCCTAAAACCCCACCTTTTTTTTTTTTTTAATTTACTTGGAAAGCCATAACCTAAAAAATTCTCCTTCCACTTACCAAAAATCTTTCATAATTTTTTCAGTTGCATCATCCGGAGTTGTTGTTCACATCACTTTGAGTTTTGACAGCTATTACAGCTGTACAACAGCAAATTCACACAAAAAAGCTGGGAGGAGGGATGAAAGATACTGTGCCTTTGGGGCTGGGTAGGGGGCCAAGGCCAGGAAGCCACATCCCCTGTCTCCCTCCAACAGCCTGAAATCAGGCAGAACCTTGGACTGGTTTGGAAGAATAGCTATCGTATGCATAAACTGGCTTCTGTTTCCTGAGATAAAGCCTGTTGGCAGTCGATGCATCCAGCTGGAGCGTTTTTAGTGAGTCCAGGTACCCACAGTTACTACCCTGGGGTCACATGTGCATCTCTCTGCAAGGACACATGCCATGATGAAAAAGGAGATCTCCGCTGTGATCTAGTAGGGCAGAGGATGTCTCCTGATGTAATTTCTACTACTTATCCCATGAGTGTATAGGAAGGAGGAAGGAGATTTTCTCTAGGAAGGAGATGGGAACAGTGTTCCAACTGTGCCCTCAGACCAGCTTACACTGTTGAGCCTATGGTTTGCCAGCAGGCTGGAAATTGTGGGTGCCTTTGACACCATGTCCCACAGCACGCTCCTGGAAAAGTTGGCAGCCCCTGGCTTGGACAGGTGAACTTTGCTGGGTTAGGAACTGGCTGGATGGACGAGCCTGGAGAATGATGCTACATCCAGTTGGTGTCCAGTCACTAGTGGTGTCCCCCAGGGATCAGAGTTGGGCAAAGTCCTGTTTAATATCTTTACTGATGAGCGGGATGAAGAGATTGAGTCTACCAATGGTAGAGTCTCAGGTGACACAGAGTTAGGTGGCAGTGTTGATCTGCTGGAGGGTAGGAAGCCTCTGCAGAGAGATCTGCACAGGCTCCACAGATGGGCCAAGACCAATGACAGGAGGTTCAACAAGACCAAGTGCCAAATCCTACACTTTGGCCACAACCCCCTGCAGCTGAGGGCAGAGTGGCTGTAAAGTGGTCTGGTGAAATAGAACCTGGGGAGCTGGAGTTGTTTATCCTGGAGTAGAGGAGGCTCAGTGGGAAGTTTATCTCTCTACAACTTCCCGGCAGGAGGGTGTAGCCAGGTGGGGATTGGGCTCTTCTCCCAGACAATGAGCAGTAGAACAAGAGGGCACAGTTTTAAGGTGCACCAGGGGAGGTTTAGGTTGGACTCTAGGAAGAATTTCTTCACAGAAGGGGTGATTAGATATTGGAATGGGCTGACCAGGGAAGTGGTGAAGTCACCATCCCTGGAGGTTTTTAAAGAAAGGCTAAACATGGCACTTAGAGCCATGGTCTAGTTGATATGGTGATGTTCACTTAAAGATTGGTTGATGATCTCAGAGTCTTTTCCAGCCTAATTGATTCTGTGATTCTGTTTTGAATTCCTTTAAATTCTTCTTTCAGGTGGACCCTGCAGCCCTGTGTATGCTGTGGGTGATGAAATGCCACCTGCTAAACCCTTTGTGGAGGGTTTAGCATATCATGTTTTGGGTTGGAAGGGACCTTAAAGATCATCTAATTCCAACACCCCCAGCCATGGGCAGCAATGCCACCCACTAGATCAGGTTGCTCCAAACCTCACCCAACATGCCCTTGAACACTTCCAGGGACAAGGCATCCACAGCTTCTCTGGGCAACCTGTTCCAGTGCCTCACCACCCTCACAATAAGGAATTTCTTCCTAACATCCAATCTACATTTTCCCTCTTTTACTTTAAAACCATTCCACTTTGTCCTATCACTATCTGATCCCCTGGCTGTGATTATTGTCTCATAGCTGTGATTCTGACTCTTTAGGGGGAACCCCCATCTCTAGAGACTTTGAGAAGGCTCATCCAAGAGGAGCTAGCCAAGCAACTGGATGGTGAGTATTCATTTTCAGAAAGCCAGGAGATGTATCTGAGAGTACAAAAGGTGCTTTCCATAGCTGTGCTGGCACCTGAACATCTCCTGCTTATGGAAGGTAATATTGCAACAAGCCTGCCTGGAAGGAGAAATGTGTAAAATGAAATGTGCTTTACTGGTTCCCAAGCTTTGATGTTTCCAGCAAAAGCACAAAGTAATCAGAGTAGCATGTAAATTTGCTTTTGAGGTCCTATCTGGAGAAGAAATGTTCCTGATGTCTTCTTGGCATTTGATATTCATTGGTATGAGAAGAGAAGCTGGAGTGGATGTGGGCTGCTGTTTCTCTGAAATAACATGAATTGCAGATGCTACTGACCCCATCAACAGTGAGATGCAGAGCTGTAATACTTCTCACACAGCTCTTGAAGCAGCTGGCACGTAGCTGCAGGCATTTTCCTCCATGCTAAAGATCAAGGTTCAGTGTAGTGATTTATTTCACAGATTTTATTTACACACTCTCAGTCCTCAATATCCATGCCAACCTAAAAGCATTTGAGATTTAGGATCAATGAAGAGAAGATAGAAAACTCTTTTCCTTCTATTCTGTAGGAAGTTTATGTGATACTGAGTATGTCTTAAGAGCTCTCTAAGTTGTTTCCATGGTGTAATCCCAGACAGCAGCAAAGCCCCATGCAGCCTCACTCCCCCACCAGTGGGATAGGGGAGAAAATCAGAAAGTTAGAAGCTGGAAAACTCGTGGGTTAAGATAAATACAGTTTAATAAGGAAATCAAAAGTTGCACACACAAGCAGAACAAAACAAGGGATTCCTTCACCACTTCCCATGGTCAGGCAGGTGTTCAGCCATCTCCTGGAGAGCAGGGCCCCATCACACATAGAGGTGACTTGGGAAGACAAATGCCATCACTCCAAACATCACCCCTCTTCCTCTTTCTTCCTCCCACTTTATAGACTGAGCATGATGTCATATGGTATGAAACATCCCTTTGGTCACTTTGGGTCACCTGTCCCAGCTGTGTCTTCTCCCAACCTCCGATGCACCCCCAGCTTCACTGCCAGTGTGGCACTACAAAAAGCAGAAAAGGCCTTGGCTCTGTGTAAGCCCTGCTCAGCAATAACAAAAACATCTCTATATTATCAACCCTGTGTTCAGCACAAGTCAAAACCAGAGACCCACAGCAGCTGCTGTTAAGAAAATTAACTCCACCCCAGGCAAAACCAGAACAGTTATTCAGAGTCTTAGTACTGAAGGGGCAAGAAATGTGCCTGCTTGGAAATCGAAGAACGTGCTGTTGCAGTGAGCTTAGTTACAGCTTCTGAATTCATAACCAGAGATGGGTAGATGTACCCCCGGGTGTAACTCCACCTGTGTAACAGCCCTGAACAAGAAAAGTAAGCTTTCTCCCTACAGACCAGCCATGTAGCATCTCACTCTGTGTAACAGAAGCAGTGGAAAAAGGCTCTTCTTTACAGAGCAGCAGTGATCCCAGTTTCGCAGAAATCCACCAGCTGCACAGCTAAAGGAAGGGACGTTTCAGATCTTTGGAGGACAAGGAGTAGAGGATGACAGAAAAAATTAGGATAAAATATGAAATTTAGGAGAAAGCTAAAGCTACTGAGAAATTAGATTTAAATAATTTAGAGAGTATTAGGGAGTCACAGTCATGGGCTGTGGAAAGACCATGTGAGGAGAACAAATGAGCGGTCCTCCATCTCTTGGAGCAGTGTCCTTCTAGTCTAACAAACCCATTTCCCTCTCTTCACAGCAAAGTTAACCTATCTCCTGGCTCAGATACAGCCTGCACAGGTAAAAGCATCCCATGGCAGACCAGGACCTCCTGGTCCCCCTGGGAAGGAAGGGCTCCCGGGAAGAACTGGCCCTCCAGGAGAGCCTGGCCGGCCGGGACAAACTGGGTCTGAAGGGCCACCTGGACCTGTTGGTCCCAAAGGTGAGTGAAAAGTGTGTGTGTTTGGGCAGTCCAATAAAAGGATGTGTCCACTCAACTTTGGCATCTGCCTCTCCTTTTAGTAGCGTATAAGTCCTCAAAGTGCAGGTGTTAAAAGTGACCTCAGTACGTTGAACCAGAGGTGTTGAATATGACCAGCAGTTGCTGGTATGTTCCACCTCTGGCCAGAACTGGAGTGGGGTGTGTCTTCATTCCCACTTAATGTCTCATCTCAGCAAATTGATCACATTTAGGAGCTATTTTTACCAAATATATTGGCTTCAGTGTGGATAAAAGATTTATAGTAGTATTTTTTAGATCTTCTGTAGATCGTGCTTATCAGTTCATTATTTTTCTTTCCCTCTGTGCAGGAGAAAGAGGAACAAAGGGTGAGAAAGGAGACACTGGCATTGGCCAACGAGGGGAAGTAGGTCCTCCAGGAATTCCAGGTGTGTTATCCCAAACACCCCTCAAAAGACATCACTTAAAGCCACTAAAAGGACACAGGTCCCTGCCATATTAGATAGATGATCAGGATAACACAAATATAGCATATGTGATTTCTATAGAAAGTGGCTCAAAGGGAAGAAGTATGTCACTAGCATCATATCTGGCCACCTTTATATGCTCAGACTGAGGGACAAGTATCATGATCCATCCCAGTTACAGATAAGTTAACCAACCTTTGGGTAAAATCCAAAGTGAAGCTTTATTTATTAGATACACTGTGAAGTGTCTTCTCTGCCCTTGGCAGTCTTGTGACCAGGCTGAACCCTGAGATTCAGGCAGCTTCAGGTGTTACAAAAGGTCATATTGGACACCTGTGCCTTGCACATGCAGCTTCTGCTTTACTGTTACTGACAAAGCAGCAGCAAATATAGTTTGTTTGCAATCTGAAATTAGGAGTCATTGTTCAGTTTTGCCTTTACTCTGCTTTCTGGGGGAGGAAACTATGGGAAGCATTCATAACTCTATGGTCTGCATTTGGCATAATGGTCCTGCATTGCCTTCAAATAACAATGGATACACTATTCTTCAAAAAATTAGTTACCTCCCCCAGCTGGCTCTTGCCTCCTGCTTTTCCATCCCCACCTCCTTTGTGTGAGGACTATATGTCATTAGTTGTCTCCTGCAGCTTCACAACTTTATCATGGTGATAGAGGAAGAGCAACCATAACAGAGCTGTGCATCCCAAGAATGCCATAGGAAGTGGAAATCTTCAGAGGAAACACACTGGTCATATGCTTGAGATACATCCTAGCCAAACCCAAATCTGTGGGAGCTGATATTTGAATCTCAGTTTGGCAGCAAAGCTGCCTCCTGTGATGTTAAACTGCTGAGTACTGCGCTCTGGGGATGTCACTCACCAAGGACATTTTGTTTCTATTTTAGGCCTCCCAGGGGAGCCTGGTTATGCCAAAGATGGGATGCCAGGACCCCCCGGCCCTCAAGGTGAAGCTGGTGTTCCTGGTCCCGCAGGTGCACAGGGACCTCCAGGAGCTAATGGACAGTGTGACCCCTCTCAGTGTGCTTACTATGCAAGCCTGGCTGCCCGACCCAGCAATGTCAAAGGGCCCTAGCATGCAGGGAGCATCCCCAGACTTGTTTTTAAAACTTGAATTCATCACACCTGCCAAGAGCTCTCAGATGTCTTCAACTGTGTTTCTTTTGCAGGAGGCCTTCTAAAGCCAACAAATGCTGCCGGTCGGTCAGATTATTTTTATGAATTATAATTATTATTATCTTTGATGTGATATGTGAACTTATTTTTGTTTTCTCCAACATCAGGGCATATTAAAACATTACAAATAAGTGTGTTCTTTTCCCCTCTTTTGAAGAGCATATAATATCAATTCATTGTGCAGCTGTTTATGCAAAACCATTCCAATGCCAATTTTTTTGTCTGTTATCTGATTAATCCTTTCCAAAGCATTATCCCTCACCCTTTAAACTGAAATCAAATCCTGCAGCCTGGGGCATTAACTGTGAGACACAGGCTGATCACAGGATTGTTGGTGATATCTGCCTTCCACATGGAGGGGAGGAAGGTAATGCCGTGCCAAAGCTGGAAAAGAGGTCTCCAGTACATGCAACTCATAATGGACAGGCTGTTTTGAAAAGTCAGTGTGTGCTTTCCAGAAAATCCCTGTTAAATTTAACATTCTTTGGCTGATAAGTAAATCTATATCCTGTAGGAGCTGCTTTTTATGGAGTCATGTGGGATCTCAGAGTAAAGGACTGAAGAGAGCACAGATATGATCTGAACCTCCCTGCTGCTCTCTGTGCAAGAACTTCTGTACTCTGAGAATTTAGTTCTAACAGATGCAGATTACTTCCCTCTCTCAGGGAGATGCCTCTGCAAAAGTCTTTTGATACTGTCCTCTGTCAGCTCAGGGATGCCAAATGCCATGTGCATTGTCAGTGAATGCACAGCTCCCTATCACTGCTTCACCCAAAAATCAGCCAGAGCAGCATAGAAAGTCCTCTCATATTAAAAAACCCATGGAGCTATATCTGACCCAGCTGTTTTGGATGATCCACTATGACAATAACTTGGCAAGCTGTGTTATTTAGAGGATAGGTGAGTAGTTGCAGGCTGGTCTAGGAGGATGTTGATCTCTGATAACAGGATCAGAGCAAAGAGGTATTAAGAAACATGGAGGAAAGCATGTTTGAGGGCAAAAGCAACAAGTCAGACACTGGCCGTTCTACCCTATCAACTGATTGCCAAAATCAAGCTGAGAATGCCAAGTCAGAGTAAAGAGGGGATGGAGTCTGAAAAGACCTTCACAACAGGTCATTTGTGAGATAAACCCTCTGACCAAGACATGGCCACCCACAAAATGCGGATCTGAGAGGTGATCAGGCCTTGTATATGTGTGCCAGCCAGCAAAGCAGCTGCATTCTCAAACCCCTTCTGTACAAAGCAGTTTGTAGTGAGAGATCAGAGTAATGGACCTGACACAGGCACTAAGTGCTGAATGTCTTTGGGAATCTCATCTGCTCTTTTGGAGGCAGAAAAGAGGCACCCTGCCCTGCTGACACATTCACCATATGGCACGGTGCTTCCAAACTGGCTAACCCAAGCAGAAGCCGCAGCTGTCAATAACCAGGCCGGAATCAGACCCTAAGGCTAAAGCCCAGAGATAAGCAATTGACAGACTTGGAGCCTTTTTCTCACTAGGCAGATAAAATTTGTCTCTGCATTACTGAAAAATGAAATTAAATAACATGTTCAAATGACAGGGTTAAAGTCTTTACTGTGTAGCTCTCAGTGGTGCTATTTTTACTATTCTCTATGCAAATAAACTCTTTGATTTGATTTTACTGTGTTTCTTGCTATGGAAAGACCAATCAAAGTGAAAATATCATGAAATAAAAAGCTTACCACTTTTAGATAACTCTCAATGGTATATATTTGTTACTGTACTACATCTTGGGCCAGCTTAATGTATTTTAGTATTAAGCAGACATGCTGATCACATATTTAACAAAAACATTTTTCCTAGTCTAGGCTGAGTGAGATTCCATCCCTCCAGTGGTGAGGCAGAACAGGGTCCCTACTCAAGAGACAACACCCAACATTGGATGAGACACCATTTTGGGTAAATGTGGTGGCAGTGAGCAGGTGTTATGAAGGTCACACGTGTTAACTGGGCCATGCTAATGTGACATTTAATTCCTGTCATGATGCTGGCTCCTTGGTCACTCTAGATTCTCTCTCATCATGTGTGTCTGCATGTGTCGTGCATGGCATAGATTTCAAAACATTCTAGTGCATCATAGGAAGGGAAGGTACATAATGGTGTTCTGTTAAAAAAAAAAAAAAAAACAAAACAGGGTTTTTAACTCTTTTAAGAAAAGAGAATCATAGAATAATTTGTGTTGAAAGGGATCTTTAGTACAATCCCCTGTAGGTGAGATGGTGCAGTTCATCCACCTGAAGGAGATCTAAGGGGTTTTTTCATAGCCCTTTACATTTAAATGTCTGTTGGAGCAATTTCCAAGAGCACAAGGGGCAAACATCTGCATGGGTTAGGCACAGACTATGTCTCTGCAAATTTTCTACCCATAGGACAGCGCACAACCTAATTCCCTTTGCTCCAGTATATTCCCTAGAGATAGCTGTCTGTTCAGTGTGTTCCTGGAGACACCCCAGATTGCCTCTGTGCCCTGAATTCATTGGCCGCCATTTTTCTGCTCCTTTTTGGTTTTTTGTGGTTTTTTTTGTTTGTTTTTTTATTTCCCTTGTTTTCTTTCCAGCCAGTTAAATGACATTTACTAAGCAGAATCTGTCTCTAGTGAGCAGAAGACGAGATATGAGCTGCAGACCCAGATCAAGATTCCTCTTTATAGCCACCCAGTTTTCAGAGTATAGTCATCAAAGGGAGGTTTCTAGAGCTCTCACCGCTTAGAGAAGCAAGCACTATGTGAATGTGCCTAAAAAGTCACCTGCAATAACAGGTAAGAAAGAAAGGTGTATTTGTAGGATTTTGAAAACTGCCACAGTTTTTGCCTTGGTTATTTTGTGTGTGTTTGTGGTCTTTGGAATGGTGGCCCGAGATTATTTTCCAAATTAGGTCTGCCATCTGGGCAGCCTGTAAACCTTCAAGTACAGCCCTGGGCATGGTTGGAAGCTGCTCTACAGAAAAAGCAGTTGCCTCTGTGCCTGAGCAGGTGATGGTGTGTGTATTGTCTGTCCAGAACTGTGCAAGGTGACCACACAGACAGGAGGTGGCAGGTAGGGCAGAGACAGTGCTGATGGCTCTCTCCTAACTGCTTCTGAATAAAGGAAAGCTGTGGCTTTGGCATCTCAGTGTTCCTGTCTCTGCAATCAAGTGGTTGGTAAATCACCATAACGTCTGCTTACTGAGTCTCAGGTTTAAACCCAGAAATAGACAGATTTTTTGTTGGATTTTGTTTTGGTCCTGTGTTAAGAAAGCATATACTATTAAATTTGCATTAGAGATCCAGTCAATTTATTATTCACATTTTTGAAATATATGCATGGGATTTATGGCACCATCCTCAGTTGTTTTGGTTTGGTTTACTTTTTGGGGTTTTTTTTGTTTGTTTGTTTTTAAATATATATATTATGTAAATTATTCCAATTATAGGAAACAGATCGTTATTTCATTCAAATTTTTGCCTGTAAAATTAATAAATTACAAAGATAGAACAAAACAACAGGATTGTTTGGGCAAATTTTTTTTTTTGTGTTAAATTATTTAACAATTTCTACTCATTTTCTAAAGGGTTCTGAATTAGCTGCTTTTTGGAATATATGTCAAAAGCCTGTGGGTTTTGGTTTTTTTCCAGAGAGACAATAAAAAAGCTGTAGCAACTAGCCTAAACTCTGTACTCTGACCACAAAACTGGTTGGGAGACAAGCATGGATTTTACATTCTGAGCACTTCAGTGGGTCACCCCAGAGGAGATTATGTATCATGTCAAATGACATAAGATTTTTATGTCTGGGTACCTGACTCCCATACTCGGTCTCTCACAGTAAGATTCAGAGTCATAGAACGTGGAATCATACAATATCTTGAATTGGAAGGGACCCCAAAAGGATCATCAAAGTCCATCTCCTTCTCTTCAAGGACTTCAAGGAGTCAAGCCATGGCACCTGCACTTTGGTGGCTCCAATGAGAACTACAGAGCCTAGAGAGCAATTCAGCTCATGCTAAAGTATTCAGCTGCAGCACTTTTTGCTGTGTTGCTTACATTAACTAGGTCTCCATGGAAAAATGGTCTTCTGGTAGTTGCTCTTCTCTTCCACCATCACTGACTCACATTCCCACTGAGTTGGTATGAGGATATACATGTTACAAACGCTGATACGTGAGTAACAGCCAGGTAGCTCCAGGGTAGAGGAACAAGGAGCTTATGGCACGAACTTGTACTATCTTTGTGCCACGCACATTTTCTTAAAATGACTGCACTAATTCAACAGTAACAACATAGACTGAAAATAGCTACTACCACCTCTTTCACCCTCTGTGAGCTGGAGTGCAGTGCTGGTCAGGGTTAAGGTGGTTACTCCATGGCATGTGAGGAAGAGCAGCACAGGGACAGAGCCAGCCAGGAGTTGAAGGCAAGCTCCTGCCCCAGTCTGTAGACCTTTACAGGTGTGAGCAGCCACCAAGAGACCATGAGGAGTCCTCCTTGCTGTTATTTCTGCAGAGCCAGAGCTCTAGCTGGGGAAAGTCTCTTTATTAGCCACCCAATTGCCTCCTATATACTAATTTTGGTGCCCGAGGTCCTTAGGGTAATAAGGGTCCTTTAGGGTATATATTGTACTTTAAACACCTTTGTAAATGGTGAAGTTGAATTAGGAGAAAGCCTACTTACTACCTTGGTTTAAACCTGGAATTCATAAATAGACATTTTTGTCTTCTGAGTTGTAAAATGGAAACAACCAATTAGAAAAGTGTGAAGACATGACAAAGAGGAGACATTTTTGTAGTTCCCTTACAAAGGAGATTTTTGTTGTAAAGGCTAACATCTGAATACCTTGCATGGTTTGACTCAACAATATTGATGCTGGCAAAATTGTTATTTGAGTTCATCTGAACTGAGAATGAGAATATCCTGCTGGGTCTGTAGGGGATTATGTTAAAAATACGGGCTCTTTCTTGCTACTTAACATTATGTATCATGAACTTTATGTAGAAAGCACAAGGGAACAACTTGACAGAGGGACATTAATCATACTCTGACATTCCTGATGAGCCAGCTATCAACATCAGGAAGAATGTCCTGCAAGACGGACCAGAGAAGAACCTGCCACCTTGGTAAAAGAAAACCAGGGTCAAACTTCAGGTGTGAAAACGTGTAACAAAAGAACAGTGCCAAACATCACAAAAACTTCTTTTTGACCACAGCTTTGTCTCTGCAAACATGCTGCCTGAAAGACTCAGGCTTGGATTTGAAGAGAAAAACATGTTTAAGCAGAAGGCAGCGCACACAGCAATTTGGTTTATTTCACAGGACAGATGTATTTGACAATGTGTTCTTAGAAACACATTTTCTCCCTTAGGAATGTGGGGGATGGTTTTCATCCAAGTCTGAAATTACTGTCACTGCAATAACTTCTTCAGCACTTTCTTGATGGGAGTTGAGTTTAACACTGAGTCTTGTTTTTGTGGTTATTTTGTGAGGTCTGTTAGTAGGCTCACTTCCTCTGCAAGTGAAAATCTCACCTTTTCTTGGCTGCTGTATTTATCTCTGGTGTACAGCTATTTCCAAGTTATTGTACCCATTCTTGCTTATGAAAAATTATTAGACTTTTTTGAGTTCTGCTGAATTTTTTCATGTAAAATCTACCCCTGGAAGTGTTCAAGGCCAGGTTGGATAGGACCCTGAGCAAACTGATCTAGTGGGTGTCAATACTTGTCCATGGCAAAGAAGTAGATGATATTTAATATCCTTTTGACCCAAACCATTCTGTGATTCTAAGATTCTGTCCCAGGGGCCTATAATACTCAAGCAGCCTCACACACTGCTGGATACTAAGCAAGTGATACAGTTTTCTCTTAACAAATGCTGAAAATTTATCTGGAAGAAATTCTGGACTTGATTTCAATATGGCTTTGATATTTGCACTCTCAATCCAAGTCAAGGGTTACAGCTGGTGTGTACCAGGTATGAATATCTGAGCTTCATGGTGAAACCCAATTAAAAAATATTACATCCTAGAATGTAAGTTCAGAGGGTTGAACAATAATCCCCAAATCTTCTTGCCAGCATTGTCTGAACAGAGAATTACTAGCACTCACCACCCTTCGGTGCAGCCACACAATCCCCTGGTGCTGGGACACAGGTTCCAGCAAGCTCAGGACCATCCTGGGCTGAGGAGATCAAAACTGAGCAGGCTGAGAAAGGAACGCTGGTATGCTCACCCCTTCACAAAGCCTGACCTGGTAGACCTGTGCAGACCATACCTCTAACACATTGTCTTCTACCTCTGATAGCCTTTGGGGTGCTGTGGAGCCATGTCTCCTTGAGAAGCATTAGAAATGGCTGTCCTAAGCATTTTTTAAGGGTCAGAGGATGAAGTAAAAGAGGTTGGCTTTCTCAGCCTGAGGCTTCAAACCCACAATTTTGTCCTTCCAGAAAAAAAGCCCTGCTGTCTACATCACATGCTGTGCTGAGTGGCTTGGGATAAACTTGGCATTTTATACATCTCCTATACAAGATATGACAGCAAGAGGTAAAAATTTGTTTTTAAATATTCCAGAGCAAGTGGAGCACAAGAAAGATAATATCTCCATGGTACAAGAGTTCACACACTTAGCAGGAGAGAGCAGGACTTCATGATTTCAAAACTGATCCTTTACTGTGTTTGCTGAATGTTAAAGGCCCAAACTGACCTGAGAACAGGATATTTTCATGGTTCTCACTTCCTAGGCCACCAGCTATGACTCTGTCTTCCTCTTGTTCTGTTTACTGTGTGCTCGTCCCATTTATGGTGTGTCTTATCCACTCTGCCTTGTTGCTTCCATTGCAAACCCTTGGGACCAACCAATGTGAAACCTTCAGGAAATGGCAGCCTTGGTGCTCCCAGAAGGAGAGCGCTACACATGAGCAGAGATTTGAACCCATCTGTTGAAAAGCAGAGGGAGAGCCCTGCTGTTTCACTTTCTGAACACTGACGGACAAATGTCACCAGCTCACTGTGCAGCCGGGAGAGGCCATGCCAGAGCCCAGGAGCTGGGTTTTGTGTACACTGCAGAGCAGGAAGGGAAACACCTGATCATGTGAGAACACCAAGTGTTTACTCAGTGGAATGTACCTGAGCAACCCAAACACTCTGCATGTGTGTTGGTAACGTGCCCAGCAGAGCAGAAAGCTGACAGAGGACCTTGACCCACCAAAAACTTTGCAGGTTTCCTGTGGAACGTGCAAGTGGTTGCCTCTGACTGTCTTTGTTCAAGCAGCCACTGCTTTTGTGGGACATGGATGTAGTCACCTCTTCCGGGTGTGCCTGTCCAGGTCCTGGTCCACTCTGGAGGTACCTCACAGAGCACGATCCAAAGTACAAAGGGAAGAAGAAACTCAAGATCTCGGGCAGAGAGCTGGTGTCAGTTCCCACACAGGTCTTTGGCTTGGACAAGTTGCAGGTCCTGCAGATGAGCCCGGAACGAGAGAGCTGCCTGAGGTACCGGATGGAGCTGCTCCCCAAGGAGATCAGCCGCCTGAGGAACCTCACCTGCCTCTATGTGGACTCCAACAACTTGAAGAAAATCCCTGCTGAAATTGGCACTTTGAGTTGCTTGGAGAGGCTCACCCTGAGCAACAACAGCCTAAGATCCCTGCCAGCAGAAATAGGGGCACTCCAAAGGCTGCACAGCCTCCACCTGGCCAACAACAGCCTCACTGAGCTGCCTGCACCCCTCTGCCAGCTGAGGAGCCTCACCTTTCTGGATGTGAGTGACAACAAAATAAGTACAATCCCCCCCAGCATTCGGCATCTGGAGAAACTGGAAACATTGCTATTGCTCTTCAACTCACTGGAGAGCCTTCCTGAAGATGTCTGTCTTTTAAGGAATCTGCACACACTTTGGTTGGGAAACAACCATCTGCAATCCCTTCCAGCAGCCTTTGGGGAGCTGGTGAACCTGGACTGGGGATACAGCTACTGCTCATGCAATTTTGAGGGGAATCCACTGGAGAATCCTCCCCCTGAAGTCTGCAGCAGAGGCCCTGAAGCAATCAGAGATTATTTCTTGTCACTGCATAGGATTCAGAGAGACTAAACCATTGGTATCAGTTCTCTTGAAGTGACTGAGAAGGATTTATTCTGCACAAGCAAAATGTGTTTCAGACAGAAAGGTCTGGTAAAATTATTCTGTGGAGTTCAGAATCTTCCTCTCTGCTGTAAGGTGATTTCTCTGGCAGTCATTTTTTTTTCTTTTTCTTTTTTTTGACCTTAGTATTAGTGAATTAGTGAATTAGTGAACCTTAGCATTAGTGAATTAGCACCATTAGTGAATGGTGCTGTATACCTTTCAAAAACTCATCCAGGGACAACTGTAATTTTGTTATTTATAATTCAAAAGACTTATCTCAGGAAATGTTGCAGCCAAATATACAGTCTGAGAAAATGAGCAAGTCTGAGAGGATAGAATCAGGTAAACAACTGGTGGTCTGCAAAGGGAAGTAATCTGTACTCTGCACACTGGGTAGGTGCTTGAGTCTGGACTTGAAGTAAGTGAAAGCTGAGATTTCTGGAAGCATTTAAGGTCATACTGACTTGTAGATTTGGCTTTGCTTCAGGTGGCCCAGAATCTCATCCTTTTCCCTGGCATTTTACATCAAACACATAGGTTGAATTAGCTCAGGATTCCATCTGACTCTGGATAAAAAAACAACCTGTGTCCAGGTCCCACAAGTTATTGTGCAAGTGATGTCTCCATTCCTCCCGCATTCAAGGGATGCAGCTCCTTGAAGCTTGGTGATGCACAGGGGTAGCCCAGTTTTAGAGAATGTAGCACTAACAGGAAAAGTTTCCACTTTTACTGAGTCTGGGAAAGTGTTCAGGGTTTTTAAAATATGAGTGTTCAAATTTCCTGCAAGGGAACATTCTGAGAATCCCTGTCTATAATCATAAAAGGCTTCATCAGTGTTACATTATGGAAATTTGCTGAATCTCCTTTCTGTTTCATTTTGCTCTCTCTTTCCCTTATCTACATTTTCCTCCTACCTCTTCTCAACTCCTCTCCAATTTGTGCGTGTTTTCTCTGTGGCTACTTCCTTTGACATTTGTGTTTCATTATTTTCTCATCAAAAGCTTCTCATTCCCTTATAAATGCTTTTCTTTGCCCTCTGTCTCCTTTGTTTCCTAGTTCTCCTTTGGCCAACATAAGAAAGCTGCAGTTTTGTGTCCTTCTTGGAAAGAAGAATGGCTGAGTCAGGCCTGGTGGGAGCTGAATGTGTTCTTCCAGGGTTCACAGAAAAAGGGAGAGAGAAAGGGTTTGAGACATTGATACATGGGCCATTAATTCTCTTGTTCAGTCATTTTCTTCTCCTTATAGCAAAGATCAGCACAAGGTCTGAATCAATGCTGAAATTTTTTCTGGGTGACAGAAGCACAACTCCAGATATGCTTAACACGAACTGACTTTCGTGTTGCTCTTGCCCCTTTGTCTGCCCCTGACCTGTGTGAATTTGTCAGACCAGCTGCGACTTCGTGGTGTCACAGTAACCAGATTCAGTATAGCATTAGGATATCACAGAGATAAATCAGTGCAATGAATAATGAGCACACAATTACACCACACCAGTATATTCAGTTTTCCTGCAGCTGAGAATTTCTAGGATATGTGATATAGGAAAGAAGAGTAAAAGAACAGTGGTGCCTCAGCAGGCTCTTTTTATGGCAGCATGGAGAACTGGAGATAAAGGAGCAGGTCAATGCACTGCAAGTCCTTTGCTGTTCATTTTTTTTTTTTTTTTAGAAGAGATTTGGGACTGTGTGTGAAGTAGCTCCTGAAGCTGATGCCATGTCAGGCAGAGGCTGTATCAAGGTGGCAACAGTAAAGACATTGAATGACTGTGGCCTTGTTCCTATTCTTGTCATTGATCCATTCTCTGGGCTCAAACAGGTCTTATTTCCCCATTTCTCTCATCCCATTCAATATGTACAATATGCCTTTCAATATGTCAATTCTGCCTTTCTAAAACTTGCCTAGTAAAAGACATGAGGTTAAAGGCAGTACTGGCAGTGGTGCACGAATAATGACAAGGCAATCACCCAGTTTTTGGACATGTGTAGGGATTAAATTCTAGTAACTATGGTCTTGTTTAGAAGCTTGTGTCTAACACACTGAATACTTCCAGGGCATTGTCTTAGACAAATGGTAAGAAGGACAATTTCTTATGTCCCATGTCAGACTCTTCAGATTCCATCTTGCTGTTTTTCTTCTACACTGCACAGAGATTGGGCTTGAAGTTCCATTTCCAATTTTGGCTGCCTTTCTCTTCTGCTTCTTGGCCAGTGGTTCCTGAAAGGCAAGCTGACTTTAGCTTGTTTGGGAAGTTTATATCATCTCAAATCTTTCACTTTTGGTTTTGGTGGATCAGGTTTCACTTTGCTTAACTAATCCTCTCTCCAAAAACCAGAAACATAATTTCTGAAGTCTGATTGTATCTTTTAATAATCATTCCTGCGAGTGAATGGAGTTAAAAAGGGGGGTTAAAGAATGCAAGAAAATGCAATCTTTAATAAAGTGTCAATACCTCTGCTATAATTTCCCAGTCTGATGGGAATAAGAGAAATTCTATGAAATTTATGCAAGTGAGGGCACTTTGACCATACCATCAAACTGCTTGATCAGACTGAATATGTTACTCAGATAGAAGAAATTATATCCGGATACCATATCACATATTGCTTTCCCTTTGTCCCGATTGCTTCCAGAATCCCACTCCCCAAGGTGGAAACCCCAATAGTGCATATCCACTGCAGTATTCTGGCATCTGTGTTTGTGGCATAGTTACACAGAGCAATAAGTAGATTCTGGTGTTGTCATTAAGATGGCATTAAAATCTAATCTCAAACTGCTTATGCTGTATTTGTTGTACTGTCTGTATTGTTGCCAAGCATCCTCCTTTGCCTGTGCTCATTAAAGTGTTAATATCAGAGAATGGCAAGCTGCTTATATGGGCCCCTGGTGAAAAGACACACATATAATCCATACTTGGGAGTGAGGGGCAGGAAGGAGAAGAGGGAATTTTTTAAACTGTCATTTAGTATTGATGGGAGTTGTGCCTGCATTTCCCTTTACCCTGTTCCACACAGCAAACAGCCTGGTGTAGGAGAGCATCGTCCCCTGGAATCACACAGGACTTTGATTTGAAAACTTTGAACTTTTGCCACAGAGTAGTAATGAAATGTAAAAAAGCAGGGAACAAAAAAAGTTCCAAATTCTGGGAAATAATATATAAGGGCAGAGAGCTCCTTAATTTAACATACAAATGCATAACACTTCACAGGCTGGTAGCTCAAGCTGGACAAGTTCTGACTACAGATAAGCTGCATATTTTTAGTGCTGGAGAGTTCACCTGAGGATATGGCAGATTCTCTACCACCCAAAGTCTGTAAAACCCACAGTCTCACTCTACTGAAGGTAGGACTGTAACGCTTCACCTTGTTTTATGCAAAGTCACACTTGCAAAGGCTCCTTCAGTCTTTAAAGTATGTCTACAATCTATGGCTACCATGAATCTAAAATATTAGATGCAACCTTTTACTTACTTCTGCCCTGGTTTACCTTTATGTGAAATTCAGCTTTTCAGTTTTCAGTGGCTATGAGGAGTGCTTAAAAAATTGAAGGTCCCCAAGTTCCACTGATCAGAGGTCTCGTGGCCAGTGATGGAGCCTCTAAGTTGGCAAAACAAAAATGAAGAGGCAGTTTCTGCTCTCCTCCTCCCTGCTGGAGTCAGCAGCAGACTTCCAGGCTCACAAATGGCTGTGAATTTCCCTTGAGTGGACTCTAGGACCAACAAGTTTTCCAAGTCTTTGACAAGCCATGTGGTTGATCAGTCAAACATACTGCATATTAGAGGACATCAAAGGAAACACAGCTTTGCAGACCAGAAAACAAATGCACTGCAGATATTGTCCTACATAAATTACAAACATATTTGATATCTGAAAGTAGAGGGGTAGCTTGTGAATGTGCTGTTGGGGAAAAGACCATCACTATGGAGAGAAGCCACTGTTCCTGCCAGCTGGATGGACCCCAATGCTACCTGCCTTTCTGTCTTCCTCTGGGCTCTGTAGCATCTCAGAACTTGACTGAACTCCAGCTTCAGCAATGACAGTTTTCAGGTGGTGCAACACTGAGTTGGTGTATGAAGCTCAGGTCTGACTTGAATATTGTGACAGTTTGGGGCACCACAATACAAGAAAGCCATTAGAGAGTGTCCAAAGGAGGGCAATGAAGATGGTGAAGGGCCTTGAGGGGAAGTTGTATGAGGAGCAGCTGAGGGCACTTGGCCTGTTCAGCCTGGAGAGGAGGAGACTGAGGGGAGAACTCATTGCAGTTACAACTTCCTCATGAGGGGAAGAGAAGGGAAAGGCACTGATCTCTTCTCTATGGTGACCTGTGACAGGACACAAGGGAACGGCCTGAAGTTGTGTCAGAGGATGATTATGTTGGATATTAATAAAAAGTTCTTCCATCAGAGAGTGGTTGAAAACTGAAACAGTCTCTCCAGGGCAGTGGTCACCGCACCAAGCCTGAGAGAGCTCAGAAAGCATTTGGGTGATACTCTTGGGAACATGGTGTGACCCTTGGGGATGGTCCTGTGCAGGGCCAGGAGTTGGACTTGATGATCCTTGTGGGTCCCTTCCAACTCAACCTGTTCTGTGATTCTGTGAATCCATGGGATAAAGAGGTTTAATAATCATTGATTGCAGATGTTCAGTCACTATCAGAGGCACCCGATTCAATGGGACATGTTTCCATATACTTGGGCAATGGTATCACAGGAGGAATAAAGCAATCTATCATGGGCAAATGCCTCATCATTCAGCACATTAAACTGCAATGAAAGCCTAAGTAGTATATCTAATGAACATCACTAAGCCATACAAAGAAAAGGTTTTTAACTCCCCAGAGGGTTCTGCCTATGAATCAAGAGCTCAGGTAGTGAATGGTGCTTAAATAAATACTGCATCCAAGCCATGGATTTCTTATGTTTGTTAAAGATCTTAGCAATCATCGAGAAGCTTTTTATTTTTGTGCCACCCTAGGGAAACTACAAAATGTGTTGGCATTTTCACTGCCTTGCAAACAACTTTCTTTGAACAATTCAGGCAGCAAGAGAATAGCAAGAGGGGGAAAGACTGATGCGACAAGCCAAGCCCAGATAGAATAACCCACCCTGAGACTTTGTACTGGAACTCACTGAGTTTTGCCAGACTTCAGACAGAGCCAGTCTGGAGCTCACTGCTGCCAAGATTTCCACAGTGATCCCACATCCAATCATTTGGTACGTGAAATTTATGAGGATTTGCATTTAGCAGGATGCAGTGACTCACATCAGAGGTATTGATTCAGGTGAAGTCAGGCCATTAGCACAGTTACATCTGAAAAGGAATCTTCCAAATGCTTTGCAAATCTTACTGTTGAAAAGTTCAAATAGAAGCTTTTTCTTGTAATTAAAGCTGCTTTTTTCGGTTTGTTTTTGTTTCTCATTTCCTGGAGACTAGAAAAACAGATTATTGTATTCCTGTTTGCAACAAGTCTACATACCTGAAGCTTGTTGAAGAGTTTCTTATGAAACTTGCTAAACTTAAATAAAACTGAACTCACTGGTCTTTCTGCCCTGGCCATGTTTTCCACATCTCAAGTAGTTCTCCTCTGGACTTTTCCTGCACATGTTTACTGAGCAGTCACATTAAAAACAGAATACAACATGGCATCTGAAGTCTTTCTAGTGACAGAGGAAGAACTGTTGCACATTTGAAGGTTATATACCTACTTTTTCTTGTATGGTGGTGGTTTCTCTTTTTTCACAAGTAATTCACCTCTGCATGTACTGTGATAGCACACTTTGCTACAGAGATACTATTAGCAAATTTTGGTGTTTTGTATAAGGCAAAGTTTCTGGCCTTGCACTTGTCCCTGGTGAATTTCAGATTCACCTTTCCCACCCCAAGCACGTTATACAATTTCTCCAAATAAATCTGAATTCAAACCCTGTCCTGTGCTTACAGTGAGCTTTATTCCATCTGAAAATTTAATAACCATACCCTCTTTTCTCTCATCTAATTCATTAATGGAAGCATATGCCAGTATTGAATCCAGAAGAGGCCTGGCTGAACTCCATTTCTACTTCCTTCCACTCTGACAAAGCACCACCAATAACCCTTCTGATAGGTTATCAAACCAGCTTTTCACCCAATCGATCACAGTCTCATCTAGATTGGGCTGCTGGGGCTCACTTATGAGAATGTCACATGAAACCCTTTTGAAAACATTAGTGAGGGTAAGATTTGTGACAGCTACTTCTCCTTTATTGTTAAAGCCTGTTACATTGCTAAAAGTGGAGATTAGATCAGGTCAACACAATTTATTCTTGACAAATCCACACGGGCTACTTGTCCTTGCTGCTACATGAAGCAGCTGCTTCATGTTTCAAGATGTGACTTGTTATCTTCCAAGTGCTTATGAAATGTGCATTTGTTCCAGAATTTGCGCAAGGCTCGAAGGCAGGTGAGGATCATTTCACATCCCTCGTTACCGAGAAGATACTGTCTTTAATGCAACAGTCACTTGCTGCTTCAGCCTTGGGGTAAGGATTGACGGCTGGTGGGCAGCAAGGACTCCAACGAAGTCCTGTAGAACACAAGCACATCCAGGCTGGAAGGATTTGGTATGGTCTGCTCCATGTCATAGCCAGCCCTGATGTGCTCTGGGTGGCCCCATGGTGGGAGTGGAGGGCTATAGTTGCTCTTGAAGTTTAGGAAATGCAGCTCAGAAACATGGGATAACAATTTCCATTTCCCTACTTGGCTGCTGTGAAGAGAACTTCAGTCTGGTCCTGGCTCAGGGAAAAGGCAGGCACTGGGAGGGGGATGAGACACAAGTCTTGAGGTACCTAACCTACTTTGGTCTTGTCGTGTCAGCTGGGAGCTCTCCTTGACTTTTCTTTCTGCATTCTATTTTCAAATGGATGTCCTTAATCCTATTTCTCAGAATAAGAATGGGCCTGAGCAGCATGAAATTTCTAAGAAGACAGCAGGAGACTGAGAGTTTTGATCCTGCAGTAACAAGCTTCAGTAGCTCACAGCATGAGTGTGTGTGTATTCCCTGGGCAGCTGTGTCATCTGGAGGATATCTGCACCCTTCCACTGGTAAGAAGGGTGGATCAGATCAGTTCAGACATCTTCTTTTGATCTAGATGAAAGGAGGATTCCTTTTTGTTCTCAACACTAGTGCTGCCTGTTAGGAGAATGTCCCTTTGCATTGGTCTGTATGTTCACAGAAAGAATAGGCAAAAAAGAGTTAGCTTACATGGACTAAATATCTGCCAGGCTGATTGCTCCTGCATCATTTTGGCATATAAAATACTGTTGCACTTCAGCTGTTTCTAAACATCCACGCGTTGGTAACTGCATGGTTCTGTGTCTGGTTACTATTTGCAAAGTTTCGTTTTCAGGTGTAAAGCAGGCCTTACTCAGACTGAATGGCTGTGGTTTGTTCCTAGAGCGCTAATGAACCTAAACTACCCCTTATTCCTAACTTTTTTTTTCAGACTGTGAGGTTCAAGCACTTTGATTTCCTCATCTAGCGTTTGGTGGTGTCAGGGTTTGCACAACTAGGAAATGTATACGGGACTGAGAGGCAGAGCTTCTCTGTAGACTCTTTCTGAGCTGATGTCTATTAAAAGGCTGCCTGCCCTTCCAAGGAGTTAGACTTGATGACCCTGCTTGTTCCTTCCAGTTCTGTGCTCTTAGTTGTCTCTTTGCTTATTAGACTGTGTTGCTCATTGGGAACAAGCTAAACTTATGCTCTGTGTATCAAGACCTTGTCTGTTTGAAATGTTATTTTTTTCTTTAACTTTTTGTTCTTTCATTTGTATTGTACAGGCTGACACCAGTTCTGCACAGTTCTGACACGTTCTGCACTGTCATATAAACTGGGATTTTTTTGTTTTGTTTTGTTTGTTTGCTTCCTAGAATTTTTTTTTTTATGACTGAATGAAACTAGAAAAGAAACTAAAAGAAGTTATGCACTTCCATGGGTATGTGTGTTATGGATTCTGCATCCTCATTCAGCAGAGCCATTAGGCAAATGCCCTGTACAGATCCCAGTTCCTTGCCCTGTTTTAATATTCAAAGCACTTTGCAGACTCTTCTGGATGTCATTGTGTCCGTGCCAGACCTTCAGAGAGAAAGGATAATAATGGTCTGGCATTATACAGAAAAACTAACATTTCCTTTATTTGAATTAGGTAGATTGTCACTTGAAATGTCTTGCATTTCAGACTGGTAGAAAGAGCCTAAGTTAAAATGGTCTTTCTGTCTAGAGAACAGCATATAGGATATTCTACAATTAATTTGCAAAATAAAACGTTCTTTTTAGTTGCAAAAGTCTTTACTTTCTCCTTCCCAAATAAATTTAAATAAGAAGAGTACTTTATTTCATAATTATCAAAAGTTTGCCTGTAACTTTTCTCATTGCAAACAATAGCAACAAATCTGCATTTTTTTTCTGTGAGCACTGCATGTTTCATATGTTGGCAAAATATAGTTTGTTGTTGCAGAAAAAGATGCAGATTTTTTTATCTAGTCCCCTAAATAAAAAAAGGGTGGCTGCAGACATGAATTTAAGTTTTCAGAGCTGGAGCTGTTGAGCTGCAGCTTCACTTGGGAATCTGCAAAGACTTATTTCCAGGATAGATTGCAGACATCAGTCTCTAGCACTGGTTGCAAAAATCTCCTTAGGCAAATGGTCTCAAGCCATTCCCAGTGAGAGCCCTTCCATGTGACAGTAGTGCTGCACATTGCCAGCCTTGGTGCTTCTTGGAGAAGAAACAAGGAGCAGAGGGACTCTAGAGCAAAGCTTTTCTCCAGAAGGATTCCTAGCAGGCCCAGTGATTTAGAGCTGATGGATGTTTCCTTGAAGAGGATGCTCTAAGATACAAATGGTACCCTGGGTAGGGTTGCTTATATATTTTATGAAAACACTTGTCACCAGCCTTCTACAGGCAGCTCCTAACAAAGAGGTCTTGGCCTGACCCCACAGCTGGGGAACTGTTACAGTGAGGGGCTGCAGTAAGCTGTATTTAAATTTCATCATTATCTACCACAAAGAAATCAACCATCTCAGCTATGGATTCCTGCCCTTCACTTCAATCTGCAGGTCTAAAACAAGTTTCAAACATTGAGGCCAAACTTTCGGAAGTGTTATGGGTGTATTAATTGCACTCTGTGCTGCTCACTGGCCACTTCTGTATATGATAGTCCATGCCTATGAGCCTCTGTTCAGTGAATATGGATGAACCTTTCTATATTAACATTGTACAGAGAATTATTTCTTCAATTTTAGGCAACAAAATGGTTTTAAAAGAAAGAGAACAGGTTTAGATCAGATGTTAGGAAGAAATTCTTTACTCAGAAGGTGTTGAGGCACTGAAACAGGTTGCCCAGAGAAGCTTTGGATGCCCCATTCCTGGAATAGTTCAAGATGAGGTTGGATGGGGCTTTGAGCAACCTGGTCTAGTGGAAGGTGTCCCTGCCTATGAAAGAGGAGCTGGGACAAGATGATCTTTAAGGTCCCTTCCAATCCAAATCATTCTGCAGTTCTATGATTCTATATAGGCACCTTCTACCTCTTGCCCATGCTGCAGCCCCCCTCCTGCTCCTGGCCATGTTTCTTCTCTGTCCATTCCATGAGTCAGCTTGAAAGCTTTTCTCCTCCAGGCATGTGTAGTTATTCTAAGGAAGGCCCAAGTTTCTCCTATTTTGATGCTTTTACCTGGACAGATTGTTGTATCCACAGCAAAAGGAAATCACATGAGCTGTCTTCTTACTCCTCAGCACACCCTTTGAAAGGAAAACACATGAACAACACATGAAACATACATGACCGGTCTTGCTGATTTTTTCTCAGTGAGAAATCCTGAATACCTTCTTCTTTTACAGATCCTCCACTCCAGCAGTTTTTCTTTGCTCTAAAATAGCATTTGTTTTTCAATTAAAATCAAATAATTTTGAGCTAATATGTTAATTAAAACTAAACACGTTTGGGGGTGAATTACAAGTCTCTGTAGGATAAAGGATGCTCCAGTAATACTAAAGAGGAGAGGTGCAGACTCATCGAGTATGAAAGTGCAAACTAGATCTGTAGTGAAGTCTGCTTTAGTTCCACTTGATTCTGTACAACTGCAGCAATTTACTGCACTTGACCTTTATCATGAGATTTAGAAAGGAAATGTTTGATATTCTACTCTATTTTCAGGAAACCTAGGAGACAGATAAGTAATACTGCTGCCTTTTCCAGATTGTTCCCTGAATAATTTCCTTGATACACGGTCAGAATTCAGAGACCTTGCTTTCTTGCTCAACAGTCTCTAAGGAAGAGAGAACCTGCCACTGAACACAGTAAATCCTGACATCACAAGCCCATTGACTCCTGTTTTCAAATTCTTCCTAAAATCCTGTAAGAGTTATTCTGAAAATCAGCACAATTTTTTTTTTAAGGGAAAAATCTATGAAGCTTGTTAAAATAGGAAATCTGCCTACTCTGGAGGTTAACATTCTGGCTTTGTTTCCTCTCTAGTTTTTATGACTTGAGAATCAGCTCTAAATTTCACATGAAATTATGTCTCAGGAGTCCCATCAAAACCAACCACAGCATCTACAGTAAAGAAAGGGATCTTTTCTGTGCTGTTCACTGGTGGGCAGTGCTGACTATATAGGAAGTCGTCACAGGTTATTCTGGCACCCAGAATTCTTTCAATAATGGAAGAGAAGGACACTGATTTATTTTTTGCCATGTTCATTTTACTCTATAATTTCAATATAAACCTCTAGATATCTGCACAGAGCCTTCCAGTATTCTTTCTGCCTTTTTAAAGGGAGAGTAGGAATTGTATTTCCAATTCCCATCAGAGGTTTAAGCCCTGAGCTTTGCAGGACCATCACTATATGAGAACACTATAAAATATTTACACAGTATCTATCCATAAACCACTGGATGAGGCTCCTATACTGGAAACCTACTAGGAGAATGCTGCAAACCTGCACATATCATGTTTTAGGCAATGACTCAGAACTAGGGTGTGATGATGAACACTAAGGGGAACAGACTGGGGTTTGGGAAGGAGCCTTTTGAAGGTAGCAGCTGAGTTGCGTTCATGCAGTTAAGTATGAATGCCATAATCCACTCCATGGTATTGGCCACTTTGTATGGTCAATACTGATCTTTCCTGCAGAATAACATCTCTCATTATTAATGAAGAATGTATGCTTTCTCTTTAACATTCTCACTCACTTCCTGTTGAGTGGTATTTACTGAGTAAAGCACAAGTGCACTTCTTTTTTCCATTATTATTTTGGGTCTTGTATTTCATTCTTTGTCTACTTTCCTACTACGTGAATCCATGAGTCAAAGTGAAATCAATCCTAACCCAGGCAGTGGAGTTTCAGACCTGAGTCTGTTGCACCTATTGAAGGGTGCTAATTTTTGTACACAAATAGGTTTTCCAAAATGGTGTCCAAAATGAAAATGAGATTTCACAACACCAGGTGTCCTTGTGTCTCTGTATTACTGCCTTTTTTTGCTCCTGATGCAAGTGAATTTTATGCAGTGTTCAGTACATAAAATACTGTTGATGCATAAACTCACCACGGATAACAGTGCTAGAGATAGCAGCAGGGATCAGGAGCTACAGAGCTCTTGTGTGGAGAAATTCTATAAATGAAGAAGTGCCATGAAAATGCAAGCCATGAATACGTTGCAGCCTCCTCAGCTTTCAGAGCTGTCAAAGGTCTCAGTAAAGGTTATTGCATCGGTCACATGCTTTTTTCATGCCACGTTGACAGAACAGAAAGAAGACATAGAGTGACTGATAAACTCCTTTGGTCCAGGGTTTGTTCAGTCATTCACATGTGGAAAATAAATTGCATACAGGAGTATTTTTTGCCACCTTTATAGTGAATTATTACAAAAGTAAGTATTCTGGGGCACTGTGTATCTGCTTCAATAACTGAAGAGATAAACAAACACTTGCCTCCAGAAATTAAAATCAACGTAGTACAAGGCTGTGGTCAATGAGTATTCACATTCATGCTTGTCTGCCTGGGCTAATGCCAAAGGATTTGAAAAAAAAGTAAGTGGAGAGAAGACATCAGATTGCAGAGATGGGATTGTTGTTAAGTCTCTGTTTACTGGACCAAGGCTTGAAAAGTCATCAGGTAACTTGCTGAAGAACAAGTCCAGCACAGCAAGGGTCACAGGATGCTTGTCTTTACTAAGGGAGAGGAGTGATATGCTTAATCAGACACAGAGGAAGACAGGGCAATGATATTATGCAGGCTGCTTGATTTAGCTGCTGTTCATTCACCCATCAAAGGTGTCTCAGGCTAGACTAGATTCTGTATGCTAGCCCACAGTAGCATCTCATTCCCTATAGATTTTTCTGGCTGCTGACTGTTTTTATCCACATCTCTAGAACAACAACAAAAGGGAGCAAAGTCAATAAGATTGTGTGCAAGTTATAAGCTTAAATCCTTTGGGTTAGCAGCAGTAGTTTCTATCCCTTTTTAAAATTTTTTTATATATCTTTTTTTTATATATAATGACTGTGGAAGTTGTCCGGAAGCACCAGAAAGTGTTTTCAGAAAAGATTGCTTTTATCTGGTTGGCAGTCTTCTATTTATAGTTAGCAAATATTTCCATGGTTCAGGTTTATGAGCACACTGTAGGCTTTGGTATCATGACTTAAGCTTAAGCCAGTTATAGCCATGCAGTGGGTTGTACGTGAGGCTTTTTTGCTGGGAAAAGCAATAGAGGGTGCAGCACTTACATTGATTTCAAAAATTCAGAGATGCTAGCCACAGAGTCCAATAATGAAGAAAAAATTGTGTAACACCTTAAAAAGTCAAGCTTAATAATTTGATTTGTCAATGAGTAATAAAAAATACAGACATAAGGGAGCCAAAAGCTATGAGTCCTTTTGCTTCAATATATTCAATTATAATTATGAGGAAAGAGATCCCAATCAGAAAGTCAACAGTCTGCATCTCAAACTGTGAGTCCTTGCTGACTCTAATAATTGATGAAGATGCAGCTATCATTGTGCTCTCTCCCGTGGGATACTTTACCCAGAGTACCAAAATACTGTTGGACAGATCTGGAGCACAATTGACATTGTTATTTCTTGGATGCAAAGTGATACTATACTTGTGTAACAGTCAAACTTCTAGGGGGAGAAAAAATAAAACAGTGAAGTGCCCTAAAACTTAAGCAATGTGGAAGAGATCTTTTTCAAAGCTGAGGCAAGACTAATGTGAGCTTTCAATGTTTCTCATTCAGAATTGCAGGGGTTTGCACTCTAGCCTTAGTAATGCATTGAATATCTTTTCCCAGACAGGTTAACCTCTGTCAACATCTTCTGTCTTTCAGATCAGTCCGTCATTTACTATGTGGGAACTGTCAGAATTATGCCTTGTACCCCAAGACACAGCACATACGGGAGGGAATTTGAACAATCAAATACAGAGAATGTCATTGACAATTCATAGGAGTCTTGATCTGAGATGGATTAAAAAATCCTTTCAGAGTAGGCAATAAGTGAAAATAAGGAGAATTATGCCAGTGTTTGAAATGTGTATTTTTCACATGCCTTGCACTCTCTCTAATGTGCCCACTTCTTTGGGAAACAGGGCTATTTATTGGAGTTGAAATAAACCCAAAATACAGAGGCTTAGTAATAATTGCAGGAAACTTTTTTAGGGGCAGATACATAAAGCTCATGGGGGCTTGCAAAGGCAAGACACAGTGTACCACAGCCTGTGGTTAATGTGGGGTTTATTTAAGAACCAAGGAGACGTGAGACATGAGTTTTTAGCCTACTTGATTACCTCAGACTCATGCACATGTTTTGTCACACGGTGTTTCCATTCATCAAGATTCATTTCCCTTCCCTCTAGGGATGTTGCTGTTGGCCTGGGATATTTGGGAAGAAACCTGTCAGTCTGCTCTGTGCTGGTGCTCACACATGCCACCCTTGGGTGTTACTGGTGATGTCCCTGGGTGTCCCCTTGTTCTTGTGTATCTGTCCCATCTCCAAGACCTCCCTGCCCTTTCATTGTCTTTTCTCCAGTCAGGATCTTCATCTTCTTTCCAGGACCCAAAATTCTTCTCAAAATCACTTATTCTTTTCAAGTGTAAGTCTTCTTTCCACACTGAGAGCCCTCAGTTGTCCCCATCTGAATGGTCTAGACACAGATCCACAGTAAGTGATCAGCCTCCTCTCTGATGTTCCTTTTTCATATTCCTTTACTGATAAGAGGATTAAGGTTGTGCCATTTCTGTTCAGACCAGAACTTATACAAATTTACAGCCAACCTCTGCCATTGCAGTTAACAAATAACAGGCTACTGCTTGAAAGTTCCGTTTGATTACAGACATTTCCTGCAAACACAGTATCATGGAATTGTTTGGATTGGAAGCGACCTTATTATAGTTCATCTAGATCCAACCCCCCTGCTATGGGCAGGGACACCTTACACTAGACAGGCTTGCTCAGAACCCCATCCAACCTGGCCTTGAATGCTTTCAGGGATGGCTTTCACAATTTAATGTTTCTGTGGTTTTTTTGCTTAAAACCAGTTCATAATATGAAAAAAAAAAAAACCCAAACAACTATGAATCATTAGTTGAGAAGAGTAGTCACTTAGGATACTTAAGCAGTTGCCTCCAGAAAGCATCACTGGAGTCAGGTGTTACCATTTCTTAATTTTCTGTCTATGGCTTAATCATCACAGAATATGCTGAGTTGGAAGGGACCCACAAGAACCATTGAGCAGCCCTTAGCCCTGCACAGGACCATCCCCAAAGTCACACCACATACCTAAAAAGTGCCTCCACTTCTATCCTCTCATCTCAAAAACTGCTTAAATTTGAAACCTTCGTAAGTCCATCAGAGATCTTTCCAGAGCAAACAGACCTTACTCTTCTTAATTCCATATTTTTCTCCCTTGTTCTCATTTTAATTGTTGTAGACACAAATTATGATAGTTACTGTTTTGCCTGAAGCTCTGTTTTCAGCTGCAGAGCTCAGCTTTCTGGCTGTAACTCACTCACTTGTTGCTGGAAGGTTGAGCCCAGAGTAGGTCTTGTCCCACACTTGGAGAGTAAAAAACTGCAGCAAAATCAGAAGTCTTGCTGATTTTAACTATAAGCTCTTGCAAGCAGAACAGTGTAGCATCTCTTCAGTTTATTATTTCCATGTATAGAAGTCTTGAAAATGATTAATTAATAAGGATTTTCAAAGTATAGTGTAAAAAGTTTAGAATATCTTTAACTGTCAGGTTGTTGTGATGTTTGAGGGTGACACCTTTCTGGCACAGAGTGGTTGGACTCCGTTCCTTGTCCTCACTCTTCATTAGTAAGAGGGGCCAAATTGTGTGGTGTGAAAGTAAACATTTCAAAGTTCATAGCTCAGCAGCTGGTGAGTCACTCCCGAGCCAAGGGGAATGTCAATAAGAAGAGATGCACTGTGAGAGGTGATTAGTTTCCACAGAGAGGTTCAGTGATTCATTATCAGGTCTTGCTGCATTTTAATTGCAAAGGTTAGAAAACTGTGTCTTGACCTAGGGATTAATAAGGAAAATAACACATTTTTGATGTCTGCAATGTCTTAGCTGAAAATTTTGCTAAGATCTGCTTGTAGCCATTAGCTGTACATGTCTCTCATGTCTTTTATTCATATCTGTGCACTGGTATTTAGAAGATGAGTCCTGTGCATTGAAAAGCCATGGAAACAGAATAGAACAGTGGTCTCTGACCTAAAAAGATACTATCAATGTAGAGTAAGAAAAATGTAGGTAGCTAAGTATGTACAGGTGATGGGGAAGCATAAGCAGAAGAGAAACCAATACAGATCACATGGAAATCTCTGAAAGAGGCAAGGCTTTGAGAAGCAGTCATGGGGGTCATAAAAGGGTAACCTGAGAGGAGGTCAGATGAAATAAATGGAATTACACTGGCAGAGCTGAGAGAAGACTGACTATTCACTTATTTAGGTAAGAAAAGCAGTTTTGTGCTTTTACCAATAAGGGATAAGAACAGAGAATGGCACTCTCTGTCCTTGAGAAGTCAGTGAAAACAGAGAGGAGGAGAAAGAACTGCGTATTGTCCATTGAAGGAAAGCTTTCATTTTTTTAACTGAGCTAGTAGAGACAGATAGGGTTAAGATTATGCAAGATTTGCCCTCATTTCTGTTACTTGTAACTTTGCCAAACTTGAATTATCCTGGTTGATTTTTTTTCTTTCTGGGTGTGTGCCTAAAAGTGAAGGGTGTGTATGTGTCTCTCTGTGTTTTACTATTTCAGTCATTCTGAAAACTGAGAACCAAAGAAGGAAACTTTTCCATGTGAAAGAAGAGCCACCAGCTTTTTTTTTCCTCAAGAAGTTCTAATGCACAGAGTAGCTGAAAGTCCACTTGTTGATAATATTAATGCTACAGATGTGTCTTTTGCCTGGCTGGCATCAGATATCCAAGTTTCCAAATCTCGGAAAACACGGCAGAAGCGAAAGCTCTCAGGATATGGGCACTCTTACAGATGCTCCAGCATCTCACATCACCCCCTGCAGCTCCTGCAGCTCTGTTGAGCAGGACCATTGATCTATCACAGGACCTAAGGTCTTTCTGAGTGTCAAGAGCCACACTAATTATGTGAAGGTTCATCCAAATAAGTGTTAACATGCACAGTAGGCTCCAGACAGACCTAGGGGAGAGAAGAGGTGTCCAACAGTGAGGAGAGATGAACTCTTCTCTAGGCTTTATTGACTGATTGGCCAAAACTGCGTTTACTTCAGGGGAAGCTGGAAACCTGCATGCAGACATCTACACATAGGTACTTGAATTTGGAGTTGTACCCCATTTCTCTCACCTCTGGAGAACTGCAGATAAAGGGTGTCGATGGAAGAGGGTGTTGAGAAAAAATGAGTGCTAACAAGAGAAATCCTATTGTTTGTGTTCATGGCTGGTTTTGGTGCAGGCACAATGATGAAAGAGAAGAGATTCTGGCTAAAGTTGACAGTGGGGCAAGTGCAAGCTGAGAGTGAAAGCTAACAAACCTGAGCAAAGTCCAAAAAGCCCCAAATGACCTGGGGAAAGAGGGGTGGAAATGAAAGTCAGCTGGAGTGAATAGGGGACAAAGCAGATTAAAACAGAACTAGTAAGAGAGGATTTCTTTTTTTAGTTGCAGGAAACTATTTCCTGGTTAGAAGGATATGAGCAGCTTTTTATCCACAAGGAATGCAAAATAAGGCTCAAACCATGCCCTTGTATAACATGTAGCAGAATCAAATTCCAAGGTTAGAGAATATCTATGTCATAACCTCATTTCTTCAGAAAATGTGGGGCAGATGGGAAGAGAGTAACTTTCAGAATTGTTGTGGTTTTTATTTAAAAACACCCAGAAAACACAGTCAACAACAAAACAGTAAAAGAATTTACAAAACCTCTAGCACAGTCTCCATGGCCACCCACACACGGTGCTCCCAGCTGGCAATGCTCTTCTGCAGGGTTCCGGTATGGCTGAGGTTTGGGTCAGAGGCTGGGAAACAACACAGCACTGAGCAACTTATTCACTGCCTCTCCATCATGTTTACACCCAGAGTAAATCTTTGGCCCATCTACATTTGTTTCCAAACCTTTTTAAAAGAAATCAATCAGTTTCATTATCTAGCTATTCCAATACAGTGAGGTATAAGCAATGATTTTGCTGAATTACAGCAAATCTCATCTAATATTTCTACAAGCTTTGTAGTGCTTTCCCAAAATTCGACTCCAGATAGCTTTGCAGAATCATTATATTTCAGTGTTGCAGACTGTCTGTGTTTCTTTCTAAATGTAAGAAAATTACTGAGAAGTGCTTCAGCTTATGTTTTTAGGCTTGTGTTGTCACATAGATGAATTTTATAATTAGTATTTCGTAATGCCTAGGAGCCCCGGTCATGGATCAGGAACCCTTTTGCCTTAGCAGCTGTACAAACACAGGCACAATGAGCTCTCCATCCTTGTGGATAGCATCCTTCCCCTCTAATAGGATGCAGTTTTGTTGAAGTCAGGTCAAATTCTGTTGTCAGCTACCCTGGTGTATATCTAAAGCCACTTTCTTGTTATTTCAACAAAAACACAGCGTAAAGAGCAAGGGTTTTTTTCCTTCAAACTAAATGCCCTTCACCGGTGTAAAACTGCCTTCTACAGCAGAAACATATCACTGAGCTCTGCTGCTTAATCCGTCAGGCGCTGACAGTTAATACACTAAATGCCAGCAGTGCCAACTGGCAGCCTAGTCCTTGGGTAGATTAAACCAATTATTACTGTTCCCTGTCTTTCTGCTTCGTGCTGTCCCCTGGTTTCCCAGGTCTTTCTGTTTTCACACATGATTTTATATAAATGATTTTATATAAGTAGAGTTATGTTGTCTCTTTTTAAAAGAGAGACATGGGGATGCTCAGCACTGTTAGTGTTGTGCAGACTGACCAGAGGTTCTGGTGCACAGGAGACATTTGGAAGATGCCCTGAATGTGGCTTTGCGCCTCCCTTCCTCTTTCAAAATCTGATTGTGATACTAGGTTGTTTTTCTGGTTCTGTAGGCTGAACCACCCACCAGTTGGGTGTCTATGCATGAGGAGAGCACCCCAATATTTAAGATAATGTCTCTCAAGCAATCATATAGGCTCAGGAGATTATTCTCATTTGGATGCTCCTGCCTCTCTGTGTGTTCCCAGAGTCAAGTCCACCATGGTGCTGCTGAATGGGTACAGGGAAGCTTAAAAAGAGGTTGATTTCTTTGAAGGCCTTAGGTCTTCTTTCCTCCTGTGGAGTAGAAAAAGGGGTTTGTTTCCCAGTGAGCGACTGGAGAAGGCAATGCAGTCTGCCATGGTATGTGCACAGCACTGGACAGCCTCACTCTCTCCTCCTTATGATCCGTTCTCTGTAGATCTTCAGTGGGCAGAAGGAACTTCCTGGTTACACTTATAGATGGTTTAAATATTTTAATATCTGAACAAAACCAAAGCTGACAGAAGTATTCTGAGCCCTGAAAAATTATGGGTTTTATGGTAACTTCCATTGAATGGTACTGGGGCCCTGTTCCTTTCGCAAATAAAAGAACAATAGCAACACCAGAACTGTGCTTTGCTTTTAATGGGCAGACGAGCATTTTTTCACTGGATTGTACACAACCAGTTTATACAACATAAGATCCAGTATTAAACTATGTCTTCATTTCCTATCTTCAAGGCATGTATTCTGTAAGCACTCAGTTACAGAACATGTGGCTGAACTAGGGAGTATTAATGCCTTTATCAGAGATCTGATGTCTTTAGGCCTCAAGTAAATAGGTCCAGTCATGTTTGTAGGTACGTTTATCTGGAAAGACCAGGAAGGTTGCTCCTCCAGCTGTCCAACATGATGAACATCCAGAGCTTCCTGGGTACTGCCAAACTGAGTGTTTTTAACATTGATGAATCCCTGTGATTTAACATGAGTCATGCCAGGTCTTCCAGAAGCAGTAGCAAAAAACATTTTCCTGAAAAACCAGAACATGCATGAATATTCCACCTACACATGTGTTATGACTCTTTGCCATGCAAATAGAAAACTAAGAGCTCATGCCATACACAGATCTCTCAGAAGCATGAGAACTAATATTTGAGACTTCTGTAAACTTATTACCTTTTTTTACTGCCAAATAGTTTTATCAAATATTATCCAGTGGTTAGATCAAGGATTGGAGTCTTGTTTTAGAGCTGGTTCTAAGTACCATCAGCACTACAGCATGACCTCAGGATAAGTCATCTTAGCCCCTCCTTTTCCTAGATAAATACTATAATATATACTTCACCAATGCAATAAGCCCTGTTGTGATTTCATCTCTTTCATATACGTGGCAGCAAAATGAGTTAGGAACTGCCTGATTCAGGATTTTTCATCAAACACTAAGACTTCTCAAGAGAATGTACTACTTGGAACGGATATGTGTTTCACATATGTAGTATCTTATAGTCTTGCTATTGGGAGTAAAAACTGAACAACAAAGCTCATATGACAGAGAATCAGAGGACTCAGAAATCATGATGCACACTCTAAATTTCCAGTTTCTACTTGTCTGCTTTTTGTCTTAACCCATCTGTGGAAAAGGTGGCAGAGCAGTCAATGTCCTAGCTGAGCCCGCTAAATTGAGCTGTCATCCATTTAAGTTTACGCTGCAGTATATCATCACAGAATCATAGAATGGCTTGAGTTGGGAGGGACCTTAAAGAGCACCCCGTTCCAACTCTCCTGCCATGGGCAGGGGCACCTTCTAGTAGATCACGCTGCTCCAAGCCCTATCTAACCTGGCCTTGAACAGTTCCAAGGGTGGGGCATCCACAGCTTCTCTGGACAGCCTGTCCCAGTGCTTCACCAAACTCACCTGACTTGAAGAGCCCTGTATGAAGCCCTGTGTGCCACGACCTCTCCTCTCAGGGTGAGGTGATGATGTAATCCTGTGTCTGGGTTGCACAAAAGCTGCAGAACAAAGAAAAGTTAAGGAAGAAAACCGAGGGGGTGTTAAGTTTTGGTACTGAGCTGGCTGGTGACCTTCTCATCAGTAGTGTAATGACTCTGACAAGTAATTTGCAGCTGTTCATCAACATTTAAAGGTGAGAATTCAGTACAGAGCATCTGAAGGATTTCCTCCAGGTACAGTAATTAGAGCATAATTACGACAATTTACAGAGGAAGCATATACTGTTTTCTACCTGGGAACATAGAGATCTCTCCTCCCTGTGCTACACAACTTACCTGCATCCATCAATGCAGGGACCAGGCTTCACATTGTTATTTCTTTCCTATTTCTGACTAATTGTTTAAGACCTCTGCTGTGCAGAGCAATTTGGGGAAAATAGAAACAAAATAAACCTGGTAACAGGAGATTGGAATCTCTCAGACACTCCCATTGCCAGGTGCTGAGCATTTCCCTTTGATCTGTTTCAGTGGGCAAGAAGCGGCAAGTTTTCCACCTGTGCCAGCTTCAGGCCTCATCAAATCATTGGAGTTTACTGTTTCCTGTAAATATATATGAGTTTCCAAAGAAAATCCTATCAACAGTGTTAACAGCTAAAACTGGAAGAGCACTTCCTTCTTGTCAAGTATAGCTTCCTAAAACTTATTTTTTCTCCTCTGAAGTTGGATTTTTGCCCTAATTTCCTTCTCACGTGGCTCATCGTGTCTGCAGGTGACATTTGGTATGTCTTATGTATTGCTTTGGTCTTCATAATGCAGGACATGGGTGTATTACTATTCCCTTATCTACCTTTTCACTTGAAAAAGTAGTCACAGGTTTTCATTTTCCCTTCACCTCTCTTTCCTTTCACTTAAACTGTGTGAGCTAAGTCTCTTTATGATTCTTCCACATTTCATCCCTTGAAGGCCTTTCACCACCTGTGCTATGGATTCTGCTTTGTTTCAAGCTATTTTAAAACTTCACTACTTCAATTTCAATGAGTCTGAGCAAAACACTGGCACGGCAGACGTCATTAGCAAGATTAGATCAAAACTATCCTTTCATAAGAGGGTGTTGCAGACAGAAATATTCAGCTCCCTGTATTCTTTACAACAGGTACTACTTCAACATCATAAGAAAAAGTAATATATAATGATTTCTTTCTCCAGCATGTTGCTTTTTCAAATGTATAGCCCTGCCAGGCATTCTAAACAACATGCACAGAACATTATTGATTAGCATGTCATTAGTTTCACAAGAAGAGCCTGGGACTATGAGCGTGCTGTGGAGATGTTAATGACAGCGGTGAGCAGAATTAAGATGAAGATGGCCCGTACTCAAACATCATGCTCAGCAGCAGGGGAACAATTCAGGTGTACATCTGGTTATAAATGGGAGACTGTACTCAATAGGACACAGGATGGCAACCTGATTAAAATCTCTGTGTCAATCTCTGGAGTAGTTCTACTGAATTTAATGTACAGAGAAACAGGGAATCATTTAGGTTGGGAAGAACCTTTAAGATCATTGAGTCCAACCGTTGATCCAGCACTGCCAAGTTCAACACTAAACACATCCACAGGTCTTTTAAATATGCCAAGGGCTGGTGATTCCACCATTTCTCAGGCAGGTTGTTCCAATGCTTGACAACCTCCTTGGTGAAGAAATATCCCCTAATACCCAATCTAAACTTCCCCTGGTGCAACTTGAGGTCATTTCCTCTTGTTCTATTGATTGTTACTTGGAAGAAGAGGCTGACCCCCACCTGGCTAAAACCTCTTTTCAAGTAGTTGTAGAGAGCAAGAAAGTCCCCCCTGAGCCTCCTTTTCTCGAGGCTAAACACCCTCAGCTACTCCTCATCAGACTTGTGTTTCAGACCCATCCCCAGCTCTGTTGCCCTTCTTTGGTATCAGCAAAGATTGTCATTTGGTTGAAGGAACATTTTCCCAGTTCTGCTGCCTTCTGTCTCCTCACCCTTCCCTGTGCTTGTCTCTTCTAGGGCACACCTTCTCCTAACCAGATTATCTGCACTGCCTTCACTTCTCCTGCTTTGAAATATTCTGTAACACGGTAAACCAGAATGGTGGGGTATGTAGGATGCAGTAGAGAACACTACCCAGGCCAGGGAATAAGGCTGTATCAAAGAAAGAGAGTGCACCTGAGGAAACAGAAGTCCATTTATTCTCCCCTTGGCCCCAACCCTGCTCTCAAAAGCTACACACAGATCAAGGAGGTTAACATGGAGGAAAAAGCAGGAAAAAGAAAGTAGCAGTTCAAGGAAGTAATATTTTTTGCTTTTTCCAGGATGGCAACTGACTAAAATATTTCAGGGGTATCTAGAATGGAAAAGATGGTGTTATTTCAGATGTAGTCAAAGATAACAACTACATTTTGTGGTCTTTTGCATTAGTTTTGTAGTGATTTTATGTTCCTGAGAAGTGATGACAAGCACTAGATGTGGTGCTGCTCTGCTATAGGGCAGTTAGAGCATGTCAGCTGTCACAACTGAGGGAATTTATGCTGAGAAGCAGCAGCCCTTCTTGCTACCTAACATTTAACAAAAAAAAAACAAACAAAAAAAAAATCAAGGAAGATGATAAGTAGGCCTATTTAGAAGTCTGAGTGAACAGTGTGTATCTTTTACACAGGCCACTGAGAAGTTCTTATTAGGAACAGATTTAGTTCATGACTAATCTGAATCATGTTTAAACCATGACCTCACTTATTCATTAACTTCTACCTCAATCGGATGCACTGGAATGAGGGAAATGATCTGTGTGCTTTTTCTTCACATCAGTTGTTTATATCTGCCATCATCTTTTTCTATGAGAAATATCAAACCTCCAAACAAAAGCTAGTAGACCTAGAAAGAAACCCCAGCTGTAAATCTGAGTCTTGTGGGGCCACAGTACATTGCTTTCTCTGGCAGCATTTCTTTCCCTTTTAGGTGTAATCGTGCAGGAAGTTTAGCATGAAAAACAACAAAGGAAATTCTTATTGATTTATACAACATTGTAAAGGCATAACAGCAAAGCAAGAAGATATCCCTGAAGTGCCTTTTAAAGGATGTGCACTGCATAGCAACTGGATTTTGAAGTAAAGGTGTGGAAAAATAATTAATTCAAAGTTTGATTGTGATACCATGAAATAGAAATGCATAAAGAAAGAAAAAGTGGAAGAAAAAAGGTTATGCATGCATTCCAGTGTAAAAGCTTACTGCTGTGGAGAAAAGGAAGAAATCAGAAAGGTCATATCCACAAAAACAGGGTTTTATTATTGTTCATGAATTTACAGAAGTTTATATCCTTAAATCTCAACTGTGGAAGTTATTGACTTGCATAAAAATCCAAATTCATACTGCTAGATTTCAGATACTTACCTGAAACCACTGAATGTGTCTGTTTGGCAAACATTTTTTTTATAAAAAGACAGAACCTTCTCCAGAGTAATTTATCTCTGTCTGGAGGACTCTGGCTCTTCTCACTGGCTGCACAATCTGCTTAGAGAGAGGATTATTTTTTCCCCATGTTTTTCTACTTGTTGGATAGAGTCTGGTCCTCAGTATTACTCTGAATAATGGTTTTTCAGAGTTCACATGGTAATCCCAAATATAAGGACATTGTCTATGAACAGAAAATATTCATTGATAAACAAGGTGAAGTTGATTCATTTCAAGCCTTGATATAAAAATTGCTGAAATATAATACATACATATTGCCAGATTCTTAAAATCATGTATTTTCTAATGCAAATCATGCCACTGGAGTAAGTTATAAAGGAAAAAATAACTTTGATAATGCGATTGTCAATCTTTCAGATAAAACATTTAGCTTTATCAATTTGGCTTGATTCATGGTAATAACAGATGAATTAGAGAAGTACCGATTAAGAACCCTTGTGTTATTACAACTCTGCAGATGTCTGTGGGTCAAGAGCCAATGTTTGAATGGGACATTGTAGAGGAATGTGATGGAACCTGGGCATAGCACCAGTGAGGAGCAGCAGAGTCACACTGTGTTCCCAGTAGGCACTTTGTAGAGCAGGATCCCTGCTCTGGCAGCATCCTGATTATCATGTAAGAGCAAGAGGTGGATATCATCACTTGGAGGAAAGCTGGGAACAACTCTGTGTTTCACTTAGTCCCTTATTGTTAAGTTTGGTCAAAGGGCAGCAGAAACTGATTTTGCTTTAAGATACTAATGAGACAGCTAATAGGATGGAGCATAAATTATAAGTCTGCTTAAAGGAACTTGTTTCTAGTGTGTAGAGGAAAATTAAATGATCAAAGGGAGATCACTGAGAACAATGTGCTCAGCTTAGCTGCAGACAGGTAAATGTGCAAAAGGAAACCTGTGGTAGCCAAAAAGCAGCAATGAAATGAAGAGCAGTTGAAGATGGAAATACCGTTTGAGAAGGTTTTCTTAAAGAAAGAGCGTATATAGAAGAAAAAAATTCTATCCTGGCTAAAATTAAAAGGCAACAACCCTAAGTAGCAACCAGCTGAGTGCAGTTCTGCGTCAGAGGCAGGATGGAAAGAATGATCTGATCAGCATAAGATCTTAAGTTTAGCTGGGATCATTCTGAAAAATGAATGATAATCAGCCTTGTGCGATAAAACCTCTGTAAAGCATGCTTCTTAACACCATATCCAGCTTTTCTGGTGCACAGCTGAGAAGCTGCTTTCATTCCCACTTTCACAGGATAGTCACATGTTAAAACTAGCCAGTAAACACCACATCAAATGGGGAGCAGCACAAGACGCTCTTAATAATAGAACAATATTTTCACTCTCCTCAGCTATAAGTCAGCTAGTACAGAGACCTATTTCTGATAGCAGCATATGGCTGCTTGAAATAAATCACAAAGGCAGAGAGACCAGCTCAGGAAAACCAGTGATGAATAAAGACAAGTGAACAGAAGGACTTCAGTAAGTAAACCTTGCTAACTGCTTGCTTGGGTGGGATTGCTGAGTAAATCTCTCATCTGCCTTACTCTGGAAGTATCAAGGTTGCAGACACTGAGTTTTGGGAAATAAATTTAAAGTTCTCTTGAATGTGTTTAGAAGTGCTTCAGTTTTGTAAATCCTAATTTACTTATGTGTTTAACTAAATCAGCAGTGTCTCCTTGTGATCATCTACCTGTATCTCTGTTTGGTAGAAAGGTTTGGAGCACCCCTTACAGATCTGGCCTGGAGCAGGATCTTTAATCAAACAGATCAGTAGTTAAAGCACTCACGGAGGTTTGGGAGATTTAACTCCTTCTTCTGCCTAAGGGAAACACAGAACCAGAACTCCGAATCTAAGGAGAAAGCCTTAGGCTCTTGGTATGAGGATGTTCACAAAAGCATTGTGGAGTAGCTCCCCTCCTCTAATTTATTGAAGCAGTTTCACTTTGATTTAAATAGTGATAAATTCATTAGAGAGTGTGATTGTTTCACTTAATGATAAATCTGCCCTTGGGATGAAGAAGGGAAAACCTTTCCAGCCTTTGTTTCACTGAGCACCTAAGGGAGGAAACAGAAACTAATGAAATGTTGGAGGCAGGCAGTGTGAAGTTCTGTGTAGTCACTGGGTTCACATAATATTTTTTAGACTCTCAATCCCCAAATAGTCCAACTTCAATGTGAGATGCACACTGGTTCCAAAACAGCTTGTAGTATTTCATGGAACAAAACCCTTTGGGCAGATTGAGGGGAGGAGATGTGGATTAAATCAACACAAGCAGGGCAAGAGAACTGATCTTGAGAGTCTACCATGTGATTGTGAATAGTTTATTCATTGAATTTTTAAAAGAAAAACATCACTGTGGCTGCTGTAACTGTGCTTTATGAGGAACTAGGATTCAGAAAATACAGTTATAGAGTGCTTATGTTTCTTATGCTTTCTCCATGAAAGCCTCTTTGGTAACACTGGAAGAGGAATTGCTTATTTCTGGGTCCTCCCTGGGTTAGATATGATCTAGACACTCAGCCGCTCTGCTCTAATGCTTCAAAGCAAATACCTGTACACAGGATACACTGTTTGTAGTGAATTAAGTGCCTGGAGGAACTACTGTTTTTGTCTGGGGCATCATGGATAAAATAGGAGTAAAAGAAGGATTTTGCAGCTTCTGATTTTGAGGGCAGTCAATCTGAAATCTCGTTGACTCAAAGTAGAGTATATGCAAGCACAGAGCATATTGCTGGGAGTTACATGCATCTAATGTCCAACTAAATACAGGAATGTGTAGGTAGTTTGAAGGAAATGCCTGGTCCATTCCGTCCATCCCAGCACTCTGTGAACACCAGGAAAGATAAATCAATGCTGCCTTTAGATGAGATTGCAGAAGGATTGTTGTACAGATGTAGTTGGTCTGACACCTGTGTATGTAAATACATATGGCTACATCTGCAATGCAAAGGTACCAGTACCTGAAGGTTTTGTGTGCAAAAGAAGGACTCAGATGTTTTTGTTATCTTGAGCTCCTGCAGAAGGAAGGAATTACCTATTGGTAATATACAACTGGATGAGCCTGACAAAAGCTTCTAGTTAGTTATGGGTCTGGTGAGGCACACCTGAGCCATCAAAGAGATGATCACAGATTAGTATCTCTGATCTACAACCATGAGGTCTCAAACCCAGATCCACAAAGCAGTCAATAGATGTGCATAAACGGTCTGCTCTCCTCTGTCTTCTCTGGGAACTATAGACCACAACGGCAGGATACCTGAAGGCACGCTGGCCTGCTGAAGACTTGAAACATTTATTTCCCCTAAAAACAAAGTCAAAAGGTTTTTGATTCCCACCTTTCAAAGCAGACACTAAGATGGATCCTATCTAACTAATGGTGGGAGAATCAGCTTTAGGGGGCAACTTCAAAGAGGAAAAGAAAGGAAAAGGTAACCAAAAGGTAACCAAAGGATAAAACTTTTGTGTGGCCCAAAAGTCATTCTGGAGTAATTTCTGCCGCTGCAGTGTAACCTTCTGCACTCTCTTACAATACAATGTCAGTGCTAAATGTGCTTTTAGTGCTCTCTTACTTGTTTCTGCTGTAGGCTCAAGCCCACTAGATATGCAGGAGAAAATCTGACAAAACCAGACCTAATAACAAAACATGCAACTTTATTATAAAGTTTGATCTTTATAGAGTTTAATCTAATAGCAGCTAGAAAATGAATCTACTTAAAGTTCAAGAACTAAAGTCAGCTGCATTCAAGTTTGTGTGTTCCGCTGGGGTTTCTAATTTTTGCAATAACACAGTTGCATGATTTTTTTTTCGTCCTAACAAGAAATGAGTTCTTAGCCCTACCTTTGGGCATACAATTGATTTCTCACCATACTGAAGTCCCTATCAACCTGTGCTAATTGGCACCCTAAAGAGTCAAATTAAAGAGGGAGGAGGTTTATTCTGTCATGCCTGGAAGCAGTTTCCCCAGAATAAGACCAGACCATGCTGGCAGAGTAGTGTGGTAGAGACAGGCTTTACAATGCCTGTGCTGTACTTGTTCTGAAGAGCTACAAGGTGGGTCCACAGGGATTTGGTATATTACAATTTGCCCTGCCCTAAATCAGTTTCAAGGGATTATTGATCAGAATGTTAAAGTCATTAGCCTCAGCATTTAACTGAGGGTATGAAGTACATTGAAATTAACATCACCAGGTCAAAGATGCGTGTGAGACAGAAACCATTTCAGGAGCTCCCATGAGTTGATCCAAAAAAAGATAATATCTCTGCATTGAGTGCTTGGTTCCCACACGTCACACTATTTCTATATACAGTCATGTCTCCATGGCAAGCGGCTCTGAAATATTTTTTTAATTTTTTTTTTTTTACCAGGTCGGTAGCAAACTAATGGGAAGCCAGGAAGGTGAGAAGTTTTAAAGAAAAGTTATTTTAAAGAGAAGCTAGAAATTCTTATATCAGAGAGGCCAACAGGAGATAATTGGACGTAATTTTTCTTCTGCTCTTGACTTTGGGCTGACAAATAGTCATATACGATTGCTCCTGAAGATATATTTTAAAGTAATGAGTAGCAATGTGTCCTTCTGCACCTGCAATTTTCTAATACTCCAGGCACAAGGACAGTGTGGTTTAGGGCTCAGAAATTCCAATTAGCCCAAGAGAAGTAGAGGCCCAGCCCTATTCATTTGAAACCAAGGGGTAGGATTGAAATGTCAGAATTAATGATGGAAAGATGTGAATAATCGGCTCTGTGAGCTGGGACTCATCCAGATCCCTTAATATTTGGAGATTCTTTTAAGCCCTACAGCATGAGATTTAGCATCCTTTCTTAATATTTTGACAGGGTGAATTATTTTAATTAAAAATTTTAATCATCAATAAAAATAACTGTGGATGCTCTTGATATCTATGGAGATGTTCTGTCCCATTTAGAATTCTGCTATTTTTTTGGCCTCATCTCCATCTTATGGCAATTAATTACAGTTTAATCACATGGTGAGTTAGAAATTACATTCCTTTGATCTGCCTTTCATTGCTCACCTATTAATTTCTTTGAATAACTGTCTGGACTTATGAGAAAGGAAGAATCTTCTCCAGAGCATTCATTATCCTATATTCTTTTACCACATCCCGTCCTAGCCATCTGCTTTCTTAAATACATAATTGCAGCCTTTCTGAGATTAGAACTTAGAGTAGTCTGCAGTGTCCTTTGAAAAAATGGATCACTCATACTTGGAATCTTTTTCCCATAAACAGCAACTCCTGTTATGCTACATTTAGAAGTGAGCTACTACATATAATTGAATGCTACTTTACTTTAATCTTCATGGTTCTCACTCATCTGGGTCATTTAATTGGAAGGCATATAGGCATGCTGACTTATAGCAATGCTCAGGCTGAGATTCTCTTTGATTTGGACATCAGCTCTCATTGCCTGGTTCATCCTGCCTAATCTGATTGCTACAATTTTTTTTCACCTCAGGCTTCTCCAAGATCAGAAATATGAGCATCCTAATTATTTGTTTATATGTGTAGTGATCTTCTTTGACCTCTATTCCACGGCAGTGCCCCACCAAAATCCACTGAAAAAAACCAAACACTAAACAGATCAAATGATTTGTTTCCCTCGTTCCTGACTCTGCTCCCATATGACAGAGAAAACCTTAAGTAAACCCAGGAATTACTTTTAAAGCAAGTGTAAGGTCCATCACCTCATTTACACACACTTACAAGTGTTCAAGGCCAGTTTGGATGGGGCTCTGAGCAACCTGGTCTAGTGGGAGGTGTCCCTACCCACAGCAGGAGGACCTTCAAACCCAAACTATTCTATGATTCAAGTTCTGCTAGGTAGGGGAAAGTTGAAAAGTAGGTAGGTGTATTCCCAATAAAAAGATGCTGGTCTGTGCTGGCGTGGTGAGGTGTCACCAGCTAATTTGGGACTGTTAGTGGAATGACCGTGGTCCTGCAGCTATGGGATACTGAGCATCAGTGATCCGCTTTCCTTTGAAAGCAGATATTTGTGGGTCTGGGCTGTGCCTGCTCAGGGATCAAAAACATGAAAAGGAGATATTCATGGCTGCTCTCTCTTAAAAAGAGAGAGCTCTTCCACAGCCCTCCCAGGGCTCCTGTTAGAAGAAGAGCCATACTTCAGTCCTCAATTATGTAGCTATGAAGAACAGGATGTGCAGGTACACTAAGACAATTGGGAGTCTCAGACCTTGCTTAGTGAAATCAGGGTAGAGATAACTACCTATAAATATACTTGGAAGAAAAGAAAGGTAGCACCACAAAGGGAACAGAGGTATTTAAGCTAAGTAGTAACAGACATTAGTAAATAAATTTTGAGGGTTATAAGGATTGGGTTTTTTAACCAGTGAAAGTCCACACAAGTAACTTCCCCTGAAATGACCCAGAAGAGGATAGTAAGGAAGAAATTAAATCCTGCAGGGAGATAAAAATTGACAGACTCATCTTCTCTGTCCTTCTTCTTCTAAAAAAAAAACCAACAAAACAAAAACAAACAAACAAACAAAAAAAACCCAAACCAAACCCAATCTGCTTCTATGTGACTGAAACTTGGAAAGCTAGAACACGGATAATGAGGGGGGGACAGAAATGCTTGGAAGCTGTTTCAGTGGTAAAAATAGAAAGAAGAGCTAAAGGTTAAAAAAAAAAAAAAAGTTTGAAATGCATTTCTTTGGAAATATGACCTGCCCTCACAGCAGGGAGCAGAAAGGAATAGCTCAGCACCTGAGGTCGGAAAATGCAGAAGAAACACAACAAATGGCAAGTCCTTACATGTGGCACTTGCGTGGTTCTGTGCAGAGAGGGCAAGAGGAAAAGTCACATTGCACAGGAGCAGAGAGCAACTGATAGAAGCGGTGTTTGCACATCACCTCATTAACACCCGTGGGTTCTTGCCAGGTGCTGTCTTGTTTCAGGGCTGGGGAGAAGGGCTGGGCACAGCCCTGTCGCCACGGTGCTATTTTTATCCATACACAGATTTCTGACTGAGAAAGGACATCAGCTGGCAAAAAGTAGCACATCCCTTTGATCTCAGGAAAGACTCACAGCAGCTCTCCAGATTCAGGTGCAACAAGCAGCCCTTATCCTTGTTTTATTCCCCAAAACAGCTGCACAGTGGTGAAAATGCACAAAACATTAAAGACACCAAAAGCCCACTGTGTTGGGTTTTTTAGGGGTTTTTGTTGCTTTTTGCTTTTTCAGAGGAATTAATCACTTATAACTCCAACTTCAGATGTTAGAGTCTTGGTTTCTCAAACATACGTCTGAAATGTAAACAGAAAACAGACCAGTTCTGTTCTACATAAAGGAAAGAAGAAAAGAAAAGCCCATTTGAATGCCATTTTTCCAGATCTAACTCGGGCTGACAGTCACCACAGTCAATTATATGTTATACCAGAATCTCATTATTGCAAAATGTAGTTATCTCAAATAAAATTTTATTCAGCTACTATCCCCATAACTCTGCTCCCAGAAGAAGAAGCAAAACAAAACCATGCTTCGATATTATACACATAAACTAAATGCTTTGACATGAACCAGCACCTGCAGCAAGACGAGCTCACCTAATGCTGTCAGTGAAGCTGTGGGTGTAGATGAATATGTATGCACATGTTTGGGATCTTAGTCCTTCCCACCATTTAACATAATCTAGATTGTGGTGAGCTTCTCCTATAAACACTGCCTCCTAAGGCACGTATCTTTATTTTTAAAAGACACCACCCAGAAGAGCAAGCTGGCTGAAACTGGTAAGTCATTTGAGCTAAGAACGGATGAAGATAGAGAAAAACCGATTTAGAAAGAAAGAAAATGTTATTTTGCATTAAAATAGGATAAAGGGATAAAGTAAGCGTTGGAAATAGATGTTACAGATCAATATTGTTCTCCGTGCAAGGAGACATCTCAAATCTCCTAGCTGTCTGTCAGCCTTGACATGAGCTCATTATTGTGCAAAATTTTGGTTATTGTCTTCCTGTAATTGAAATGCATTGAAGACTCCTGTTTGAACGAGGTGTCAAGATCAGCTGTCAAAAACTGATAAAAAGGAGGTGAAATATCAGATAATCTGTGACTTCATTAATGTATGGTCTTCTTCAGGATGATGGCATTCTGTTCTTACCATCATATTGCTTTAGTTATCTGGTTGAGACAAAGGAAACAGTTAAAATATTTACTGATAAATAAGGGAAATCCATGCTGTATGTAGCTTCCAGAATACTATTTCTTTAGTACTGCACGTGGAAATTGGGATGTTAGTCTCTGAGCTTTCCTTAAGGATCTTGGCATATTAGTATCCATAAAGAGGCATGATGTAATAAAACCTTGTTGAAACAAATTATTCAAACAAAATGAAAAGAATATTCTGTTTGTTTATTTGCTGAGCCCCTGCTTGACTTTCCAGCTCAGTGGCTTGAGTAAAGTTGTCCTGTAAGTTATGGGCTTGTACCTAGTTGTATTATGCTAAATCAAAGAAATGGAATTAGACTTTCTAATATGAGAGTATCCTGACTTGTTTTGTTGGTTTGTTTTTCCTCTCTTCCTGGCTATGTCTGCTGCTTCTGAAGCAGCAGGAGTTATTCCAGACAGTAGGTGGGAAAGGATTGCTGTAGTGCTAGATTGTTGTAGTGACACTGCTCTTAAGATATGGTGCAGTCTTATCCATTTAGATTGATTGGTTTGAGTCAGTTAATAGATTCAGCTGCTCAGGTGGGTTTGACTGTTGAGGATGAGGAAATCCAGAAATGTGATTTTCTTTTAAAAATGAGGAAAAAAATAAAAATTGAGAGAAAGGTAGAAGTAAAAGATCCACGATAAACTCACTGTTGAGCTCCAGGCTTTTGGGAAGAGATGGTCAACAGGGAATAAGTCTATTTGGCAAGTTGTGAGTAGTACAGGACATTGTATCTTTCCTGCAGGGTGCAACTCCAATGCATGGTCCAACTGCAGAAACTTTTGGGAACAGAATAGCGGAGCAAGTAAAATAAAGTTAAATTTGCTGTTAACCAGCTCTCTGTTGGATGTGACCAAGGCTGAAGGAAAGGAAATCCTCCAAGCAGAGTGCTGGCTTTAAACATGCTGAGGAGAGCTACTGAAGAGCCGACAGGGGGAAAGAGATCCAGGCATGGGTATCTGTGGAAGTGTGGGTTGTTTGTTTTGGTGGTTGGCTTTGGTTTGTTGTTTGTGGGGGTTTTTGTGGCTCATTTGAATTTCCTGGAGTGATGATGGGACAACCACGGCAGAATGATTTTCAGAAGGAGCAGAAGTTGTGGGCAGGTACTTGGATGGTTGTACAGCCTGGTTGTGTCAGGAATGCTCATACAGTAACGGGGCAGAGGGATGGGTGGCATCCATAACAGACCATTCAAATGTTTTTATTGTGGAGGCATGTCCCACAAGAGGAAGATGACCAACGCTGCTCCCACGGAAAGCATCTGCTTACTTTTCCCGGGAGCCTAATGACTAAATTTTACATCCTGCTTGACTCACCTGAAGTCTTGACCTCTATGGAGTTTTTGTATACCCTTTATCTGGCTTGGCTGGTCCTGGGTGACCTCCTTGCTGTTGTGAACTCAGGTAACCTTTTCCACAGACCTTTCTACAGTTGTTGTTTCTTGGATTTGGCACACATCCTTCTAATCAAAGGCAATGTCAGTAGAACTTGCTGGAATGTCTGCAGTGGTTTAGACACAGTGAAATGTAGTGTGTGAAAAGAGAGACTTCAAAGGATGTTTGAACTGATGAGTGTTTTGAATGTTTAGTGATGTTACACTCCACAGAAATTACCAGAGATGAGGATGCATGGTAAGAGCTAGTGAAGGAAGCTAGAAGGTTTTGGGTGTCCTCCTGTGTGTTTGGGATGTCCATTAGTGAGCTGGGATGCTCTAGCAGTTCTAATCTTGCCTTGCACATTTCAACTGTCCTCTGGAGATCAGGCCTTTCCAGATAAGGTGCTCTTTAGCCCTGCCATCTCTTCTACCGGTATTTATTTACAGATTCATTAAGTACTATTTTCTATAGGTAGTTTAATTAGGGACTCCTCAGGTCTGATAAAAGATTGTATTAGAGTTTATATAATCCCTTCTTGGCTTATTTGTTTGCAGACTAATTCTACAGTCATGTTAATTTAATAAGACATATTTTAGTATTCTGCTCCACCTGTGTTTCTGTGATCCTAGTGGAAAGCTTTGCTGGGAAAATTGGCCAACCTGCAGGCAAAGGGACTGCCTCGACTCCCAGTTTTTCACACTTGTTTCAGACCTTCTGCAATTTCCTAATAAAACCAATCACTGGAATGGACTCCAAAATTGGAACGGTCTAGGCACTTCATAGGGATGGGGTCTAAGCTAAGCACTTGATTACTTTTTTATTACTTTTTTTTTTTTTTTTTACTGCGGATATACACTAGATTAGATTTGTGGGGTGAAATCTTGACATCTGAATGCTATTTATTTACTGTGGTAGTGGCAGATACCACTAGCTGTAGGGCCCCTAACTTGTTCTGGTATGTGAGTTATTCACACAGAGCTGAATGTGACACAAAACCTGCAGGAGCCCTGGTCTCCTCTGGGGTAACAGCTGGAGGCCAGCAGGGAAACCTCAGGCATCTCCAGTGCCATCAGACACCTTCAGGTAGGCAGCTGTATTCTGCCATGGGCAAGAACCTGAGTGATGTAAAAGTGCCCCACAGAAGAATCTAGTATTACAGCATATTTTAATTAAATTTGATAGTTTTTATTTAAGGCAGCATACACTGTGGAGAACAGTGCTTCTGATGTTTGGCACTGCTATGGTGACTAACAATCAAGACAGCTCTTCTGGAAACACTAAAATGTGTTAAACGTTGAGGTTTAAGTACTTTGACATAAGTAAAATGTGTTATGTTCCAGTACTTAAAGGGGGCTTACAGAAAGGAGGGAGAACAACTTTTTATATGGAGAGATAGTGATAGGACAAGGGAAAATTATTTTAAACTAAAAGAGGAAAGATTTAGATTAGGTATTAGGAAGAAGTTCTTTGCTGTGAGGGTGGTGAGGCACTGGAACAAGTTGCCCAGAGAAGTTGTGGGTGTCCCATCCCTGGAAGTGTTGGATGGGGTTCTGAGCAACTTGATCTAGTGAGCGGCATCCCTGCCCATGGCAGAGGTTTGGAACTAGATATTTAAGGTTCTTTCCAACCAAGTCATTCTATGATGATTCTGTGATTTTATGTTAGTCGACATTTCTGTGTATGCCTCTAATTTAAAATAACAAGCAGCCACATAATCAGAAGACTACGTAAAATTCCTTTTTTTATCTGAACTTTCAGAAAAGAAAAAAAAAACAAACATGTGGAAATGATATTAATAAGGCAGGGGAAGGAGCTGAAACCCTGTGAGGTTTGGTTTTTGGAAGGCTTTCCCCGGGCACTGTACTTTTAAATGCATTCTTGCATAAGCATCTTGTAACACAAGGTTGGGCTGCGTTGTCATGGAGACTTTCAGGTTACCTCATCATTTTGCTAGAAAAGACAAATTTCAGAGTGGATGTCATTGTACTAATTTAGTCACGAGACCAGACTTCCCCCTGGTGCTCTCCCTTCAGTCTCATCCTTGTTTATGCTAAATCTTGTTTATGCCATTGCAGGCATAAGAGTGGTTGCATGTTCTTTTATGAAGCTGTCTTCACATGAATCCACAGGGCACAGAGCAATAAATTAGTGTGAAGAGAGATTTATGGCCAAGCTGAGAAAAGCCTGAAGAAAGGCTTCAGTTTGAGGAGGGAAGAAATCTGCTCTGCCATCGTCAGAACCTGGTTGACTGTTTGTTCTGTCATGTGGCACTGACTGTCCAGAGCCTGGGGAAATAACATCTAGACACTGTATATGTGATGTCTAAGAGAAAACCTGAATAGCACTGTTGTTTCTCTCTGTGGTGATTCCACATTCAGAAGTCTGTCCAAAGGATCCCCAGCTGACATTGGAAAAGATGAATTTGAATGCATTTCGTTGCAAAATGATTTGTGTGCATTGTACTTTCTCTGATCTCTGCTTATACCTCTTCTTCAAATGGGATTTGCCCTGCAGTTACATGGCAAAATGGGTATTATTCCTGGTGTCTGCATGGTTGGCCTCAGGCAGCTGCCCATCCAGAATGGTTTAAATGAAAATCAATATCTCACTGTTGCAAGCAGCTTCCAAACAAGGTTTTTGCTCTGTCTTGCCTCTCCACTTTCCAACACCCCTCAGCTCAAGGCTGCCCTGACATCCACCACAACCTTCATTTTTGGGAAGACATCAATCCTTCCTCACTTCATCTCTTGCTTTCCCTCCTCCAGCCTCATACACTCTCAGACCTTCATGATGATCTTGCGCGTCTCTCTTTGTTTTGCCTGCCATCTCCCTTCTGCATGAAACCAGAGAGGTTATCAGATGCTGCTGGTATGTTAGACAGTTATGAAGAATTTGCAGGGATGCAAATGTGCCCCTCCCCAGGAGGTATGAGTAGGTGGAGGTGACAAATGACACGAAGCCCTCTCAAGGCTATTTCAGACAGACAATGTGGGAAGAAAATGGACCTCTGGTTGTCTGGGTTGCTGTGTCCTGTCTGATGTCCCTCAGATTTATTTCACCTTTGTAGGACATAAAGATTACGTGAAACCTATTTCAGGCTGCTGTCCTGAAAGGACTGTTTGTCCCTATGACTGCGCCCTTTTTTTTTTCCCTTTTTTTTTTATGCCTTCTTTATTTTTATTTTGTTTCTTTGTTTCTTTTTTTCCTGTCCTCACCCGGAGACAAATCAAAATGTTTCTGTGTTGTTGTAAATTGCCAGTGTTCATCCTCCTCATCCTGTCTTTCCAAGTCAATTATCTCAGGACTCTGAGCTAAGACACCCCCCCCCCCCCGTTTTATGGAGCAAGGGGTTTACACATTGGATTTTATCTACCTGGTGAAAAATATCTTTGCTTTCCCCTTCTGAATGATGCTTCCTTTCATGTTAAAAGATTGGAGGGGAACCAATAAAACCCCAGCTGATTGTAGGGAGATTAAAGGCTACAAAATGGTCAAAGGCTCCTCCCTTCCTTTTTTGCCTTCTAGTCTTCTCTTTCAAACATCTCCCCAAATGCTTCAGTCCTTCTTTTGATTGCTCCAGCATGTCAGACACACCGTGATGTAGAGGGAGGTTGGTACTGGCTGGGTTGGTTGTGATTGCTGCAGTTGGAGCAAGACCCAAATCTTCACTAGCCAGAGCTGCTGTTGGAAATAAGGGAAAATTTGCTTGCTAAAGGGATGATCCATTTTGTAAGTCTCCCTGTGATTCCTTCTTAGCTTCATCAGGGTGCTGGATGCATTGGAAACTCTGAGAGAAACATAATTCTTAACAGCAGAAGACCTTGTCATTCTTGAATCTTGAGTTGAGAATCTGACAGGAATAGACAAACTGATATTAAGTCTTCCAGGATCTGCTGCTGGTGTTCCCACACATAGTTTTCAACAGGTTTGAAATGGCAGCATATTCCTAGAGAAGCTCACATCCATAGGAAAGAGAGTCAGGTCTAAACTGTCACAATGACTGTTTTTGTAGATCATCTTGGCTTCTTCCAGCTTAGGTCAGTGGATACCTGTCAATTTACATTACCTGGGAATAGTTTCCAGAGAATGTTTTGTTCTGCTGAACAGCCCTATCCTATTTATCTTTACATCAGTGTTCAGCTTCAACAAATACAGTGAGGTAGGAAGAGAAGTATTTAATATCTGTCCTGACCTGCAAGTGTGTTGTGCTGTGCAGTAGTAAGAGCTCATAGAGAGGATGGATCCCTGCATTTCTTCTCAAGAGTAGCCCAGGAGTAACGAAAATACAGTGTTCTCTCAATAGTATGATGCAAAACCTTTTTTTTTTTGGTGGTATATGCAGGGATTTTTCAGCAGAAAGTGTTTCAGTTGCAGCTTTGCTGTGACATGTCTAAGGCAGTGGTTTACCCAAAGTCAAAGAACCAGGTATACATAAACAAAAAAGGACTGGTTATGGTCTCAGTCAAAATTCTAGGCAGGTTATTTAAGGCCTTTTGATATAATACAGCTGAAAAAGGTATCCTGATTTCAAATGTTTTGACTTTCAAATGTGTTGCAGGTGCTTAGTCCCACTAAGATGCTGCTCAGTCTCAGGAAAGCTAGGCTAGGCTAAGTGCTTGATGGTTATTTTAAGCAATCCTCTGCGTTTAGCAAGCTACCATAAATCTTACTTAGAAATGCCAGCATACACATTTGTAAAATATGGACACAATGGAGCAGACGGCAGCTTTTAAGAAGTGACAGAAAAGCCACCCCTTATGGCTCTTTACCTGGCCTTGTTGGTCTTCAAATGCAGTGCATTAGCCAAATTATCCTACTAATGCAAAGGGTGCTTGTGGAATAGGCAGAGATATTTCATAGCCCCTAACAACATTCCTCTACAAGCAGAGATAAAACCCCCCTAAAATGTATGAAATCCTGCAGTAATCTATTTCTTCAAGAGATCATTAAATCTCTTGTATGTAGTGATTGACTAGAATGTCCCAATTGCTTTTGCCTGCAAAAAGCTTAGAAGGGGTGGCTAAAATGATTTTGGTAATTGCCCACCCTGCTTGGCTCAGATGTGTGCGTATGTACCAGTTATATTTATCTGGCAGGTGTTCCTTTCCTCTCTGTCCTTTGGACTTGTTGTTCCCTGTGCTGTTACTCAATCAAGGCTTATGGAGAAAAGGAATAAATAAAAGAAATGAGTAAGACACTTAAGCAGTCTGTACCAGCACAGCAGCATGGAAGGTACACAAGGCTCCCTGAAAATCTGACCCCTTCTTCAGATGGTGCTGCATGCCTTGTTGCTTTGGAAAGCTGAGGTGGAGGAATTAAGACCATGGCAATTAATGTATTATCTCAGACTCGGAGTTCTTATCTAAATGCAGAATTTAGGTAACATTTAGTTCATCAGTACCTATGCAAAACCTCACTAATTTGATGTATGATCTACTTCATGTCTACAAAGCAGGGAAGATCTGTTACCTCATTTTTAAAGGTATGGGTGCCATAGTATGTGACAGAGAGGTGGCTTGGCTCATATGAGCGAAATCTGGCCTGGGCTGGGATTCAGAGCTGTCTCTTGAGCACTGAACAGGAAACTGCCACCTACCAGGTTGCCAGCTCTGACTTCATGTCACTGGAATATGGCAAACAAAGCTAAAGATACCAGCCAAAGATGCTTAGAAACCCACTGTGAGCAGACAAAAGTCCTGTGGCTCTCTTAATTCACCTCTGCAAGCCAGTGAGTTACCAGAAATCTGGAAGAGAAAAAAAGAGACAGATTCAGGGAGGATTTTAAGAGTTACAAATATTAGAGACACAAATATTATGATGAAGGGGATGTGTTGATAAAACCCTAAATGAATTTTGATTGTATTAACCAGTGGGCAGAGACTTCACTATGGAGCATATGTAAGATTTCAGTGTTGACTTCCATCCTTTTCTTTCCTTCTTTCTGTTGTATGAGGATGCACATGTCTCTGTAATTTAGTGAGACAGGTGCTGTGCTGACACAGATTCTGACAGCCCAGGGAATGTTTTTGAATTGCGTGTAATACACCAGCTTATAGCTCCACAGCCAGCTCTGCCAGCTCGTGTGGGCGAGGGTTTGACCTTCTGTTTCAGGGTGCCATTCTGGATTCCAGAATAGAACACATTTCACTTGGATGCTGTGGTCGTTCACAGCCTCTTCTGAGACGGAGAATAATCTTATACCCTTCTGTCCTTTGGTGAAGGAAGCCAAAGGCTAGACACTCTGACTTCTGTCACCTGAAATCCTGGGAAGATTGCCATTACACACTTTCAACTTCCTTTCTGTCAGCTTTACTGCTGCCTGACATAGCACACAAGACACTTCAAAGTCAGACAGTGCCCAGGCAGTCACGCTAGAGAGGTGGCGGTGACATTTCTGCAGTCCCACTGATGCCCCTAACCTAATGATCAGTTTTTGTCTGTCTGTGTGTGTAAGTCATTTTAAACACCTGATGCGGTTATGAAACACCTACTTGCCAACCTCAATGGGACATCATAAGGCTTAATTAAATGCTTGCAGTGTATTCTGCCACGCTGAGGTGCAAGGTGCTGCAGAAGGCACAATATTGTTACAAATAAAAAGTCTATCACAATTTGGGTGAGTGGGTGTCTATGTTAAAAAAAAATAATAGTGTCTAGTACAGTCCCTTTCTGTTGCACTCTGCAAGCACAGTGTAACTCATGAACTCTAAGAGATTCTCCTCAAAGCCAGGTTCCTCGTTGACGCAAGAATCTGTCTCACACAAAGCAAGTAAATTGTGAGTGTTAGACACTGAGCCAGAAACTGAGAATAATTCTGCTTGATTTTTTTGTTTGTTTGTGTTTCTTTCCTGTTTTGTTTTGAATGCTTAGGTTCTGCTCAAGATCTGAGCAATCCACTTAACCTCTCTCTTTAGCTAGGGGAGATAAATGAGTTCTTTTGCCACAATCCCCCTGGGTGGTTTTGTGTCTTTTTTTAGAGCAATATGAGTTTTGATGTAGATTGTAACTCAGAAGGTTTATGCTTTTAATTGTATTTGTATATCTACATTGTGTATATCTAAAACTATTTAGATAGTTCTTAAATGTGGATCCAGTCAGCCAACATGCTGTAGAAGGATTTTTGTGGAATGTACGTAATCATGATGGGCATATCATTCTGCAGTGTAGCTGAAGTGTTTCAGTATGTCAAAATATTTTCAACAAAGGGGAAATCTGGCTCATGCTGAGACCATGAAGTTACCCTTATCTCAGCTACTAAATCTGAAAATGACTTCCACAGAAGCCAGAACATGAGATGGGCATCAGTATGCTACTCAGATAGTATAGTTTTTTTTCTGCTGCTGGAGGTCTGTGGTTGTTGTGTCTCGTATCAGCAAACGGCTCAGCTTGCTAAGGATGAAACCCATGGATTCTTCTTGTTATTCACTTTCTGTGCTGTGACTGGTTTTACATTTGATATCCTTCTCTGCGTAAAGCAACTAGCACTTATGTGTCACTAAGAGGTAGCCGTAAAAAAAATCAGCCTTACTTATCTCTGCTATCACCAGAGGGGAACAATCCTAAAGGTAAAAGAAGATAGTGTGAATCATGAGAGAAAATAAAATTCCAATCTCCTTTTGCACAATCTCCAGGCATCACTTGTACTCCAGCACAATCACAGCCAGTGGGAAAACTCTAGATATTATTACCACTCCTGTTTTTATTAGCACCAATCTGGAATTAGCGCTGTGTGTAGCGCTATTTGTCACAGTGCTGCCTCAGAAGAGATTACAAACATCGCGATGGGACACTGGGGCAGATAAACAGGATCATTTGAGGCATATCTCATGTTCTCATGCTGGGACAGTAAAGCTTGTTTTGATCTTTAATAACTTTAAGGTATAGGAACCAACAGGTTCAGGTCACAGAAGACATTAAATGAAACACTAGTGTGTAAAATATCTTACTGAAAAAATGCTCCCTTTTTCCTGTCCAGGGGAGGCTATATGGTGTATATTTTTGGGAAGTTATTGTAGAGCTAGCAGATAGCAGTGGAGAAGGTGAAAGTGGTGCTGGAAGACTGGAGTTTTTAAAGCAGTGGTGGGAAGAAATAATGGCTAAATGGTGGGATCTGTTAGAGGGAAGTAGACTTAGACTAGTTGGTAGAGGCAGAAAAGCATTAAGATCTGATGTGTGATCATTGATTTTGCAGCTCCTCTTTGTTCAACATGACCTTCTTGAAGGGGATTTGATTTTAATGGGTAAGCTTCCTGATGTTTACTGAAAATTGAGTTTATTAAATTAATTCTGATTTTGTTTTATTAGAACTTCAAAACCAGCAGCTCTATCAGTACTGAATGCTTTTATAGGACAGTAAAGTTACCAGAGCAGTTAATATATGCACTAATGCAGAAGCTGTAAATATTTTTAGTGCAGTCAAAGTATCTTAAATAGCACTTACAGCATTGCTCTTGCTGTTACTCCAAGAAGATGTTTATAATTTATCTCAATAGGTGTTAAAAGCATCTGTGCTTTTGGAAGTATTTGGTATTACAATGATTTGCTCTTCTACTCTGGCCTTAAATTTTCCTCTTTCTTCACTAATGTGTGTGGTCTAATCCAGAGTACCCAACCATTAAAGCAAGAAATCTTGCAGGTAGAATGCAGGGTGGTTTGGCTCAATAGCTCTGCTTGCTTCCTGCTTCCTCTTCCTGTTTTACCACCACTGTTGCCTTCATTTCTCCAGGAAGGAGGTGGGACTGGGAATGATCTTGAAATGGTAGCTGTGCCATGTGTCCTCACACAGCCTCCCACCTCTACTTAGCCAATTACTCAGTCCACAGTGTGAGCCAGCCCAAATTGATCTGAAGTTACTCATCACCCAGTCAATCAAGTGAGTTGGTGGTACCTTCAGTTCTGTGCTTTCTGTTCCTCTCCCTGACCTCCACTGATTCCCAGTATCACCTTCGCATTTTGGAGGTGAGAAGAGAGCAAAGTGTGGGAAGATTTGGTGTTTTGGGAGATGCTATAGATCAGAAGATGAACCTGCTGAGGCAGAAATGATGGGAGGAATTGGGATGGATGGACCTCACTGAGGGGAATAATGGACTATCAGGAAGGTTTGCTTGGGAACCATTTGACTAAGAGTTTCTTTTTCCCATCTGGGATGTAGAACTATTCCAGTGGTATGCACCATGTGTGGTTACCAAACATAGGTGAATCTTTTTGAGAGATATGACTAAGTAGACTTATTTTTCTTCTGGTCCAAGTGTTTGTAGAAAGTAACCTTTTTTTGACAGGTGAAGTAAACCAAATTTTTAAGCTCTTTTACTCCTTTACTTCAAACATTTATTTCTAAATCTCTTCTCTCTTTGTGTTCAGTTCAGCCTGCTTACATACTAACTGACGAATGTTTTGTACAGAGACGGATTTTATAAAAATGCTTTCCACTGTGTGCCGTACATCCTGAATTTGGGACTGAACTCAAACCATTGTAGGAATAACTTGACAATTTTCTTAAGAATTTATTTGTAACAGAGATCAACTAGTAAAGATGTATACACATTGAAAAGGAAAAGAAATCAGTGAATGCAGAGATACCTATGTTTGTCTGGGGAGATTTTAGAAGCAGCTACAATCAAATGCTCTAATTTCAGAGTTGTCAATCCAAAGTGTTAAAAATTAACAGAGATAAATTAGCTGTGTTCTTTTTCTATCTTGACTCTAATTTTTTAGGGATTACATTTGAAAGATGTTTCTCTAACGATAAGTATTAAATATGCTACATGAAAACTGAATTTTCACTTGGGATTTCTTTTTTTGCAGTGGGATATTTTAAGAAAAATGGTTAATATTGTCAGGTTGAAAGCGAATATGGTGAAGTGTATAACCGTATCACTGGAATGTTTGTATGAATACTGAGAAAACAATTGCTAAATAAAGCTAAAGTATAAGTTTCATCAATGCTTGCTCTTAGTGATGTAGAGGAATAGCTCTCAAAGGGAGTATGTGCATATAGAGCCACATGCCTTCCAGACCAGCTGTTTCATAGTAATGACCAACGCACAGGTTGTGCCTGTGGTGAGCTCAGTCTGCATTTAAATAGCCATAATTACTGCAGATTTATCATGCTAGAAAAGCAAGTCAAAAGCTTAGAGCTTGGTTCTACATATGGCTATGTGAACAACTGCATGAATGAGGTAGACAGTCTTCTACAAGAAAGTTGTCATTGTGATAAAGGCACCAGTACATAATTTAAGAAAAATAAAAATAAAAAATCATCTTAAACAAAAGTGTTTTTTTATTAGCTACACCTTTGTAGTAGTTTGACATGGTTATCTAATCTGTTCCAGGCATCCTTTTATATTAAACATCTCAATAATGGATTTGATTTCCACATTCCCATTACTGCTATGAAGATCTAATATATAATCAATATGATGTCCAATAAAAGAAAACCAATTATTAATGAATATGTTAATGAAAAAAAATCAGCTAAAAAGATGGAGACTGCATTTTGTCATTTATTTTGTGTGATCAAATTCCAATGTTTCCTGTCGAGCATCATTCAGAGTTCTCTAGAGAAAAATTAATAGGAAAAAGAAAGAAGTGCTTGTGAGACTTGAATAAAACTTGGGAGTCTTAGTAGTCAATAGTCTGTCATTCCTAATTCAAACCCAGTCTCATTTTTGAGTGAGCAAAAGGTTTTATTGTCTTATATCTGTGAGGAAGAAGGATGTGGATCAATGTTCTGTTTCAGGACATAGAGCCCCAAAATCTGGAACCCTGTGTCCTTGTCTGTTGGGCAGAAGTCATTAGTACACCCACAACATTCCCCTTGGTTTGGGTTGGAAGGGACCTCAAAGATCATCTTGTTCCAACTCCACTGCCATAAGAAGGGAAACCTTCTACTAGACCATGTTGCTCCAAGCCCCATCCAGTCTGGCCTTGAACACTTCCAAGGAAGGGGTGTCCACAGCTTCCCTGGACAACAGCCTGCAATCTTCTGATTCATTACATTGTATTTGAAGGTTTGTTTCTATATTCATCAGAACTAAAAATGGGCTTTCTGCAATTTTGGGGCCTAATGAAATCATTCAGCTGTAGGATGTATCCTTATTGAAAAAACAGTGGGTTTAACCTCATCCTCAGACTCATAGCTTGCATGAGATACATACTCTTTCACTCTAAAGAAAAATCTTTGCAGGAGGAAATCTTTCAAAAGAATTCATATCTTATTTCACAATTCTTTTATTGCATTTTTCCATCAGGAGTTCTTTTTCTGCTGTATCTCAAAGATCTTGAGAAAGTCAGTTCTGGCTGTATCATGTTCAGTGCCTTGCCACAAGCGATAATCCTGTGATAGCCTGAAAGTCATAAATCTGTCATGCACCAGCCTAACATATCCCAATATCATGGGAGTTCCCAGTCTGTGTGTGGGATAAAGAGCTGATCCATCATGGGATTGTATCATTATACATTTGTGTTGCAAGAATTCTCATTATAATCTACAAGTATCTTAGCACAAGGCTATATGCAAGGCAAAACCCATTCATGACAAACTTAATTAAAAAAAAAAAATAAAAAAAAAACCTCGCCTTTCACAAACTTACAGAACATATTAGTCATCTTGCTGTACAGCCTATTAATCCTTTCTATTGTGAATTGCAAAATCAGTTTCCTCCTTGAACCAAACCAAAGATCTTTGTTGCAGGTGAAAAGCATAAGCTTTAACAATATGAGAAAATTCATTTCTTCTTGCCATCTGCTTCTGGGATGTGAAAAGGAAGGGGGTTGGTGCTGTATGGGCTCTGCCTTTGTGAGTTAGTTAATCCTGCTGTGATAAAGTCCCACATCTGAAGTAGTGACTGTCAGCAGTTCCTCTGCAATAATGCACATGAAAAAGCAGGTGAACAAAAGACATACAAAGCCAGAAGGAAAATGAAAATGCAGAAATTTCAGTTGTAATACTGCATGCTGGGTTCATGATCAAACTAAACCTTCTCTGCTCCTGTGTCCACTGCTGATTTTCTACCTTCTGGAGAGTTTCATAGGAAAGACAATCTGGTGCTGTGTGGAAAAACAGGATTCTGAGTCATTTCTGTGTCATGGGCTTCTGTCATAACCTCTGTCTTATTACTCAGGCCCTCTTGCTGAGGACACTGACTTAATTACCTTCAACCATAGAATGAGATTTTAAGAGCAGATTTGTGTTACAGGCTTCTTTATTCAGCAAATAACAAGCCTGTGTATCCATTAACCAGGACACTGTGAAATCCAACTGTCCAGCGGCTGCCAGGTGAGACAGGTACCGCAGGTCGCTGTTATGTGCATTTAAGCACATCCCTGTACCTTATATATGTGTGTGTGTACATATATATATATATATGGAAAGTTCTTAGAAAGCAAAAATAAAACCAAAGGATTGCAAAAATACATTTTCCTCTGCCATAAAATGTAGTTTCTGAGACTGTACTCCTTTGTTTCAGTCATTCCAGACTCTGTACACTATGGAAGGAAAGACACACCACAGGTATCAAGAATTGTTCTGAGTATTGTGAGAGATGCTTAGTACTGAGATTTGAAAAATCAGAAGCCTCATCCTTCTCTAGTATAGCAGATGGCATTTTGGTCAAAGACAGGGCAAGACCTTGTGACAACAAAGCTGAGTTCTTATACCATTTCCTTAAGATGCTGATCTTTACTGTTCCTGAAAACGGTCACACAAACTGAGAAGAAAGGATCATGAACGTTTATTTTAGGAAGCTCTTTGTCTGAAAAACCAGACTCAGCTGGCCCAGATGTAATCTTAAACAGGGTCAGTACAATATCTCTTAGAAAATATTTGACCTAGTTCAATGACAGTTTAAAGAATTCAAAGATAGGAACACACTAAAGGAAAAGGGTTTTCCCTGCTGCACCGAGTGAAAGGGTCTAACGTCATGGAGTAGCTAAGAATAGATGATTGCATTGTTCCCTATGGTCTTATCTTGGAAACCACAAATGCATACAGCAGGAGATCTGTGACCTTTGCTAAACTTTGCAGTCCTCTCTCAGATTTAGCCTGAGAGTAGCTACACTGTCATATTTGTTAATACTGCACTCAATTCCCATCAAAAAACTAAGTCTGTGTCAATGGAAAATATATTTTTAGCAGAAGAGATTGCAGGATCCCTGTGTTTACTGATGTAAAGGTTAAAAACTAAGTCTCTGATAATCCAAGGACACTTAATTTTGAAAGTAGATGTGAATGTTTGGATGGTGGTTCATTTTGGAGTGTCTGTCAGGTTTGTGTGCTCAGCACTGAAGGCACATGGGAGATGGTACCTGCAGCAGGAGACACTTCTGCCTAAACTGGAAAATATCTGAGCTTCCTGGGAGTGCAAGGGTCTCCTATGGGAAGAGCAGGAGCTGGGAGTTATCCCAAGGTGCTGCTTGATCCCATTGCTTTGAGATCATGGCAGAAAAAACTTCCCTGCGTTATGGTTTTTAGTGGTCTTGGTGACTGTGGGATTATTCTGAAGTTCCTCTCACTGGAGCCCAGACAGAGCTGGGCGCTCTGTGCCTGGCAAAGGGGGATTACAAGATGACTGCCCCTTTTAAATTTTATAGTGTGTTTCCTGAATAAAATGAAATATGAAATGAAATAAAAATGAAATAGCAATACGTATGGTTAAATTGACACTAGAATTTACTGAGAGTAGAATTCAGGGCTGAGGGCTGTGACTTAAACACATCTCTGTGCTCTGCTCCCTCTCCTCAAGAGTCTGTTTATACCTTAACCAGAGAGAAAATTCTGAACAACATTTTCTGTTTCTTTTGCTGGAAGTACCTTTCTTAATTTTCTTTAAACAGTTGGTGCCAGATATTGTCCTTCTATAAGGACTGTGAGAGGCAATAAATATCTACCATGCAGACAGCCAACTTGGCCAAGGCTGTTGATTTATTTTAAACAACTGCTTTGATTTTTTCCTTCAAGATTTACTCTGTAGTAGGAGATGACACTGTTGTCGTGTGCCATTAATGTTCTTTTCTTCCAGTGACACAGCCTGTTAATTAGAGAAAGGAGATAAATTCAAAGCCAGGTGGAAATCAATAGATCTTGATTTTAAAAGATTATTTGCTTTATATCAGGCTTAAGCACATTTATTTCAGTACAAAAATAAAAAGAAATATGGGTGGTGGGTTTTATAATTTTTGGCAGCCAAATTTCAATGCTACTAATGTTACAGTAATGTTTCAACTATCTGACATCTCAATGCCTCTCATTTAATTATGTTATTTTTTTTAGAATTTTTTGTTTTTGCTGGCGTTGGGATTTCTGGATGTTACTATATATTCTTTTAGTTTGAATCACAGTGATAGGTTTTGTGAAACTGCCTGATTTGTGGGGTTTTTTTTTTCCTTTTTCCTCAGATTTTTGAGAGATACAGCAGCGAATTAATAGATTTGATCCCAGTAGAAAATATGCAATCCTTCTGCAAGGTGCTTGAGGGGGTCTAGTTGTGTCAGAGCTGAGGAATATTATTCACTGCTCAGTTATCCGTTGGGCCAAGGAGACATCTGCCCCTTTTAATCTATACCTGAATATGAGAGCTGTGATGGGAGGAGGAAAGACAGCAGCAGTGATCCAGAAATCATTTCTGCCTTTGGCTTGCTTCAGACACAGAATTTTGCCTAGCTGACCTCTTGGTCAGAGCACAGAAAAGGGTGATTGCAAGTGGGAGAAGGCAAAGAGAAGAGAAGGATTCTTCACCTACTGCGAAGACTTGGTTGTGTGGATGATTTTCTGGGTGGACTGTAACTCTTTTATCAGCACATTTGATCCTGGTAAGTTTAGTGTGCACACAGAGAGTCTCCAAGCAGGCTGTAGGCATCTTAAGGGTGCACAGAAATTCTTAGTTGGCTAATATACATGGTAGACACCTAAGTTTAATGAGCTAGAAGGATAAGCATTAATATGCTCACCACAGTGCTTCTGTTGTTCTCATCAATCAGACAGGGAAGGGCTCATCTCTATTGCTCCCTGGAACAGACTGAGCCCTGACACTGCCATCTTCTCATTGCCTGTTTTTTTAATTAGGGTCTCATACCTTTTCCATGTTCAATACATTTTGGCTGTTGAAATCTAGCACTGCTCACAAATACAGCTCTGCTATTATATTTCTGTCTTTGTTTTCACCTTTCTGCACAGTTTTTACTCTTGGGTATTCTCACCATGAGGATGGACATATTCACTACCATCTCCCAGCAACAGTTTATTTAGAAAACAGAACCAGGGTTATGCAGCTGTTCTGCCCCAAGATGGGTTTTGGTTCACAAACAGCTGACTCCTTCAGCCAAGGGCCATCAGAGCCATCAGGAAATAAGTTAAAACTGGACACATAAATTGTAATGGGTAGGTGTCTACAAAATCTTTTTCTAGCCCTCCAGGCTGCAGCAGAGCTTGGATGGCTGAAAGAGAGTAAGTTTAGAATAGATATTACTGCAAGGGTGGTGAGGCACTCAAACAGGTTGCCCAGAGAAGTTGTGGATGCCCCATCCCTGGATCTGTTCAAGGCCAGGTTAGACAGGGCTTGGAGCGGCCTGATCTAGTGGAAGGTGTCCCTGCTTAAGGCAGGGGGTTGGAACTGGGTGCTCTTTAACAACCCTTCCAACCTAAACTATCCTATTGCTCTGTGATTCCATGATTTTACATTACAATGTTTAAGAATAGATTATGGACAAATTTATAACCTACTACTACTGGAGGTGGAGAAAACAATATTTGGTCAGTGAAGTTTTTTATTTTAACCTCCTGTGTGTGTAGACTGCTTTATGGTCCGTTCTTACCATGATCAATTTGCTGATTTGCTAGCAGACTGCTTTTAGGGTTGTATCTGTAATACCCTGTGATCCATTTGAGCTGCTTCTGTTCTTCCAGTACTCTTTGAAACTGGATAGGGCTTAGGACTTGTTTCCAATTGAGAAGGTAATTTTCAACTTGCTCCTTTTTCCTATACTGTCTACACTTGACAGCAAGCTAAAATGCATTTTGTGTTACACTTGGAGCAAATACAATGGATCTGATGGCTGTGTGCATAAATCGCTGCTGCTTTGCTGACTTGGATTCATGCTCAGAGTTACTGTATTGATTGTCTAGGATGACACCTTATTGGTTCTCTGAAATTATACTGTACAAACCCAAACAGAACTTGTCTCCAGCCAAAGGCTGATCTCTGAGTCGGTGTCTCCCTCCTCTTCCTCCTTGTGTTTTCAGTTCAAAATGCATTAGGTAGGAATGAGCTCACACTGTAATCTCTTAAGCAACTCTGCAGATGTCATGCCTGGCAAAACAGCAGGTCAAATTACACCCTGATCGTGTTCTTTTTTTTCTTCATTTACCTTCACTTCTGAGCCCTGGTCCCTCACAGGAACAGCAACTTCCTGCCTGATTCTTGAGTGTTCCTATGGCTATTTTAGTCTAGAAATCTATGCCCAGTGTAGTGTGTTAGAGGGGGAGCAGAGTCCTCAGAAAAATGGTGTCATATAATAGTTTGGACTGGAAGGGACTACAAAGATTCAACCCCCTTGTCTTGGGCAGGAACACCTTTCACTACACATGGCATGGAACTAAGGTTGCTACAGCACTGTAACAGTGGGACCCTTGGCTTCGAGAGAGCATTTTGTATCAGCTCCAAAGCTGGAATTACAGAGCCAAGGAACACCATTTGCACAGTGGGAAACAGGTGTTTCAATACCTATAATCATATTTCTGGATGTGAGAATTGAAAACCAAATTCTATGGCTTTGCATGAGTCTGGTTAGTTGGCAAGAGGTTTAGAGCTACCAAGTTGGGCTAAAAATCAAACCTTTTTCATCACTACCATGAGCCAACAATGTCTTAACTGGAGTGGAGGACCCAGAACTGTGAAATAGGAAAGAAAGTTTCTACATAACAGAGTAGGGAGATGGCAATTTAAAATAAACCCAGACTGCACTGTTTTTTCAAAGGGAATGAGGAGGATGCACTTTATCACCGAAGCTCTTACTGACTTTCCTGTTTGTGCCCTAGTCTGACACGACACACATCTGAGACCATGTCAGGAGCTTCCTGAAAGAAAGCAGAAGTTTCTCTACAGATAGAGACCTTCTGTGAAACTAATCAAGATGAGATAATTCAACTTTTGGGTAACTCAGGGACTACCTTGTGGGTCCTGCTAGGGTGAAAAGGTAGCCAGACTAGTACCTTTAGATGTGTCAAGGTAATTTGACCTGCCATTAATGAAATCCCTTCACATTCCTAGAGGCAGAATGAAGGCATGAGCAAGGGCCTGGTGGAGCTGCCCTAACACTGATGAACAGAGTTTATGATCTCTGTATTGGATTTTGGTAAAGTGAGATTTTTTTTATTTCTTATGGACTGGGCACAAGATGCTCAAACACTGGACAAATACAGATTAAACTGGACTTTTCTAACATAAAAGATAGATTTTAAAAGGGGTGAAAAAGGCTATTACTATGTAGTGTGCCCTGTAAAATCATTCACAGATGGGATATTTTGATGAAGCAGCTGTCCCATCCAAATGTAGCTGAAGCAGTTGGTTGGTTCCCACTGAGACCAGAGACACACTTGGCAGGATTCTAACGAAATGTTAATGTATTGTGAATGTGTCTGCCAGCCAGCCATTTGAACTGTCACCGTTCTCTGCTACACACTGCAGCACAGCAAGGGCAGGGCCACGGGCACAGAATTTCAAGGTATTTGTCAGAGCTGTCCTCTTGGTACTGCCTCAAAAACAGAATGCAGGCCAGGAGCCACGTCCTGTTGAAAGGGAACATCCAACTGCATTACCGTCAGCCTCTTTGCAGCATTGCAGGCTGGCTGGTCCATGGGTCATTCCGAAGCCATTGCCTGAGAGGAAGGCTTACTCACTGGAGAGCAGGGGCACCTGATGATTTATATTTATGTATTTATTTATTTAAAGATTTAAGCAACCTTTAAATCAATATGAGGTACTTACTGAACAGCAGTGATTTGGAGGAGAGGAGCAGCACAGTTTCAGACAGGCTTCAGTGGCTTGTGCTGTATAGCTATTAAAAGTCTGGATCACAGCAGGAACTTGGGCATGGTGAACGGATGCATCTAGGAGGGGTAGAGCGGTGGAGGGGACTGTGCATCCCTAAAATAGGTACAGCATTTGATGCAGCTCTTCATGACACCCAAATTAGAATGGTTGTGGGTGTGTGCCTGACAGGTTGTCCCTGCTGAAGATGTTACTGCACCACTGTCATCCACAAAGACTGAAAATAGGTAGAAAACCTGGAGAATAATTGTATTTTTAAGAGATAGCTAGAATGTCTTAAAGGCTAGGAGAAGGCCACCCTGGTCAGGTGGTGTCATGTGCTGTAGGCATACAAATTGTCTGGACAGAATTTTGGTTAGCTGATCTCTTGGTCAGAGCACAGAAAAGGGTGATTGCAAGTGAGAGGGTGATTTCAAAGAGTGACTCCTCTGTTGAAATTTTATGGAAGTCCCTCTAGATATGTTTCCAGTTGCAGTCCATTGTATGCTCTTATCCATGCTCTATCCTCCAGTGTCCTACAAGGTATTTTAACATTTAGTTTTGGTCTGAGCAGTTCCTACAGTTCCCAGAAATGAAACTACCCTTGATGAACAGACCCATGCTCATTTAGCTGAGCTCTCTAAAGCAGCATTGCTGCATAGTACCATAGCATTTTTTAAAGTACATACCAAGAATGATTGTCATAATGAAGCTGATTTCTGCTTAAAGAGGTAAAGAAGGCACATTTTGTTGCCATTATTGTGGATATTGCTTCAAAGGCAAGATGTCTGCAGTGAAGTAAATGTGGACAGAAGAGCAGAGGCTTTGCAAAGATTGAGCAGTTGAATTTTGATAGAATAATTGCTTACCTTTTCTAAAAATGAGACTTATACATATGTAATAGGATTGAAGAATCCCTTTGTGTGAAGTGTACTTAGGAAAATGAAATTACTGCAATACTAAGACTAACACACCTTCAGCAGTTACCAGTGCCAATATAACTTGCCTCTTCTTTAATTAATGTTTGAATATAATTAAGCAACAGCACAGTGTAAATGTAATGGTGAATTTATCCTTGAAGAAACTTTCATTTCCATGAAGAACAAGAGAAGTGTTAGGAAGAATGTAAAATATATGAGTCCTCTGAGGTGATGGGAGTGTATTAATCTGTATATTGCCTACCTTGCCTGCTTCTCTGAAACAACAGCACCAGAAAGTGGTCCTCCTTTCTGTCCCTTAATACTTTGGGCATCATTAAATAGTTCAATGCAATTAAGAAAGGAAGTAGCTTTATATTAATCACTTCATATCTTCACAAACAATCCTTGTAGTGTCTTTTGAATTGCCACTATAATATACAATGAAAACCAACAGACACAAACCATGAAAAGTTAGGGTGGGCAGTTTGAGAATTATACATAGCAAAATAGGAAAAATAAAAGCCTGCATTTTCTTTTTTAAAAGAGCCTAGAAAATGCTTCTATGTGAGTTTGTTGACAATGCAGAGAAGATACCTCTCTAAAGGTCAAAATACTGTGAGTTTCAGGCTGTTTATTAAGAAATATAAACATGTATTTAGTTTAATATAAAACATGCTCTTTCTTTGACACAAAGTCATCAAGTCTGCTGTGTGGATTTGATTTTCAATCAAATCAGGTTCAGTTTACAATATAACAATGCTTATCAAATGTGTGTTTTCATGAAATGTCTTGTATTTTTAATGAGGAAGATAGATGGGTATACACTGCCAGGAAGTGCCCTGTGGGAAAACATGATGAGAATGATTCAGGAAAGAACAGGGAAGAAAGAAAGGCCCGCTCAGTTCTGAGGGAGCAAAAGTTTGTGGAAGAAGATATAAGGGCGATGCAGGCAAAAGGAAGACATTAAAAGTCATTAAAGAGTTTTGATAACAAATATTAAGATTTGGGCAGGAGAAATGTTTCTTCCCTAAATGATCATTCCAGATCTAATGAGCTAAGAATGAAGAGCTCAGAAAGAAGCTAAGACTGCAGTAGCTGCAGTGATGGAGAACAGTGATCACCAAATGTTTGAGGTGGATGGTCCATGTTGCTAGATGCTGCAAAAGAAGAAATCAGACAATTTAGATATGCCTCAGATCCTTCAAAAGCGACACAGAGGATATGCCACTGTGGCTGCAGAAGAAAAAGGATCATGAATTAACAGATATTTTTAAGGGAGGAAAAGGCCATTAAGGTACCAATGTATATTTCATGCATAGAACTGCCCTTGATCCTAATCAGCAACTGCTGCACCCACTTCCTGTCTGAGCCGCAGACATATCCGAGATGGAGATGTCAACCAGTGATGAAAGAAGATTGGAGAAAACAGTTATGAGGCATGATTCTTTTTTTATTTATTTTTTATGCAATCTTGTTGGAAAATCCTACTGAAAATTGGATTTGATTTCTCTGATCTTGCATGGTTGCTACACATGGTTGTAAATGAATCTGCCAGACATGAAGGAAAAGTGCACCCCTTGTTAGATTTTGCTTTTAGATGGCCACATGGAGATGTGACAGGAAAATTGGGCAGAGGTCAGTTCAGCTTTTGGGAACTGCCACGATTGGGAGACAGAAATGAGTGCTAAGTTATTGCTTGTCATCAAAGGAAAGCCCAGACATGTCAAAGGAGTGAAATGAGGTGCTGGAGGGACATGACCAGTGGTGATGTGTTCCAGAAGACACAGCAATTACAACACAAAACAACTGAATGAGGGCTCAGTGTCATAGCTGAAGGAAGAGAGGACACTTTGTCATGGCAGATAAATAAGACCCATCCACCATCAAATGGATCCATCAAGGTGGTGTTCAATGGCAGCAGAAGAAATTAGACTGCAAGAATACTGCTCCATTGCTAAATAAAACAGGGTAGGCATTGATCTCCAGCCCAGAGGTCAAAGGGCAGGGGATTGCTTGTATCCACATGACTAAACTCCTTCTCCTCCCCTTCCCTCAGCAGCCACTGCCTTTAGAGAACGTCTCCCAGCAAGTACTCTTCTTAAACATGCCTGAAATGCTGCTGATTGGCATTCTAAATACACCAGAGCAAGTTTGTGTTAACAATTAAAAACTGAGAATGATTGCAGTTAATATCATGGCCCTGTTTTTATGTTCTAACACATCTCATCCAAAGACAGAGAGTCTTGAGGACATTAAACAGGCAAAACAGACTGTGTCATCAATATTTGAATGCAGGATGAGGGGCTCACATGTCCAAACATGGGAGATGAAGACTATGTCCCTGCTGTATTTGGGAGACAGGCATGTATATGACAGGCATTGAGTAAGGAGGAGAGAATGAGGCTGAAAATGAGCCAGTCAGAAACCCTGGACTGATGGGGTCAAGAGGGCAAACCAAAGAGATAGAGATCAAGGGCAGGGGAGACAGCTCTGAGTCAGTAGCACTGGAAGGAAATCAAGTGAATTTCTCTCTAATGGCCTGGGGTCCTTTAATATCATCTCTCTGCAGTGCTTGCAGCAGGAATATTTGCTGTAGCAGATGTGGATTTAATTAATGTGCAGCTTATTTCTTTCTCTGGGTCACTCTGAAACCTCAAATGGAGGATGAGAGTGTGTATGGGGAATTGCTTGCAAATCCAAGTGGGGTAAGAGGAGACAGTAAGGTCAGTCCTGGAGGTCGTGGGGTGAAGGAAGCGGCAATTGCTGCCTCTCACCCTCATCTCTCAGCTGAAGTTGAGATCAAGGGTAAAAGGGAAACATGGTTGTTTATTTCTGAAATTGCAGCTCTGGATGCTGTGGCCAGAACAGTCTTTGAGGGACTTTTACGTCAGTTTGTTAAGCTCCAGACTGTCACGTTTGCATGGCTGTGTAGGTCACTGCAAAATTTGTTCTCCGCTCATCTACACTTTCCTAAACCTGCTGAAGTCCACTTCCTTAAGGGGTGTTTCCCTTGAGAGTGCTCTCTGATAGCAAAGAAATCTCCCAGGAACGGATTGAAAGGATGGTGTCGGCAGGAAAGGTCTACTTTTTTCCTATATATATCCCCTTTACTTCTGGCAGACATTTTGACAAAGCTGACACAATTGGGTTCTATAAATGTGATTTTTAAAAAAATACTGAAAAGTTAAGACCTTGGAGGGAAATACTAAGATCCAGCTTTGGCAAATTTTGTGGGAGTAAGAGGTAAATTTTTAGAAAGATATGAAGATTCTTATTTTGACAGGTAGACATATGTCTGTTGAATGGGATTGCAAGAGATTTTAATGGAAAAATTCACTCTATAGGAAGGGTTGGATTGGAAGTGAGACTGGAATAAACATTCCTATTTAAATGCCATTCTTACAGGGTCAGTGTCTGATACCCATAGGAAAGAAACTCTGGCCATTTCCGTATCAGTAAGGCTGAAGCAGAGGTAGCTGGGCTTTCTCAAAAAGGGGGTGAACCTTTCAAACATCTTTTTGGCTGATGCAAGATTGATGGAGGGTGGTTGCAGCTGGAACATGCCACTGAGTGGAAAATGGCAGCAGCACTGCAGAATGGCTAAATAGGTGGCTGAGAATAGATTGGTCAAGTAAGACCAGTAGTTGGGAACACTGGCAAAAAGAATGGATAGTTCAGGATGAAGGCTTGAGTGAGTCTGCACAGGTAGTATCAGCAGATTCTTCTGACTCCTCTGCTTGTTACTGCCTGCATTCCCAACATTATTTTCTAGCTCACATTCCCTATTGAACCTACTCCTGCTTCATAACCCTTCCGTGATGACACCAGACTTTGGCCAGGACCTATAGATCTGCCTGCTAGTCAGATCTATAGGTTCATAATCTGACATGGTTGAAAGGATGCTTTGCAAAGTTCATTTCCAAGCTCCACTGTGAGGCTTCAAAGAGTGACTGATTAGCTTCCATGGCCAGTAATTTCATAAGGCACTTTCTGCTGTAGGTTGTTGGCACAATAATTAGTTGGACTGAATTTGGTTTGGCTGATTTATAGTAGGAGAAGACAATAAAGTATTTTGGCTCCAGCTATGGGGTCATTAGTTTTTTAATTGCCAAGGCAATGCAGAGCTGTCTCTGATAACTTATTTCTTGTTCCGTCTCTCTTTCTCTTCAGAAATATCTCATTTGCTAAGTGGCTGCCCCACTCTTGAAGCTCAGCCAGGTAACAATGGAAAGAGATTATATTGAAGTGTTCATACTAAAAGATAGTACTCAGAGCTAAAACCACTGTGAAAGGCTTGTTCAAACTCAGCTTCAGGAGCTTGATTTCATGGAAGATAGCTTTGTTTCCCTTCCAGAAACAAAATATGAAGCAACATTTATGAAACCAAAAAATTTCTAGAGTCATAACAGAGAATGGCAGTCCTACTTCATAGCTAGAAATGCGCTGCGTTTATTTGTGAAGACATTAGGGACATGGTTTAGTGGTGGACATGGTAGCTCTGGGTTAACACTTGGACTCAATCTTAGAAGTCTTTTTCAACTTAAATCATTCTATGGTTCTAAGAGTGCTCTTTATAATAAGGTTATTAATATATATTATAATTCTGCTATTGAAACTCCTCTCTTAGGTTGAAAAATATATAAAGAGAGAAAGATGAATTAGTATTAGTATTGCATTCTGTGGGCCTAAGGTGTGTAAGGCAAGGTAGAGGCAGTGTCTCTTAATAGACTTACCAAGACAGACAGCCCTTCAGGCACAGAAATCCTTTTAAAAAGTGACTAAACATATATTTGACATATTATGTCAAGGAGTTTCCTGCCAAGCTGTGAGGATACAAGTGGGTAGGTGGAGTGGAATGAGCCAATGGACTCAACATCAAGTTGAGGCTATTTTATGGCTAAGCAAGGACTCTGAGGAATGTCTTCAGGGCATCACCCACTCCCTGGGAAAGAGATCCATGCCTTTCTGTCACTTGTAATGACACTTACAGCTCTGGTCTCATTTTGAATTTAACATTCCTGGCATGATGAGGATGGTTGAGAACTGTGGTGTCCTGCCTTCCTGCGCTTGTTCTTCCCACCCACAGGGCTCCCACTTTACCTCACGGCTGACTAGTTTTTAGTCTCCTGTGAAGGAACTGGAAGTGAAAGCTCCACCAGTGAAGTGCTGGAAGGAAAATGAGGGATGCAGGAAATAGGGAGCTGTGCTACTTTTGAGCAATTCAGCTGCCTCTCATACAAACACGGTGTTATTGCCCTGCTGGAGATCAGTATATCATGTGTACTTGCCTTCAGTCTGGACTTGATTGTTTAGGACCAGGCTGCCTGAACAAGTTCTTGTAGCATCCCACCCTTTTATCACTCTGTAAAAAAAAAAACCCTCCCCCTCATCATCTTAGGTCTCTCTCTATCAGAGACTGTTCTGAGTCCTGAAAGGCATTTATCTTCTCTAAGTTCCATTTTCCATTCACAGCAGTGAGACCTTTCTGCCATGTCAATGTGAGAAGCCTGAGGTTAATAACCTTGGATGCTCATGTTTCTTTTTTGAGTCTTGATGTGGTCAATCTGACACCCATTTTCCTTCTGGAATAAGTGTTCAAATTACTTACTTTTTTTTCTTCCTATCACAGTTTTAGACTATTCCTATCCGTGCTTTTTGCAATTTATTTGCCTTTCTCCAGCTACTCTAATTTTCCTGCTCTGATTTTCTTCTGCTTCTGGACACTGCAGTTAGTTCATAAGTCTGACAAACCCATGTAGTCAATGAATAACTTGTAAGTTTTCCTGGACACTGAATTCCTCTTAATCATTCATTTTACAAAGTAAGTTTTAGCATCTCACTGTTGCGTTCAAGCACTTGTTGAAGCCCAAGTTTTAATTCTTGTGAGTTTGATGTTAATTTGCATTTACATAGTTTTTTCTGCTCAGTAGAAGGTAGCCAAAATCAAATCCAAATGAAATTACTTTTATGGCTCTTTCTTTCTAAACTGGCTTTTCATAAGTCTGCTCCAACTCCAAGCCCTGTAAAGCATTCCATGCCCCTCTCCCCCTACACATTTAAACATATGTTTAAATTTTCCAGTTACTTTTGTAGGAAAAGCACCCCTGCTAGAAAGTGCTGCAGTCCTACATAGACTGAGTTAAGGCAAATTCCCTCTCCCTAGCCATCATCCTATCATGGATTGCACTCTGTTACACCTATTTTTGAGCTGTCATCTTCAGTCTTCATTGTCATCAGTGATAAAATAGAATAGTTCCAGTTGGAAGGGATCTGCAATCAGCTACTCCAACTTAATTACATTTCCCTAATGCAGAAAACATAGTGTATCTATGTCTAGCCCAACTTACTTTAATTTATAATCTTAGCTATCCAGAGCCTGGATTTAATTCTGCTCTAGTAGGAAGCTCATCTTATAAAGGATCTTTGCTTGACTGTTTCTGAAATGAAATGTCAGCAGCTGCTGGAAGATGCCAGGACTTGTGTTTTCCTGAGCACACAAAGTTTTCTTTTGGAGTTACTACAAAGACTGTTGTTTCACAGGGGGAACTTCAGCTTGCTGGAGTGTGTATTCTGTCAGTGACCCAACAACGCACTGTACAACCTTCTCACCTTTGAAAATGCAAAGGTGGGAACTCCTCATTGGCAAAAGGACTGTAAGTCCCAGAGGGTCAGATCTGTGAGGACTGACACAGAGCAAAAAGGGCAGTGTCCTTTAATTCCAAAAGGCCTTCTTACATTACCAGATAGCTCAAGAGAAAGCAGATGTGCCTTCAGTGTTCAACCCTCTGTTGTGAATGGTTCATGCAGAACTATTTTTTTTCCAGTGGTGCCGGATGACATCCAGCAGCCCTAGTTTTTCATTCCACTGTTGAAGTATCAACCATTCTCTAGACCCTCATAGCCCACAGTGCAAACCCAAAAGTCCTGCTCGCCTTTAGTTTGAAGTGAGTACCCAAGAGGGAGTAAAAAGGGGTGAGTATTCTTGTGATGTTTTCTCCTGAGGTATCTCACCCAGCATTCTACTATTCTCACCTTCAGAGACTTCCTGACTCACAACATTGGTGTACCTCCCCAGTGCATTTCTCTTCAGTAAACTTGTCTCACTTTGACACTATGCAGACTTTGTGTGCTCAGAATTACTCATTCTTTCTTTGCCATGCCCAATGACCCTGTTCAGTCCTAATTCAACACTATCCCACAGAAAAAGAAAAAAAAAAGAAAAAAAAGAAAGAAAAGAAAACAAACCAAATCCACAAACAAACTGCCCCCAGAAAACAAGAAACTGAAAACCCAAACCCCAAGCCCACAATTCTTGGCACAGACTGAAATCTATAAAAGCCTGAACTGTTTTAACCCAGGAGGGTTTTTCATGGAAAAAGAAATCTTTAGAGCTGTAGGTGTTTTAAATCAACACCCTGGCAACTTCCATGAGCTGTGTATTGAAGAAGTAGGAAGTAATATATTACAAAAGGTCTGCTAATTCTGTGTTGCCCCCCTGCCTTGTTTCTTGGAACCAAAGAGTAGTTGGTGGCCATGCTGATGGTGACGAAGAAGGGATACCTTCATTTCACTCTCCCAACTGGGTTTTTTTGAAAATAGCAAAGAGTAAGAAGAAACGAGAGCACAGAAGAGTCTCCAACACCACTCAGATCCATGCCAAAACAGCAAGGATTGGTGAAGCTTTGTCTTTTCCCTTCCTATATATGTCTTATATGGCCAAAGTTACCAAGGAAGATGGGATAAAATGTCTTCATTGATATGGAACTGTGGCAGTAGCAGATTACTTTTTGTGGGATCAGATGGAATTGTACCTTTCTGTCAAGTTTTACTAATTTGACAGTTCCTTAGCAAAGTTGTAGGTCTGTGCTAACTTCCCACATACATTTAACTGGGAACGTACTAACTATTCTGACACATATAGAGCATTAAAAAAAAGGCAGAACAACAACTATTATGACTGAGAAGGAGGTATTGCTGAGATCTAATCAGCTCCATGACTTTTTTGGCTGAAGAACTTGATTCCAGTGGGAGAAATTTTTATCTCAGTGAGCCCTCAAAGAAAGAATCAAGCAATCAAATGAGTTGAAACAAAATCAGCATCTCCAAAGTCCTTTTCCATTTTATTTAAAAGATTTTTGAATACTATAGCAATTCTCAGGAATTTTTAAATAGTTGCTTCACTTTTTCTTTCTTGAGAGCTCCACTATTGCTTCCCACTAGCTTCCTACGGTCAAGCCTCTGGCACTTGGGATCCCAGGTTCCAAAACTTCCAAAAGCATCCACAAAGCTGGTTTCACTCCACTTGCATGGAGATGTTTTCTGCCTGCTTTGGACCTTTTCCAGCTTGACTATCTCTTCCATACTGTGTCGTTAGCTTGTGTTCTTCTGTGGTTTTTCTTTTGTTTGTTTGGTTGGTTTGGTTTCTTTGAGAGGTTCTTCTTTTTTTTTTCTGTTGAAATTGATGAAACTGCCTGAAGTTTTGTTGTCAAATCACAGGATGATCATGAAATGCAATATGCTTAAGAGACCAGCAAAGGCAGAATGAAACCTTAGCATACCTTTAGGTCACTGTTCCTTACTGAGCTGCCTGGTCCCCTGAGTCGGAGGACCACAAGTATGGAATGGGGATTTTTCATTTGTGGACACTGAAGTTGTAAGAGACCAGCTGTATCAGCTGAATGTTCCCAAGTCCATGGCACCTGGTGGGATTCATCCCAGAGTCCAGAAGGAGCTAACAGAGGTTATGGCAGGACCCATCTCTTTCATCTGTGAAAGTTCTTGGGAGTCTGGAGAGGTCCATGCTGACTGGACCTTATCCAGTGTTATTCCGATCCACAAAAAGAACATGAAAGAAGGCCCAGGGAATTACAGATCTTTTTGTCTACAGATCTTTTTTGACTGAACCTCAGTTCCTGAAAAGAATTATGGAGACAATTATACTAGGTACTGTTGAAAGACATTTAAATAATAATACAGTCATCAGGCACAGTCAGTGTGGGTTCACAAAAGGAAAGTCCTGTTTAAAAAATTTGATTTCCTTCTATGTTAGTCACCCTCCAAGTGAGTGAGGTGAAGGTGGTGGATGAAGATTTTCTGGATTTTAGCAAGGCTTTTGTTACTGTCACTCACAGAATCTTCTGGACAAGTTGTCCAGCTGTGGGGATTAGTGGGTACACAGTGGGTGAAGAACTGGGTGAAGGGCAGAGCTCAAAGGGTTGTAATGCATCTGGCTGGTTACTGGTCACCAGAGATGCTCCTCTGACTTCAATCCTAGGGCTACTCCTGTTCAATATATTTATCAACAATCTGGATGCAGAAGCTGAATGCATCATCAGCAACTTTGTCTGCTCCTCTCAATTACATCTAAAGAAAGAAAGTACATTGATAGTTAAGTGGTTAAGATCAGTGATACTGATGATACAGTGAATCTACGGGAAGCTACTGAATCATATGTTGTTCTCTTCTGACCTCAGAGGTGTCTACTCTATTGAGCGAACCAATACATCAAGTGTGCCACCACCTACGTGTGCGATCACATAGTAAATCTGAATTGCTCTCTTTTCTACCTACTTTGCTTCACTGAATTGATAACAATGACATAGATGTTTGTAAAAAGTATCTGGTGGAGGTGTTGCTTGATTTTTTACAGATTTCAAACTAGTGTTGTATGTACCACAGTTTTATATTCAGTACACATTCAGGAACAGGCTCCGAAATATTTTGTCAGCCTTTACAGTGAGCCAAAGGTACTGAGATGAATTCAATGGGAGCTGATAAGATCAGTGCATATCTGAAGGTTAGGTTACAACTATGGGTCTGGGTTTCTTGGAGATCTGGTTCTTGGACATTTTTAAGAGTAATACACCATCAGGAAGCCAAATAGTTTGGAAGGTGCCTTAGCTCTATGAAAGCACAATGAAGAGTCTTTGCACAAAAAAAGCTGTAGTCTTTCAAAAAACTGAATATGGCTTCTCGCCTTCTCTGGCAAAGACATCAAAGCAACCTTCTATTTCTAACATCTGTATTTACTGAGGAAGAATGAAGCTGTCATTCCTGAACTGAGATCTTTCTGTTTTTTCTTTTTCTGTTTTTTTTCTTTTCCTTGGTTTTCTAGAAGACACCAAATACTCTCTTACTTTGCTAAGCCTATCCGGCAGGAACTAATTTGCCTATCAGTCACTCAGCCAGCTCTATATTTGTGTTTTCAATGGAGACTTGATTACATAGATTCAGTGTGGGGTAGATGGCGTCTGGCTCACAGTGATATACTTGGAAGGATTCTGTATGTGAAAGTATATTCAGTGGGTGAAGAAGTGAAAATGCATGATTTAATTCCATCCTTGTTTGATTCAATGTTTGAGTAAAATGGTAGGAAGTGTTGACTGCAGATCAACACAAGCTTCGCTACCCTAGAAAATTCCATGGGGAGAACATCCATTCATTTGTCCTACTCTGCTCCATTGGACTTAGAAGGACTTTATTACAACAGTAACTGTGTTTTTATACTAAAACCCCCCGCTGCTTATTTTCCTTATCCAGCAATCAATGCTCAAAATTATTTTAGAGGGGAAAATGTGGCATTAGGACTCTGTATCCAGGGTTTATTGCCTCACCAGAAACAACAGACCTTCTTAGCCTTTTCCAATGTGATGGAAACCTGATCTCCTAATGCATGATTACTAAAGTTTAGACTGAACCAATGGGCTTGGAAATGGCAGGGTTTGGTTATACTTGGTACTAAAACAAGGTGGTGTGTTATACTACTGCACATTTCTTTGCTTTGAACATCATTCAGGACATTTTTGACTATTTTTTTTCTCTTTAGTTTCCCTCATTTGTTTTCAAAATGGCTAAAAGAGAATTCTCTAAGAGTCAACCTCACTTACTCTTTCCGTCCCCTATTTATCCAGAAATTCAGATATTTTCCAATGTCCTGCAAAACAGAAATTTTCCTCAGAGGGAAAGACTTCAAAGGTAGCTGGAAAAGTATGCAAGTGTGACTGTAGCCTGTGTAGCATAGCCTTGGGGTAAAGATTGCCATGAGGACAAAGTGGGTTACTCATGTTTTCTTTGGCTTAGGTTAAGAAGGAAGAAAGTTGGGAAGATGTGAATCCTCTGATCTGTGAGAAAAGGATCACCATTCCTTTTTAACCCAGCCCTTCCCAAAGGGCAGATGGCAGAATTTTGTACCATATTTGTATTAGAGCCTGGCCTCCTGTAACTCTCACTTTTAGGATCTGGGTGTCAGTAAACCCTATGCCTTATCTTATAAACCATGCAATGTTTGTGAAGTGCATGATAGCAAAGGAAGTATTTGAAGAAAAATTATGAGGCAGCATGTTTCTGGAAGATTCCTTGAAGGCAGAAACACCAGGGCACATTGAGAAAACAACATCTGAAAACTTTAGTGATTCTTGCTAGTACTGAACGAGGGATGAAATGAGAGAAGTACACAAAGTGAGCTGAAAAGTTAGTGGTTTTGGCAATGGAGGACAGGTAAAGAGTGACTGAAACAGAAAACAGCCCCATAGCAGGCTGGAGAATGGCCTTTGAAATACCATGCCAAGCAGACAATAAGCATGGCAAGGCTGCATTCATCAAGGGACCAGACTGTTCCTAGTCAGAGTGAGATAAAGGGAGGCAGGGGATGAGTTTTAAGTATGTGCAGAGATAGCAAAGTTTCTGTGAAATGAACTTGCCAAAATATAGACTAAATGTAAGGACCTAAATGTTTGCATTTAGGTTTAAGATTTTGCAAGATTAAACCATATGTTTTAGGCAGAGAAATTGTTAAATCCATAGTGATAAAGAAAGCAAAGGTGGTCAGACTTTTAGGGGGAGTTTGGCCTTAATTCAGCAGAAGCTTTAGAGCTGTTGATTTGTGTTGTCATGCTGTTAATTTTATAGTGGTACATACAGAAAAGCATTTTTTCAATGTATTTTATTATTTTCAATTACAATAAAAATCTTTGTGAGGGAGTCTGAGCCCCAAAATTTTCATTAAGTGTTTCCAAACATGATATTTGTAATTAAAACCAGTAAAAACCAAACAGCCCCCTAATTTCCATATCATCAAACACAGCCTTTTAACTGTTTTTCCTACCAGTTTAATTCAACAGTTATTTGATTTGCAGGAAGAATGCAACAGGAAAAGAAAAATGTTAGCTTTCACAAAAAATTGCCTAGAAGTCATGAAGAGCACTAGGATCAGGGCAAGGATCTTCTAATCCATCAATAGAAGTGCTCTATATGTCAGGAAAATAAAAATGTCTTGATACTTCTTTTTCTTTCAAAGCAATTGTAACCAGACTATAACCAGACACGCTATGGAATAATAAACTAAAATTTAAAGTGATGGTGGTTCAGTTGTAAAGAATTCCATGTAAAGATCTCATCTACAGAGAGAAAGTCAAGATGACCTTCCCAAATAACATTCCTCTGCTAGCTGAAATACCTATGTGAAAGATCCATAATGACTCTTTGAATGTATTTTCAGGCAAGACATTATTGCTGTATTAAGTCCCCTAAGAGGGAGCCAAGGGTTGAGACTGCAACTCAAGAAGTGTTTAATAGCTTTTTCATTACAGGCCATGCGCACTGGCTGGCACAGCTCTCTCAGATGGATTGTGTTCAAAGCTGCCACAGGCGCATTTTGCAATTTAGCAGTGGCCTGAGCTGTACTGAACAGTTTCCTCTGCAGTTGGCAGTGTTAAATGCTCTGCCATTACTCTGGAAAAGCAGCTTTTGTCTCTCAGATGATCAGGATAATCACGTTTTTTGTAATGGGAATATGTTTACAATCATTTTGTTTGTCTTATCGCTGGCTAGTGTTGTACTGATAGTGGTGTTAGTGCAGACTTGGGAAGAATGCAGAAAGATGCTGAGGACAAAGGCAGTCAGCTGTCTATGCAGTGTAAATTTGCTCAGAAAAGATAAGTCAAGGCAAAGATTCTAGTCCTGGCTCTGCAGAAAGCTCTCATCATGATTCATATTTGAAAAAAATCAATCCTCTGTGTTGCAAACTTTTTCAGGAAAGCATTTAGAGGTTTCCATGAGGCTGAGTGCTTATGAACCAGCTGCTGGAGATCTTTTCTCTTGATAACTGAAGCAGGTGGATTTTAGCAGATATGTCCTCTTCTCCTCCTCCTTTCCCTTTGCTACTCCATAAAGATTTGCTTCAGGAAGACTAACCAGTCTCCCTCTTATCAAGTCAGAGGTGTATCAATATTGGTGTATTTGGGAGGCTGGCTGTACCAAGACACTCTGCTGCAGATTTTCTTTGTCTAGACAGCTCTCAATGACCTTTTGTGCTCTCAGTGCATGGCCCCAGAAATTGCAAGTGCTTATCTACTGTAAGAAAGATTAAAATCCTTGTGATTCTTCACACTGAACTCTCAACACAATTTCAGGATATTTCTGAAAAGACTAGCAAGCAGAAATAGTGATAAATACTTTTGCAGCCAAAATGGGGAAAAAATAGCATGGGAAAAATATGGTGGCAGTGTATGAAGATAAAATTCTCATTTTGTTGCTGTGAAAATGATAATTTGTAATGGGAAATTTAAAATTAAGATGATATTGATATCCTCTATCAAATCTATTTGGAAGTTTTGAAACTTCTATTTAAAAATATCTTAGAATATCTTTGATGTTTCTCTGACTTTGTTCTCTGCCACACACCTCTGAAAACCAACACTGTAGGCTTGCATTATCTCAAACACTCGTGTGCATTTTCTCTCTAGAAAATAATTGTAAAATATATATAGGGATTAAATATACTTACACAAGCAGAGGTGCAAATGAATAACCCAGATAATCCGAGAGGTTAGTAAGATTAGAATCATAGAAATGCTTGGGTTGGAAAGGATCTTATAGATCATCTATCTCTGCCATGGGCAAGGACACCTTCCACTGGACCAGGTTGCTCAGAACCTTATCCAACCTGGCCTTGAACACTTGCAGGGATGGGGCATCCACAGCTTCTCTGGGCAACATTAGGGGAAGGGATCCTGGTCTTTACTGATGGTGGAACTGAAAACATGAAGTATGGTTCTTGTTGCTTCAGACTCTCCTGTGATAGAAACAGAGAAGCAACCACATGAGATGCTGGTAAAAAGAGACAGTTGGACTTCTCTCCTGTTTATCACTCCATGGCTGGAAGGTGGCTCAATCCTTGCCTACTTCAGAATATTCTGGCACCTCCTTCTCCATTTTCTCCTAAATCCTTTGCTAGTATCTGTCCATAGATGGAAAATTATTGCTTTAATTTCTGTGGTATATCGTTCCTCTGGTTTGCTTCAGACAATATCCTGTGGCTTTTGCTAGCTTCCACTTGGGATACCTCCTTTGGTTCACTTTGGCATCTTTATTTTCACATCTGTTGATGAAACGTTGTCTTGAAGGTTCCTTAGGGAGTTTTCCATGCCCTCCTGTTCATCTCACATTTTTTTTTTTATGTTTTCTATTCCCAAAGAGATTTGATACCCAAGGACATCTAGTTGTCTGTGTTAATTTATTGTCTCTCAGCCCTGAACATCCTAACACCAACACACACCATATCAGGAACTTTCAAACACCTTGGCTTTAAACATGAATTCTGTAAATTTGCACAAGTGTTTGATCATGTTCTTATCTAACAACTGGCTAAGAAAATATTTTACTTTTTAGCAAGACTGTACTGCTGATCAGTTTTGTTTTCCTCCAGTGCCTGAAGGCTTAGAGGAGTTGTGGCAGCATGGCTTTCTAAGGGCAGCATGGCTTTCTGAGGACAGCATGGCTTGCAGTCTGTACTTTTAATAGGGATGTATTTGCCATTTAAGTGGACTGATGAAAAAAAAAGAAAGCCAGGAAAGAAGATTAAGTTGATTAAATTTTCATTTTATTTCATATGAATATTAATTTCTCTTGGTAGATTTTGGTGATGAGAAGGGCATTTTTCTGTCTACTTATATAGCAGGACTTTCATAATTACAATTTACATCTTCTGGCTTACATCAAAAACTATCCAAGTCTCCCATGGCATTTAACATTGCTTCTAATGGGCTTACAACCATGTTGAAAGGTTTATCTTCTCCCAGTTGGATGAATTCTGCTGAGCATGGGGGAAGACTTTAGTGCCCTGCTGCAGAGATATTTGGCATATCCCAAAAGTCCAGTACATTTAGGAGTCTTCCATCAATTTGCAGTTGACATAAGCAAAGGAACAAAAACATAACAAACACAACAAGAAATTTGTTGTTGATGGAGATCTTTTGCCTTACCCTTGAGCAGATCACGTCTGGGTTAAAGCTTCTGTCATTAAACTAATTGATGTGGAGTGTTTGGTATCTCTGAAGGATTTCTGAGGCAGACTTAGCTGTAAGTGCCATTCAAGATATTCCAATATCAGTATCACCCAGCAGGAGATGCACCAAATGTTGCTACACCATTGCAATATAGATGCTCTCAATAACTGAAATATATTACATTTTGATTTTTAACTCTGAGCAATTCCTGTTTCCTTTCACTTTCATAAATTAACCTGCTCACAACTCTAAAGGAATCTCTATTACCTCCATTATAGATATTGCTACTTTATACTTGAAAACAAACAAACAAACAAAAAACCAAAACAAAAAATTAGAACTATGCAAAGAGGAAATAAAAACAGAAATCAAGACTAATTTTGTGCTCTGTTCCTGACAGCTGGCTTTTGCTTCCCTCTCAGTGCTGTCTAAAGGCACTGCTCAAAATACAATCCTGAGAGAGATGAGAAAAAACAAGATGGGGGGGCAAATGACTCCTTTTCTTCCATTGGCTTCCATTATTCCCATTCAGCAGTACGCTGATGAGCAGGAGATTCATGGATTCTTTTGCAATAGCTCAGGCTTTCATACAGAAAGGGGAAGATAATTCAAAATCCAGATAATGTGATTATGAAAGCATAAAGAGTATCAGAAAGAATGTGCAAAGACAGAAGTAGAACTCAGTGTGGTAGATTACTTGGTCCAAAGTGGAATGGTCATCTTTATTTGGAGAGAAAAATGGGATTGCTCTTACAGTTTAAACTGCTTCAGAATAAACTTAATTGAACCACCCACCCCCAATTAGTTCTGGTTTGGTCATCTGCAGTGTTAAGCAGCAAAGCAGAAAATACATTCTGATATATACACAGTGTGCCAGAGACTTCTGAAAAAAATAGGGACAGGGAGAGGTCTCTCACCAGTTACTGTCATTGGCAAAACAGACTTGACTTGGTGAAATTAGTTTGTTATCATTCAACAGAGTAAGGCAATGAAAAAATAAACCCAAATCACAAACACATCTCCCCACTCCTTCCTGGGCTTATCTTTGCTCACAGTTTTCTGTATTTCCTCTCCTCCAGTGGCACAGGGGGACAGGGAATAGGGGTTACAGTCAGTTCATCACGTGCTGTCAGTGCTGTTCCTTCCTTCTTCCCACACTCCAGCCTGGGCTTGATGAACTTCTGTATCACAAGTCCCTCCTACAGGCTTCAGTTCCTCATGAACTGCTCTAGTGTGGATCTGTTCCATAGGGTACAGTCCTTCTGGAATTGGCTGCTCCAGTGTGGGTCCTCCATGGAGTGACAGGTCCTGTCAGGAGCCTGCTCCAGTATTGGCATCCCATAGAGTCACCACCCTCCTTCAGGCATCCACCTGCTCTGGTGTGGGGTTCTCCACAGACTGCAGGTGGATCTCTTCCCCACAGTGGACCTCCATGGTCTGCAGGGGCACAGCTGCCCTACCATGGTCTGCACCACGGGCTGCAGGGGAATATTTACTCCAGAGTCTGTGGCACCTCCTCCCTCTCTCCCTCACTGTCCCTGGTGTCTGCAGGGCTGTTTCATGCTCATATTTTCACACTCTCTCTCTCTGTATGCAGTTGCTGTTGAACAGTTTTGTTCCTTTTCTTAAATTCATTAATCCAAGGTCTCTTCCACCATCACTGATGGACTCAGCCTTCACCATCAGAGGGTCTGTCTTGGAGCCAGCTGGCTTTGGCTCTGTTGGACACAGGAGAAGCTTCTGGCAGCTTCCCACAGAAGCCCCCACCCTCTATTCCTCCCCCCTGCCCCAAACCTGCCCACACAAAGCCAATACAGTACCTTTGGCTTTCAGCTGAGTTTGCATGTGATTCAGAAAACCACGGGAAATAAGTATATACCTGAATTTAAACACTCATTCAAATGTGTTGTTCTATAGGAATGTTTATGAACAAGAAAATCTACCTCTTCATAAAATGCTATAGGAAGAATATGTAAAAGAATGAAGCCAGCATGAAGTTGAAGTTTTCTACTGAGTGTTTTAAAGTACATATTCAGCCCTAATACTTTTAGAGAATGTTTCAGGCAGGCCTCAAGATTTAGCAAAATATTTTCACTGCTGCATACAGCCTCTCCATCACAACTGGATGACTATTCTAAATTCTTTCTTATCAGAATGGTGTTCAAATTCAGGAGCTGCATTCTAAATAGATCTGCCCAAGCTGGGCATATGTCTGTACTGAAACAAAAACCTCAAACAACTTGTGAATATCTCTTGCTCTTTTGGTTCAAATTAAAACCTTAATTAAAAACTTAATCGGGGGGGTTGGAATTTTGTGTCTAATTAGCTCTACTTAGTCATGCTGACACACCTCTATTTCTATGTACGTTATCTTTATGAAAATACCAATGATCAGTGAGAAAGCTCAGGTATTCAATTAATCAAGCTCCTGGAGTTTGGTACTGTGTGGGTTCTGTAGGACAGTAAAGAATAGTTTAAGCTGCACTTGCTTGATATGTGCATTTTGAGAGACACAGGGTTTCTTTTCCTGTTCATATAGCATTTAATCAATTTTTTTTTTAATCAAATCAAACTTTTACAGGCTGAGAATGTACAAGTACATCTATATTCTTTCTCTAGAAAAGTACAAGGATGAGACAACACATAAAAGGTGTTGTGTGTTGAAAGTGTATTTCTGGATGCAGAAATAATTTCTTTGATATTTTATTGTTTAATTTCAACTTCAGATAAATATTGTGGACAAAAAAAAAAATCCTTGATGTCATTTTGCTAAAGAACAAGGTGGATGCTTCCTTTCAATGGATTCATAAAGGGAAGGTAGCAGTGTTGTTTCAGCCTTTCCCAGCATCTAAATCTTGATTAATAATTCAGTAAAAGTCACTGCTATGGTGAATAGTAATTAGGTTTATGAAAGAAAGAACGGTTGCTTCAGATAAAAGAGTGAGGGCCCTATTTCTCACATTGCCCAGACAAACATCCATCATTGTTCACTCTCAACGTAACAGCAGGTCACACTTTTAATGCAAAGTAAGCAGGGCAATTTCCATTTGAGAAAATTAAGGCTGAAATATATCTTTGTACATTTTAGCATAGCTGCCAAGTGTCACCCAGTTAACCTATGCTTGCTCCTAAAGCTGGCTGAAATTCCAACTGCAATTACACAAGAACATGAGACTTACCATGACCAGCTCTTAGAAAAATGAATCTCTGCCTTGTCTCCAGGTATTAGCCAACCTTTTCCAGTTTAGGTGGCCACAGTATTCAGACTAACTACTTGTATTTGTCCAACTAGACCGCACCAGGTACACTGTGCACTGTTAAGAATTTAACACCGATCAAAAATCTTTCAAGGTACAAACTGCATAAGAAGTTTCAAAACGTCTCATTTATAGCCCTGATATGGTTTTGTTGTTCAATCAGCTACCGCTTTTAGTGATTCACTTCAATAAGATGTCCCTGCTTTGTAGTATGTCATAGGCCACCCAGTTTCTTTGACTGTTTTGAGTAGTTCACCAATTTTCAAAGTTCACTTTGTTCTTGACTGCCTTCTACTGCTGTGGCTCTTTGTTTAGGGTCAGAGGAGGGCAACATAGTCAAATAAATTTTTGTTATAAAATAATTGCATCAATTCTATTTAGTTTGTCTTATCAAAATCCTTTGAACTTTGTGAAGTTCTGTATTTCAAGGGATAATAGTCCATAAAAAGACCTTTTTCCCCATTGAAAACGTTAAATAAATAATGACAAGAATGAGAAATGCTGCACTACTCTCTAACATTATGCAAAGAGCATGACTGGTGTGATTTATCTGTCTTTTACAACTCCTTTTGCTGCCAAAGGAACTGTTCCATGAAAAATATTCTGTAGAGTGGGAGAGATGTGGGGAGATTTAGTTGTGTCTTATTTTTATGACACACATCAGTGCAGATTCATTAAATTTGCAGAAAAAAGCCCGCCAGTCACAGAGATCTTCCCTTTGCCTCCTTCCATCCTTATTTTCCACCAGGGTTCCCCACATGGGAACTATGCCCTCCTGTTTCCCTCTGAACCACTAAGCCCAGAGTTCTCTGCCTGCAAGGAACTTAACTGTTTTCTTTGCTATACACTTAATATTTAATATGTAACATTCAGTTCTGTGTTCTAACTCAAATCATTCAATAGACTATGTATTATTCAACAGGAGGAACTTAGAATGTTAAATAAGCAGGAATTTCAGATCCATTTGTATGAATGGGCCTGATTACATAACATTTACTTGCTTTCTTGTAGGTTCATTATTGCTTTTAATTCTTTCAATTATTAGATGAAGTTTTGAGTGAAGCAGTTTGCCATCCAGGACAATTCTAGCATTGACCTCCTCTTTTCTAGATAAGTACAAATGTGCAGTTAGTACCTAGCCCAAGTGCATAATACATGCAAAATTAATAGATGGGCAAGATCTGCTTGAGCGTTACAAAACCAGGACAAATGAATGTGCTGGGATTTTTTTCCCCCTTCCATATAGTGTCTTACAGAGGTTTAGAATTACTTTTGCAGAGTATTCTTTTATTAAATAGGGTGGAGCATTCATACTTGTTGGAACATGTGAATTACTTTTGCATTCCCACCTCCTGTTGTTATTGATCTCACAGTAACAACAGGAGTCCCCACCAATCTGAATTGCTGTGCAAGCACATACTCTTGACTAAAGTATCTTCAGTGACTCTTCACTAAGTCTAGAGAAAAGCCAAAGAACTGCAGCACAGATTTTCTATGTTTTATTTATTGACCAGGAATTTAAGTATGAAAAAATTGTGAGGCCAGTTTTACTGAGGTGTTTAGTTGCCTCAGTTCCATTTAAATGAATGTGAATGAAGTGTCACATTGCTGGTTAAAAGACCTGCTGACAATAGCATCTAAAAAAAATTATACCAGGTTTGGCTAGAGGCATAAAATGCCCTTAAATTTGCTAGTAACCATTCCAAAATAAACCCCCTTTTTAGCACAATCACTGGGATAATTTGATGCTTGATAAATAGTACTAACTTTTCCACCTCCCTGTGTGAAACCTAGAGCTGCTATGATATGATTCCTCAAGACATAGCACTTACCCGCCCTTCTTGAAGCACTAGAAATTCAATCTATCAAATCCTCTCAGAGATCTGAGGAAGAAGATGATGTCTAGTAGTAGCAAGAGAAGCAATTTTTTTCTCTCTTCAGTCCTTGAAAAACCTTATCAATCTTGCTTGTGCAAAACCACCATTCCTGGATTGTTAGAAATCATCTTGTAAATTTCCAACCTAGGTCTATTTCTGAATATTATGTATCTCGTTGATCTTTTGCCAGTATCATACTTAAAGTTATCTAACTCTTCCCTATCTTGACATTCAGCATTTACACACATAAGTTACTGTATCCTCTCTCAACCTTCATATTCCTATGCCAAGTTGAGTTTTTTGTGTATCCTTGTCCCCAGTGATCTTAGTCCATTTTCCTTCTCTTCAAAACAGGTGCTTAGAAGTGGTAAAAACAATTCCATCTGAGGCCACACCAGGCTTTTTTAGAACTGGATGGGTAATTCCTTACCTCTACTAAACAAAGTTCAGAATGCTGTGCCATTTGTACCTGTACTGTGTCCATAGATTCATGGAATATCCTGAGTTGGAAGGGACCCCCAAGGATCACCAAGTCCAACTCCTGGCCCTGCATGAGACCACCCTAAAAATTGCACCATGCATCCGAGAGTGTTGCCCAAACACTTAAACTCTGTCAGGCTTGATTCTGTGACCACAACCCTGGGGAGCCTGTTCCAGTGCCCAACCACCCTCTGGATGAGGAATATTTTTCTGATATCCAACCTAAACGTCCCTGACAGAACTTCAGGCCATTCCCTCAGGTCCTGTCACTGGAGAGGAGATCAGTGTCTGCACTTTCTCTTCCCCTCACACGGAAGTTGTAACTGCAATGAGGTCTCCACTCAGTCTCCTCTTCTCCAGGTTGAACAAGCCAAGTGATCTCAGCCCCTCCTCATACAGCTTCCCCTCTAGATGGTTCACCATATCCACGGCCCTTCTTTGTATGCTCTCTAATAGCTTTATATCTTTTATATATTGTGCTCTGAGAAACTCACTCATGGGGTGAACTCTCACCAGCACACAAAAGAAGCTCCTTGGGGATGAGCAAAGCTGAGGCATAGTCCATTGGACACGTCATAACAAGAGAGACCACTAAGAAGATAAGTTGACTTTGAAGACACAAATTGTCATTTATTTCATCTCTGGAGGATACAGCTTTGTCCTTATCAGCATATGATTCGGTATCCCTTTGCATTTAGGTCATTTGATGGAGTTCTTGTTTTCCAGCCAGACATGTTGCAATAGCATCCCTGCTGACTTCACAGCAAATTCACAGCCTTGGACAGCTCAGGTGGGAGCAGCTGTCTCTGAAGGGGCTGTGGAAGAGACTGGCCTGGGGCAAGGGGGCAGGGGATGAAGGAGAAGCATCTTGGAGAGGCTGTGAGGGACTGACCACAGCCCCATCCCCACCCTGTCGTGGGAGCAAAGTCAGGAGTGAAGTGGGGGAAAGGGGATTGAGGAAAAGCTAAATGGAAGGTGGGTTTTTTGCTGTTTCTCTTTCTTTCTCAATACCAGAATATATCCTAATTGCAAACAAATTAAATTAATTTTCTCCATATAATCCTGCTTATCCCATACGAGTAAGTGGTAAATTATCTCCCTGTCTTTACCTCAAACCATGAGCTCTCCCATCTTGCTTTCTCTCCTTGGATCTCTGAGGAGCAGGAGTGAGTGCATGGCTGGGAGGGTGTTTGGCCTTTATCCAAGGTTAACCCAGCTCCAAGAACCGCAGGAATGACTATATTGTCTGGTTCTTTTAAGGCTTCTCAAAGTGATTTTGAAGGCTCTGAATGTCCATTTCAGACAGGGTTAGGGTTGGGCTGAGAGAAGTGGCTTGGCTCTCAAGAAGAGACTGGATGTGTGAAGGTTGTGGTCTGCATTTTTGCATGTTTGTGACAGCCCACTCTGAGTGAGAGATGTATAACATGGATATATGTGTCTACATCCAAGTTAGTAAATCCTGAGAGCGCTTGATGTGTATCAGTTCGGGTTTTGAGCCACACATGTATCTGCATGTCTGTATATACACTCAGGCAGCAGAGTCTGACTATTTTTGTTTCCCCTGCCTGCATAAATCCATCAGATATATTCTGGGTGACCCTAGACTGAGGTTTGCCAGGAAAAAAATGGCTTGAAGAATAGCAGATTTATTTTTTATTTCAGCATTTAGAAGAAAGCAGCTTCCCAAAAGATCTTGGCATGATCTGCATAGCAGTAAGTGTTGTGTGTGTGAGGTACTGCAGTGGCTGTATTTGCATTTATGCTGAGAGAGCAATGCTGCACAGGGAGGTGTGTTTGTAAATAGTCCTGAAGCATCCCTCTGAACTACAGCAGTCTGCCAGGCTCCTGGTGGTGAGAAGAGGCATGCTAAGGATCTGCAAAGGAGTTAAGCACAATTGCTTCACCCCAGGTGTGATTCAGAGGTTTATTTGAGGCTGTGACTGACTTTATAAAAAAAGTATTCACTCAAGCTGTCCTGAGATATGAGGTGAATAATCTCAAATGTTTAGAGACTGGCTGTTTCTGAAAGCATGAGGGACGATGATCAGAGGGCTGCAGTCATAAAAAAGAAAGTTTTTTTTTACATGGGCAGATAGGGACAGGACAAAGGGGAATGATTTTAAACCAGAAGAGGAACAGATTTAGATTAACTGTTAGGAAGAAATTCTTTACCGTGAAGGTGGCAATGGACCAGGCTGCCCAGAGAAGCTGTGGATGCCCCACCCCTGGAAGTGTTCAAGGCCAGGTTGAATGGAGCTCTGTGCAGCCTGGTCTAGTGAAAGGTGTCCATGTCCATGGCAGGGGAGTTGGCAGGTGGTCTTGAAGCTTCCAACTCAAGCTCTTCTACTACTTTATTATTCTATGATTCCTCACTGGAGTGAGGAAGCACACAGTGAAATGAGAGCCAAGAAGTGAACCTCATTTTTAATGTGCAAACGTAGCCCTGGCTGTTGGTCACTGCAACTCAGATACGCTTACACTACCTGTGTATGTACTAGTTTGGTTTGCACTGGAGATCACTCTGTGTATAGTGAATATATTATTGCCACGGGTCATTTCCCGTTGACTGCAGTAACAGTCCTTCAACATTGAAGTCTCAACGTTTTTAGTTTTTTCTTATGAAGTTTTGTCTTTGCTTCTCAAGGAATATTCAAGATAATAAAATAAAATTCTATGCAGTTATGACCATTGGCATAGATACTTAAAGTGAAAATAATCACTGTTGCTTGTGGAATAAAAAAAGGAAGAGTAAAAATTACTAGAAGAAAATTTTTATTTCAGGGGCTTAAATACTGAGAAATTAACTTGATGGTTTGTTTCTTATCTGCCCTCTAGTGTTCAGGACTCCTTTTCCTCTGAAGCGTGCTCATGTCCAAGGATTTGTTTGAGAATGGAAAGTGAAGAAAAAAGGAAATGGAGTAGTGAAAAAAGCTTTCTAATATTCTTCCTAATATAAGTTCAAAGTATTACTTTTATTTAATTGATTTTTTTTTTCATATTAGAAAAACGGGAGGGATAAAATGCATCACAAAAGTAACCAAAAGCTCTAATATCATCTCAGATTTCTTACTATTTTAAAAGATTAAGCTGACAAAGTCTTCATATGTCTGTGAAATTGTGGAAAGGTTGATATAATCAGAGATCATTTTCCTTGTGTTTGAAACAGATTTGTTGAACTTCCACTGAAATGCTTTTTGGGTAATTGCAAATGTAAATTTATGGTAATTTAGAACTTGAAAAATACAAATATAAGAATATTTTAGAAAACAACTTCTTTTTTGAAACTGAGCTTATCCTTTAGAGCCAGCATTATATTAGTCATCTTCCCAAAATATTTTTTAAATCTCAAATTCAAGAGGAAAAGAGGTTTTGCTTAAAAAAAGTATTAACTCATTCAAGGAATGTGGATCAAAACAGTATTTATGCTAAATATACACTAAGACTATGTGTAACTGGCTTAGTTCTGTAAAACCAAAATTTATTTTTGCACCTCTATATGCAAAAGCGCACACACACACACACACACACACACACACACACACACACAATTTCTAGTCAACAGGTGATTATGGGCTAAATCATATTGTGTGTGTATTCACATATGTAATATATTTGTGCATTTGTATAAATTCATATATATATCTAGAGAGTGAATTTTTGGATACATGTATGAATGTGAGTGTATGTTTATATTCATGTGTATGCATACATATAAATGTGTGATTCTAGGACATTAAAGCAGGAAAATTAGAAAACTGGGACTTCTGCATTGTTTCTGTAGATATTGGAGAATCTGGAATGAGGTGCTCAGCCACATGCTTCAAACCACCTGGTTGAGTTTCCCACTGTGGTACCTAAATAATATTTAAGCTAATTTACTTTTATACCCTTCTGGAAGCAGAGATGTGCAATGCTACTCATGTTGTTTTATGGGAGACTCCTAGGAGCCTGCAGTGCCTGATCCCTCTTGCCTGGCTCACCCTTACTGAACAGAGAGAGATCACTGGCTTTGGTAAACACTGGAAAATCTCCTGGAAATTGGGACACCTCCCAGGCCTCTGAAGGCACTCAGTCTACTGGCTCCCTATGATGAAGTAGCTCAAAATGATTCTTAGCTCAGTTCTAATATCTCTCCTAGCTACTGCTGGGGGTAGGCTGGAGGTAAACTCAAACGGGTGTCCTTTGAATGGCATTTTGGAGAACCTGATCTCTCCCATCTGAGCAGACTGAATTCCCCTCGGGGTTTTATTTTCTCCAGAGCTTCAGTGAAGACCCTACAGAGGACTAGCCACAGCACACAGACCTGTTGCTCTAGGCCAGTATTGGTAGTCTCCCATTTTAATCTCTTTGTGCCTGTGCAGAGTCACCTGCAACTGCTTGTGGGTGACACATCGTTATTCTGCACCCACTCTGACCCGGTTTGTTCCTTATGTCACAGCTATAGCTCAGAAATTCTATGCTGTTCACCCTGAAAGTTCACCCTGAAGTGAGTAATGATGGTATTTGGTGACAGAACAGAGCAGAACAAAATGGGTCCCACCTTTTTTTGCTTCGTTTCAAACAAAAATACAGGGGTGTGGTAACAAAAGAGCCTCATTTTTGCCTGGAAAGGAAAGGAACAGCTATTATCTGAGGAACTAGGATCCTGAAGGAGCCCATGGACTTCTTAACAAGGTAGCCAGGTTTGGAATGGTCTCTTTCAAGGTTTTTCCCACCTTATGTCCAGTGATATGCAACACTCAGTATGTTACGATTTCTGTTAGGAGACAGGGCTTGTCATGGGTCCGTGCTGTGACCTCTAAAGTGTAAGGACCCCATTAAAATCCAAACACTATGTGCTGGTTTGGGCTGTTTGTAGATTGCAGAAGATGGGGCTAACACCTAATTAACATAGAGGGGCTGTTACCATCCCTGATCCCATGCAAGAAGGGTAAACAAGGGCATGCTCTGTAATGGGAACTGGACAAAATGACCATCAAGGCTATGAGAAGAGCTTCTGCTGCTTTTCACCTCCTTTCTCTTTCATATCTCTCATATCTGGGTGTTGGCAGGGAACTGGGTCATGCAGGCTCTCAAGGCAGAGGGAAATGTTTACTTTTCCCTTGGTGTCAAAGAGATCAAATCTCTCCCTTGCCCCATTTAATTTCAGAGCTGGGTAATGAAGTCAATGCTTTTGCTGTGTTTATTACTGGAGAAGAAAGGAAAATAAAAAGAATGTGATGTAATGCTCTGATAAATTCCATGATTATCTTTAGCCTTCTTCAGTTTTCCTTTTTATTGGTTTGACGTGTACCTGCTGTGCCAATCTGTTAGCCAGGATGTCATCACTGAGAAGTACACAAGCATATCATCTATGCTTTTCCTTTCACAGACTGTGTGCAAGGCAGGCTACTAAGGGAAGGAAAACTGGGAAAATAACTTCTATAATGAGACAAGTCACAGGTATCATAGAATAATTCAGAGGATCATTAGCTCAGTTCTCTGCTCCAAGCAGATTCAGCTGTGGGTTCAGTTAAGATTGTTCAGGGATTTATCCAGTCCAGTCTTGAGAATTTCCAAGGATGGACACCATGTAACTTCTGTAGATATTGTGCTCCACTGCGTGACTGTCCTCATGGGGAAAAAGTTTGAATCCCTCTTATCTAAACTTATGCCTGTTGTCTCTAGTTCTCCTGCCATGCAGTGCCATGAAGTAATTTTTTCCATCCTCTGGGTGACCTCAGCCCATAGGTAGTGAGGGGCTGATGACCCCTTAACAGTTCATCCATAGAAGTGTCTTATCCAACCCGAACAAGCCATGGTCCCTCTCTCCTTACTGGCAAGTGCTCCACATCCTACACTCTCAACAGTCCTCCGTGGAACTTGCTCTGGTTTATCCAGATTCTTCTTGTGCAGGCGGGACCAATACTGGATTCAGTATTAAGGCATGGCCTGAAGAGAACTGAGGCAGGAAGGGATAATGTATTCCCTATATCTACAGGCTGCAGCTTCGTTGGTACAGCCCAGGAGGCTGTTGGTGAGCCTTGACTGCCCTTCATCAGTCCCAGTTGTTTCCACTGTTTCTTCCTTTCCAATCTCCTACACAGAATCAGTGATTCTAAGGATACAGCAGTGTTTGTAAGAGCCATGTTTTGCAGTTCTCCTCACTTGTTGCTGGATCTATATATAACAGTACTCTGGATGTTGTGCCATGATGTTGCTGTGGGCAGAGTAGTGCCAGGTGCCTCACTCTCCCATCTGCACCATCTGTGTGGGCTGTGGTGTTTGCACATGGAGTTTTCTATTTGCACTTAGGTGGCAGGGAAGACCATAAAATAAAGTCTGATGATGGAGCTGTGCCCAGGGCTTTGGCAATATTCAACATGAGTTGCTGATTGTGCAGGGAGAAATTTTTCCTGCTAGGGTGGAATGGGAGAAGAGAATGAAAGGAGGCTGAGAAGGAAAAGGAAAGTATCTTTCCTTCTGTCACATATAGATCCAGCCTTTGCAGTTGTTCCTGGACTCTGACCATGCTAAATTATACAAGGTGCTCTGCAGCTGTTCTTCAAGAATAACAGGGGCACCCTACAAGGGAAATCCTCAACAGTGTTATTTTTATTTCCTTTGTAGTTGGATAACAAGTTTCCTTAATATTTTTGGTAATAGTATGTTAAAAAGATATTCTCCTTTGACTGAACACTGAATGTGAGTTTTGCTGGGGAGGTCAGTTTACTGGGAAATCAAATCCCTATCTATTCCTGTCAAGCCTCCTGCTGAGAAGTTGGTAAACACAAGGGCCCAAATCATTCTATCTCTAGTCATTCAGATATGTTTAGCTGTCAATATCCTGGCTGTATGGTGTCAGTGTGGCAGACATGGCTACATGTCTGGGACATGCAGTGAGAGGGTGGTATGTTGTGATGCTCCCAGATTAGCTCTTAATTCCACATCTACTCAGTCTATGTCCTCCCCATTGAGATAAACCATTTGGTGGCTTGTATTATCACTGACTTCTGTTAACATGTCCACAATCGAGGAATTAAAGGGATGAAATGTTTCTGAATTATTTACCTGTGGACTTCAAGATAAATCCTGTTCTATGGCATATCCCTGAAGACCTGCAGTTTCTCTCTGCACCTGTGGTTTACCTCTTTAGATGTGTAGTAGTTCTCATTGTCTCTTCAATAAATAATAAGCTTTAGGAAGAACAGCAGATGTCTACACAGATACTAAAACAGGGCTCCATGATTTCTCATGCAAGACAATATCTTTCAACTTTCTTTGAACTACCACAGACCAAAAAGAATTGTATACCTGGCATAGTCCCCTTTATGAAAACCATTAACGTTCAGTTTATTTTAAAGTTACAACATGTGTATTTCATAAACATGTTTGGCCTTTCATGCAAAGAGAGAAGGACTTTTTTTAGCACTAGCTTTAGGAAGAAGGTTGGTTTAATTTCTTCTGATTAGCTACCCAGTGAAAAATGGTCCTTTAGGACTATATAGCCATGATCTGTGGGATTTCAGAGGTTAGTGAGATTGCAAGTCTTTCCAAAGCAATATAGACCTACCTCAACAGTTTCTACTCTAAGCTCCTTGCTTCTCATGATGCCATAAATGTCCTATTTGCTGAAAGCAAATATGAATATGAGATAAGAAAATGTCCACTAGCAATTCCTATCATTAACAGGGGTGGTGGGAATGCTGAAAAATGTCCTATTCTGATTTTGTTTTAATGGAGGCTATAGAGCTGGGGTAAAAGGTGGGACTCATCCATCTGGATAATCACATCTTAATTAGCTTTGCCCAGACTTATCAAAACTGTTTAGAGTTTGACTTTTCCCTGATCCTACTCCTTCATACCATTGCACTTCAATCCTGAGTCAGGGAAGACAATAATGCCTCTAGCAGTTTCCATCTTACCCACTTAAATGGGCTTTGGAGTGTCATTGACCTAGAAGGTGATATGGTGGTTAGAAGTTGCACATCAGAACTCAAAGAAACTTAAACTAAGTGTTAAAATCTCAAATATGAAACTTCCCTCACTGCTGAAAGTGCTGGTTTGCCACTGGCTTGTACAACAGATTGTCATCTGGTGCCTGAATACCCTGTTGCATCCAAGCATATCTTGGAATAAGCTGCCTGCTATCCCACCCTTTTCCCACCTGTAATACATACTTCCTCAAGCACATATAGCTTCTCTGTACCATGGTTTACCTAGACACACAGCAGGATGATGTTTCTTCTCTCCTCGCAAGGCTGAAATATGATGCTTACTGTGAGTGATGTTAGACATGTGTTTGGTTCTGATATTTTAAAATAATCTTTGGTTCTGATATTTTAAAATAATCTTAATGTGCAAACTCCACTTAATAGCAAGGTACTACTAGTACTGCCTGCCAGCTGGTATTTTGCATTATAAAAAACATATATAAAAAAAAAGGAAGATGAAAACCTCTAGGGAAGAGTCTTAAACAAACAAGCCCATCTGGCTGTTTAGTGAATTAATATGTATTTTAGGTGGGAGTGATACCAATGAGTGTTGTTAAGGTTGTCCAGCATTTCTTATAGTAACAGTAGGTTTTATTCCTTATCATTTTGCTGTATCTTAATTGCTTGGGCTGAAACTCTTTATGCAGGGGTATCTGCCTTGCACTAAATTAATTTTGGATAACTGCAGACAAAATAGTTTAGCTCTTTTCATAAAGAAATCTAGGAGAAATAATCAGTTTTGACTACATTAGAAATGAATCGTATGTTCTTCTTTGGAAAACTTGCACTTATGTGCTTAGGAACAAATATTCCAAAAGGAAAAGAGAAGAAATGGTCTTTCAGTTGGGTCCCTGTCCCAGAACTTGCATCGTAAGACAGCCCATAAACCTTTGAATAAACACAGGCTTTGGGTGCTCGGCAGTAGCTAGACATAAACAGCTAAGTTCCTCTGACACGCTGAATTTTCCAGTCTGGAACCATGGATGTTTGTCGATCTGTGTCAAAACAGAGTTGCCAAGTTTCTCTGAAACTTTCCTTCCTTTTTCTGGGATGCTGTAGCTTAGGCCAGATCTAAGGTGGGACACAAGGTGGGAGATGCAATACTCAAGGTGAGGAAAGTTCCTTGCATTGTGCCCAAGCTAAATAGGGGGAAAAGTTGCCCTTATGATTTACAGCAAAAAATTGGCAGAGGGAGGTCTAGGAGGTAACAAGGGGCCTAGGAGGAGACCAAGGGATTTGGGTTTAGGATATTGTAGGTTGACTGGAATGGATGTGTGTAAGGTGGGATCGCATGTGTATTGCAGTATGTGTATGTGTGTGGAGGAAAAAGAAGGCTGTATGTAAAACCAAGGAAGAGTCAGTGAACTAAGGGGGCAGAGATCAGGACTCTGTGGAATGCATGCTGGGAGCAGTGGGGTATGGGACTTGTTCATGATTCATAGAATGGTTGATATCAGAAGTCACCTCTTGAGATCAGCTAGAGCTGGTTGCAGAGGACAATGTTCAACCACATTTTTAATATTTCCGATGATGGAGGCTCCACATCTTGTCTGGGCAACCTGTTCCAGTGTTCAGGGAGTTCAACATTGACCTTGAGAAAGTCTCAGCTGCTTGTGTGGGTGCTTCTGGAAAAGTCCAGGACTTGTTTTCCATGCACAAAATAAATGGCAATGGCAGTCCTTTTTCCATAGGAGTGTTCAGAAAAGTATTGATTGTGATTCTGTGAGGTACTGCAGTGGTGAGCAGAGCTCTGCAGCTCCTAGGGCTGTCTGCAAGATGGTATATTGGGCCTGTGCTCTGTATTCACAAAATCCTTTTTTTTTTTCTTTTTATTTCTTTTCTTTTCTTTTTTTTTTATCTTGTCAAACATCTGAAATGCGCTTAGTTTATTTACTCTCTGTTTTACAGTATTCAATATTCTGGAGCCCTGAATGAGGGGACTGTGACCTGAGATTTCCCACTGCCTTCCAGGTAAGAGAAGCACCAGTGGGTAAAGTAGCTTTTTCTTACTTAAAGCAAGGCTGTTTACTTGGCAGGTTGGCTGTAACAAGATGCTGGACTAAAAATTAAATGCTGGAATGAATGAAATATTAAATGGATAGCAGCTGAATAAGGACTCTGTGGCTCGAGGACAGGATAAGTGTAAGGACTTGCAAAGAGAGTATAAGCTTTTCTTGGATACAACTATTACAGCAATCCAAGTATTTGTGATCCTTGTTATATTATACTATGTGGTTCTTGTGTGAAATGCATGCTTAGTAAAATAAATTATACTTTTTCTAGTATTGCAGTCTTTGCCTTTAATTCTCTATGATACATGAAACTACTGCATGATTTTAAATGCTGCATGACTTTAAAAAACCCTGCATTATGTAAAAAATAATTTTACACTGTGGTACTCCCCAACAATCTGTTATATTTACTATAATCATAGAATGGTTTGGGTTGGAAGGGATCTTAGAGATCATCTAGTTCCAAACCTTTGCTATAAGAAGCAACAGTTTTCACTAGATCACGTTGCCACAAGCCCCATCCAATCTGACTTTGAATGTGTCCAATGATGAGGCGTGAATGATGGAGTTCTGACTGTCACCAGCTGCATCAAAATATAGACATATTTTAGTTAGCATTTCTGCATATACTTTTTATCAAATAGCTGCATGAAAGGCATCTTTTGATTCCCCTCTCCTGTTTTTCTCCTCCTTTTGCTTAACTGCTTCTCTGTTGCATAGCATGAAACTGGATTATGTGAGACTGTGTAATTTGAATCAGAGGGTGTTTCAAATCCTGCTATAGCAATATGGTGCATTGCTTCCCAAAAGGGTCTTGCCATCTGAATGCTCCTAGAGCATACATAGGATCCTGAAGAAATCAATGACCCAAGACTGAGAGTTCTGTTTGGTTTTCGGTGTCAGACTTTGCCTTTGGACCTTATCTTTTCCTGAAATTATAAAGTAGGAAGAAATAGTCCCAGGAAACTGCATCACAATCAAAAGGTAAACTTAGCTTCTCAGTTTATTAAAAAAGAAGCTTAATTTTCTCTGTCCATTAACTACAGAGCTTTCATGTTTCCTGCTTCTAGCCTGGAACACACATTTGGCCCTACCTTCTGCTCCCCGGCCGTGGTGGGACATGTTACATGAGCTCTCACAGGGGTTTCATGCTGCACACTGTGTTCCAGAGCTCGAAGAATGCTGTTGCATCCAGGATGTGGATTCTGCCTGTGACCACTCTTTGGATGCTCCATATTGGAAGCTGAGGGTTGTAGCCTTTCCCTGCCACATGAGACAGTCTGCCTGAGACACACTCACTTCCTTGCCCTGTATGTGTTAAACTCACAAGCTTGTGCCTCACCATGTAAGGTTTTATGTGCTGGCATTGAGGTATCTGAGGAATCACAGAATCATAGAATGTTAAGGGGTTGGAGAGAACCTTAAAAATCATCTAATCCCAATCCCCTCTGCCATGGGCAGGGACAACTTCCACTAGGACAGGTTACTCGAGACCTTATCCAACTTGACTTTGAACACTGCCAGGGTTGGAGCATCCATAACCTTCCTGGACAACCTGTTCTAGTGTCTCACCACCCTCACAGTAAAAAATTTCTTCCTAATATCTAACCTAAATGTCTCCTCTTTCAGTTTGTACCCATTAGTCCTTGTCCTATCACTACAGTTCCTGATAAAGAGTCTGTCTCTGGCTTTCCTGTAGGGACCTTTAGATATGGGAAGGTTGCTACAGGTCTCCATGCAATCTTTTTCTCAGGCTGATCAGCCCCAACTTCCTCAGCCTGTCTTCATAGAGGAGGTGGTCCAGTCCTCCTATCAACTTTGAGGCCTCCTCTGGACTTGTTCCAATAGTTCCATGTCCTTCTTATGGTGGAGGCACTAAAACTATATTCCAGGTGGGGTCTCACAAGAGCAGAGTAGAGGGGTAGAATCAACTCCTTTGACCTGCTGCCTTTGACCTGCACATTCCTTTGGATGACGCCCAGGATTCATGTGGCTTTCTGAGTTGCAAGCACACACTGCTGAATCATGGTGAGTTTTCCATCAGCCATCACCCCCAAGTCCTTCCCTGCAGGGCTGCTTTCAATTTCTCTGTCCAACCTGTAGGTGTGTCTGGGATTGCCATGACCCACGTGTGGGACCATGCACTTTGCTTTGTTGGATTTCATGGCATTTGCATGGGCCCATGTGTCCAGCCTGTCCAGGTCCCTCTGGATGGCATCACTTCCCTTCAGCATGTGACTGCACCTCACAGCTTGGTTTCATCAGCAGATTTGCTAAGGGAGTCTTGATCCCACTGTCCGTATTGCTGACTTAAGCCATTGAACAGGATTGGCCCCAGCAGTGACCCCTGAAGGACCCAACTCATTAGTGGTCTCCACATGGACAACGAGCCCTTGACCACAACTCTGTGTGCAGCCTTCCAGTGATTCTTTATCCACTGAGTGGTCCATCCATCAAATCCATGTCTGTCCAAGTTGGAGACAAGGATGTGGTGCAGGACAGTGTCCAGTGCTTTGTGTAAGTCCAGGTAGATGATGTCAGTTGCTTTGCCCCCATCCACCAATGCTATAGACCCTGTTATAGAAGGTCACAAAATTTGTCAGGCATGAACAGGCAGTAGGAATTTTGTAATTCTAATCTTATTTCAGTTATTTTAAGACTTTTTATTTAACCCTGCTCGTAGCAGAATTGGAAGAATTACTATTACACTACAGCTTGATTAGTGTACAGTGGCAGACTGAAGCTGAGCCTAGAATCTGCAGAAATATTTACCAGCCCAGCGTGGGCCCTGTAGTGTTGAATGTTCCACTGAACATCTATTAGGTATCCTGAATATCTGCTTCAGGTTATTATTAAGTAACTCAGAGGCTGTATACAAAAAATCTAGAATATAAAATTTTATGTCCATGCTGGGCTATGGGATACCAATTTGTCCATGGATGTCTGTGCTGTTGAGATCGCAGCCAGGCTGGGAACACTGAGCAGGTAAACACTCACTCAGATGTCCTCACTGCTGAAACCTCAGGCTGCTGTGGGGCTGTGTCAGTTAAGTCATTTCCAGAAGGCGCATTTTGGTTTTAATCTTTGTTAACGGGCATCAGAGCTCAGATGGCTGATTTGGTGGGATAGCTCTTCCAAGCAAGACTTAGGGATGGGATTTGCCTTTACCTCAGGATGCCAATGAAGTAAATAAATACAGCTAAGTTAGTCAGCCCTGGTGTTTTCCTAACAACAGGGGAGAGAAAAACAGGCACAAAGGAGAATTTTACTGATTTTAGAAATCTGTGTTAGGCTAAGTTGATTTGCCTGTCTTTAGTATTTAAAGCAAGAAAATAACCTAGATATGCCTGAAGTGCATAAACATAGGTGGCTAGTACCATCTGAGATGCCCTAAGTGGTCTGTAACTTCTAAGCAGGGCTGTAAAGTTATGACATAGGTTCTATCCTTAAAAACCAATGCTGTGGTTGAAAATGCAGTCTCTCCTCTAGGCTCTGTCAAATACATCTGTGATGTGTCCTTTCTTTATCGAATCATATCTTCTTATGAAATCAGCATGCTTTACATACTGTAACACGGCTTATCTCCCTAGTGAACTGATGTAAGTCATCAATCCCACCATGCAGGGCCTCCTCGCATGACTGAGGGCAGATAAAACTACTTCACCTTTTATTTTGTTGGGTTGTTTTTTGGTTTTGTTTTGGTTTATTTTGTTGGTTTGGTTTGGTTTGTGTTTTTTTTTTTTATTATTATTTCTTTTGTGCTTTGTTGGAGCTTTATATCCACTTTGTACTCACTTGGCACAGTTGGAGATGTATGTTCTGCAGGGTGAAGATGGGGAGGTATCACAGCCATTGGTTTTAGTGGGCTCTGCACATCCTCAGGGGTGGATTTTTCCTCAGTGTTACAGATTAGCACCAACAAGAGAATTAAGGTGGGCAATTCCTCAGTGGTGTAACACAGCCACACTGAGCCAAGCATCTGAAGCCAGAGGCCAATTCTCTTCTGCTATTCTTATGTGTGTTCTTGAAATCAGAGATGCAGCTTTCAAAAAATAGCCCAAATAAGCAAAGTTGGAAAATATAAGCTTGCAAGCTTATACACATACCTCAGCAGATACATTTTGTAGTACACATCCTGATTTAGCAGAAATAAGATCTCTCTGTGGTCTCAGTGATCTATTCAGAATAACCATGGGTTTTGCTGTCAGCTAGTTAGTTATAGAGTGGATGATTTAGATGTGCTCACAATCATTACTGCAATGAGATCTTCTTGCCCTGCATTCAGAATTGCATCAGGGATCCCCATGGCCATACATGAACCAAATATTTTTTAGCTCTTGAGAAGGGTTTCAGAGTACAGTCAGATTTTACATGCATGGGATTTTTAAAGACTAAAATAGATAACATATATCTTATTTCTTTTTAGAGTGATAGAAAGTCCCTTTGAGTTTATGTTCTATATAAACTCTGAGTGGACATCAAAATGGTTGCCTGAAAGGAGTTTAATTAAAAAATCTATAGGGAGGATGGTGACTAGTTTTATAAGATAAGTGGCAGCTGTGAAAAGCTACTCCAAGGAGTTCTGACAATGTGTGCTGGCTGGCACATTTTTCCTCTACAGTTAGGTAGCTCCAGGTTCCCCCAGAGTAATGAGATATATACAAAATGCTTTTATATGAACTATGTTATGACTACAAATGAACACGGTGTTCTTCTAGAATGTCTTGAAAGGTGGTGCCACCAGCACATCACAGAATCACAGAATCACAGAATCACAGAATTGCCTGGTTTAAAGAACATCCTGTTCTGAAGACCTTGCCATGGGCAGGGACACCTTCCACTATACCAGATTGCTCCAAGCTCCGTCCAACCTGGCCTTAAACACTTCCAGGGATGGGACATCCACAGCTTCTCTGGGCAACCTGCTCCAGGGCCTCACCACCCTCACAGTAAAGAATTTCTTTCTAATCTAAACCTACTCTCTTTCAATTTGAAGCCATTCCCCCTTGCCTTGTCATTACATTCTGTTTTAAAAATTCCCTCTCCATGTTTCTTGTAGGCCCCCATCTTCTATAACCATTTCTCCAGATCTGATACTTTAATAGAAGTAGGAAAAATAGGAAAAAGTAGGAAGATACACCCAGTGCATTTTGTTGGTGCCTCAAGCTCAGATTCATATTGTCTGCAGCATGCAGGTTGCATGCAGAGATCTGGCAGTAGGAAGCAAATCCCCTTAGAAAGTTTCCACCAATGATTTTTCTTTTTTTCAATAGGTTACAGACAGGGTTTCACAATGTCCTGCAAACAATACCAGCTTCTGAAAAAACTGTCACGGCTTATGAGTGTTATGCAGCTTTGCACTGACATTTTTGGATGGAAGTGACATTTGATTGTTGTGACCTTGCTGTGTCTTGTGATGTTCCAGTGCAAAATGAGAGCCTCATGACATGCATATTTGATGGATAAATGGCAACTGAATGCCTTGATTTCACATGTCTCTCTTGGTTAATACTCCATGTTTTGATCCTGGTGCAGCCCATTCACCTGAGGTCTTTTTCCTTTCTTATTTTCAGATCACTAGGCAAAGGTAAAGTTCAGCTTGTTTGCTTCATGCATGAAAGAATTAGTGTCCGGTGCCGTATAAGACGGCTCCTTTCTGAAAGGTTTTTTTATCAGTGGTTGGTGGTAAGAGGCAGTTCTCTCAAACAAGGAGCTTAATTATAAGGGGATTTTTCTACGCAAAAAGTCCTTTACACAGGAAGACAGTAAAATCCCACTTTTAAGTCCTGTTTGAAAGCGAGAAGCTTGGCCTTTAGTTAAACAGAGAAAAAGTTTAAAATTATATCACAACAGGAACTTTGAAAATTATTCCCTTCCTCAGCTTTGCTGTTTTGTTCAATTCTCTATAAAAATTCAAGAACCCCCTGAAAAAGGAAACTTTACCCTCCTGGAAGCTGGTGTTTGACCTTTGCAGGGCAGTGAGCTCTATACCGACTAGTGCAGAATGCAAACAATTTTGGATGCATCACTCCATCTGTTTTCCCAGAGCCCCAACTCTGTGCCAAGGAGTGACCTCCATCCTCCCGGCTGTCACTGTCCCTGCGGAGGTGGGCTTTGGGGTGACGTCCCTGTGCCTGTACATCGAGGGCTACTTGGCAGCGATGGGTTCCAGCCGATCTGGGTGCTGGGGCAGCTGTTGCTCTGAGCGGTGCCGCCGCCGAGTTGGGTAACCATGGCAACAGCATCACCGCCAGCATCCTCCTCCTCCTCACTCGGCTCTCCTCCTCCTCGGCATCATCAGGAGCAGCAGCAGCAGCAGCAGCAGCCCTGGCAGGAGCCAGAGCCCGGCAGCCGAGGCTGCAGCCAGCTGCTGCCATCCCCTACCCGCACCGGCACCCAGTGACAGCCCTGGCCCCGCTGCTCCCGGGCGGAATAGGGCAGAGGGAGCTGAGGCAGCTGCACTGCAGAGGGATCCCAGACAACCCAGGTAAGAGCTGTGGGGCTGCTTGCAAACTCCCCGGGATCGATGTGGTGTGTGGCTGGCGTGTGTTTGTGCGAGTGTTGGCTGCGAGTTTTCCGGCTCACTCCTTCCAACAGCAGTGTGATGACAATTTCAGGCAAGCATGTTTTCCAGCTCATGTTTCCTATCTCTGCCATACTGTCCCTCTTCCTCTCCACCCAGATACATAAGGAATAATAAATAATATTCTAAAAGCTTCACAGAAAATGGGATGATGGGGGAGCCCAACGTGGTCAGAGTGGGGAACAGCTGCACTTCCAAAATAAAAGTGGGCAGCAGCAGCGGAGCAAAGGTTGACATGGTAATTAATAACCCCTAAAGAAAAAAAAATTATGCGACAACGCCGTTCTGTCTCTGCCCACTCTACAAATAAATCTCTCTCATCATATTCAGCAGAGAACCATAAAGCGGAGAGGTGTGTGAATAGTCAAGACTAGAAACCTCACTCTAGTCCACAACTGTCAGATTTACCTTAAGTGCTTTAAAATTAGACTAAATCATTGCAATAACAATGCAGTCATATCTGAGAATATATGTACATATGCAATTGTAAAAATATTGCTCTTAAACCTTTACACCTCCTCAGAAGTAAAAAAAAAAAAAAAAAAAAAAAAATATTGTCTTAAAGATGTGGGTCTGACAGCCAGTCAAAGATGCTCACTTCATCTGTTGTGAGAAAGCATGCTCTGGGTACGTTTCAAAAGGTAGGAATAGTTTTAGTCCAAAGACATGAGGACAGTCCTTGTCATTTTATAAACAGAAGAGATACAAAGCCACGGAATGTCCTTGTGCAGGCAAATAGATGTGGATGAGTGCATTTGTCTGAGAATCATGAAGGAAGAGAGGGTAAAAAGTAAGTTTAAGCTAAAGCGGTGTTTGCTATGTAATGACTGCAGAGAGCTCTTTCCACTTTCACAGAACTATTTTTATTTGTTTATGTTTTTGTTAGCAGTAAGGAGAAAGAGATCTGCTGCTGCTGCTGTCTTTATCTCCTTCTCTAAACCCCTGTTCTACCTTTCTGGTGTCCCTTGTCCTCTTCAGATCATCCTTGTCTGTGTGGCTGAAAATGCTTCTGACTTTACTGATAATAAGCATTTTAATAAAAGACTTTTGAGCCCTTCCCATGATATGACACAGTTCTACAGTTTTAATTAGAACATGGGGACAATCTGGGTATGACTCAATACAAGTACTGCTATAATTGTGTATATATATATACTTGTATATATATACTTGTGCATACAGTGAAGTCTTAGAGACACCTGTCTTTCATGTTCAACCTCATTTGAAAATCAGAGGGCTTTTTATTCCCAGTCCTGTGTTTTGCTACATGTCTGCAGATCCTCCTAAAATCAGCAGTAGCTGGGATATAATTTAAGTTTATAGGTATATATAGGTATATATAGGTATAGAAGAGAAGACAGAATCAGACCCACTTTTTCTCTATGTTTATAAACATCCTTCCCATGCAAGGTACAGAACAAGGAATTTGGGTACTCAGCATCACATGCCCAGTTCTTATGAACAAATGTTGAAAAATTACCTGGGAATTATGTTCCATCCCAAAAGAAATTGATAGGATGAGGGATAGAAAAAAGAAAATATAAACAAGTATTTGGAATCAGTGCTTTGATTTGAAAAATAATTTTCTTAGGAACTTGACCTTCTCATCACAACAGGTCTTCTCTACAAGGGGCTCTTTGATCCATGTTAATAACAGTGCTCACAGACAGCAAGTTTAACTGAAGAGGATGATTTTGGACACTTATATTAATTGAACTAAGGCACTATAGGGCTACAGTCCTTAAGGCACTAGAAAAGTCTGGGCACATTACATGGTGTATTTCTGCATAAGCTTCAGTGTTTGCTTCAAATCTAGAGACTATTTAAATCTTGAAACTTCTTTGTTATAACAGAGAGGGAGTAAAAGTGCCTGTAAAACTGCCTGTAAAAAGAGCACAAATCTGATCATGCCCCTGACACTGAGACCAGTAGCAGAACCAAAATCCTGTTTATATGTGTTGCAGAGATGTAAGTGCATAATCCAGGGGCAGCTCAGCGACGCGCAGAGCAGCAATCCTCTCATCAGCACAAGAAGATGATTGACGATCAAAGGGCATTGGGTATTACACATTAACACCTTGCAAGTATTCCTGCATAGTCCTGCTTTGCTCCTAGCTGTTGGCAGGTGATTATGGAGAAACCAGAACTTATACATGGACTTCTGATTACTATGGGGATGTGAAACTTCTGTTAAAAATTACTCTGGGAAAGGCAGGGAAGGTTGATGTTTTCATGAGCACTGCTTGGCCATAATAAACCTCTGTGGAGGACTGTTCATGGAAATTCAGGGCACTGAAGCTGGTATCAGTGGAAACTGCAAGGAACCACCTCAGATGACCAGTTCTTAATGCCCAGTGCTCCCCACCCACACAGCTCTTTCCCTTGCTTAAACTGGAAAGCTTAGGAGAGATTTTTTCATTTTGCCTTATGGCTTTTTCTGTTATAGTATATTAGTTTAGTAATGGAAGCGATCACGGTCTTTCTTTTGCTTTGGGCACAGCTGTTAAGAGCTGCTCTCTCAATGCCCACTTACTGTTCACTAGGACCATTCCAAGGGAAAAAAAAATATTTCGTGATATAACTAAGCATCTTTTAAAATCTTGCTCCTTATTTTCATTAGTCACCCACTGTGACTCTTGGAACTCAGAACAAATGAAGACTTATACAATAGTTGCTGTTCTAAAGTCAGCATTTGCCAACAGGTTGAAGGATTTTTTTTTTCTTTTTTTAAATAAGGAAGCTGCTATTTTTCAGATCCTGCTCTATAGTAACCTGAGGCGAGATATGATTTGCACATGAATGTTGCACCTCGCCTTTAGTTTAACAATGCTATCCATTTTATTTTGAGCCTGTGCATAAACTGCTGTTTATTACTCTATTCGATAATCACACTCTGTGATTTTCCCTCTTGCAATATTATGCTTTTTCCTTTTACACTGTATGGTGATTGGCTAGATTCACTGCTTAATGAGACAGACACTTAGCCATGGAGAATAAAAATTTTCCCACTGAATAGGGGAAGGGTGGGATCTTTACATTAGAGACTGGACACTCTCTGGTTACCTTAAAATTATGCAGCAAATACATACAGAAATAACTTTTTTGTTTTTCTTCCAATTTTCATCTTCTTGAGGAGTCAGACTGGCCTTAGCTGGTTCTCATAAAGTCTAAATCATACCCGTGATCATGCAATGTGAACCTTTCTGTTCACTGATCAGTTACCCTCATCAGCACTTGGAAAGGTTATAATTCCTTCCTGGTCTATTGGCTCATGTAGTTTAAACTTTTGGTCTCTTTGCTCTGCAACCCCTGGGCTCCTCATGAGCTTCCTTGCTCATGGATTGAAACCTTCTCCCCCAGCTGGTGAGAGAGACTCTGTGTGTGCTTTGCACAGCACTGAGCAAAGTGTGTCCATGAGTACGAGTAGTGCAGGTACTCACTTTGATTCACTTTGTGGGTATTTCTTCTGGTCTCTCCTGAACCCAGTTCCCTTCCTTGCATGCTGGCAGTGCCTGACAGGCTGCAAGAAACCCAGGGCTAGTGCTGTGTCTTGACCTCTTCTAACACTGCTCTGGAAGATTATGGGCTGAATTTACCCGAGCAGTTTTGGCTGCTGGGCTGATCCCACTCCTTCAGAAGGTCAGCACCATGACATGCCTGATCTCAACTTGTTGGGAGAGTCAGTTAGAAGTTGGCTTTCTACAAATCCTCCAAATCCAAGAAGATATGATTTTATTCTCTCTCTAGTCTTATTATTAGTGCCTGCAATGTTAAGGACTCTGTTATTCAGCAGCTTTATTTCTTCCGTGTTTCACTGCAGAAGACAGAGCATCTAAAGTGTAGATGGGAGCTTTTTTTTTTCTTTTCTGCACTCAGATGCTGCAGATATCCATGTGCTGTCCCAAATCAAAAGAGAATACCTTGTATAGGGGTGGGTGCTCTCTCTGGTCCTCCTACAAATCTGCCAGAAATTTCATGGCATTTTTGTTTCTCTCTCGGATTCAGATGTGCCTTGGTGGGGTTTCTGTGTGTCTGGAGCCCCCAGACCTCAGATCTGAGTATGTTTCAGCACTCAGATTATGCTCAATGGACACAGAGGGACCCACAAAGTTTACTTCCCTTACTGAACTTGAGGCACTGTAGGTAGATGAAATATCCTGACATGCTCTTCATACCTGTTGTGTTTTCTCATCCTTAGGATCACAGGAGTAAGACAACCTAAGCAGTAGTTTGACCTTTTCCTGGTATATATACTTAACAAGTTCTTGCTTTTGTAGTAGTATATCAACATATATATTTTGTACATGTATATCTAGAAGTTATATTCATCATAATTTCAATTTTTATTCTTAGCTATGTGGTGTTGCCATGGATAGGTAAGACCTTATGCATGCTATTGGAATTTAGAGGTGAAATTGCAGATATTAAGCAACAGAATTGTATTGATAATGCATAGCAGTGGTGTGACAATAAATTGATGTTTGTCTTATTCACATGAAAATTTCAAAATCTGACCTCTGGTCGTTGCATGGCTTTTAAGGATTCACAGAATGCAGAACAATGATGAGTGGGACTTTCCTAATGTAACTTGGCTTGGTAGGGATTACCTGTGCAATATTAAGACCCTGATGCCACCATTTAGCAGCCTGGAGAGCACCAGGTTCTTTCTTGGTCCAGCTAGCTGGGCAAATAAATCTCTTCAGTTGTATTACTATCCAGATCTGTGTGTCTGAGACAGAATCTGGCTCTGCTATCATCTTCTAATGTGTAATTTTGGTTTATCTCATGTTTCTAACATTGCATTTATGTCTGAGGCTGGCAAGCACTGTCCCATTACCTTTTTATGGTCCAAAAGAACATGAGTATTACTTGGAAGATGCCGCTTGAGTGAAATGTTGCTTGTATCTCTGTGAGGTTGTCAACCCATATTGCCAAAACTACTGTGGCAGTGGGAAAAGCAATTCTGTTTTCTGAGAATCACTTCTTAAAGAACAGAGCAAAAGGACCAGTATTTTCATCCACTGAATGCTAGACAAGTGGGGTGTTTCAGTATGAAAATTTCCATCTCTATTTAATTATCTTGTCCTTTCCACTCACAGCTTATTGTTCTTCTCAGTGTCTGACTTGACTTCATTGTAAGCAGATGATGCCTGTGGAAGATCATGTCCCTTGTATGCCATTTCTCTGGATTTTTGCAAGCTAACAAAATTTGAGTTCCTGCTGGTATTTGGTTTCTTCAGAGGACTGAGACTCTTAGCTACAGGTTTTGAGCCCATGATGCAGGCTTGCAAAGTGCCAATACCTGTAGCAACTGCTCACCCTCTGTGTGATTGAGTACCTGAGTTCAGCAGGTACTGGCTTACATCTGCACAGCTCCTCTGAGTTGTTAGGGCACAACTATCCCACGTCATAAAACACAAGGATCTCTGTGGGACAAGGCAGATGGATTTCATTAGAGCTGAGAAGCATCCACTGCTGCAAGTAACTCCGTGACTCCTCTCACAAGAGGTTACAGAGTTCGCCGCACTGCATAAACTCATTCTACACCACAGAGCAGCACAGCCCTATTTATTTTCTTTTACTGCCTGCCTTGGTTTAAAATCCCAGCTGAAAACTTCTCTTTTCTGTCCATGCATCGTTGTTTTCCCTCTGTTTCTCTCTCCCTTTGCAGCTGTGTTTAGGCTGATCAGTGTGAGGGTGCAGTTTGCCAGGGTAGACGTTAGAGGAAATAAAGTGGCATTGTGTGATGTTCTAGAGTGCTCTGCCCTGCAGCCACTCAGCCCTTTCACCACTGGAGGCTATGGGATGCTTCCCACTGACCTCAGGAACAGGAGGAGTCATCCCTGCACACAAAAGTCTTTTCAGAAGGCAAGATAATACACAAGGCTGAGAAGAGACTGTTGTTTGAGGAAGGCGTGCAAGCCTGAAGCACATCGGTCGAAAAGCTTTTGTTGGCTGCCATGGATGGATCCAAGTCATGCTGTTGTTTTACCCTGGAGCGCCATGGCCACCTGAAAATTCCTTATCTTTGCTTGGGATACCAAGCAGCAAATTCAGGGGCATTGAGAGGCAGAAGAGGGACAAGGCAGAGAAACTATTTCAGCAAGGCTACTCTTTTTTGAAAGAAGTCTACATCCGTAGGTCGGCCCTAAATGGAGATGAATAATAATTCCAGAAGGTTATGTAAAAATCCGTAAGATATGTTCCTTCCTTTATGGTGGGGAAGGGGGAAATAGATTTTGGATTGCATCAATTCTTTTGGAATGCATCAATTCTTTTGTCAGGAGAGGGGAGAATGATTGGTTGAAAAAAAGAAAAAACAAAAGAACTAGTGAGGAATGATCAGTTGACTCTCGCTAATTTTTAGGAGCACTGTAAATTAGGCCTTGTTTTCTTTAGGTGACTTGGGTTGGTTGTGGGTGACATTAGTGCTTTATTAAACTTGCCGGGCTGAGAAGCTCATGGTTATAGTGTAGCTAATAATACCCTAATTGAGAAACAGAAGGTGTAATAAGTCAGCATCAGAAATTGGAATGCAGAAATAGTCGCTACCATAAAAATACCCAGTAGCACAAACCTCTTGTCTACAGCAGCACATGCTAAACACACATTGGGGAAAAAGGCTTTCCTTTGTTTTTGGCAGGCTTCTGGGTCAGCAGAGCTCTGTGCTGCTCCACGTGTGTGACTGCCTAACACTACCTGAGATGTGCAAGGCCCCTCATAACAAGTTAATTAGTATCTTTGGCAAGTTAATCATTTTACAGAGTCATAAACAGACTATATAGGTTGAAACAGACCATGTCAGATGACTTGGGAAGGCAGTTTGTCCCAGGGTGGGACTTTGTGAGCATGGAATCACTCGACGACATGGGAGTGACCTGCAGCAGGGACTGAGATGTAACCATGGCTACTCTGTTCCTCTGCTCCCTGCTCCTGCTTGGGCATAATCAGCAGATGTCAAGATCGCTGCTGAATTATGAGCCGTGGAGTTATTGCTGCACAAGGGTTGTTTGCTGAAGGAGATTTATCTAATTTTTTTTTTCTACAGCCTCCCAGGGTTTACCCAACCTCTCAACTTGGGCTTTGCAAGGGTGAAATTTGGCTTAGCAAGTGTATGCTTTTCTGCTATGAGCTTGGTAGTCTCCATGACAATAAGAGCGGCCCAGATGTAGTGGTGATAGGGGACCCTGAAATAGGTTAGTTAGATGAAATTAGGACATCTATGTCATCTATGTGTAATGCCAGAATCAGCAGTGCAACATGGATATCTGCTGCACTGTCAGATGGTAGATCAAAGGTGAGAAATGTGTTGTCGATGAATGACAGAATCATAGAATCATTTGGGTTGGAAAAAATCCTTAAGATCATCAAATCCAACCACTTACCCAGCACTGCCAAGATGAAGAAAAATGCTCAGCGAAAAGAGGGAGTCAACTGACTGTGTTGGGCACAAGTGATGAGATATTGTCTCCGGATAAAGGACACAAACACAACATAGTGCTGAAAGAGTCCTGAATGCTCTAATTCAAAATAAAACCCAGCTGTGGTGGGACTCCTTATGGTGACTGGGATAGGAGTGGGCAAGGATACAACTGTAGCTACCTCAATCACCACATCTGCAGGCAGGAGAACACAGGTGGTTGCATCAGCACTCCTGTCTTGCTTCCTCTCCCAAAGTCAGGTGCCTGCTAACTATAAAAGCACAGGTGTTTCCCCTCAGAGCAGAAGGTGTCAGTATATGGTATGAAGAAATGCCAGCTAGCAGAACTGGTTTCATAAGGTTCGTTCTAGAGGTAAGCCCTTTCCTCCATGCACCTGGGTTTTTCTTGTGCATATTTTCCTTTTTTGCTATACTATAACTGTGAGATCCAAGGACATTGATCTCCTTTGTGTCTTATCTGAGATTCTTCAGAGTTGTGGGAATCAGCTGGAGACAGACCAGACAAAGCTCAGAGGTTATTTCTCTTGAGATAGGTGCTTTTTGCATGGACCCCTCTGGGCTGTTGTTACTCTAATAAGGGGAGCACCAGGAATCATGTGCTTGCTTCCCTATTCTTAGCTGGTCTTAGATTCTTCCCGGGACTGCTATTGTACTTACACTTAGGTGAAGTGAGCAGTAAAAAGCCATTTTTTTCATAGGATAATCCTGATTGTAAGAATGTCTATTCCAATCACCTGTTAAAATCACCTGTGGGATCAGACTAGCTTTCTTAGGGTTTTATCTAGTCCAGCGTTTTACCCATCTATAATAAAAGGTGAGTGGCCCCTGAAATCTTCCGAATTGTCAAGTCTAGGGTCATCAGGAGCTTTAGAGGAGTTTGTTTCAAGAGAGAAAAGGGAGATCTGACAGCATGTGAAAAGAGATTTTCCATGAGGACTTCTGACCATGGAAATACCTGTATGAAACTCAGAGACCCTGAGTGGACAGCGATGTGCAGAGCATGATAGAGGGGAAAATGAACTTATCAAAAGCCTCTTTGGTCTGTCAAGGGCAGGTTTATTCCTCGGCATAAATGGCTTCCTGTGGGGATTTGTGGAATATGCATTGCTGGGGGGAAAGTGCTGACGTTTATAGTGAAATGGGTCTGGCTTGCCCTGTGTCTGTACATGGTAGATGACTGTTCTGGGAGATAATGCCTCAGGCCAGTGATTTAATTACGTCTGGTTTGGAGACCTTTTACCATACCTGAGATAACTCGAGGCTTATAGGATGGCGTTTGGAAGAATCATCTGTTCAGCAGCAATAATCACCAATTACTAAGAAAAGATCACCTTACTTAGTCATTTCCCACTGCTCCCATCTCCCACCAAAAGCTCTGTTTATAAAAGCTTTGCTTTCAGGACTAGTGCCACTGATAATCAGAAACCTCACATCATAGGAACATTTAAAAAAGAGTTTGAGGACCAATTATATAAATGTTTCCCCTTTTGTAAACCAGCTTGGGACTTGTAAACATACTGCGTCCACATCTCTCTAAATAATTCATCATGATGAATTATTTAGTTGTGTAAGCTGTGTTTTAAGTAAGGAAATATTTTTGCTAATATGAAGGCAATGAAGATATTTTAGATAATTTTGAAAAAGGTAGCTGCCATTTTACTGTTTTGCTTCTGTTTGTGTTGGAATTGATTTTTGCCATGAGTGTGTTCTTCAGGAGTGGCTGATACCGGGTCTGTAGTGTGTCAAGGTGACTTCCTCAGCACCAAAAGTCACAAACCCTTTCATCAGAGTAAGGCTTACCAGAAGTCAAGGAGTCCACCTCCTATTGTAGATGTACAAAGGGCACATCTTAGAATTTATAATTTTAGAATGCTTTTTTATTTTCCAGATGAAATTAGGAATGACAACTTCAATCCATGTAAAAAAAGTAAAGGTGAACGCTGTTACTGATGGAGTTTTTCGTATTACACTTTTGCACCTTATTTATGAGGCTAACTAAATTTTATTCCTTTTATATATATGTATATATTTAGATAATTCTGTTGCATTTTCTTTTGTTCCCCTTCCTTTTTCTCCCTCAACAACAGATGATTTTGAAGATAGCATGAATGAAACAAAATGTTGGCATAGTTTAGTTGAATTTCCTGACAAGATAAACATTAAGTTAAATGTGAGACATATGCCTTAGTGTGTGACTGTAATTTTATAGGTTCTTTTATATGTTCTGGTTGGCAACATAATCCCTGTAGCCTGTTCTGGCTAAAAAACCCCCTGTTTCTTAGCTTTAAGACAGACAGATGATCTAAAATTGATATACACCGCTGGCTGTGAGTGGTGAAGTGAATCTTGGTTATAAGTTGTTTCCATTCCAATACATTTTAAAAATGAAGATGATTATTCAGCCACGGTGCATTTGGGTTGAGGGTGACAGTCTTATTGTAATTCCTCTTTTCTTCCTTCATCCCACCTTTGGCGTAAGACTGTTTGGAGGTGATGTAGCTCCAGTTGCTCCCACTGTGGAGTGCAGACTTGTGTATGGTGAGAGTGTGCAACTCTGATGGTTGCACACGTACAATATTGGAGGGGTATTGGCTGCAGCTTATCTTGTGTAACAGTAGTCTCTGCAGCGAGACCATCAGAGGATGAATGCCATGCCCCTCCCTGGCCCCCTCAATTTTGGGGTCCATTCACATAATCTGGGAGTTCTTTGAACTGCAATGAAGTCTGCTCATCTCACCTCATCTTTTTACAGGAGGATCTCCACACAAAATGCCTTTGATAATTCAGCAATGGGAATGTGCAGGCCCATGAGTGTTTGCATTTTATCTGTGATTCTGGTCATGAAAGCAATTTGTTTTTCTTTACTTTAGTGATCTTCAGGAGAGTCAGCTTCATTCAAAGTACCTGCCAGCTTTCTTTTTGTGGACAAGACAAAGAAATAGATATTTCTGAGGCACTACACGGATAACTTTTTTTAAAATGCCTGCTTTAGGACAGAAAGATCATGCTCAAACTTTGTCTCCACTGTCTAAACCCTGGACAGAATAGTTGAGGAGCAGCCATTTACACTGAAGATGTTTGTCATTTTAGCAAGTGTATCCAAACTTATTTACTGTCAGAATAGGAAACAGAGGTTGGGCATCCTGAACCTTATCCCTCTTCTCCACATATCCTTGCCACTTGTCTTTAGGATTCCTAAGATATGCAATATAGTGGTATTTTTTGCAGGAGGGATCATATGCAGGCCTCCTACCTTTGCTGGGTGGGTTTCCACTCTTTTCTGGCAAGACCACCTTTCCTCTGATCTGCCAGCAAGTTCCTCTGTGTGCTGTCCCACTTGGGACTCCTGGCTTGTTGCTGGACTAGCACAGGGAAAGAATGGTGAAGAAACCCTAGCGTTGCTTCACATTATGTATGCTAAATGATTTTCTTTCTAAGATACAGTCAGGGAATAAATGGCATATTTGGTAGTCTGTTTGGAAAGGGCATTTAAGCTTCGAAGATGCAGAACCCATGATCCAGACTGGATAACAGACACTATAAGTTCCTTAGCTTGGTGCCAACTGCAGCAGGACAGCACTGGGATCCACAGCTGTTGGGTAGGGTGCTCTAGCCCAAGCAGAGCAGTATCCTTGCCTTGACCCTGAGAGTGCTGATTCAGAGACAGTGTATACACACCTCTGCAGTGGTTCAGAGATGCAGTACCCTTTGTTTGGAAGGAGTAATTTAGTGCTTTGTGTGGGTGCATTTATGAGAACATACAGCTTCTTTTAAAGAAACAGACGTTTCTGGTATTTGCAGATGTTTTGGCTACACATTAAGAGGGGAAAAAAAGGCACTTTGGTGAAAGAAGATTCCATTATTCACTAGCAGTCCCTTGCAGGCAACAGTTTTTAGTTGTGAATATCTTATTTGTACCTTAATAGCTTATTCTATGTGCGGAAAGAAGTTGGAAGCTGATTTCCAAAAGGATTAAGTACTTAGCAAAGCACCAACCTTGTGAAAACAATTGTACCTTAAGACCTAGTTCCTACAATTGGTATTAGAGTGACAATAAGCCATGTTGAGGATATAAGGATATAAAGTTATGAGAAAGTGTCCAAAGAAGGGCAACAAAGATGGTAAAGGGCCTTGAAGGAAAACTGTATGAGGAGAGGCTGAGGGCACTTGGTCTGTTCAGCTGAAGAGGAGACTGAGGGGAGACCTCATTGTGGGTACAACTTCCTTGTGAGGGGAACAGGAGAGGCTGGCCTGAAGTTGTGTCAGGGGAACTTTAGGCTGGATATTAGGTAAAGGTTTTTCTCACAGGGGGTGGTTGGGCATTGGAACATTCTCTCTATAGACGTGATCACAGACCAAGCCTGACAGAGCTCAAGAATTATCTGGATAACGTTCTATGCTGGTTTTGGCTGGGGTAGAGTTAACTTCCTTAACGGTGGCTGATATGGGGCTGTGTTTTGGATTTATGCTGGTCACAGGGTTGCTAATATAGAGATGTTTTTGCTATGGCTGAGCAGTGCTAAACAGAGCCAAAGCCTTTTCAGCTTTTTGTGCTGCCGCACTGGTGAGGATGTTAGGGGTGCATGGGATGGTAGGAGGAGACACAGCTGGGACAGGTGACTGAAACTGACCAAAGGGATATTCCAGACCATGTGACAGATCATGCTCAGTCTATAAAGCTGAAGGAAAAAAATGAGAAAGGTGAGGACTTTTAGATTGATGGCATTTGTCTTCCCAAGTAACTGTTATGTGTGATGGGGCCCTGCTCTCCTGGAGATGGTTGAACATCTGCCTGTCCATGGGAAGCAGTGAATTAAGTCCTTATGTGCATGGTTTTTGCTTTCCCTAATAAACTGTGTTTATCTCAACCTATGAGTTTTCTACCTGTTCTATGATTCAATGGTTCTATGAGGCTTAACCATCATTGTCTCCATCAGGACTCCCGTGGACTTTGCATTTTGTTACTCTGGTTCATAAACTTCCAGTGTGGTTGCAGATTTAGCCTGGCTCAGGCACTGCAAGTCTTTCTGACTGTGGTTGAAGTCAAGGAGAGCAGCAGTATGATGCCAGATAAATACCTAAAACCTGAGGGGTGTAGAATTGAGAATAAAACTGAAAATCCAGGCAATAAACTAAGCCACTCCCCCATGGCTGTTTTCACCCACCCCACCCACAGACTTGTTACCCTGGGTGTTGTAAGTAACATACAGTCAATGTGCCTCTGTCTCCAGCTCCCATGTGCCGAGGGCCACACACCAGCATCTCCCATGGCAAGCCCTCTCCAGCTGGGAATGGGCCATGCCAGCCCAACCTGCAGTGCCTTTGCCCACTGTGGCTGGTGGTGCTGAGGGCTGCTGGGATGCTTTGCTGCTGCAGATGCTGACATGAGTGGCTGTAGCTGCCAGTGAAACCTGTGACCCTACTCCAACCTGTCATGTTTGATGTTCCTGCAGCACAACTGTGCTGATACTCATGGGGAATCTGATGCACTGATCATCCAGTTACTCCTCTCTGCAGAGGATAATGCATTTTGGAAACTTGCGTCAGAAATTTTCACTCCTTTGTCCTCTGAGGCATTGCTGACAAAATGTTAAGACAACTTAAATGCTTGCTTTTTTTCTCTCTCCACCATTGTGCAATGTAGTATCTGATCCTTCACAACTGCTCTTAACTTGATTTCTGTTGTTGCTTTTGTAGGATCAATCATAAATCCTGGAATGGTTTGGGTTGGAAGGGACCTTAAAGCTCATGTTGTTCCAACCCTGCTGACACCTTCCACTAGACTAGGTTGCTCAGGATCTGCAGGTCAAGAGGGTTGGTTATCACCAGGAACCTAAACTATTCATTTAAACATTTTATCTCTCCAGCCTGTAGCACTACAATGGCCAGGGCAGAATACAAACTCCTTCCTTTTAATTTTAAGAGCAGCATTTTTCTTGTTTTGTTTATGAATCTGTGTCAAGTCTTAGCAAATCTACTGTAAGCCCCAAATCAGTGTTGAATAAATCCTTTTTTTTTTTCCCCAGATCATTTATTTCATGATCAACAAAGTAATAAAGATGGTAGAAAATGCTGAATTATTATGCTTAGGCAAGACTTGTGGCAACTTAACAAAGCTTTATGAAAGAAGATGAAATTCTTTGCTGATGAATACAGAGTAATGTACAATGGAAAGAATGGAATTAACTCAAATGATTCATAGCCCTTGCTAGCTTAAAAATAAATTCTCATCACTGGAGAGGAGATTCTTCAGAAAACCTTTCTATGTGTATGGTTACCTGAGGAAATAAAATTCTCTGTGAGGAAACAGAATATTTGGTGCATAAGAACTGGGATGGAGTTTATTTATGAACAGAAGAATTAATTGTACTTTATTTTTCCAACAATGAAATATTTGGCAATTTAAAAATCTTTTCACTTAAGTTAACATCAACCTGTGTGCAGTATTGATCTAGGACATTTTTAGGGAAAAATCTTGAAATTAAGTGATCCTATTAGCAAGTTCAATTTGCTTTGTTTAGAAATGCCTTTTTTAATGCCAGATTGCAATTCTTTTAGAAAAAACAGCTATTTGCACTGAAAAAGCATCTTAAATGAAAAGTGTTGATTCACTGAGATGTAGTGTTTCTGATCCATCAAAATATTTCTATTTCTGTCAAAAAACTTTGTGGGAAATATAGGGCTTTCAGTTTGAGTCTGAACACAAACACCCACCCAGTCAGAAAGTTTCTTGCTATAGGTCCCATGGGTGTGCTCTCCAAAACATTACAATAGCTTTCCAGAAGTGTGGCATCTCCTAAACTGGTGCATTTTAGTTTGGTCTTTGTCTCCTATGGGTCCATGTCACAAGTAGGAGGCTTCCAAAGCAGGTGACCAGAATTCATACCAATTTCTCTGCTTTGGATATGAGTGAAATGGATATGTAATTTCAGCTGAGAATCAAGGAAATCCTTTAGCTGAAGGGTGAGGAACTTATGTTCTCAGCTTCCTAGGAAGTTAACAGAAAAACTTCCCACTGGATGGGAAAGGTTTTCACTCCTGGTTATTATGTCAACCATATGCCAAGCTGGGTGCAGTAGTGCTCTGCAGAACTAACTGCTGAGTATCAAGAGTAATAGAAGGTGAAACAATTTGCAATTGTGTCTTTATTTTCCAAAATACAGGAGAAAGAGAGTATTCTGTAAAAGTAAAAGGCACTGCATTGCATGTAGATGAAAAAACACTTTTAAGCCAAATCTAAAAAAAAAACCCAAACAAAACAAAATACAAAAAATAACCAAACAAACCCAAAGAAACCCAAACAAAATAAAAATGAAATAAACTGTAACAAAACACTCCCCCCCCCCCCCCCAAAAAAAAAAAAAAAGAAAAAAAAAAAAAAAAAAAAGAAAAA
>JAWWMP010000081.1:145383891-145496012 GCA_035047865.1 Dendrocincla tyrannina | reverse complement strand
AAAAAAAAAAAAAAACCCCCCCCCCCCCCCCCCAAAAAAAAAAAAAAGAGCAGTAAAAAAATAGGCAAATGGGAAGAGGGGAGGAAAGTACCACTAATTTTTATAACCAATAAAAACATTTGTAGTTAGAGGATGAGAAGATGAGTTTAAAATCTCCCAGGTGCTGACACAGAGTCTGAGAAAATGGAAAGATTTCCATCAGATTCATTTTTGCATCAAGCAATATCTGAGGGAAAAATTATGACAAAACATACCCACTGTGAAATACATTTTATAACTTATCATAGAATAGCCCAGATTGGAAAAGACATCAAAAGTTCATTCAGCCCAACCTTTTATGGGAAAGGAAGCTGAGATGAGATCATCTAGCAGCATGTCCAGTCACATCTAGAAATCCGCCAGAGATGGGGACTTTACCATGACCCTGTGGAGGTTGTTCCAGTGAATGATTGTTCTCACTGTAAAAACTGTTTTTCTTATACAGGGCTGAAACTTCTTCTAGAGTAAACTTTGCCCCTTGCCTTTTCCATGTGGCTCTATGTAAAGATACAGTCTGTCCTCTTTATAGCCCCCCGTAAGTACTGGAATACAGTGATGAGATACCACTTGAGCCTTCCCTTCTCCAGGGAAGAGACCTTCAGTCAGAAAAGATCTCTGTCCATCATTCCTCAGAGGTTAGGTCATGGTACTCCTTTGGGCCCTCTCCAGTCTGTCTGTGTCTTTGGACTGTGGGGACCAGAACTGGAACAACTGTACTCCAGCAGTTCCTGACAAGTGCCGAGTGGAGTGAGTGGACCAAATCTCCATGTCTGCTGGTAAAGTCCCAGCAGATGCATCCCAGGATCCAATCTGCCTTTATTGCTGCAGGGGGACACTGCTGACTCCTGTGTTGTCCACCAGACCCCTTTCAGCAAGGCTGTTCTACAGACACACAGCTCCCAGCCTGCACTGGGCCCTTTGGTTATATCATTCCAAGGGCAGGACCCTGCACTTGTCTTTGTTAAACTTCCTACAGCTGCTGCTGCCCACTGTTCCAGCCTGTCCAGGTCTCTCTGTAAGAGGTGTCTCCCATCTGACATGTCCACTTTGCCATCAGCTTGGTGTCATCAGCAGAATTGACGACGGTGCTGTCAGTGTGATCATCCAGGCCATTTATGGAGATGCTCGACATTGTGGGGCCCAGTATCCATCCTTGGGGGTCCCCACTTGTCACAAGCTGCCAGCCTGAACAGAAATCATTGATCACCACCCTCTGAGTGCAACCTGTTAGCTGATTTCCTGCCTATCTTGCAGAACACCCGTCCAGTCTGTATCTTGCCAGTTTGTCTCATGGATGCAGTTTGTCTAATTTGTCATTTCAGGATGATTTTTACTTTTCATTGAAATCTCTGTCATTGCTATTGCATATCTGTATGCTGTATTTGTCTCTAGTATTCTGAAGTGGAAAGGTGAACTCTAGCATCTATTTCTTGGGTCATAAACCCTTATCCATATGTAGAGTTCTTTCTACTTTTTTTTTTTTCCCCTTTCAGTACTCAGATTGTGAGGTCATAGTACACATAACACTAGGCTTTGGTACATAGAGCGCTATCTGTATTCTGCTTTGCTTTTTAAATGTCACAGTGCCTTCCTCGCTAAAGGCATTCAGAAAGCCTGGGTTCGGTGCTGCATACTGTGTTATGCAAGATTAAAAAAAAAAGGGAAAGGAAAGGAAACCCAACCTGTTAATTAACTGTCTCAGGGTTATTTTTTTTTTTTTTGTAAAAATGAATGTTCCCTTTTTTCAATGTGTATAAAATTAGAATGTTGAATTCTACACTAAAAATGGAGGGGAAGAAATGCAAAGGCACTGCAGAATGCTGGGGCTCAGTACGTAGAGAGAGTATATTATTTTTCATAAGGTGTTTGTGACAACAGAAAACAAAACTGGAAACATTTTTTTCTCTTCCACTTGCATGGTGAAGTTGTTCTATAATACATTGGTTATTGGTAATTTGTTTTTCAGGGCTCAAAGGAGACCCATCTGCTTTACCACAGTAGGTTAAAACATTCAGTGTCTGTCAAAAACCCCCATTGTGCCATAGTAGGATTTAATATTTTCCATCGTGGTGTAACTGTGATTGTGAAAGGAGTTGTTAAATGCCGCAGTGTTCATTTTGGCATGTTTAAAACAGGAAGGCTAAAGGTAGCAATGCTCCAATAGGTGTTTTTCTTCCCTTTTTCATCTTTTGGCTTAGGAACTCTGCTTCACAGCTTGTCCTCTTTCTTTTCTCTCTTTACCAGCATCTTCCATGGCCTCTCCTAGCTCACATGTAAAATGAAGGCAGGGTTATGTAAGCTCTCATTAAAATGGACTTTTCATACTGCTTGGGCTGGTTCTTATGCCCATGTCCCCATGAACACATTGCTGCAGGAACAAGGGAAATTGCCTCCTAGACACTTCCCTGCAATTTTGTTGTGCCATTACTGTTTCTTGCTAATCTGTCCAGGCATAATTCCTGAGCAGAACAGGTCCTGATTTCAGTGGTGCTTCAGTGGGTTTGTCCTGCCCGTTTCCAATTTCATGGACATGTGCCAACCATTGGCTTCTGCTGACTTCCACTCATCTCCTCTGCCCTGATTGGTCTTTACAGTCTCTGCTATCCTTGCATGGGAACCTGCCACATCTCTGTTTCAACTCAGTGTCAAACCCAGCAAACCACCACACTGACTGCCAGGTCATGACTACCAGGTATTTTCTCGTCCTTTTGTTCTTCTCCCCATTACCCAAAACACAAAGCTGTGATGACCTGTGTCTGGTTTTGGAGGGTAGCTCCTCCCTTTCCTTCAAAAGTTAACCTCCTTCAGCCCTTTTGTCCAGTTTAGGAAGGGTGATCTTGAGGTGGGTCTATCCTTGTGCTTCTTCGTCCCATAAGAGATGCTCAACTCCTTCCCTTTGTTGGTTGATGTCTCTGTAAGTTTGTACAGCTCTGATTGTTGAACAGGTCTGAAGTGATGCAGAAATAAATATCTGTAGCCCATACATCTTAGGTGAGCTTGAGATTGCTGTATTTTTTGGTAAAAGAAGCTGCTTTGTCCATGTTCTTCCTTTCATTCACTGGCTTCCTTCTCCATACCTTCATTCCCTTTCCTTCTGATGTATAACCAAACCTTTCCATATACAGAGGGCTTTCTCTCCCTCTCTTCTCATATACTCTTCTAATCCTCCAGACACCCTGGAGCTACCAGTGTGCCCTTGTGGCCAAGAAGTCCAGTGGTGCATTAGGAAGGTCATTGCCAGCAGGTCGAGGGAGATGGTCCTACCCCTCCACTCAGCCCTGGTGAGGACATATCTTAAATGCTGTGTCCAGTTCTGGGCTCTTCAATGCAAGAGAGACATGGAGCTCATGGAGTGGGTCCAGTGGAGGGCAACAAAGATGATTAAGGGGCTGGAGCATCTCCTTTACAGGGAAAGGCTGAGAGAGTTGGGCCTCTTCAGTCTTGAGGAGAGACATCTGAGAGGGGACCTCATCATGTCTGTCAGTTTCTGAAGGGAAGGTGTCAGAGGATGGCCCAGGCTCTGCTCGGGGGAGGCAGGCAACAGGCAGAAACTGATGCACAGGAAGTTCCACCTGAACATAAGAAGAATTTTTTTACTGTGCGGGTGACCAAGCACTGGAACAGATTGCCTGGAGAGGGTGTGGAGTCTTGCTCCTTGGAGATATTCAGGAACTGTCTGGATGCAATTCTGTGCTATGTGCTCTGGGATGACTCTGCCTGAGCAGGGAGGTTGGACCAGATGTCCCACTTTGGCCCCTTTCATCCATACCCGTTCAGTGATTCTTTAATTCCCTGCTGGGCCAGGGGTCAGTTTTCCCAGGCAGGATCATGTTCTTACGTCTTTTGCCAGTTGTCTTCTGGAAAGACCCCATCCTATTCTAACCCAGGGAAAGAAATGAGCAAAACCAGCAATATTGAAAATTATTCCTCTCTAAATGGTCACAACTAATTATGAAGGCTACATCTAGTGTGAGATGAGCTAATAAATGCCTTGAACAAGTCTCTGAAGTCTGTACTGGAACGGGATGAGTCACAGTTGCACCAGCTGACTGCAAATGAGTGGGTGGGAGGGGAAGAAGCCCTGTGCTTTGTACTGGCAAGGTAGGAACAAAGAGCTATCCACAGGTCTGCTCCTTGATCTCTCTGCTTGTATGTAGCTCCTTGACACCAATATTAGGAATAGGAATGCAGAGTGATACGAGTCAAATCAGAAAATACATTCAAGTTTCATTGTTTAAGATCGATGTGATGGAACACACGCAGATAGTGATAGGACGAAGGAGAACAGTTTTAAACTAAAGAGGAGATATTAGACGTTAGAAATTCTTTACTCAGAGGGTGGTGAGTCGCTGGACCAGGTTTCTCAGAGAAGCTGTGGATGCCCCATCCCTAGGAGTGTTCAAGGACACACTGGATGGGGCTCTGAGCAACCTGATCTGGTGGAAGATGTCACTGCCCATGGAAGGAGGGTAGAAACCAAATGGTCTTTAAAGTCCTTTTCAACTCAAGCCATTCTATGATTTCTGTGATTCTACAAAATGCTCTGCCTGTTACAGAGACTCCAGATGAAAAATTAAATTCTAAAACCTGAGTTCAAGCCAAAGATTTGGTGAAATTATGTCAGGGGTTCCTCTCCACCAATATCTTGCAAAGGTCAGGGTGTGTTATGTTTGATTTGCAGCAAAACTCTGCAGCTCTGTTTGAGTGAGAAAAAACCCAGAATGAAGGAAACTGGGGAAGTGGTTTTGTACACCCTACTGCAGCTAACCCCTTGCCTTTCCACATAGTGCTGTTCAGCCTGACTGCTGCTTGTGTGTTACAGCACTAGGTCAGAAAGGATTTGTCAGCCCTGTGAAGGTGAGCCTTGGCCTCTAGTTGCTTTCTCAGATGCAGGAGGAAGCACCGCCTGCATGGACAACATCTTCTGCCTATTGTGGGTCCTAAAAGCATGTGTCAGTTTTCCATGTTCCACTGAAAACAGCTGTTTGTGCAGTCTGTGTTTTTGAAAGGTTGAGCATGGTCCAAAGGATTTACAGGATTGGTGTTTACAGATGGGAATATTCAAGAGTGATGTGGGGAAGGGGACAGGGACAGGGCAGAGAAAATGTCAGTCTTACTCTTTGTCATTGAATGTAGTCTTAGAATTACAGTGTCATGGAATCATTGAAAGGTTGGAAAGGACCTCCAATATCATCAAGTCCAAATGTTAACTCTGCACTGCCAAGTCCACCACTGAGTCAAGGAGGATTGCCACTGCCCTAGTCCTGCTGGCCACACTATTGCTGATACAAGCAAGTCAGTTTTGCTTATTTTGGAAAAGTCATTCAGCCTAGGTCTGGTGTGCTGTTTTCTGCTCTCTCTGAGGAGTAAATGCAGGAGATAACTAATTTGGGCACATGTTCCTTGGGTTTTTGAGATGTCATCTGAGCTTTTGACATGTGCATATCAATATGCTGCTTTCAGCATGTGATAGGATAGACAAAATGGGGCACAATCTTACAGGTGGATAGACAGTAGCAGATAGTGTGTCATGAGTAAAGTTTAGCATGAGGTCAATGATAACTTTCACATTAGGAAAACAGGAAACTATGGACAGCTCATGCCACAAGAATGAGGAGAGTATGAGAATGCGGTCTCCTTGTAGTATGAAAAAACAATCCATCCTGGCTGATCTAGTTAAAACCCCAGCATTCTAGAGAGGTTAAGACAATTCGGCCAGACACATCATCAATAACTGATTATTTGCAGCTAAAATTAGACCTGGAATTGGCATTTTGTGTCTTAATTAAAACAAAGCTATCTTTATCAATGAGCTATGACAACTTTGAGCAGACATTTCATAGTGAATGTTAATCCCTCAGTCTCTTCTGATTAGTAGATGGGATTACATTAAAATTGATCCTCCTTCCGAGGTCCATTTGTGACTCTCTCTCAGTATTGAATTACATGGCTGGCCCCGTGCCAGGCACAGGTCCCCATTGGGACAATGAAATCACAACCGCAGTGATGCTCATTTGTGTTTTACAGTAAGCCATTTATTTATTACAAAAGGCTCAGGAGACTTTATGCCTTGGTGAGATATTATTTAGGCCTCAGATCTCTGTCAAACCTGATTACTCTCTTAAGTTTGCTTTGCACATAACTGGCTTTTGAAGATAGGAGAGGAAAGGGTAAGGAAGTAAAGCAATTTTTTGTTTAAAAATGTAATATTTAAAACTAGCTCTAACGAGATTTCCCCAATTGTACAGGCTGGTCTGAGGGAATTGTTGAGTTTCGACCTGGGACAAAGCATCACCGGCGGAGCTCAGAGAAAGAGGCATCAATTTGGAAACATGTGGATCTTGTTAAAAGATGGGTCCCTCTGGCTCATAACTGAGATTCCGGCAGCCAGACCCTGAAAGAAGCTGTTCCTAAATTGTGCTGACCGCTTACAAATGTTCCCTGAAGGCCCCTGTGAAGCTGGTGGGAGTCGCTGACACGATTCTTACTGAATTCAAGAGCAGAGAAGAGCTCTAGTGTCTTTGTTTTCTTTTTCAATGCTCTTTCTTAGTAATTGAGAGTAATTAAAGCTATGAACAACTCTCCCCAGGGAAATGGAAAAAAAAAAAACTTCACAAAAAATAACAGAGAAGAGCTGTTGACAGTCTGAAAAGTGTAAGAGCTGGACAGCTTTCCATTTAACTCCCTCCCACCTTTTCCATCTGTAGCTCTTGTCATCAGTCAGCAAGCCAGCCAGGAGACAGTGATAGCTAAATGGTCTGTATTCCCCTAAGGTTCCAGATTACATCTTCCCTCTCCTTTCCCTTCCTCTCTGATAGCCTTTAATAGTCACGTTTCATAAAAGGGGCTGTGTTCCTTGACTTGTGCTGTTGTGATCTGGAAGCCTTCTTCTAACATCTGACTGGTTCACTTGCAAGTTACATGAGCATCTTGTGAGAGTATGAACTGATGCCTTAACTGAGCTACTAAGCATCATTCTGAGCCTGCCAAGGCTGAAATGAGAAGTGGAAACATATATATAATTTAGGCAGAAGATATAAAACATTATGGGATTCCATACACTGTTGTAAATAATGTTCTGTTTTGCTTTGCTTATGTGATTTGGCATTTCTCACAGAACTAATGCTCTGTGATAGCACTGAGAAAGATGTTGTGTTTGAGTGGAAGTAATGTGGGATGCGAATGATTGATGTTGCTTGAAATGAGGAATATAAGAGACTCTAGATAGCAGACTAATTATGTAGCTTGTTTATTTTCCAAGGAAGGTCTCATTACTACGATTGGTGTCAAATGGAGAACAGGAATCAGTTATTCACTGTCTTGGATCTGTTTATTCTTAGATCTGCAGGTTTGTTTTCGAATGCCTTGAGATGGGATGGTAAGAGTTTCAGAGGAAGAGAGACTGACATAGTGCATGGTTATATTTTGTAAAAGTGAATCTAAGGGAAAGAGTCACCTTGAATCCACATTCAACTTTTTTTTCCCTTTTTTTTTTTTTTTAATATTGTGAAAGCCATACCCAGGGTTTAGGGTAGAGTTTATCATCTTTTATTGTGCTTCAGCCAATATTTTACCTGCAACCTCTCAAAGTTTTCTAAGTAGTGCTACATACATAAGTGTGCTCCTCAAAACTACAAAAAACTGGGAGATGAGGCGTAGGAGCTAGAAGTTTATTTTTTTTACTGTGATCTTTCCACTCAGGAAAAAGCAGCCTTAATTAGACTGGTTAAGAGCTGCTAACAACCTTTATCAAGTGAAGTTGATGATGATAATTCTGTCTTGGAACTACAACACGAACATGAACATATGTAGCTTTAAAATGGTCTACTGTCTTTGTGGTGCACTGAGACAAGAAACTTCCAAAGCAAATCTGAAAAAGAAACATAGGATACTTCCAGTAGTATAAGGCTGATTAAAAAAACCCAACAAAACAAACAAAACTGAAACCAAAACCCATAAACAGCAAACCACTGATTGTTTTCTGTACTTCAGATGTCTTCATAAAGCTGTGGGGAACATTCGTAATACTTCTGTTTTATCTAGACATTTGCAATGTATGTAATGGCTTCTTCATGATGCTGTTTTGCTGCAGAATTGGGACCCTTCCACCGTGTGTCTCCAAAGACACCATGGTGTCACTTTGAGTCCTGTTATTTTGAGACACTGCTTCAGTCTGCTCAGGGTAGTCCATTTTATCATGATAGCTGACCAAAAAATGAGAAATTGAGGATTATTTTTTTGCATTTCAGAGAGTTTCTTTAGTCTCATGTGGCCAAATCTCTATAGACAATGGATTGTTTAATTTCATTTGTTTTTCCTAGATGTTGGTGGCTTTCTCCCAACACAAGAAAGCTTGTACTAAGCAAACAAGTTCTAATTTTTGCCTACCTAACTGCATGCAAGCTGGAAGTTTCTGATTTATGCAGCAAGCTCCTTACAGTTGTATTGAGCCTTGGAGAGTCTTGGGTTTTCATCCCCCCAGGCTCTGTGGCTGTGTTCCCCATGCTTATATTATCAAAAGTGACTGCTTAATCATAATGCCTCAAATGCTGTTTTTCAGCTCAGTGATCTGACTGTGTGACTGCAGATCTTTTGACTACCACAAAATCAAATAAAGTATTAGATCTGTGTATATTTTTGAAAGCAAACTGAGCTATTGTTTAAATTTGTTTAATTTTGCTAGAAATGTGGGCAAATATATTTTTGGAACAATCAATCCAGTGGTGCCAGCTCCAGATTTGACAGCAGGAAGACTTACCACAGAATAAAGCAGAGTGATTTGGAGGGTGTTGTGGATAAAGTCTAACCCCCTGAAGATTTGCTTGTGTGGATTTAGGCACAGGTTTGCACTATTAACCTGTACTCTCTCTACGCTGGGTGTTGTGCCTCCAAAATCAGGTTAGACTGCAAATGGATTTGAGCTGCTATGCATCCGCCTTGACCTCAGCATTAAGTTTTGTCTGGAATAGCATATTTTGTTTTCTTAGGTATTGCAAGAAAGTTCACTGTATAAATCTTCTGTACACAACCACTGAGACCGGTTTTTGCACATGGTACTGGAAGAGAACATATAAGGCAAGTCATACTGCCTTTAATTTGGTATTTTTTCATTAGTGGAAGAATGCTTTAAATTCCATTTCCAGAGCGATGACATTTCAGTTGGGCTCTCAGGTTTAATGTAGTAAATAGGCTAATTTCATTGTGGTATCTCAAACTAGTAGACCAAAGTACACTTAGAGTTTTCTTACAGCGTCTGAGCTACAGCAGTGAAGTTCTTACTCCATTGGTGATTCAAATAGTTAACCACTGTGGTAAACCAGGCTGATTCCTTCCCCTGTCACTCTTCTTGCAGGTCACTGTCCTCTGTTGATCAATGCAGAATGAGGTGGCAGCACTTTGTGGCAAATCAATTGCCAAAGTAACTCTAATATCTGTGAATATGAAATAAAGCAAAGAGTTCAGGGCCTATTTCAAAGCACAAATTCAGTCCAATTTGCAATATGAGTATATTCCTATGAATGAAGAAATTTTAAAGAGTTCCCATTGCTTTTGGATGTTTTAAGATATTGAAGCTGATCTCCAGGCATGGAAACTGGGAAGCCTTTTTTCCGTACCTGCCTTCCCTCTGCAATATTACTGAAGCACTGGGAGAGGAATGTTTTACAAGGGCATGTAGTGATAGGACAAGGGGGAATGGCTTCAAGCTGAAAGAGAGGAGCTTTGGATTAGATGTTAGGAACAAATTCTCCACTAGGAGGGTGGTGAGTCACTGGAACAGCTTGCCCAGAGAAGTTCTGGCTGCCCCACCCCTGGAAGTGTTCAAGGTCAGGTTGGAAAGGGCATAAAGCAACCTGGCCTAATGGAAGGTGTCCCTGCCTATGGCAGGGTGTTGGAACTGGATGGTCTTTAAAGTCCCATTCAACTCAAACCACTCTATGACTCTCTATATACATAGCCAATGATTCCAGTCAATCATTGTGTGCAGATAAGGTGGTTTCTTAAAGGGAAACCCCCCCACACCTGTTTACTTAAAATGATCTGCTTCTGCCTAAACTAGAAAAATTTCACTATGAAAGGTAGTCTGTGTCCTTTTTTAGACTAGGATGGAATTAATTTTCTTCCTAGTACATGGTATATTCTAAAGACAGGGACCCTCTGAAGCCAGGGCAAGCTATTTATTACCTTGAGTAAGACCAGCATTTCACCTGCCAGTTTTTCAGAATTAAACCTTCTCAAGTTTATTGCTGAGTAATCAAGAGCTGCCGCAAGAACAGTATCCACAGATGGAGGGTGAATAACTTTGTAGCAATTTCAGATATGAAATTTTGACTTTCAGTTTATCAACATTTAGCAATTTCTAAATTATAGTACCAAGCAATTAGAGCTATCTACTTTTTCAAAGCACTGCGCAATTATTAACAAATTAATTGCTGCCTCATTGCCCTGTGAAATATGATAGTTATTTCATTATCTAGTTCTCCACTAAATTAGATTAACCTTACTGCTTATAAGACTACATATGTTGTGTGTGTATATATATATAACCTATATATAATTCGAAGAAAGTTTTGCTAAGTGGGGACACTGTAACCGCCCATTAAGAATTCTTTACTGCAAAGGTTATTCAATGCTACAGTATAATTCATTCCTGCATTGTGGCAGGTGACCTGGGGAGAACAGGAAGAACAAAGGGAAGTTTGTACTGTTAGAGAAGCAAAGAAGCTTCTTCTGTTTACATGGGAATCCACTGTGGTGGGAGTGTGGCTTAACAGGCAGAGGATTATCACCTTTGCAAGCTTCTCCTGAGAAATGGGAAAGGAAATGATATAGAATCATGGAATGGTTTGGGTTGGAAGGGACCTTAAAGACCATCTGTCTCCAGCCCCCATGTCATGGACTGGAACACCTTCCCCTAGACCAGGTTGCTCAGAGTCCTATCCAACCTGGTCTTGAACATTTCCAGGGTTGGGGCAGCCACAACTTCTGATACAGATGAAATTAGTAACGTTTGAAGTATTGCAATTAGAGGGACTATAATTGGATGGAAAATCTGAACTATCTTTTTGAGAAAGGGGAATTTCCATGTCATTGATATTTTCTCTTTGCCTTCTACATATTTAACTATTTCCTTGTAAGAAAGTATGATCTAATGTGCGAATTAATTAGACTGTTAGCCGCATTTCTCTCCTTTACACAAGAGATCATTCCCTGATGGAGAGGGAGGGAAAGGGATGTTTTATAATACGTAATGAAAATATGGCAATTTAGGGAATTAACATAGTGTAGTGGCTGACGCAAATGTTTTTCTATTTATAAGACTAAATATGTTCGGCTGTCAGAGCCTCGAGAGCTAAAGGCTGGGAATGATGGACCCCTAGTGCCAAGGCTGTACAAACAGGCAAGGGGAAGAGTTGCGTTCTGAGGGGAAAGAAGAGATCTAAATGACATGGAAATTGTTCAGTGCATAATAAAGCTCCAATTTCCTCTTACAAAATCTACAGGTTTGTAAGTGCGGGTACACTTATTAAATACATTTATCATATTTGGGTATCTTTAGGGGCTCCCTTTGATAACTTTGCTTGGACTTTTGGGGGGATTCAGGTATATGTTTAATCTTTGTAAGGGATGATGGAAGGATATTTAAATGGTTGGCATGAAAAGTCAGCTTCTCTGTCCTATAGGTTTCTTCTGCTTCTTTGCTATGTTGCCTAGTGGATCCATGCTGATTTGGGTTAATAAAATGAGGAAATTAGAAATCACCAGTTGCCTTGTGTAGGATGCAACCATAAATCTCTTGAAAGAAATACACTGCCTTTATGCCTGTTTGGCCTCTGAGGCACCTGGTGAAAGCAACACACTCCTGTTTGAAAATTGCCCTCTCTTGTTTTCTTTGGCCAGTGCTGATGAGTTGCTTTAACCACAGCTTTGAGTTCCAAAGGTTCTAAGGCAAGTGGGTTTGGGTGGTGCCATGCCAGTTGGATGGTGCTCGCACAGTTTTACAGTCCTGTAGCATGTTACTTTTAGATTTCACCTTTGAGTTTCTTCTGTAGTTTATTCATGCTCTTCTCAGGATCATGTTTCAGCATTTTGGGAGCTTCAAAGTAACTGAAGGGTCAAAAGAACAAGAACAAGTCCTTTTCCCTGACAGAAAAGTGCCTGGAAGTTGTGGAGGGTGGAGAACAGCAAATAGCTGCTTAGTTTTCATGCCTTTTGAGATTATGTGTTCTCTGTGTGAGGCTGGGTGTCCTCCTGTAGAGAACTTTATCTCCTTAGCCCATCTTTTGTTAACTGGTCTCATTTCTTGGTGAATATATTCCCCTTCATTGGAATATTTATGCTGGTTTTATTTTTAAAACGAGGTTTGAATCTCTTTTTCCAATAGCATGTCCCTGTTCTTCAGGTTTTAACTGGAGGGTTTTTTTGCTAGAGAGACTGAGTCAATAATTTGGCCATGAAATGCTCTTGCCACGTTAGTTTCTTGCCATAAAACTGACAACGTGTTTGGGTTTGGTGTTTTTTGTTTGTTTTTTTTTTTTTCCTTTAAACAAATTAATATTCCCAGCTGACAAAATCCTCTAGCCAAAAGGATGGTTAACCTGTGAACCATGTTTATGCATATGAAATTATCTTGTTCTGAGGATGTAATTAATATTCTGCTTTGTGGGGTTAGGAATAAAGTCCTCAAGGTTTTATTTATTCTAGCACTTTAAAATTTAGCATTTAGAATCTCCTTTCAAAAGATTACTGCAGTGCTGTTGACTAAATGGCTCTGTACATCCTTTTTATATAACCCTTTTGCTCGTCTGGATTCCAGATTGTCTTGATTTCATATGTTTTATATCTCCTCAAGAGAGATTAATTCTATGTTAATTACCATATTAGGGTCAGTTAAGTTAACAAATATGATTTGTGACTGATATAACTTCAAAGGCACTTCACCTGCTAACTTTTTCTGGATCTGATGTTTGACCACATTCAGGATAAAAGTTAATAACAATAATTTTTTAAAAAACACAAACATTTTCACATATTAATATAAAGATCCAGGCTTTACTATTAATATTAATGTAAAGATCCAGGCTTTTGTATTCTGTGGGACTTTGTGTGAAGGGGACTACCAATACTGATGGGAAGGGAGCAAGTATTAAGTAAAGTGAGGCTCAGTGACTACGACTGGCACTAGTTTCAAATAAGTTACTGGAGAAAGTAAGATTTTTAAAAAGAATTTCCAAACAATTAAAATTCTTGGAAATAATGAGAAACTTAGAAACTGTGTACTCAGCTGACTGACTGCAATTCTGATTTTCCTGTTTTAGAGTACCCTGGAAACCCTCCAGTCTCCCCCGTTTCTATTGGCTGCAAATGGGGAGAGTACATGGGTGCACATGTAGTCACCTGAATTTGTAGGTGCAAATACGGAGCCAAATCCCACACAAAGGAGTTTGTTCAATGTTTCCCATTGTTGCATGGTCATGTGTGCTCAGTACTCAGTTCTTGTGCTTTGTCTCAGTGTGGTTAGAGAGTGTGTCTTCCATATTCGCTCTCAACACTGTTTTGTGGGCATTCTATGTAATTTTCATACCAAGATGTGACCAAAAGTCAAGTTATTTCTGTTTTTATATATATATCCTACTCTGTTAGGTGTAAAGATCACAACAAACAGAACACTGTGTGTGCACATTCAGTGGGGGATTTTTTTTGAGTTTTTTGTTTGTTTTGTTTTTGTTTTGAGAAGCTGATACATTTTATAGCTGAAAGCACTTGAAGGGAATGGAGATTGTGACCCTTCTTTGAAACTACTGCTGCTCAAACTCATTGTGTACTGTTCCAGAGACACTTACCCTGGGGGAACCTGCCTTCTTCATAAGGCATGCTCAGTTCCCTGCCTTTTGAAAAAATATAATCCTTCTCTTTGTCCCTTCCTATCAGAGTTAGTCAGGTTGTGTAGATATAAACCAATAAAAATTAAACCATTGTGTGCTGATAATTTTTTGATTAAAATTTAATACATTTAAGCTTTAAAATCATCTTTCACCTTTTTACTTTTTTTATTACTATTATTTTTTTTTTAATTCCTTGCTGGTTGGCTGTGCTGTCAGACAGAAGCTACATAAAAACTACCATTGTAGTAAAAGATAGTAGCATGAAGATCCCAGCATCGTTCTGCCTCTGAAGTGACAACCTGATCAAATCCTAGTTGTTTCCCAAGACAGTCATGATGTGTACAGTATTTTATATATACTTCACAATGGACAAATAAAGCTTCCTGATGGCCCACAGCTTCCTCACAGGAGGAGGCAGAGGAAGGAACTGATTTCTTCTCTGTGGTGACCAGTGACAGAACCTGAGAGAATGTCCTGAAGTTGCATCAGAAAAGTTTTAGGTTTGATACCAGATAAAGTTCTTCCCCCGGAGGGTGGCTGAGCACTGAGCAGGCTCCCCAGGGCAGTGGGCACAGCACCAAGCCTGATGGAGTTCAAGAACTGTTTGGACAACACTCTCGGGCACAAGGTGTCATTTTTGGAGTTGTCCTCTGCAGGGCCAGGAGTTTGACTCGATGGTCCTTGTGAACCCCTTTCAACGCAGGATGTTCTGTGTTTCTGTGGAGGTACGAAGGCAAAGAAAAGATGATGCTTAATTGAAGCAGTAAAGATTTGAAAAGACTCCTTTTGTCCACCTATAATCAGTTTCAAAAGTATTCAATGAGAACTTTCAGGTCTAGACAAAAAACTGTGGGACTGCAGTAAGGATAAATGTGCGTTGGTAGTCATTGTCCAAGCCCTTGAGCCAGGTTTCCCCTTTGCCAATTCCAAAGCTATCTTGTTAAATATGAGCTAAAAAAGACCACCTGCGGCATGAAGTAGAAATGCTTGGTGAGCCTTTATGGAAACCAGTTCAATACCTGCAAGCGGCTTAAGAACAAGTTGCCTTGGGGCTGGATGAAGAAGAAATTATTTGAAATGGTATGAGAAAGGCAGTGCCTGAAGTACTTTGCTGCGATGTGAGCATTTAGTTGCAGCCTTTGGGTGGAGTGAATGGTATTCACCATTCACTGTGGGCTTGGGGTAGTTCTGGTTTTGTTTTTTCATAAAGGGAATAAAGACACATAGAAACTAAAATGTGTCTCAACACAGAAACAAGTTCAGATTTCTTGTTTCACAAGGTAGCTCAGTGTTCATGGAATCGTTCTCCCACCTTAATACGAGAGCAAGGTGCCAGGCTTATTTGTATTGAATTTGCTCTAGATCCAGACAAAAAACAAATAATGGGAAGATCCAAAAGTTAACTAAATGAGGTAATTTCATAAAAATTTTTAGTGACTAGAATATTCACTAATGTTTAGTGAATAAAAATGATGCTTATAATGACTCTCTGTCTTTTGGCCATGTACCCTGGCTGAAGTGACTGAGGAAAAATGAGGCAGAACTCAAAAGCAGAGGAAAAATGAGGCAGAACTCAAAAGCAGAGGAAAATTCTTTTAGAGTTCATAGGAGTTTTAAACCTCTACATAGTTTTATTTAGTTGAAAATTTGACTATTTAATTCTTTGAGCAGTTACCCCAAGCTATATTAAAAGCCACTCTATACTCACAGGCAATGAATGGATATTTATTTAATTTCTTCTCAGATGAGTTATGAAAATGTGGTATTTCTGTGCATAAATCTTCAAAACTCCAAATTATATAGAACAGTGAAATGTGTGTCTTCAGAGACATCTGGCAATTAATCCCATGTATACTTTTTATTTTCTATCCAGGAATAACTGAAACATTTTAGTCTTCACTAGCATCAAACCACATGACACCTTGGAGTTCATCTAATGATGATGAAAAACATAGTTTGTTAGACAGCTCTTCTGATCTGCTTGAACTCTATGGAATGAAAGCTCTTACATGTGTAAGAGAGGAATTTTTCAGTGGAAAACCACATTGACCTTCTACAACAGCAAAGGGCTGACATAAGTCTCACTGTTCTGCCTGTAAAATATATTTTCTTTTAATGGTCTTTAACTTAGATAGTGGCATGAATGCCTATTAGCAGCAAGTAAAATGAAAAATTAAGAAAGAAAAAAGGTCCAAAGCCAGAAAATTCCTCTGTGATTCTGGAACAGTAATCACATTTGTGAGATTTACACTGCTTTTGAGCAATTCTTCTAAGAGAAAGGCAGAGTCTGGTACTGACTGGGCTTGCTGCAGGAACCCAGGCTTTAGGAGAGGTCTACTTTGATTTCTGACTGATTTTGCTTCTGTAACTTGTTTCAACATTGTTCGTCTGTCTGGGTCATTACACTTGAAGGTGCCCTTTTCAGGGTCTGGACGTGAGCCAGCAATTTAAAAGGCTTGTTCCCTCAGTGTCAAGTACCAAAACTTGGGGAAGTGAGAAATGAGACAACAACATAGCAACTGGCTGAAATTTGAAACATTTTCAGCACAAATGACCAAAAAACCATCTTAAAACTGCAGAGTCTGCTTTTCAGTACTGACATGCATTTGATATGTTTGTACAAGTCTTTGTTCACCATCTTACTGTGCTTTGGATAAGCACTTGGGGTATTCTCAGACACTCTGTGGCTCAGCTGTGGAACAAAGCCCTGTTATTATCCCTCCTTTTGTGGGGATTGCTAGCCATACTCACAAACTACAGAAATATGGCCCTCAAAATATTTAGATGTTGTCATTTGATATGATCAAAACAACAAGCATGGAAATGATATAAAGAATTCTCCTGCACTCACATTGTATAAATCAACATGTGTGTATGATTTTGTGCAGGGTTCTTTGTGATGTATGCTCATGTCAGGAGGCATATTGTGTGAGAAGCTGTGGATGCCCCATCCCTGGAAATGTTCCAGGCCAGGTTGGATGGGGCTTTGAGTAACTTGGTCTAGTGGAAGGTGTCCCTGCCCATGGCAGGGGAGTTGGAACAAGATGAGCTTTAAGGTCACTTCCAAGCCAAACCATTCTATCATTCTATGATATTTCTTCCTTTGGTCTGTATCAAACATATCTTGAATAAGTCTCAGCCATGGCATTTCTTGTCGTCCAGTGCCCATGGTCTGTTGACTAAGGAAATCTTTTAATGATAATCTATCTTCACATCTTACGTGCAATCTTTAGACACCCAGTTATTCCATCTTCCTCCTGAGAACTGAAGTAAATGCTGTTTCCTATTAAAACATCTACCCACCCTTTTGTAGTGACAAAACATTCTGGGCTGTTAACAGGCAGAGAGGAATGAAGACATGTCAACTTCACAAAGTACAGCATGTAGACACCTCCTGTGTGCATTTCTTGCTGCATTAAACTGTAATAATCCAGTCGTTCCACACATCTGGAATTTTATATGTTTCAAAATATAAGAACTTTATATATTTTAGTGTGAAAACCACTGGGAAACAGGGAATGAGAGTTGCTTCTTTGTTTTAAGGTGTTGACTGGGTACAGAAGGTTTAAGAATTTAATTATGAATTTACCTAAAACTAAATTATAATGGGTACTTCAAATTCAAGACAAGCTCCCTAATGTTTCAGTTTCCACCTTTTCTGGTTACATGCCTGAATTCATATCACCATATTTGTATGCCAGGTTGAGTGTACTTAGTCCCTCGGCTAAACTTGGGCTTTCTTTCCTGAAATCCTGATTGAAACATCAGTAGTGGATTATTGGGTTTGAGGTTGCTGGATCAGGTGCAGTCCATGGCTGAATATTGATTTCTCACATCTACAATAATTGAAAAAGAATTCACCTTTTTTCGTTTGTTGGTTTGGTTTTTTGTTTGGTTTTGGTTTTTTGTTTTGGTTTTTTGTTTGTTTTCTTCTGACTCCTCAAGCCAGGAGGCAGCATTTCCTCATGATGGAGGGAGGATTTTAGCACGGGAAAAGAGGAAAACAACAACACATTTCTGGTCCTGTGAAGAAACCTGTTCACCCAGGAGGTTGTGCCATATGTATGCAGGTCAATAAAATACAGCTCCTAAGGTCAATCTTCACATGTACCAGAGTTGAAGGAGGATGATATCTTTCATATCTTGTTCCTGAAACTCAGACTGGGCCAATATTTACACTTCCTGCTGTCATGGCTTGTTGGTCTGAAGGTTTTAAAGTGGGCAACTAGCAGTTTTTCTGTCATTTAAAATATAATGTTCATATGTAAGGGAAAGATTGAAGTGACTTGAGTTAATTCCTCTAAAAATCTTAATTTTTCATGTGGTACCCGTATTGTGTGGTACCAGTTTGTCAGGGCTGGTGTTCAGCCTTCTGTCTCTTGGCCTGGCTCTGTCCTTGCCCTCTGAAATCATCCATCCTCCTGAAAATATTTCCACCATGCTTCGAAGAAAAGTATAAGAGTATAAAATTGATATGAGCTGAAAGTCAAGAAGGGAAGAAAAATCAATTTCTCAAGGTTTGATTATGTAGTGTTTTCTTTTTACATATCTTTTTATTGCTTTGGATTTCTAGTCAGTGAAGTGGTTGCTTATTTTAGTCTTTCATGAAGCAATAGGAAAGAATCAAATAGGACTTAAAAACTTTTATTAAAAACTCTCCAGAATTAATAATATTTTTCCCACATCTGTTGACCATAGAAACATTTGCTTTTCTTTCCTTGTTTTTTTTTGTTTCCCATTAAACAAATTCTTATTAAATCTTCATATGGCAACTAAACAGTAAAGAAACAATACTAACAGTAGAGCCAACACCCCAGAGCAAATAAAGGTTAGAGGTCACAGAATTGTTAGGGTTGGAAGGGACCTCTGGAGACCATCCAATCCAACCCCACTGCCAAGGCAGGGTCACCCAGAGGAGGTGACACAGGAACATATCCAGATGGGTTTGGAATGTCTCCAGAGAGGGAGACTCCACGACCTCCCTGGGCAGCCTGTGTCTGTTCCCAGATGGGGGAACCACCCACATGTCAGGTGACACCTTGTACCTTTTCAGTTTTTTCTTTATCCTTCATTGTTTTCCACTTTCAATAAAAGAAAGAAATATCTCCTTGTCCTTTTTCTTTTCTAAAAAAAAAAATAAGTAAAATAAAAATCTCGATTTTTAAATAAATGCTATGCACCTGGGGTGCAATGTAAGTAATGTACTAAGAAGTAAGTTTTTCTATAATATATCATGACTATATTAAAAAAAAAGTAGACTGTATGATCTTTGCTTTATGCAAGAAAAGTCGAGTTTGACACTTTGCTCTGCATTCTACAGCTCTAATCTCTTTAATGTCCAGTGTTTGGTGTTGATAGGAAGGTACCACTATGCATATAAATCCTGGGGGAATTATTGCCTCCTGACCACACCACTGATGCTTTCAGCTCAGGTAAATGAATAAACACATTACTGTACAAATCTGAAGTTGCAGATCATCTCCTTAAAGCAGAATTAAATCCATTGCTGAATAATCTTGGCAGCTGTGGAAACATACGACAACTAAATTTACATGATGAAATTTTGAACATTTGCCATGTACAGGTCCACACTAGTTGGAATTGAAGTGAATGCACCATCCTGTTCCTCTGCATACACAATAATCTTGTGCATGTTGGAGTTGATGTGATCCCACATATGCTACGTGGGTAGTTACATGCCTGTTATAATGAACATCAATGTTTTTGCTCCCTTTTGAAAATCATATTTTATTTCCTAAATGAGAATAATGGTGATTTATTGACTGTGCTAAAACAGCTCATTGGTGGATGTGTTTAGAATAAATGCCTGTTCAACCGACTAAATGACTTTGACCTACTAATGGGAGATTTTTGCAATGAAAGAAAATAGCTTCTATTGTTCCCTTGATTTAGACTATGAAACAAAATAAAAATTCCACTGAAACATTATTTTTTTTATTCTCTACCATGACTGCTGCTGGCTAACAGTTGTGTTGATGTCCTCTTAGCAACAGTGAATAGCTCCTAAAATGGCTGTATTGGTATTTCAGACTGTTCCTGGCACAAATATTATACAGAGGGGTGAGAATGAATTCTGAACTGGTGGGTTGTTTAAAAAAACAAAAAAAAGAAAAAAGAAAAAAAGGGATGTACTATAGTTTTATTTGTTTAATAGCTATTTGAAAAAGCAGATGTGCAGATAGTATATTGAGCTAAATTAGATGTTGAAAGGGTGAGGCATTTGTTTGCTTGGTATTTCAGTAACAGGCTTCCAGGCGGGCTGTGTACAGGTGGTTTGCAGTAATTATTAGTTATTTAGATTATTAGTGACTTGCTGATGTTGAAGTAGCAGGGTGCTTTATTTTAATGCACTTTGTGGCGTGGGCATAGGGGCTGATTTCCAGACTGGTTTGGCTTCAACAAATTGCAGCTAATGTGAGCTGCAGGTGTTCAGAAGCTCTTTAAAGGAGAGGTGAGCAAAGAGACTTTAGGAAAGCTCTGCTTTGCCTGCATTTCTCTTGCAGCTGCAGCCCCCACGCTTCCCCTCGCATTTAGAGTTAAGTAACATCAAAGCTCAAGTGCCATCCGTGGGATTTTAGGAATTTTAAATCCTCTGTTCACGTGGTTTGATCGCTAGAGAAGACTACCCAGAGCAGAAATTAATCTCCCTTTTCCCAGGAGAGAAGTTTGCCAGTGTTGTAGAGTACTTTAAGTTTTAGACTGGCTTTTTATTGATTTATTTAAATTGTGCTGTTTTGTATTTAAAAAATTAAAAATTAGTGAGAGTGCAGTTGAAGACAATGTGTCTTGCACCCTCTCCAAATTCTTCAGCCTCACTTGAAGATTAATTTTCTCTGACTAATCAAGTTTTTAATTATTTGTACACCTTGGAACACATCCACTGGGCAAAACCTGGATGAACTATCCTTGCATTTCCCTGATTACAGGACTGTGAGGACAGAGAGTACTGGGCTCCCCATTCTGATTTGGAAAATTGGAGCAGTTACAGGTCATCCCTCTGCCTCTCAGGGGGCATAGACACTGGGATAAGGAGTGACACTGGTCTATTTTTCTTCTCTCCTTTTTCTTTTTTCTTTTTTTTTTTTTTTTTGTATTTTTGTTTATTTATTTTTATTATTATTATTCTGTTAAACAGAGCTCTTGCTTTTATTAAAACTGCCCGGAGAATAGAAAAAAAAGTTTCACCTAATATTTTTAAAGCATTTAGATATATTTCGTATCTATTCCTATATGCATTTAGAGGGGAAGGATAGGGTGACGAGAGGAACACCATTTTCATTTAGGTTGTTCGTATTTCGCATCCAGGAAACTTACATCCTGTTCCAGTCTTCTCATTCATTCTTCTTTAGACTCTTTCTCTGTGTTCATCTCTTCCACAACACAAATTGTAGGCACAACACAAGAAAAAGGTGTTCTCTTTCTGCAGCAAAGGCCAGTCTGTGGATTGGAGAGAACAGTTAATTTACAATTTACACATTACACAATACTCTTAGTTTTTATTCCAGAGATAACGCCTTTCCACAGTTTTAAAAATAAGTTCTGTCAAATAAGGAAATGAAAGCTACTAGTCAGTATTTTCAGATTTCACCTTCTCTCAGTATTCTTTGAATTAGGCTAAAAATGTAAATGCAGGAAGTGATATAATACTATGGAGAAGATGCTGACCCTGTCTATTAATTGCTCCACATACCGCTGCAGTGTGTGAGCACAGGTGTGGATTAAGTTTGCAAACCTGACAGCCTTTTTCTTTAGTCTGCCTTACGCCAATGCCATCAGGTCTTTCAGTCTCATTTCTTCCACTCCTGCTCTTATCCCTAATTTTGTTGCATGGTTGACATGGGCAGTGTGAGGCAAGGAATGACAAGGGTACCATGACTTGGACATCCTTCATCTTTATAGCTTGACCCCTGCATTTCCCAGGCCAAAGACTCCTGTGCTTGTTTTAGCACCAGCCCATAGTGCTCACCTCCATCCTGGGCCACTCTCTTCCCTCTGCTCTCACAAAGGTTTCAGAAGCATGGAGGGATTCAGGTGGGTCGGTACAAGCTGCAAGTCTCACAGGTGTGAGCGACTCTGTGTAGGTGTTTGCCCAGGGGTCTGCTATGAGAGCTCAGAGAGCTGCTGAGCTTCCATGTACTCCCCTCTTGAGATAGTACCTACGGCCCATCCTTCTTGTCTGATTGTTCTCGGATTGTAATTACGATGTCGCAGAGTCGTGGGGTAGGAGGAAAGGACATCAAGGAGGTGGACCTGATAGCCTTTGTGTAACACTTGAAGATTTTTTCTTACAGTTATGACTGATCAGTTATGCATTTAATTTTGCTCTGAAATATTCTTGCTCCTGAAGGAAGGGCCACAAAAGCTTTGCTGATGAGCTTCTCCACAGTTGATGAGTTTCTCTAGAGCTGATGACATTTCTCTACATTTGCCAGCAAATGTGGCACTTCTTGGTACCCTTTCCCCTTTTATCCTTCCTGTTGTAACAACACAGATGTGCAGTTTTAAATGCTCTGATTTAGCTATGCCTCTTGGGAGAGGATCATCCTTATACTGTAGATTTGCAGTCAGGCATCATGACTAGATTTAGCTGTCTGTCAGCATGTCACAGATGCAAAGGACTGCAATCATATTATTAAAGACTAATTTGAGTTGGAAGGGGCTTCTGGAGATCTGGTCCTAAAGCCGGGTTGCCTTTGAAGATATACCAGGTTGCACAGGGCCATGTCCTGTGGAGTTTTAAATATCCTAAAGATGGATATTCAATCACTGTTCTGGGCAAGTGCGCAGTGTGCAACCACCCAGAGTGAAAAATATTTTCTCTTACCTCTGATCGTAATTTCTTTTGCTGCATCTAATGCCTACTGACATCTAAGCTATATATTTTGGCTGATGTTATCAACTTTTTCTTGTTTATAAGGTGATTCTGTGTTATTTATGCAGAGTTCTCAGTAGACGGAGCAAATTGTTGTAGAGAAGTTTCTTACTGCAGAAAAAAGTGACAGAACTTTGACATCAAGGATTTAACCTGCTTTTTGTGTAAGTCTTTAATAGGTAAAAATGATTGGTTTTGAGGTGTCGCTACAAATCTGGTACATTTTGTTGCAGTTTTGGCCTTTCATTGAATATATATCTGTTGACTTCATCTCCATTGCTTCAGGCTGGATGAGTATTTTGTTCTTAGTTTATTTTTGTTTTCATTTAGGGCCCATGGCACAGTGATATCACAGTAAATGAGCAGGGAATAGAAAGTTGTATTAGGGGGACAGTTTCCCATGAGACTCCACACTGCAGCAGGGGAAGAGTGTGAGGAGTCCTCCTGCTGGGGAGGAAGGAGCAGCAGAGACAACATTTATGAACTGGCCATTGACCACAACTCCCATTCCCCATCCCTCTGTGCCACTGAGGGGAAAGGGGTAGAGAAAATAGAAGTGAAGTTGAACCCAGGAAGGAGGGAGGGGCAGTGGTGAAGGTGTTTTAAGGTTTAGGTTTTTTCTTACTATTCTACTCTGATTTAATTTGTAATAAATTAAATTGATTTTTCCTAAGTTGCATCTGTTTTGCCCTCGATGGTAACTGGTGAGTGATCTCTTTTTGTTCTTCCATCTTTTTTCGTCTTACCCTGTCCAGCTGAGGAGGGAAATGTTAGACTGTTTTGGTGTGCACCTGCATCCAGCCAAGGTCAATCCACCACAAATGTGCTGAACAAATACCACAGATCAAGCTGATGGAAAAAAATTGTTAATAAATATTTTCCTATTGGAAAATTCTGCTGTTATGACAAAAAGATAGTAATTTCACAAGAAGGTGTTCATTTTGATGAAATTTCCATTTGAGAGGGAAAAATAAACAATAAAATTTAAACCTACTGAAACACATTAGCAATGCCAAAATTATCTCTTGAAAAAATCAACAAAAAATAATTTGTACCTCTCAAAAAAAAAGAAGAAAAAACATCTCCAAGATTGTTCCACTGAAAGCTTGCCATAGGAGACATCTAAATTCACCATTGGTTCTGATTCAAAAATCCAACCTTTGTCGCTACAGAATGCCCTAATATTGCTTTGCTGGGATCTAGTCCATGAAGGACATGGTCAGGGGTACTGCTCATGGTCCCCATTCAGCCATGTCCTTGCATTTGTGGCTTTCCCTCTCTGCATCCCTAAATCCCAGAGAAATTTGGATCTGCAGGAGGGATTGACCAAATGGGGTTTCTTCCTGGAGGTGCACATCTTGCTTTGTAATTTCACTGAAGGTCTTTCAAGACAGTCTATCATTTGTAGACATAGAGTCATAGACTGATTTAAGATGACTTCTATAAGTCACCTGTACAAATCTCCTACTTAGAGCAAAGCCACCTTTAAAATTAGGTGAGGTTGCTCAGGGACTTGCTTGGATGGAAGTCCCACAGCCTCTGTGGACACTGGTTCAAATGTTTGATCAGGGTAATACATAGAAATATATAAACATTTCTATTACTTGTCATCTTGTTTTTGAACTTCAGAATTAAATAATGTTATGTTATTCATTATTTTTCTTTATAACTTAGAAATCTATTTTTTTCCCCTGATTTGCCTTTGTGTACCAGATGATGAACATCTCTGTATCCAGTTGTATCTGAGTTCTGGAATTTCAAGAAAAGAGCAAAATATTTGTAAATTAATCACACTTTCACAATTTCCTCTTTTTTGACTTTGCCCTCTCTGTTCTCTTAATTCAGGGTGTGAAATTTATTACTGAACAGAAGTGTCTCCAGGTGAAATGTATGAATAAAATACATAGAAAAAAACCCTACATCACAATTTCTTTCTGGCTGGAGAGTTATTACAAAGTAAGACAAGTTAACATTTCCCTTTAAGCGTTAAAGTTTATCTGACTGATAAAACAAGCAGAACTTTTTAGAAAATAGTTGAATCCCTCCTGTTGTTAAAAAGAGACTTGGAATCTTATCAGAAGTTCTTAATAACTTCAGTAAATATTTCAAATGTATTGTTTAAAAATTAATACAGGAGCCATCCCTGGTGAAATGAAATAATTGAGCCTCTAGGCATTCCCATCATAATGCAGCTAGTTAGAATAATATCAGAGAAATGCAGACCAAAGAATAAACTTCTAATACTGGCTCCATAGGAAATTATATTCCATTGGTTTCATTGAGGTCCTTTGATTTTTCATCAGGTGCTGGAAGTATCCAAGCACAAAGGTAGATACTGAAAATAACAGGTCTGATGTTTTACATTGCAGTTGTCTTCCATGTATTTTTCCCCCTCCTTTGTCATGCAGCTGGTGATAAGACAAGGGGAAATAGCTTAATTTTTCAACAGGGGAGATTCAGGTTTGATATTAGGAAAAATTTCTTCACTAAAAAAGCAGTTAAACAATGGAACAGGACCCCCAGGGAAGTGGTGGAGTCATCATTCCAGGAAGTGCTCAAAAAGCAGCACCTCGTAATTTGTGATACAGTTCAGTTGGCATGGTGGTGTTTGGTTGAAGGTTTGACTTGATGATCTTGGAGGTCCTTTCCAATCTTCATGATTCTAAGTGTATTATCTGCTTTCTGTTGGAAAATTCAATCTATTTTTTTATTTAAACATCTTTATCAGGATTTCTCCTTCAACTAATCAGCTTCTCTTGTGTAAGATGGGTTGTAGTTCTCTGAAAAGCTGCTGTCTTTCCTGCCCCTGGAAATTCCAGTCTCATCTGGGCTTTTTTCTAAGTGGCAGCATGGTCTGTTAAATATAAGCTGGGTAGTCAGAAGATAACTGAACGTTTGTTATAGCAAATGAGGCAATAAATGTCTGAGGTTATGACGGGCAGAAAAGTCAAGGTATTTATCAAATTGCCATGGGAAATAGCTCTGCCAAGCGTTAAGTAATAAACTTTCAATTATCATCTTTATACTCCTACTGTAGAATGCTTCTGAGATCAGATTTGCTTTTGTTGGTTCAAATAAGGTGAGAGGTGAAGCTGTGAGCAGAGAGGAGATTCATGTCCCTGTGTGTGCTTATGGACTCACAGCTGTGTCTTTACAGCTCCCTGTTACTCTCTTATTTTCTTTCCCTTTATTTTGTTCCTTTTTTTTTTTTTTTTTTTTTGCCTGGGGACTTTCCCCAAACCTGGATTAACTGACCTACATGCTGATAGTGAGGATTTTAGGATAATCCACTAAATGGCTCCTAGAAAGGTACTTACCTTGAGATTGTAAAAGATTATTGTATTTGTTGTTGTTAACACTGTAGTATCATCTTCTGCCTGATATGAACTTCCCAGCTGTATATTGGCTTCTCTGTCATCTTCCTTATGAAATAAGAGAGGATTTTCGCTTCTGCTGACACCTGGTTTGACATGCTCTCCACCAAAACACAAGCTGTGTTATGTTCAACCTATCCTTGATTTCAATGAAAGTCAAGTCAAGCCCAGATGAACTTTTCTGTGGAAGCAGAATTTCTGTGTCATTTGATAAGGAAAATTAGTCAAGGAAGAAAATCCTCAAAATCCTCAGTAGTTAACAAAACTAATGCTGTAAGGTCGTTGCTTAGAGCACAAGACATGTGAAAGACAGAAAAATTCATGCAAGCAGGTCACTACTGAGCAAACAAAAAGGTAAATCAGAGGTAGAAAATAGTAGGAGGGTAGATTTAGAATGAATATTAGAAAGAAATTCTCTAATGTAAGGGTGGTGAGGCATTGGAACAGATTGCCCAAAGAAATTATGGATGCTCCATCTGAAGTGTTGAAAGCCAGGTTGGATGGGGCTTGGAGCAACCTGGTCCAGTAGAAGGTGTCCCTGCCCATGGCAGGTGGGTTGGAATGCGATGATTTTTAAAGCCCCTTTCAACCCAAACCAGCTTGGCAAAGTACTGCCTGGGAGCAAGGGCGTTAGTGCAGAAGGCTGAAAGGACCTTTTCCTGACTCTTTTTGTCTCTAAAAATATGTTACAGGTCTAGAGTGACATTTGAGTTTGATCCTTTGTGAATGTGCTTATGGCATTCTCTGTTTAGCACTTTCCTCCTGATCAGCTCTGAGCAAACATTTCACTGCCTACATGTAGTTATTGAATGAGGATGATAATGTAGGTTTTCTTCCCAGGGGAACACAGAGATGAAGCACAGCTGAGGTTGCCATGTGATGGATTTTGTGGAATCACCAAGTTTTGGCATTGATATATTTTCCTTACTATTAGGAATAGAAGTGAAATACAGTGTCTTATATCAGAGGCTTAGAGAGGAAGCCAAATGAGAACTGTCTGAGGTCATTTGACTTGTTCAGCCTGGAGAAGAGGAGGCTGAGGAAGATCTCACTGCAGTTACAACTTCGTCACGAGGGAAAGTGGAGTGGCAGGATTGATCTCTTCTCTCTGGTGACCAGTGACAAGACCCAAGAAAACACATGAAGCTGCGTCAGGGAAAGTTTAATTTGCATTTAGGAAAGGTTTCTTAACCCAGAGGGTGGTTAGGCCACTGAACAGGCTCCCCAGAGCAGGGGCCACAGCACCAAACTTGACAAGAGTTTGAGAAACATTTGGACAACGTTCTCAGGCACATGGTATGACTCTTGGGGTTATCCTGTGCAGGGACAGTAGCTGGACTCAGTGAATCTTGTGGGCCCCCTCCAACTTGGGATATTCTGGCATCCTGTGTTTCTAGGAGAGTCTTTCTCAATGAACATTCACAACTTTTCTCAGAAGAGGCCACACACAGCCCGTTGCTACTGACACACTTCAGAGTTATTTTCGCCAAAGCCCCTGAATTATCTGAAATGTGAAAACTAATTTTACTCCTCTTCAGAATTTATATTCTCCCCATCTTATTTTTATACAGTGGTTGTCATTTTTAAGACCTGCTATATGTGGAATCGGCTCCAGCACCTGGCTGCTTAGCCAGCAGTTCACAAACTAGCCTTGTAAAGCTGTTTCTTTGAAAACATACTCGTTAAAAGGCAGGGTTCTTCATAAGCTTTCTAGTGTACTGAATTCCCACTGAAATCCAGTGTGCTCTTTTATACCTCCGAAATGGCTGGTGGTTTCAGAGGGAGTCTGTGATGTGCTAGTTCTGTAGAATTACAGCCTTAACAGCTGTAACATCACTAAAAGGCTTAGTCTGGAGAAAGGCTGTCGTAAATGAGGTGTACAAAGACTGGAACTTGCAGCTGCAGCTTGCTAACTGTACCTGCTGCCAAAATTGATACTCCCCAGGGAAGTCCTACTCTCTCCACATGTGTGATTTTTCTTTCAAAATACACAAATTTCAGAAAGTTTAGAAATAAAGGGCACCAGTAAGAATTTTTGTTAGCTTCTTAAGTGATGGAGTTTCAGGTGATGAAGTCCCTGACAGATGAATGACTGAAGAGATGTCTGAAGGTTAAAGACACAGTCATGCTCATGTCTCCTCTGTTCCCTCTATGGGATGTTTTTGCCCTACCAGCCAAGGAGACTAAGGGTGGGAGGTATTTGTGGTTCGCTTCAGAGTTCAGTTTATTAGATGAGATATTGATGAAAGGGTTCTCTTGCTAAGGAAACATGTTGGAAACTCACATCACACATATCTTCTGCAGCCTGTGCTTCAGCAGGCAAACTTCTGTTTAAGGGCTGAGAGTGACGGACAAGGACTGCTAAATTGTCAAAGCAAAAGAATGAATTTAAATTTAGGACTTGCCAGGCAAGGCATAAGGTGGGGACATAGAGTAGTAAGTGAGTGTTGACTGTGTTTAAGCCATGTATCTCCACTCTGTTCCTTCAGTCCCCAAATCCTCTCCCTTTCCAGCCCTTGCAATGAGCATTTTGGGTTTGGGGGGAAATAACTCCTAAGCACTGTATTTGGGGTGCAGTTTGCTCTTTTCTATATGCTTTAAGCATGACCAGAAGATGTTTTCTAGACTAGAACACTCAAGGGACATCATCAGAGAAATGCAACATAGGTACTCAGCCCAGCCAAAATTATGTCAGTTGGATCTTCTCCAGAATTGCAGGTACCAAGGGAGCTCTGACTGTAAAATCCACTGGATGGAGTGGAAGAAAGTGAGCAAGCAGGTTGGTTCTTAACCTTAATTGGGGCACAGTAGGGTTATAAACACCTGAGCAATTTTGGGCTTCTGGATTTTAACTATTTGAGACATTTGGGCATTTTGTTATTAAAAAAACCCAAACTAAACCAAACCAAAAACCAAAAATCCATAAGAAACAAACTGGAGTTTAGTTTTTCTGAAGAAGTTTCTATGGGCACATCAATCTGAATTGAAGTTGAATCACCCTGATTTTTCTTCAAAAGGGGTTGCTTCAGGTTTAAAACAGCTTTTTGTCAAGTTCCAAGGGTTAATAGCGTATTGTTAATTAGTCTTTATAGGCCTTATTAAATGAGTCTCCAGACTCAGCCTGGTAGTCTCAAGACACAAATTACAATTGTATCAGACAAATATAAAAATAAGAAAATGCAAGTTTTGCAAGTACTTATCCAAAACAAATTCCTGCTCATTTTTTGATCTCTATGGTTAATGATGGATCCATAAAATATTTTAAAAAGCAGTGGTTAATTTTACAATTGTTTTTATCTTTTTCTTAATGCTGCTGTAGGGATTTGACTAAGGAAAGTGTAGTGTTTGTTTCAGAGCACAATTTCGAATGGGCATTGAGCTGAAAGGATCAATAATAAATTCCAGCTCAAACTGTGAATCTTCTGATGCTTTTCTAAATTAAATCTGTGTGTCAGGAATATTTTTATCCCTCTGACACAGAAATCATGTTTTTCAGAAGCCTTGGCTGCAGAAATAATGACTTATTATACAAGAAAAGAAAAGGGCAAGATATTTTAAATGTCTAGTGGGAAACGTCCTCCAAGGGTATAAGTAGGCACAAACCCCCTTGATCTCTGTCAAACTGCCCGATATTCACTGTCTGAACACCTGCCTGATGAGAAGTATTCCAGATACCATGTCGTTCGTATTCCATGCTGTTTGATAATTAATGTTCTTTGTACAGTATCAGCCCACAAACTAATTCAGCTTGACAGATTCGTGAGAACGCTTTTTGTAATTTTCAGAGTCATTTGTATCTCCTGATCTTAATAGTGACATGTAGTCATATGCAAAAAAATTTGAGAATAGCAATTTTACTGCTTTGGATGAGAGGGGAACATCTTCTAGAGAAAGTTTTATTGATGGCCAAATTTGGAAAGTTTCATAAATGAGATGCAGAATTCAAGTTATTTTTTACTTCTACAGACACAGACATTTTTTTCCTGGCTTAGCATGGGCATGAAATAAGATTATGTGCAAAGAGTAGGTTTCAGTAGAATCACATCTTATGTCTTAGTATAGCCTGACTTTGACCATGCAAGTAGAAACAAGCATTCTACCCTGAAAACCAACCAAACAAAAAAATTGCAATTACGACACAAGTTATTGCAAGTAATTCTATCTAAAGGAGATAAAACTGGAAAGAGGTGTAAATGTGAAAGTCTACATTGTGCTAAAGGTGTACAATGTTTAATATGTTTCTTAGCTTGCAAAGATTTTATTTCTACAAGACTGAAGCTGCTTTTAAATTTACAGGTATGATATCAAAGTTCACTTGTTGTTTCAGATGTTCAACAGCAAATTTTTGTGAGAATCTAGATCATGAAAACTGTAATTGTCTTCTGCCCTCTCTAGTGTGCACAGTGATGATAAAGTCTTAACAGTGACCTTAGATGTAACTTTGAATAAGAAGACAGATACACTAGTTTGTCTTTCTCATTTTTCTGCTGTCCTCAAATAGTTGCTTAACACTCACAAAGCTGTTCAGTTGACGCCAGCATAACCAGAATTTTACCCAACATCCTTACTTTTACTGCAGGCAATATATTCCAGGAATCACTGGGCTATTACTCAGTGTGTGGTGTTGTCTTTGCTGCCAAAAATTTATCTCAGAAGACACACAGATGGCATGTTTCTGCATATAAACACAAAGTAAAGAGTGCTGGAGCAGCCTAAAATGTGTTCATCCTGTGGGAGCTGGGTTCTGCAAACAGGACTGACCCCCTCCCCCCCCCACACTGACTATCCTTTGCAGAATCAGGGTGAGGTTCTAGACCAGGTGAAATGTTTATCCTTGCCCACATTTGATTTTCTTACCTAGCAGCCTGTGTGTTGCTCAGCTGTTATAAACTATGAAACCCACACTCAGGAATTGCTCTGCCATCAGCTCAGCTGTCTCTGCTATCAGGATGGAAACACGACTGCATTTTCCTCAAGAAAGAACTGTAAATACTTGGGTCTCCTGCCTTCATCTGCTTCATAGTGATATTTATTCAAATGCAGAAGAACAGAACATTTCACAACTTGCTATTTATGGCCCGATGAAATCATGTGCCTGCCATAGTTGTGTGTGTTCTGTCTGTTTTCCCCATTTTCAGTGCTGTGTGAGAATTACATTTCATGGATGTCTGGCTGCTAATAGGAGGATGAAATCAGAAATCCAGGATGAATGTTTATTCAATACATCAAGTTCACAATTGTGGTAAAGGCTCCAAAGACTTGTTGAGACTTTCTCCTTGTTATCACACTTATTTTTTTCAGGTTTGATATTTTTTTTTCTTTGCAATAGGGATCTTGTGAGCCACTGAAAACTGATGTTTATGATGATAACATGAGCAAGAGAAAATAAGCCTCTGTATTTTTTTTCCTAGAATGACAGACAATCCTGGGAAATATGTTACTTGCTGCTTTGTTACTTAGTTTCAACGATAATTCACAGTTTTTTTTAACCCAAGGGAGCACCAAAGTCCTCTCCAGTATCCATATATCTCATTACTTTCTATAAGCTGAAGAAAGCAGCTATTTTATGGCATCAAAACTGGAAATCTGTTTGAAGCGGACTATACAGCAGTGAAAAATTTATAATCCAAAAAATGCAATTCCCTATTTTGTGCATTAGGTGAAGGGTAATGGAGCTTCTACCTGTGAGTGGGTAGGACTTCATTTCATAGTGTAATTCATAGCATAATTCCTAGATTCCATCTAGGACCTTTTTTGACATTATTTATTCTTACCTTTCTTTTCCATTGAGTCCTTAGAAATTAGGGAAATATAAATAGCATAAATGTTCCACTTAAAACTACTAAAAGTGATTGGTGTGATGTTCATACATGAAGTCCCTACATTAAAATTTAAGGAATAAAATCTGTAAGCCAAAGTTCTGTTTAGATGCCTAGGGATAATTTTGTCTGATAAGTATGTAATCTGAAATTCTATTTCCTTTAAGGGGATTCTTTTGAGTTGTGTTTTGGAGGGCAATGAAATCCAGGGATTTAAAACTTAGAGTTTCAAATACATCGTAGGTGTCTGAAGATCTGTGTGGATGTCTTGTGGTATTTCTGAGAGGCAGGTATCTAGTTCTCAGTCAATAGCCACTTTTCCAGAAGTAGGAATTCTCATTTGTCTTTAAGAAGCTACTTCAGAGATAAGCACTGAGATTCTTCTGCTAATTTGTGGAGAGAACAGGTGTGACTCATTGCAGTTTAAAATGGATTTAAAGAAATAGGTCAGAGGAATCTTTTTCTAAAGGTGTCTACTTTTATTTTTCCTCTTTCCAAGACAAGAAGCCCATATGTAGAGATAGATAATATATGTACCTAGAACAGGTGGGATGGATTTCAGTTTGAGAATGGGATGCATTCCCATGTCAAGACACGTCCATTTAGTTGTTAGGGCACAGATTGTGTGTAGACATCCAAGTGTTTAAGCTTCCATTGCATCTAAGAGATGCAGTCAGTAGGGGCTGAATGAGTTTATCTCTGTGACTGTTTCAGGATAAGTTCAATCACTTTTTGGGCTTTACTTGTTTGCAGACTTTAGAGGAAACACTCAGTTGCCTAACCATAAATGTCTGTTGTCATTTGAGAGGCTTTAAGATGCCTCATCTGATATTTAGCTGCTGCTTCCAAAGAAAGCAGGATTCTCCTACATTGTGAGTAAACTGACAGTTGGGAATAGTTGACTTATTTTATACTTTAGGGGGTGTAAAATGGCACGAGATCTCTATGTTTAGGCATTGGAATTTCTCTCTAGGTGTTTAACTGCTGTTGAAAATAGAACTTTACTAATTTCATAGCCAATGTCATGGGTGAAAATAGTAGTGATTTGACATGCTGACATTTGAATCTGCAAGATGTCTAAAATTACCCTTTTCCCAATAAATCTTACATGGATATAAACATTCTCAGGTGGCAAAATGAGAGGCAAAATGCCACTTCTTCTAAAAAGGCGATAAAAGGACCCTGGAGGCCTTCTGTTCATTGTGTCTTGTTGATTTTCAGATCAAATCGGAAATGTTTGCTTGCACAACAAGCTAGTGTCTAAAATTCAAAGGGAGATGCAAACGTGAAGCTGATTTCAGCCCTGCAGGCCCATCAACGCTTCTACTGTGAGCTCTGGAAATAAAATCATGCCTCTGACAAAAGCCATAGAGAACTTTTAAATTTACTAGATTCTCTATGACAGAGGTAAAATGAGGTCGTAAGAAATCCGAGTCATTTGCTGGGCTTTGTGAAGCTGCAGATAGCAATGAGTGCACTGACAGTTCTCCTGATGTTCTACCTATTGATTATATTTCTGATACAAAAAACAAAACCAGTGAAGGTTAAGAATTTGAATGTGGGACACCAGGAATGATTAATCTGTTACCAGGAATTAATCTATGTAAAACCCACAGGAACAGAGCAGACATTTGTGCTAAATATGCCTGCTCTGAACAGGGATGTTCATATGACAGGAGCTTTTATTTGGATGTTGACATAGCTATTTTTGTTATAGCTTTCTGGCTAACTACTGTCACTTGACTTCAAGTTCACACACATCTCATTGTCTTGTTTGGAGATGGAGGAAAATCCCTTTGCTTGTTTTAATATACATGCTTGATCTGGGCCTGATATTCATGTCACGTGCTCCAAAAGCTGTTAGTGCCGCTCCTAAGCAGTGTCTTCGTTCTTAAGAGATCATCCCTGAAAGGTATGTACATACAAGGAGCTCCAAAATTTACCAACGTCAGGATTTGGAGGCCAGTCCTCTCTAGATAATTCAATTAATTAGGAAATACCGGCAATAATCTTCAAAACATTACTTTATTTTGAAATGGAAAAAAAAACAAATGACCTGATAAGTTTTGATGTGCAAGTGGAAATCTGAATAGTATTGTTTACAGGTAGGCATAAACTAAAAATTTGGGCTGGATGTCATCCTTGTTTGCAAAAGATTCTTGCTTTGAATAAGTGTTTCACCCAAAATGCTGTCCCAGTTTCAGCTTGCGTGATGAAATTTCTTCTGCTTATAGAAAACGTCTCTGCTTCTGACTGGGTGTTTTATTCTTACTGAATTCCTTGCCAGGCACCTGAAGCTTGTTTGTTTTGTTTTTTGTCTCAGTGGTTTGGTGTGAGATTGTGTAATTTCAGTGTTGCACAAGATATTGTTTTGATACGTATTTTCCTCAAAACATTCTTCCTTCTGTATGTGCACTGTATTAGTAAAATGTGAGCAAAATTATCAAAATGACACCTTTGGTGTCATCTTTGGTGACATCTGGCTGCAGATTTGTCACAGGGGGTACTTAATTTGCTGAGATTATCCCACACAATATAGAAAGGTCTAGCAGAAAATATTTTTATTTAATCTGATTTTTTGGGAAACTTTATGAAAATGTCCAGTTGGAGCAATGAATGCTTAGTAGTATCTTCATTCTGTAGATTTTGGATGCAAATCTAATGTTCTAAACACACGAGAAAGCGTGATGCTAAACTCTGTCATTCCTGAAATGACAAAGCAGGATTTTAGCGTGGGAAAGGCATGTAGCGGGAAGAATTATACCACAATTTTCAAATTCTCAATATTTTGCCTTGGAAAGAGTTCTCATGTGATGGTTTCCTAAAATCTTTTCCCGGGTTACAGAATCAGTATAAATATTTATGTGAGAAGTGTTGGAAAGTTTACAAAATTGCATTATTTGGTGTGTTTACAGTCTGGTTCTGGCTGCTGATTGAAATTGTGTGTCTACTTTACCTAAAACAAAAATAAATTAAATAGGGCTCCAAGATAAATAGCTTTGTGCTGTGGCAAACTAGTAAAAACAGTCATCACTGCTAGATTGTAAATAGTCCAGTACCCAAAGCACACTCAATACTACTATGTGGCAGTGACAAAGAATAGCAATTAAATGTCCCTTAGTTTTTCTAAGTATTTATCTAATAAGGCAAAGAGTGTCCTGTGGAGTCAGATATTTGACAAAGGAGATTATAAAAACAAAAAAAAAAAAAACAAACAAACAAACAAAAAAAACCCAACAAAATTAGGAAGGACATTTGAGTGGATCTAAGAGAAGGAACTTCCCTGCAGTGTCAAGATGTGATGCCTGTACAGCCTTGTCCTCACAAAATCTCCAGATTTCTGTACCTGATGGGGTTTCTAATGTGAATGTCCACATGAAATTTCTTCTACCAAATATCCTTTCTCCTGTGACTTGCTAGAATTGGGGCACTGAGTGAAGAGGAATCAAGTCTGATTTTGCTATGAATGTTTCTGTATTGCCCTCATTCCCCAATGATTGTTACTGGAACTGCTGCCCATAAATTTTATATTTTGTAATAGTGTTGATGTTATAATGAAAAGATTATAAATCCTTTGATGTAACACTTCTCTGCCTCAGCTTTTGGACTGGTCATGAGGTTAAAAATCTGCTGCTTCCAGCTTTGATATTGGAATCTTCTAAGAGGATTGTCCTGTTCATAGTCTTGTCTGTAAATGAGGAGTTAGGAAAGAGCTTAGGCACCTACCTAGACCTAGATAATATTCATGAAGCCTTCAATGCTTTGCTTGGAAAGTATTTTAGAACAGGTTGCCCAGAGAAGCTGTGAACGTCCAATCCCTCGAAGTGTTCAAGGTCAGGTAGGATGGGGCTCTGAGCAACCTGGTCTAGTGGAAGGTGTCCCCACCCATGGCAGGGCTGTTGGAATGAGATAATCATTAAGGTCCCTTTCAATCCAAACCGTTCTGTGACTCTATGATTGTATTATTCACTTAGTGCCAGAAGGAGGAAATTTGTATATAACCAACCTTTCCATTTTTTGTAAAGATACTCAATTCCCACAAAACACCCCAAGGGCCATTTAGATCCCAAAGTGAATTCCTTCCGTTGCTTCATTATTAACCTCATTGAAGACCATGAGGGAGGATGTAGCAGGGAGATTGGAACTAGATGATCTTTAAGGCCCCTTACAACCAGACCATTCTATGTTGTATGATTCTACAGTCTATGGCACTGCTTATAAAATTTCAGAAATTGGTCTGTAAGTGGCAGAATATCAGCTCTGTTGTCCAGAAGGAGCCTGCCCTGAGTGCGGTTAAGCGCCATTAGAAAGCAGTGTGGCCCTCTTGGAAAGGGGACAGTTTCTCTGTTCCCCATGCCTCAGCAAGGGATTCTCTTCCTGGATGTAGAGCTGCTAGCAACAAAGTTCTGTCTGATTTTGGCAAACAGCATCTCCTCCTGCCTAATACTTTGACCTGAAAAACTGAGGGCTATTTTTAAATTATGGTCTCTATAACTTCAGGATTATGAGTACCCTGCTTGCCTTAAACCAGTCTATTTGGCCCTGGTGCCAGTGTAAATTGTGGCAGTATACAGTTCACTACAAGCTCCAGAACAACTGCAGAGTGTTCTCTTTCTGTGCCTGTAGTGTTACTACTACGAGACTGTTATCTGTATGGAAAACTGCAGTTCCTTGCTTCTTTATGTTATGTCTGCAGAATGCCATGGACTTCCAGTACGACCACAGTCACTTCTAGGAAAGCAGAACTTCAAGGGACCTGGAGGTGACGTGGCAGGATGGTGGTACCGGTCCCTCAGTGTCTACCTTTCTAGAAGGCTCCCTGTCTGTGTTGTCCAAATTTGCTTGACTAGAAGTATTTGAGCACAGCAAAGAGGAAAAGCCCTAAGCTGGATAACTTTATCTTGTTAGCATCTCTGCTTTCTCTTCAGGCACTGCTTGGTTTGCAACTCAGGTGTGTTAAGGACAACCACTTATATACCTGTGTAAAGGACAACACAAAAGCAAATACTTAGATGATGTGGAGAATCATGAAATTTCTGTCATTAGCGGGTTGCCAGTGCCCCCACAACTCCTAAGGGAAATCCATCTCCCTGTTCAGATGAACCTCAAGAGCCTACCATCCCTCCTGCTAGCCTTTCTTTTTATGAGAAAGGACCTTAGCTCCATGGGATGATTGAGCTTGTAGCATGACAGGCAAAGCTTGTGGGACAGCTGTTCTGAGCCTGAAATAAGAGCCAAAGCCTTTAGGAAAAATTACAGGCCTTCTGTGAGGCAAAATTTCTAGCTGTGCTAAACCTTCTGGGGGAGTTTGCCAAGATGCTGCCCGAATTTGAGAGAGAAATATTTTCCCTGTTGTTTTGATAGACTCTGCTAGCCTCGCTGCGTTCAGCAGCTGTACCTCAGGTCCTGTTGTGTTGGCTTCATGTCTAGCAGTGGCAGGGTTGGCCCTTTCTGTTTTAGTCACAGATCAAGCAATGCCATGACAAATAAGTCAGCTTTTTCCTCTGTTTGCAAACCACTTAATTTAGCTCTTTCTCTATAGGAAAACCTGGTGCAGTTATTTATATCAACATGGCCCCAAGTACTTAAAACAAGTCGACTTTCTGATTATGGCTCTGCATATTTTATTGCCTATATTTAAATCACACTGATCTAAACAGGCACCTGTTCCTCCCTTATCTCATCCAAGTTTAATAGTTACTGCCTGTCCAAAGAGTCATCATGATGGAAAGTGGTTTGCAGCTTCTTTACTTACTATAGTAGTCAATGTCCCTTGTAATACAAGTCTGTTTTTCACAGTTTGTGTGCAATTTGTTAAATATTTTACAATTGAGGATGGTGATGAAAAAATATTTTTTTCTTTTTTGTGAGCCTGAAAGTAAAATCATATTCTATTAATTTCAGTAGTGCAAATATTCTCTTTTCCAGCAGTACCAAGACCCTAGTTCTGCTGATGTTGCTCTGACCGTCTCTCTCTGTCAAGTTCTCTCACCAACATCCTTCTTAGAATCACAGAATCATAGAACAGTTTGCACTGGAAGGGACCTTAATGATCATCTAATTCCAAACCCTTGCCATGGGCAGGGACACCTCACACTAGAGCAGAGTCCCATCCGACCTAGCCATGAACACTTACTAGGGCCAGGACATCTTCCCACCCTGTCCCAGGCTTTAAGCATCTTTGGTGATAATAATTGAACCCCAACTACTTGTCAAGCTTCCAGTGCTCTGAGCTCTTGTCTTATTCAGAGTGTGGGTGTATGACACTTGTGCTGCTCTCTTTTGGTCCAACACTGCTAACACTCAGTTCAACAGCTCCTTACAGGCATCAATAGCTCCACTGACTCCACATGAAACCTTAACTGTTGACAATGTTTCCTTTCCAGCACCTTCAGAGAATTTTACTAAATGGAAAGGGCTGCATAAAGAACCTTTAACTAGCTCAGAACTTGTATCAAGCGATCAAGACTACACATAATCTGACTTATTAAATATGCTCATATTTTCTTGAATCAGCAGTCCTCTTTTTTTCCTGGAGTCCTTTATCTCCCTTACAACACATCTATTGAAATCTGAAAAGCAGAAAAGACTGTTTTGTAATGTCCAGATTAATTCTCAGAACCTGAGTTTCTTGAACACTGCAAGAGGCAGAAGTGGTTTTGTAGGTCAGTGGCTGATCATAATGTGATCCATGTGCATTAAGGAGAGAGTGGAGACTTTATCTTTGACATTTCCTGTCTTCTAAGTGCTGAGCACCTTTCCATCCAGTGATCCTCTGACTGTTGATTCCAGCTGGATGTCTACACTGGTATGACACAAGGCAAAATGCTTTAAGGCAAAGAAAGGCAAAATGTTGTATCATTTTTTTCCCCTTTTTGAACACACCTAAGAATCAGAGAAACATTAAGATTAGGAAAGACCTCCAGGATCATCTCATCAAGTCCAACATAAGGCATAAATGTATCTATTTTGGCACACACATTCTGTCCCTCTGAGCCTTTCCACATGGGGTTCTGCAGACACATTCAAAATCACGTTTATCTTTGCAATTTTGTTGTGAATGACATTCATCTAACTACATGTGGACTTGGCTTATATGTCTACACCTGAGCCAGTTACCTTCAGCTCCCTGGGAAGCTGGCACAGAGTAAGTGTCAATGGTCACACGAACCCTGTTGAGGGTATTTTCTATATCCCTACTGACTACAGTGTGACTCTAAACACTTCTACATATGAAGACACTTCTAGTTAGTGAGATCAATCTCATGGGCAAGTGTCTGTGCTTTAAATTTTTCACGAACAAGGATAATCAGTGTAATTAATGTAAAGTATGTTCTTATTTAGAATGTCCTCAAACATCTGTAGGAGACCATAACTTGTCCCAGTGAAACTCTGCAGTGAATTTGATCAGGCAAAATGCAAAATAAGCATTAAAAATCTGAAAAGGACAGTTGAGTTTACAGCACAGTTAGTGCCACGAAATTCTTCATGACCAGAAATGGAAATGCAGTCAAGAACAGTGCCAAAAAACATATAGTCCGGTAGGTTTTCAGTGTCATAACTGTCACTAGTTCATTAGCTGTGACTAGTTAGCAGCATCCCCTGTCCCTCTGTTTCCTATTCGATTTCTCTGGTGATGTCTCTGTTGACGGGACAGTTTGTGCTCAAAAGCAGAGAACTCCTTTACTCATGCATCAGGCTGCCACGTCTCTTACAAGAGGATGCATCTCATTTATCTTCTTATATCTCCTTTCCGGCCCTACAGAACCTGATGCTGGACTCTTTACAAGGAGGGTCTTGGTCAGCTTGCTGTCACATCCAGATGTGGCCTATTCAGAACAGACAGAACTGACCTTTAGCTGTTGCTAAAGGTCAAACACACTGAGAAGACTCCCAAGTACTTAGTACAGACCTATGTCCATGCAGTTTTGAGTTCAGGCAGGTAGGAACTGCAGTAGAACTTTAGAAAACTAAATAGCTGGGCTCTTCTGCGAGTACCTGAAAATAATATCTGCCCTGAACAGCTCTAATTTCCTGTATGAAACCAAGGACAAAGCCCAGGCTGAGAAGAATATATCTCCCTTTAGTGGGGACGGGAGCACAGTCAATTGTGAGAATAATGGATAATTCTGCCTGAGTGTCCTAAATTGGCTTCAAATAACTTCCTGCTTTTTGATGTATTTTGTGTTTCTAAGACTGACAACGGGAATATCAGAAAAAAACATTCAGGCGAACAGTGGGAATAAGACGCAAAAACTGCTGAAGATTGAAGATGACGATGTTCTGAGGAGTATGAAGTTTTAGCTCTCAGTTGTGCATAAAATTTTAAAATGTCTTTTTCCTTTGAAGGTCATTAAAAAAGTAATATAAGTCAGGGAAGGAAGAGGTAGAGAAGGCGTGAAGAAGAGAGGATTATGTAGCAGTGGGAAGCTAGTTCAGGGAAAAGTTTATATTATCTCTTTTTTCCTTCTGTTTTGCTCTCCCTCCTCTTCTGTCTGAATTTCCCCTGCTGCTTCCTTTTTTTGCACAATACCAACAGCAGGTTATTATTAACTGGTGTAAGCAGATAGTGATTTGGGCTGAGCTGAATTGAGCACTGGTGTCCTGACAGGCACGTGCTAACAGAGGACAAATCGAGGTTGCTCTTCATTCTTTTTTTTTTCTGAATGATCTGACCTAAATTTGCACAGCTGTGTTCACTTTTAATCCTGTATAATAGCTCAAAGGCTTTATATCTCATAGGAGCAGCCTGCTGGCACCTGACATTTATTCTGGCCCTCATTCAGTTCTGCCCTAAAAATCCTCTGGCACAACCTGATATTTTTGAGTTTTTTCCCCTAGTAGATTTATTCCTCCATCTAAATACCCTTGAAATGACCAGTTGCTGCTCAGCCTTCTTGAACCTGGTGACCTGTACAAAATCTCTAGTGTGGATCAGTCCCACAAACAGAATGTGAGAGGAATGGAAGTAAGTTGTTGACTTGTTTTCCTAAGTGGCTTTCTTTGGATCCCTTGGTTACACTCTGTTTTCACACGTGCCTATGAGGTCTAGATACTTGAAGCTATTGATGTGCAGTGAAAGTTCTTAACTGAGGTTCAAGTGGGTTTCATCTTAACACTCGTTTTGTTGCTGGACGTTGACTGGGTATCTACCCTTAGTGAAAGGTACCACCAGTACTCTGTTAGTTCCAGTTGTACTGGTAAAACACAAAGCACTACGGAGTTTGTAAATGGGGGGTTAAACCAGCTCCTTTCTTATTTGCTCCACTCTGAATATTCTTTGAGTAGTGAGTAATTAATTAAAGAATCATTGAGTATTTGTTCCTGTGTCTCTAAGTCACTACCTTTTGGTGATAGCAAGCAATGAACCTTAGGAAAAGTTTTTCATGGTGTTGCACTCTTTATGAACATATGCCTAATGGATCTGACAAAACTGTAGATATTGATTTTCCTGAGAATATTAAACACCAAACTTTTTTTTTTTATAATGTTGGAATATAATTTTCGGGGCTTGAATCCAAACTGAGTTAGCTCCTTAGAGTATAAAAACAAAATTAGTCTTTACAATTTTAAAGTAGGCTAAATGTTTACGCACTGGGGAAAAAGTATGTTACATGGATATGACTGAATAGGATTCTGTGCTTTGTTTTACTTTTACCTGTATCACAAATTTTTACTTTGGCTTCCATATTGAAGAAAAAATGCAAAGGATTACAGCACTCTGGAAACCTAAAAATCCCTATCAAAAAAGCTTCAAGGGATTTTTGCTATCTGGTGCTGTGATATTATCTCATTCTATAAACTATGCTAGGTGACATTAGGTGGTTGTAAAGACTGGAGATCCTACAAAGTTATCCCTGACACTTCAATGACTAAACAGAGCATTAGGTTTCTCATGGTGGAGAACAACTTGATTTCTGGAGAGTGCTTGAGACTGAAGTCTTGAATGTAATACATATTAGAACAAACAGAAAATCACAGACAAGCAGTGATCTGAAAATCTAACAAGACTAACAACTCGTTGGGCTGAGCTCTACATCATAGAATCATAGAATCATTTAGGATGGAAACCACTGGGAATTTTGATCATTGAGTCCAACTGTAATTGTGTATGTGCAGCATCTGTTGCACTGGTTTGGGCTGGAAGAGAATTGATTTTCTTCCCAGTAGCTGGTATGGGACTGTGTTTTTGGTTTGTGCTGGAGACAGTGTTGATAATGCAGTTTTTATGGCTGCTGAGCAGTGTTTACACAGAATAAAGGACTTTTCTGCCACACCACCAGTGAGGAGGCTGAGGGTGCACAAGAAATTGTGAGGGGACACGACCAGGTCTGTGCCCCCAACTGATCCAAACTGATGTTCCAGACCATATGGCATCAATATATAAATTAGGGGAAAAGTTGTCCCAGGGCTGCTGCTTGGGGTTTGGCTTGGTCTATTGGTTGTGAGCAATTGCTTTTCCTTTGCAAAATTTGTCTTTCTTGGCTTTTATTTTTTGTTTTGTTTTTATTTATTCTTTTCATTACTATTATTACTTTATTAATGTTTGTATTATTATTTCAACTATTAAGCTGTTCTTACCTCAAGCCTCAAGTTTTCTCACTTTTACCCTTCCAATTCTCTTCCCCCCATCCTGCTGGGGTTGAATGAACAAATTGTGTGTTGCTTAGTTGCCAGCTGGGGTTAAACCACAACAGCTTTTTAGCAGCTTTGGGGCTTGAAGAGTCTGAAATTATAACAGATTGAGCAGAGCATATTAGAAGTGTTATCTGTTAATAGTTATGGGTCATGGTATTGATTAATCTGTGCTCAGTAATAACTTCTGTGATCTGCACGACTCTCTTTTGATTTGTTAAAGATTGGTGTAGGCTTTGCAGTTTGCTGTGCTCTGTAGTGATTAGTGATGTTGTGCCTGGGAGATTTGTTACTGAGACATTAACTCTGAGTTTAATCTATTATTTGGACTGTGACCTGGAGCCACGATTATATTTTGTGTACCATCTCATGGAGACAATAAATAATTATATCTCTTCCTCTGAAAGTTTTTGGTTTTGTTTTAATTTTTTATTTTTTTGAGTTTGTAGGAAAGACAGAATGGCACCTTCTCTACCTTCTTGCGTGATGTTTGCTTCCTCCTTAAAAGACTTCTCAGTTTGATTATCCTTGGGTAGTTACAATACTTCTATTGGTATTTCTTAGAAATATTGCTTCTGTTTTTTTAAGGAAAACAAACAGTTTTGGAATATGACCTAGGCTACATGAGGTGATGAGTGGCACAGCATGTAAGAGAATATGTGCAGGTATCTAGAGAACTTCTCACCTCCACTGGTCTGGAACTTCACTCCTGAACAACTCAGGATGCTGGTGAAGTGATGGAATATTTGAAAAAGTGCTTTGGCTGTTCGAAAGAGGCACAACTACCTGCTCTGTGCTGGGCCCTGGCCATTATCTACCACTACTTGATACTATGCAGCAACCTCAGGGAGAAGAGAGGGAAAGACAACCAACAGACATTGCAGCTGAATGAGACACTCTATCTGTCACACTCATAACAAAAAGAAACATTGGAAGCCGAAGTCAGCTCATTTAGTAAGGGGTGAAGAAGCTTCTCTTAAGAGAGAGAAGTAGAAAAATAATCAGAAGCAGCAGCCTGTTCTGCAGCAGAGCAATCAAAAGAACAGGAGAAGGAAGAGACTGAAATCATAAATGATTCAGAAATCACCAGATCCGTATCCTGAAGTGAGCTGCAAGATATACAAAAAGATTTTAGCTGTCAACCAGGTGAGCTAATTCTAAGCTGGTTGCTCCAGTGCTGAGATATTGGGGTGAGTAGTCAGAAATTATTGGGTGAGGAAGCCAGGCAGCTAAGAAGCCATTCTAAGGATGAGGTCATTGACAAATGAACTGGAAAAAAAAGGCAGGAATCTTCAGTCTTTGGCAGCAACTCCAGTCAGCTGGATGATCAAAAGGAGAGTCCCTTCTATGCATCACAGAACTCATGCTTCTTGGAGTAAGTGGGTGCACTGATATTGCAACAGGCTCAAACCCTGAGTGCCTGGAAAATGCAGATTATGGACTGGCCTAAGGGCCAGAACCTTGGAGTGCCACCAGAGGAGGCAACATGGGCTGAAGTGGCCACCCTGTATAATAATTACCAGAAAATGAGAAGCAGTATGCTCTGTTTAGAGGGATCCTGTCATTTTGTGGGAAAACTGAAGATGGAAAGCTGCTGTGTGAAGTCCTACAAGGCAAGTCAGAGAAACTGCTGAAGGACAAGGCGAATCAAGTCACTTTGCAGAGGTGAAAGCCTTCCAGCTGGCTTTAGATATTGCTGAATGAGAAAAATGGCCAATACTTTCTCACTCTACTGACTCGTCGACGGTGTCAAATGCCCTGTGGGGGTGGCTGCAGCAATGGAAGCAGAGCAGCTGGCAGTGCAGAGGTAAACACATCAGGGCTGCTGAATTGTGGCAAGATATTTGCTGCTTGGGTGGAGAACCTGGTTATTAAACCATGTCATGGAGGCTCACACCCTCCAGTGCCACGGAAGAGCATGAAAACAATGGGAAGGTGGCCCAAGCTGCTAGGATTGAAGTGGCTCAGGTGGATCTGGATTGGGAACATATGTGTGACATATTTATAGCTCAATGGCTCCATGACACATCAGGGAGTTTAGGAAGGGGTGTAACACACAAATGGGCTTGTGATCAAGCAATGGACTTGACTATTGATACCATCAATAAGCCTTCTCATGTACTTAGATTGGGTCCGTTTTAAAGTGTGAAGGAGATATCTTGCTGTCACCCAAAATCTTAGAAGATAAATACTGGCTTGATTTATTTTAACAAAATGAGGTGTTAACTTTTGAAATCATTATTTTGTTGACGACCTCACCTCTCCTATTTTGTTGATGTGCTAGCAGGAAAAACTGACAGGTTCTGTAAACTGAAGAACAATTGATGACAGTGTTGTAGTGAAGGGACTTAATGACATTTGTGACTGCTTTGACTCAAGCAATTAATGCATGAAAAGACAAGGATATTGAAGTGCAATCACTGTCATAAGAACTGGGATCTGGTTCAGCTGCATGAAGGTGAACATTTGATCAGTTAATTAAAATATAAAGCAACAATGAAAAAGAGATGTGCTCTAATGAGTTTGCTTCTTCTCATAATTTCCCCTCAGAGCATATTTGAGTGTGTGTATTGTGTTCCTCTGTTTCTTACTTAGAAGTACAGTGAGGGAAGGCTATAGTGGAGAGAAGAATAAATTTATCTCAGTGGGACTTTGTGCACTTAATCAAAGATTTCTTAATAAATAAATAACTGGATAAAAATGCCTAGCTCACAGCAAATTCCAGCTTCTGAAAACATTCACAATAAAATAAAAGATGCTCTGAAAACAGTAAGGACATTGTGCTATACTGGAGATAGTATGTACTGTGTTTCTTGAGTGGCAGCTTTATTCTCTGAAATCAATGTTTCTAGATTCCTGTGTCATTGCCCTTGATCACATGGCATTTTGTTCTTTTGTCCCTGGTGGTTTTTTGTTTTGTTTTGTTTGTATTTTTTTTCCTAGTTTCTGTGATGGAGATGGACATGAATGGTAAAAGCACTAAAAAATGTCTGGTTTATTTGTCTGGTTTATTTTTTGCTTGGATGTAATTGTGCAAATGCCAGAAAGTTCATGGACTGTCAGGTTACATAACACCCTGTCCTTCTATCCAATCAACTCTGTCCCCATCTCACCTTCTTTTGCTCCCTTTGTTTGGGTTGATGGTGATTGCTATTTCAGCAGGGAATTGTTAGATTCATTTTTATCTTCAGGGTGTTTAACACTCGCATGTGGGGTACATAATCAACTGATCACTTACTGACAGAGCGCTCGGTCAGTTGACTGTATCTCTAAAATGATATTAAGTACAAATACTGTAAGTCAAAAGGATTGCAGAGAGCGATGGAGGATAAAGATGAATAAAGCTATTGCAGTTTGGCCAGTATCATTTGTTGAAGTCTCCTGTTCTCAGGGTATCTCCAAAGACAACAATGGAGATTTGGGGAATAAAATCCATCCTTCCTTTAAAAATGCAAGTGAGGCAGTCTCCAGTCTTTAAAGATACAGATTTTCATAGGGCTTTATTTGCATAAAGGATTCTAATTTTCAAGTTAGTGTGTCCTTGCTATAAGTAAAATGACAATTGGAATTGAATGTCTCTTGGTCCGACACCAGCTCTGGTTGGAAGGACAAACTGTGAAACTTGTGACCTGAGTCATGCCACTGATGCATGTAGGACAGCATAACACAGCCAGTGACAATGGCAGCACCATCTGAAGCAATGCAGTGCTTTGGAGTGATGACAGTGGCCAAGGGGACTGCTTTAACAGGAGCAGATGGCCAAAACACTTCCTATGTTACTTTATTGGCTTCACATTGATATTTATTAGTGTTCTCTTCTGGTCTTTTCTGAAAAAATGCAGAGTTTGATTCAGAAACAGACATTTCAGAAATACAAATGTACTAAAGCCTTCCCAAGAATGACCTCTATATTTTTCTTTAAACTGCTTATTAGATAACTGATGATACTCAAGTACTGGCAGCATTCCCTATTGTGTTTACAATGCCCATGTTATGGCAACCTTCAGTATTATTTTTGCCAACTATTCCTCTATTTATAACCCAAGGTTGTCCCACACAGTGATCAGTGAGTAAGGAGTGGTCAGAGGTCCTTCATGAGTCTTGGATTTTGGATGGTAACAATCACACTCCTTTAAAAGGAACCTGGTACTGGAGTGAAAACTTAGTGCATCATTTTAACCCCTTAATATTTTCTTGATCCAGGAGTGCCTCCAGCTGTTTTGTCAAATTTCATAGCTTCTTTCATTGAAGCATGATACTCAAGTGTCTAAGCAGATTTTCTTTGAACCTTGCTAAGTCACATGAAAATAAGCACCAGAGGTTCCTTTTGGTACCTGTGAAGTACCAAGCCCTGCTGCTGGGGGGCACAGATTTATGTGCTCTGATCTTGAGGTGTACTGGTGGGGTGGATTGAAGTTCAGCCTTCTGGTAGCTGTTTGCACTTTAATTCTGTTGATCAGTGAGGGAAATAAAGTTGCAGAAAAGGTTATTTATTTGCTTGTTAGTTGTTTTTCCAGGGTAATTCTTCTATATTTGTTTTTAGGAGGCATGAAGCTTGAAAAATAAAATGTGAATACCATGAAGACCTGCGTGTGTATTTCCATGTATTTAATTTTTCTTTTACCCTAGTTGATCTTAACCTCACGTCACGTTTTCTATCTTTGACAATATCGGTACTGGCCTGAACTGGCTGGCCATGCATTCACACCTCTCCTCTTTAAACTGGTGTCTTCAAAAGCATGGAGTTTCCTTTGATCCTGAGCTTTTGGTCTAGGGAAATATGCCTCAGCACAACATGCAGATTTACTGCCAGAGGCAATTCTTATAATTAGCACTCTCCTCAAGACTAAATACCTTATCAGAGTATTGCTTTGTGGTATTGTACGGTTTTCCCTTACCTTCCCCCACAGCCTGCTTTTTGACTCAGGCAAGACTATCATACACACACACTGATGCACACACATAACCTGGCGGATGTGTGATATTCATGACTTATAAACCATATACAACCTCTTAATCTGTGCAGAAAACCAAAAGGCGAAAGTATTAGTTTCAATCCTGTTGAAATGGATGAGAAAGAAGATTTAAAAAAAAGAATAGTACTTTGATAAGTAATAGAGTTTGAATATACCTTCACTGCACCTAAATCATGGCCTGACACAAGCTAATGTAGAGTTCCTTACCTCGTAGGTGTATCAGATGTGTAGCTTAGCAATTGTGCTTTTCTTTCTCACAGTTAGAGACATGTGTTACATATACTTTATAACCCATTCTTGTCATTCCGAAGTCATCATCTGCAATGTTAGTTTTTGAGGATGGTGAATGAAAAATCAACAACCTTTTAACTCTGGAATGAGCTCTTTGCAAAATGGTAGTGCTCGAGAGGATAGCCAGAAAGAAAACTTCGTTCAAAATAATTGGTATAATAAGTCAGTCAGTTGGAAAATTACTAATCAGGAGTGAGCTCTGAGACTTATGAGAAAGCTAAAGCTTAATGCTTATCTGACGACTTTGTGTATCAAACTCCTCTTTATTCCTGCTTCATTAGAGGATGTGGTCAAATCTATGAGTGCCATGGAAGTTATTGATTAGAACCTATGGAGAAATATTTTACTTTCATCTGAGCTAGATGTGCCCTTAAAGCCCCATATTCTCAAACAGAGAAATTGTTAAGATCTTGGACATGGGTCTTCCTCAAAGATTGTACTTGGCTGCTGATATGATTGTGTTAATTAAATAAATTTTATCTCTATCCTCTCAATGATCCTATAGATAAACTCCATACATCTTGGCAGACTGCCAGGAGTAGACTTACAGGGAGAAAAAGAGGAAATTATAAATAGGAAATTCTTAATCCATCCAAAACCTGTAAAAGTCCTTGGCTTGCCTCTGCTACAATTAAGGAAATGTTAAGAGTTTACATTGATGTATTAAATAGGCCTGGTTTGAAAACCTACTTTCATAAAGCTTCCTTGAGTAAGGCACAACCTCCTGAGGTCCCTTCTAACCTGATTTTTACTATGATTCAATGAACATATGAGATGGTATCTGTAAATTGTTGTAATGCTTCAAAGTCTTGATCTGGCTGTTGTGGCCTATTAGGTGCCATGATTGTCAGCATTTTCCTTAGAAGAATCTCTTCCATTCATTAATTTTTAAATTATTCATATTCCTTTACAAGCTTTCCTTCTGGGATATTATTTAAGGCACAGAAGGGGTCAAAAGCAAGAGAATACTGAATTCTGCTCTCATCTGTCTAGGGTCCCCGTCTTTTTGGCCTGAGCTTTTACGGAAATGAGTTATGCTGATCCTGGATATCTGCCAATTCTTAAAATGGGAAATAAAAAAAATCAATTTCCCATACAAGAGCAGGAAGAGAGTTAATTAAAATTTGCTTTGAGATTCTTACACATATTGTGTTATTTACTTTTTGCTTCTTATACTTTCCATAATATTTTCATTCTATCCTCAGGCTTAATTAGACTTCTTACCTCTCTTAATTACTGCTTTGATATGGCTTTTAGTATGTCTTCCTGAAGATGGAGCTAAATGATGTCATTGAAAAGATTTCAGCTGATATCAGTTGAATTCAAGCTTTGCATGAACCCTGAGATGCCAACTAAAATGTAGTTAATGGATTTGTTAAGCAAAATACTTAAAATGTTTATAATGTCTCTATATATGTGTTATTTAGGTGATGACCTGAAAAAATCATGTCTGAGGTACAGGGAACGGTCGAGTTTTCTGTGGAGCTACTCAAATTCCATAATGTGGACCTCTTCCAGAGAGGGTGAGTTGATGTTTCCATTAATTTGCAGCGGACAACAGAAGACCAGCTTACAGAAAAGGGTTAAATTGCAAAACAGGTTCTTTTCTGCCAAACATATTTCATGCAATCTCCAGGGCAGAGAAGGATGTCATTGGGCTTTCCTTGCTGTCAAGGAAGATCAATGTACATTACTTTCACTATAAAATCAGACTGACTGACTTGTATTTGCAATACAATGTTGTAATGCTCCAAATTGTTTTAGGCCTCTGTTCAAATATAAATACAATAGCTGGTTTAAATGCTTCTGGACTGGCTTTGAGTCTGTGACAAATTATAGCTGCATTGAATTATAATGAAAACATGCTTGTTTTATGGTCATAATCTAATGAATATTCTTTTAATGAAGTTTAGCTGAATCCCACCATTTCAGAAGGGAAGATGAATATTCCTATTTTTTCTGAAGCTCTCTTTCTGGTGGCCACACTGTTTTTTCACCCCCCTATATATTAGAAGAACATGCACAGCTCTGATCTACTTAAAATTTTGCCTCTATTATTTTTGAAACACCCTTCCTTATAATTTTTAAAACAAGCTAGTGGCTGTGAAGAAGCCTGACCAAGTGTGAGCTGTCAGTCTGCTTACATATTGGACCCCACAGGCCTTTTTCAGTGAAAAAACTTTTTTGAAAAGAACAGGACACTCAGACATGTCCAAAGAATGTACTTCATGGGCAACAGTGGGCCTAGTGGAATATTATTTTCTTTCATCTATGACTATTGTATAGTGAACACTGTATATTCTGTTTCACACCTTAGCTTGGCACAGGGGTGGCTCACAGATGATTTGTCCGTCTCACGCACCATTTTCTGCAATAAAATCAGGGAATAGTTTCAGGTATTGGGATGGATTACTAGAGCTGTTTCCATCTGTATACAGGCATCTTGTTATTTCCCTTTACTTGGATGAACTATGTGGAAAAGGTGCTGGGAACCTGAATGAAGAAAACACAGCTTTATTTAGTTTTAACAGCTGACATTTGTCATTCTGTAGATGTCTCCAGGTGAACATCTACCAACTTTGTGTCAGAAAGCATTCCAACTATTCCAATTACTTATGTCATATAGAAAAAAATCATGAGGAAAACACCTTTGTGCTTGAAGTGTCTGGCTTATCTGAGTTACGAAAACGTCTTCTGTGTATTCTGGCCCTTATGATCACAGAAAACAGCTCGAGCTATGGATTTTTTTCCCTTGACTTCTTGTGATTAGTGTAATATCTTTGATCTTCCTCACAATTGAAAATCCATACCCATCCTTGGGTTCAGAGATGTTTTTGGACTTAGACAGTCAGATGTTCAGAGCTTAGCTAGGAATCTTCCCACACCTCATGTTACCGTGTGATGAACTGCCTGATTTTTGTTGTATTGGTCTGCTTTTGCATTCAATAATTTCTGTAAAAGGCTTTCTTTGGCTTTGACAGATCAAATCTCTGGTGTGGGGGTAAGCCTAGTACTAACAGAGATAATATATTCAGCTGTCACACTAATGAGTTCCTAATTACCTTTCCTTTTTTCTCCACTGGTACATACCTTGCTTTGCTGATTAATATTCCAAACACATGCTACTATAGGTTATATTGCATTAATTTGTTTACAGTAATTTTTCTTTCTATGTGTCCTGAATAGTATTACATTTGCTTTCCTTCCATAATTTTAACCTTTGCATTTCCAGCAAAATCCTTGTGTTTCATATTTGCTTATCATTATCCTCTGGCTGGCTTCATCTGCTCAGCAGCCCCTTTCACTGTAGCATTAAAATATGAAGAAAAAGAGTAGGTGAGCTTGCCAAATTTCATATTAACCTGGGCACACTTACTATTTTTTTTCCCCTATTGCCATTGTTGATATTCCCTATAGACATTGGAGATATCTTGGTTTGTCATAGTCTCCCTGGATGAGAGGGTGATAGAAGTATCAGTGACATATTTTCTATTTAACTAGTGTTTTTTTTTCTTCTTCGAGTGCCTTGCAAATTGAGCCAATATCATTTTGTTCTGCTGAAGGTTAGAAAGGTGATTTATGAAAGGTTGCCCATCAGAATAGCGATGAAGTTGAAATTCATCTTAATTTCTGTGAAAACCTAACATGCTATGCTTTTTAACCTCAAGAGCACAAACAGCAGTGAAGAATATTAGTAATAATTTATATCACCTCTTTTACCTCTTAATATTTTGGTACAAAAACAAAAGTGAAAGTCATAATAAAAGAATTATATATCTCCACAAACATAGAATGGTCCTGCTCCTGAATGCTTAACTGACCAGGTTGAAGTTGCTGGCTTGGAACTGTGTAATTGTGCAGAAATGAGGGCAGTATTTCCCAAAACACTTAGTTTTGGCTAACTCTCCTTCTAAAGGCAGTGCCTTTTGGGAGAATATGGATGTGCCAGCTCTGAGCCTTTTCAAGAAGAGCCCTCCATTTAAATAAAGGAATGAATAAATCAGCAAAATTTAGCAAGAAAATCTCAGGAGAATCAGCCCTTCTGGAGCCATTAGGTGATGCTTAATAATCAAACTTGATTAAGGACATGATCTGCTGGCCGTAAGCCACAGAGTCAAAGTGTTTTTAAAATGTTAGGCCGCCTGTAATGGTCCTGTTCTATTTTTGATTGCACTGGATGCTGTTTTAAATTCGGTATGCACACACAGCCAGTTGCCACCTCTCCCTTCCCATGAGAAATGGAAGTGCCTTGATCTCTTTGAACTACATCTTGTGGTATTTGAATCATGTTTCTTTACCTGTATGAAGAGCTATTATTGAAAAGAGGCTGATACAAAATTCAGGATATTTTTTTTTGGCAAATATTTGTCAGGGTTACATATATTTCTGGAACATATATAACAGGAAGAGTTGGTAAATTAAGTGTTACAGATAGTTTACTTTGATCAGTTACTGTTAAAATTACCTTCTTCTGGAGCACAAATATGAGAATGTCAATACTTACCAACATCAAAGGTTAAATGCTATAGGTGATGCTATAGGGGAGGAAAATCTTTTCTTTGGTCAAACCAAGGGATTTGCAATGCTGTTTGATGCCAAAGTTCCAAAGGTTGAGTAATAAGTAATGCAATTTCTGGAAGGAAAAACATTTTTGAGTTTTCAGTCCTTAATTCTTTCCATCATGTGCTGCTTAATAACTGGTGACATTTTCACTAGTGAAATTACCTAACTGATTCTGATTTTCCTTAATAGAGTAGGAAATAAAATTATCCCTGACTGCCAGAGATCAATTAATTGATTTGTCTGGTTCTGTCAGAAGCAATCCTTCTGCACCTTTTTTTCTTAAAGCTTTTCAGAATCTATTTGGATAAGGGAAAAAATGAACCTCACAGCTACTGCGTTCACAGGATAAGTACTATTTGGAGTCTGTGAGAAAATAGAGGGCACAAAGGAGGTGAAATAGTGACTGAGTAGTGCTAGGATTCTGGCAATGATGTATTATAAAACTAGGATCAAGGTAAGGCATTAGTTACCAATCATCGGGCTGAATCAACTGCTTTTCAGTCCTTTCAATTCCAGGCTGCAGTTTGTAAGTGTCTGACACGTTGGTGGTTTATCTCTGCGAGGGATGGTGGTGACTGAAAATTAGTGGGAAAAATTGTCTGGTTTCTTCTAAAAGGAGCACAACATTGCCATGGGGTAAAAATCAGTAGTCTCAGAGTTTATAGAAGACCACAGGGATCAGGCCAAGGATCAATAGCATTCGGAGCTGCTGGAAACAAGATCCTCTGCCTTGACAATCTAAGCTTGTATGTGGCAAAACGCCCCTGTTAACTACCAGATGGACAACAGGGCTTCAGTGTACTTAGCCATGAGCTCATTCCTTCAGAGACAAAATGCAGCAGCTCCTTTCCCCAGCAAACTGCGGTCCATCAGTCCACCAGGGCCTTTCTTATCAGATGGATACCTGAAAAATACGTATTGTACTCAGAGGTTCATACCTTATTTCCCAGAATCTTTGAAGTACAGTGTCAGAGTATATTTTTTTAAAAAAATCATTTGGAAGTGTAGGGCAGAGGTAAATCTTGCTACTTTGTTCATAAAGATGTGCATTTCTTCAGATTTTTTTGTAATGAAATACAAATCACTTTTGGGCTTTAAATCTATGTCATTTTGAAAATACTTACCTAGTTCATTTATGATGCATGAATTCTCTTTAATATAAATGAAGTAAGAAGAAAAGGGGAAAAATAAAAGGAAGAGGGCTTATAAGCATGGAAGTGGTATCTTTTTGAAAGAATAGGTGTTGTCCCTTGGAACAGATATATTGACAGAACTGACTTTTTTTGGCATGATGGCATATTAAATATCCAATTTCAGGAGAATCGTGTATGCTGAGTTATTGTCATGATAGCTGGTGAGCATGGTTTTCTCATTTGGTTAACTAGCATAGCCATCTTTAATTTTCAGGTACCCTGTGTCTGCTGAAGAGAGGTGGGATCTCCTCTCTTAAATAGAGTGAATCCTGTGATATGAGGCTGTTCTGTGTGTGAAGAACAGCATCCAACAAGCTCTATTGGCTGATAACTGAATAGTCAGTGGAAAGTTGGGTACTCTTTGATCTGTTTCCTTCAAATAAGCAATATTCTGATTTATCCAACCCTAAATACATTAAGTAACTGTTCTGGGTTCTTTGGTCACTTGCAAACAGCTGAGCTAGAGGCCAACTCCAGCTCACCAAATATGCTGGCTAACAAAGGCAGTATCACAGAATTAGTACAATCTAGATTCAGAAATAAAGGGCCTGGATCGATAGTACTCAAGACCTTGAGATAATGTTTCACATGCTTGTTTGTGATTTTTTTTTTTTCACGTACAGTTCCCAGCAATCATTAATACAGAGTTAAATCCAGGCTGTGCAATGTCACATGCAAAATTCTGGACAACATGGTTATTTAAAACAAATACGTTGGAGAGCCCAGAAATTTTATAGTAATTTGAGAGCTTATGAGAACTCCAAATGTCATCTTACCACTTCTCAACCCATATGGGCAAGCTACACCACTTGTTCTTCTCCCATTTGGGGCCCATCTAGCACAGCAAGAGCTGACTGAATCATATGTTTAGACAGAGTGTGCTCCCTCTACTTCAGTCACCCTTCACACATGGGACTGCAGCTGTTTTTTCTCGGTCATGAACACTAAAATGATAACGAGCCATTAAATCATCTTATTTAAAAGTACACACTGCACAACATTCAACAAACTGGCCTCTGTTTAGTCATGGGCATCAAGGGAAAAATTTTAAGTGTAATATAGTGAATCAACACATTCAGTTTCTAGCTTTCTTTCTGATCCTTGTCTTGTTAGAGTTGTCTCAGCTTTTCCCCATTCATAGTAAATAAACAACTAGGACTTAAGAAAGATACTTTGAAGGATCAGTAGATGCTGTAAAGTGATTTCTGATGCAAAGATAAAAGGTGGTGATGCTTATACAGAGAACAGTTTGAAATAGATACCCTGGCACCCAGGTGGAAAGCTTTGCATGTACCAGAAAAATTCATAAATCAAGCAGTAAGGATACAGACAGAGAAGGCATTCTGCTTGCTTCTGAAAGACAAACATTAAAATATATCATATAGACAGTGATAGCCAAGAGGAATGTCATGCAAACAGATGGGAGCCACTCTCCTAGGAAATCAAATGCAAACTGTGATGTTAAAGTCTTGGGTAAAAAATATAGTCAAAAAGAGGAGAAGAAATGAAAATGAACCTTTTGGGATTTAGCCAGCTTTTAATGCTCATCAGCCATTAACCTGGAAGACAGCTCATTCTATCATTTATAACATTAAAAATTGACCATTATAAGATTTTCTTCAAAGGTCTTGATGTGCAATTTGGCACTGCTTTTACCAGTTTTATGAATCCAATTAATAAAATAAAAATATTTTTATAAGTAGAGATCTTAAATTTAAAGTATCATCTTCTGGAGTATCACAGAATGGCTTTGATCCCCTTTAAGAAAGTTAACTAAGTTTTATGTTCTGCTAAGCACATGTATTAATTTAATGGGCTAAATGCATGTATTTGAGGTGAATTTCTACTTGCACCAGTAGACTATATACAATAAGTGGTTGCTCTTCATTCTTGGGTCTTCTAGAGGTAGCTGTTATCTTCATTGATGCACTTGGGTTTAACTGTTTTACCCTTTGAGTCTTTCTACCTAATGAATTGATGACACAAACCCTATAAATTCTTAGAATTGGGTATCATTAAGTGCAGCATTGAAAATTGAGCTCCCCCAGGATGTGATGCGTCTGTTGATGAACTGGACAGGATGGCATCAAGACCTAAGGTGTGGAGCATTACACACAGATGAGAAGCAGAACCTAATTTTATTTAGCAAACTGACTTTATCAGTGAAAATCCCTCTTTAATGATAATCAAGTAAACCTGTTTTGTGCTGTAAGCTAGACAGTGAGATAAATTATTGGATTGGATAAAAAAATTGGATTGGATTATTGGAGGCCACAGTGCTGATGGTAAATCACTAAATCATAGTGGGTACTGCATGGGCTGAAACTGAGGGATGCAGAAAGAAGCTGCACAGGGCTGTTTTTATGCTGAGGAAGGCTATGGTCACACTCATCCTTAAGTCAGTGAATTATTCATGATGGAAGGGAACTTGTATGATCTCCAGCCCAATATCTGCTTAAAGCAGGACCAATTATTGAATTCAGACGAGATCACTCAGGGCCATGTCCAGTCAGGTCTTGAAAACATCCAAGGATAAAGTTTTCCTAGCCTATTCCAGCAAATTCCAGAGCTTGAGTATAATCATAGGATTTTATTTTTTCGCTTACAACAAGAAACTGTAGGAAGGGACTAGGTGTAGTTGTTCTTCCAACGGCTTGTTCTATATTTAAAGACGAGTTTTGCTGCTGGTGATTCTGTCATGCTTTCTGTAGGGAAATGCACAGTTTGTAACAATGTGACAACACATTCCAAATACATATAACTTCATCTGTCTCTATTAGTTGCTGTTTGCAAAGTGCTTTGGAGAGGAAAAGTGCCAGAAGAGCTACAACTACCACACTCATCCTCACATGAAAACTTGGAGAATCACTTCCCATTCCCTAAAAAATTGTGCACAAGAAACATAGGGGTTTTTTAAAGCATCTCATAGTTATTTTATTAGCAGAGCTTCTCATTCACTAATTTCTGGCACTCTCCCTTGTTTAGAATAATTGCACTGACACAGTCTATGCTGGTGCCATGTTTCAGGCTTTTTCTAGCTAAGATCAGTGCTTTAAAAATGTGTCACTTCGCTTGTTCTTAAGTAATAAAATGCTGCAGCACATACACATAAATCCTTTCACAAGCCTGCGGGCTTTGATTTATTTCCCCAACACAGACATGCACAGAGGTGAATGATTCCCAGCAGTAGATGTGGGTCCATCTGTAACTCTATGAGTTAGGAACTCCAGGCAACATCTGAATTGTAGCTCTCTATAAATATAAATCATCTTAGGTGAAATTGAAGCTACTTTCTGACATAATTCACTCAGAAAGTCATCAAAGCAGCAATGTAAATGTCACTTGGACTGGCATGGTATTTACTTTCCTTAGAGGAGTTAGTATGTAGATGTTAAGGGACAAAGGCTTGATTTTTGGTCAGCCAAGGCAACATTTACCCCAGTTTGGGGTATTCCATTTTTTTTATTTTTTTTTTTTTTTAAATAAAAGCTTGCAAGGGCCATACTTCCTTTCCACTCTTCCAGCATCGATTACCAAGGAATTGTAAAACAAGTGAATGTAACTTGGACTTAGTATTTTTCAAATAGTTTTTAGAAAACTAATAAATATTTAATTATTTTTGAATCTCTGAGATACAATCTTCCATGGATTTCATAGAAATCGTGAGCATGGGCAGATTAATTTTAAATATACGGGAGTTTCTTCTTTAATTTCCTGAGTCCAGGAAAGGTGGTTTAAAAGGAAGGGGAAGGATGGTTATAGAAATCATAGACATTGCCAAAGGCTCAGCTAGAAACTCTGGCACAGCAACTTGACTAGAAATGTCATTGCTTAATATTGGGTATCACAACAAAGCTTCTTTGGAGGCATGAATTACAGAGGTGCATTCCTTGCCAGCCTCTGTGTCAAAGAAGGCACAATCCAACAAGCCGATGGAAGCAGCCCTGGTAATGTCAGTGGTTTCGAACACTATATAAACTTGTTTAACATAAAATGCCACACAAGAAAAAAACCCAAACCCATTAATTTCTCTCATTGTTATGTCCCTCATTTAGTGTCCCCTGCACATCATTTTCAGAGATGAGGGACTACCTAATGTCCAGGAGATGTGGTTCAGCTTCATTACCCTATCTGAGGAAATCCTGTCTCTCGGCAATACTGTGCACACACTTCATCCCACTTTTGTAAGGTGCATTTTAATGTAACTGTTCCAAGTTGAAATAAAAGATCTATGACTGTTGCCATTTGTTCAAGTGGGTAGTGAGTTTGGGAAATTACTTGAAGTGGGCTTGAACAGCCTTTTAGCTCATCAGCTATTATCTACAAACATGGGAGTAGAAATAATATCTCAGAAGATTGTTCTTTATAGGGTAGAATTAGACATGCTCAGATGTTGTGATAGTGGAAAATATATTTGTGTATGGAAAAGGTTTGTTCCAAAGTGACTCTGACTTTTATTTTTCAGATACCCTTGTATTCAGCTTTTAAACCATCCCAAAGTCTAATTTTCAGAATGGAAAACTGTACACCATCTCTGGATCAGATCCTTTTAAGATGGCTTATGCTGGCAACCCCAAATCATTACTCCTTCTTGACACTTCATCCTTTAGAGTTTCCTTGAGCTAATAACTGTTTTTGTAACTGGATAGTTTAATTCTATGGATGCAATCAAACTGCTGTAGACAAGGTGCACTGAAGATGCAATGGAAGACACAGTTGGCTTTTGTCCTTGCATTAATGGAGTTCAGTATATCGTGTGTCTGGATGGGAAGATCTTTTTTAGCACTTTAATTACTTAATGTGCTTGCTGCAGCAGAAGTGCATTAACAAATGCAGATCAATTTCTCCCATCAATCCATGTCCACTTTGTTACTGCAGAACATTCATTCATTTGTGGGGATAGCATCTGCCAATAAAAGGTATTACAAATAAAATGCAGCTGAAAAATGAACTGCTGTTTAGTAATCTCTTGTTCCTGTTTGGCTTTGCATTATAAATCTTTATAATGTTGTCTTGCAACAAATGAGAAGTCAGTTTGTCAGACTGTTATAGTGACTGTTTGAAGTGATGTCTGCAACAAACCCCACCACAACTACTGAGGAAGCTGTGGGGTTTTAAATTTTGGGTTTTGTGTTTTGTTTTTTTTTTTTTTTTGTTGACTAGTTTCAAGTACTGGATATTTAAGCTTTAGATATTGCCAGGACTCACACATCCTCCTCACAAGATAAACTTCGTGAAGCAGTGGAGAGAAGTAAGTTGATGTAATAGACTGACTAGAGCATAAGGAGAGTGCCTGGTCGTGAAGTCTCAGGTAAGAGCAGCCCTGACTTATTCAACCACTGTATAAAGAAAGAAGGCTAAATCATAGAATCATAGAATGGTTTGGATTGGAAGGGACTTTAAATATCATCTAATTCCAAACCCCCACTATGGACAGGGACAGCTTCCACTGGATAAGGTTGCTCAAAGCCCCATCCAGCCTGGCCTTGAACACTTCCAGGGATGGGACATTCACAGTTTCTCTGTACGAACTGTTGCAGTGCCTCATAACCTTCTGAGTAAAAAATTTCTTCATAATACCTAATCTAAAACTCTCTTATTTTAAAATCTCTTGTCCTGCTACTATCTGTCCATGTGTAAAATCCCTCTCCCTCTTTTTACAACTCCCCTTTAGGTACTGGAAGGCTGCAATGGGGTCTTCCCAGCATGTTCTCTTATCAAGGCTGAAAAATTTCTATTGTATCTTCTTGCCAGTGAAATGTCATTAACATTTGATCCTTTTCTCAACTTTAATGCTTCCCTCTTTGCAATCAATGCTGGCTTATTCTTGAACTGCTGCTCTGCTTCTGGACTCTGTAGAACCTGGTTGATTGTCAAGCCTGTTTGCTACCTGCAGATAGGCACTGTGCTTTTAGGATAGTCTAATCCAAAGATTAGCCTGGTGTCTGATAGCATCCTATATTTCTCAGGATTCTTTGTTAGCTAAATTAGCAAGGTACAAAATCCACTGAATTCAGACACTGAAAGTCCTGGCAAAGATTAAGGATAGTAGTAAAACTGTTAACGGGAGACTTTAATGCTCTAAGGTAGACAGCAAATCTATTTGGATGGAAAGAAAAAGAATTAACAGAATCATCAGTATCTATCCACACTCCTTTGATGCTCCTGATGTGAAGACAATATTCTTAATATTAGGCTGCTGCCAGAATTTTTATTTAGATTAAATTAACATTTATTCTATTATAATGAAACACCAAGTTTACAAATTGAGGCACCATTTGAGATTGTCTTTAGACTTGCCTGTGGTAGAGGTCTGAGCAGTCCTGGCTCTTTATGGAGATTCTTGTATGTTTGATAAAAGAATTCACTTATCTGTCCATAATATCTTAAATGCTTGCATGAAGATCCAGATCCACAGAGAGTCTTGAGTCTGATAGTGTTTAGTGTTATCAGGCCAAACGTTCAGGTGCTTTGCTTTCCAGACTGAAATTTGCAAGGTTTTGATTACAGTGTTGCTGTTTGTTCTGTTCTGGTTTTTTTGGTTGTTGTTTTGTTGTTTGTTTTTTTTTTTTTTTTGTTGGTTGATTGGGGTTTTTTGTTTTTTTTTTTTTTTTTATGCATATATTTGTACTAAAGAGCTATTATTCTTTTCTATAGATTTTCTCATTAAAGCCTCTTAATTTCAAAGGTTGTGGTGGTTTTTGGGAAGAAGCCCCCTTCCTAGTCCAAATAGACATCTTAGTTTTCTTTTAAACAGAGACAATATCAAGAGCAGATTTGCAAACAACACGGAGACTTAACTGCTGTAAAGCCAAATGGCTACTCACTTCCAGGATTCAGTGGCAGCTCAGGTGGACACATCATTTGTCTCTACTGCTGTGCTGTTCAGTACTGCTCTCGTTCTATTTTGTCTTCTGTGAATAATTTCTCCTGGAAGGAAATTTCTGAAACACAAGGTTTGTGTGAATTCTTACATTATTAATATTTTTAGGATTAGCTCAAAAATGAGGTCATAGATTTAGCAGAGAGGACAGATCCAGGATACAATTGGGAATGAACTCTTTTCACCTCTGTATAGATTTTCTGCAAAGGAGTGAGGACTCATATTGACAAAAACATTGTGAGGAGGTTGCGACGTAGTTGTTAGTGCTGAATCCATTCTGCAAAAAACGGGATTTCCATCTCCAGTGCTGTCAGCCTTGTGCCAGCACTGAGTGTACTTTCAGAAGAGAGTATTCATCCTTCTTGGAAGAGGGGAAAATGTCCCTTCAGTGCTGCCAACACTTCAGTGAGAAAAATAGGTGAATTTTGGTAAGATCCCACATTTAGCAATTAGTTTTATTTGTGTGAAGTGAGTGGGTGGAAATAGAGATGACCCATTTCCTGAGAAAGATTGGAAAATAACATGTAATGAAGAAAGTAAGAATAAGGATAAGGAAGAGAGAAGGATGATTTGCTTGGGGTGCACTGATTTGGTCATCCCTTGTCCTGGTGTGGGAGAAATGTGCCTATGTCTGACAGTCTGGAGTCTCTTCATCTACTCATTCCACTTCTCATTTTCTAGATTTATCTCTTGAAACAATGCTTTTGGGAAAAGGGAAGCTGAAGCATCACTGTAATCAAGGGTATCTGGTGTTCCTGTGCAGGTACTGGAAGCAGGGACTGCAGGGAGGGCTCTGTGGGCAGAGACTGGGGCTGCAGCGGCCAGGCACAGACAGTTTCAGGGGCAAGGAGGTGGAGGAGCTGCGAATGAAGGATTAAGGCTGGAACTGGGAAAAGGGCAGGGAGAGAAGTCAGGAATCAAAGATTGTGGCTGGCTGAGCCTTTGGAAAAGGAGTTGATGCAGGGGATGTAGTTTATTTTTTGTTTATCAGCATCCTACATCTACTAAAGTATCAATAAATTAATTTTCCCCAAACTCATCTGTTTTGTCTGAGATGGTAGCTGGTGAGTGCTCTCCTTGTCTTTATGTTGAGCCAAGAGCTTTTTTTATTTCACTTTTCCCCACTTTCCTGTTGAGGCAGGGGAGTGAGAGAGCTGGCAGCTGACTCAGGTCAACTCACAACACCCAGGTCCAACTTCACTGACCAAAGGTGATAGTGGAAGCCCTCTGTGTTTCCTGCATCTCTAACTGCCACTTCAGCTATAATACCTCCTTATTTTTACTGATCAAATTACCTCTATATTGTTCTATTTGGTGTAATAAGGCTGCAATCTCTCTTTTGTCACAAGTGTTTCCTGTTCTGCCTCTAACTGTTCTTTTAGCACTTGATCAGAGCTGCCTTCTTTAGGTAGCCGTGCCTTGTATCATCCAACTTAAATTGTAAAGCAGACATCGGAATCAGGTTATTGTACTCTTGCTGTCATAATCTTTCTTCATTTTCTTTTAATTCCTTTACCACTTTCTTAATTCCTTGTAGTTGTTGTTTCAACTAGCTTGCAGTCTTCTAAGACTTCACTGCCTCTGCTCTCCAGTTCTTGTATCTGTGCTACCGGTTTCTCTATTTCCTTGGCACAGGCTGTAAATTCTTTATGGCTTCATTCCTTTTCTAATAAAAACTTACTGTTTTCATCCATCTTCTATTTTATTTCTGCTTGCAAAAATTCTACCTTGTGTTCTGTGCACATTCGGAAGGCTTTGATATTATTCCTAAATTTTAACTGTTCTTCCAGTTCCTTAATTTATTGCATCCTATTAAATTGTCCTTTTTATCACTTACTTATGCATTGATTGCCACTGTTTTTCAAGCTGTTTTTCAAGGACTAGAATTAGTTTGCTTAGATACACAAATTCCAATAGTTACTTAGCTAAGTGTTACAATCTGCTTAAAAGTACTTAGAAGTTGCAGAAAGAACTTCAGATTCAAATATTTTCCCTGAGAAAAATTAAAACTCACGCAAGTTATTTGTTGATACCAAAACCTGATTTTATTAATTGCTAAGAGATGCAAAAAGAAGAAATAAGAAATTCATGAGGAGCTGTGTCTCAGGCCGAACAGGGCCAGGTCAGCACCCTTTTGGCCTTCTAAAATACAGTGAAGGTAGAAGGATATATAACTCACGCATGTGGCATGGTGGATCTCGGTTCTTCTTCAGGTTCACAGAGTTTCTGTCCAAAGTAGCAGGCAGGCAGCAATCAGTGGTGGAGAAAAAAGGTAAGGAAGTGAGGTGGAGGGAAGGTAGGGAGAGACTCTTGGCCAAGGCAACAGGTTCTCTCTCTTTCCACACCCCTAAATTTCCGAAGTCTCTTTCTAAGTTTTTATAGTGTTTAACTGAAGTGGTAGTGGTTGTTTGGTACACAGCTCTGTCCAGATGTTTTGCAGAAACAACAAGAGTAGTCTCTTTAGCAGAACTTTTAGCAGGAAGTTTTTTGTGAGAACTTCTGGCAGAAAGGCTGATAGAGAATTTTTGGTAGGAAGTTTGACAGGCAGAAACAATGGAAAAATGTAATTTATTGCATTTCTGTATTATCTGTGTGCCACACTAAGTTCTGGTTTCTGTGCAGTTGTCCTCCATGTTCTACATCCTATTTTTTCATTTGAGATGGCAAGCTTGAGTGGCCCTTTCTCTATTGACACTGAAGCTCTAATTTGCCTAATGTTGCTAATAATTCTGCTCTAGTCCTAGAAAATGATTATAACAGAAGCAGAGAGTTACAATATTGTGGCGTATCATTTTCTTTTTATTGTCTTATGGAGCTGTACAGGACATGTGAAACATCAAAAAAATGATGTTTTGTACAAACGTAGTTTTTGCTCCATGTTCAAATCTGACACTGGAAAGTGTCCACATTTCATAGCTGTTGTTTGAATGGTTTTTTTTCATGATTCTGTACCGAGATCTTTAGTATTTAGCATAGGGAATTTTTGCCTTTTTTTTTGTTTGGTTGGTGGTTTTTCTTGGTTTGGTTTGGTTTGGATTTTTTGTTACATGTATGACACAGTCATGTCTTAATCTCTGTTTACATCTCATAGGAGTTACCCTTATAAATAAAGCTGTCTGTCTGAATTAAGAACCTAATTTTGAGAAGAAATAGACCGTTTCAACTCCTTTTTCTTTAGCAGGAGAAAATTGAGTTGTTATGAGTTACAGGAATAAGGATTCAAAAAAGAACAGGATTAAATTCCTCTCTGAAGCCCACCTGAGACATCTTAGGAATAGCTGTCAGAGTTCAGGGAGTGTCTGGATGATGTTCAGTCATATGATTTAGTTTTAGCTAGTCCTATGAGGACCATAGTCTTGGATTCAATGATCCTTATGGGTCCCTTCCAATTATGATTCTATGACTTGAAAGAAAAAGTATACTCCTCCTAAAATATCCAAGAACAAATGAAGTTTCACTTCAGCAGAAACCACTGAAACATCTTTTTTGTACTTCTGAGATAAATTTCTGGTTTCTGACCTGAAGGATTGAGCTGGACCCAGATGGAAATGCTGAACTCAAGATTTCTGCTGGGTGGCTGGTTTGTATTTCTAGTTGCTGTGGTACTGACCAGCCACCACTGGGCTCAGCTTTATGTGGCTCTGCCTTGCCCTTGGGAATGCTCTGTGTGCTATTGCCAGATACATTAGCCTTGCACCTGCTGATGCACCCAAGTGGAGACCTCATGTGTTGCGTCAGTGATGTGAAGTAGAGATTGTAATACCAAATTCCTTTGGGAAGGAGAGGCATCAGTGGAAGGGAATTTCCCTTGGGCTTCTGTAAATGTCAGGCCTTGGTGGGAGGGACTTCCCAGCTGCAGTGTGGTAATGAGGCTCCTCTCTTGTTCTGCCAGCCAGCCAGCAATGACTGAAATTGAGTCCAATGAAGGCTGATCAATAGCAGATCAGTGACTGCCTGGGATCATGGACCAGGAGACCAGGCTGAAATTGTGAGATGCAGGCATAGCCATGGAAGAAATCAAGTCTTGTGCTGAAACCATGCAACTTGACCTATGCATGACTCTGTTCCATCATAGGAAATGTTCAACTTGTATGAGACACTGAGATAATTGAACTGAACAATTTAATGACAGCAGAATTTAGGGATCCTCTGGATGGACTAAATAGCATAACTTGTCCTGGGATCATGATTTACTGTGTGTCAGATCACAGTACATCTCCACTGCTCTCATTTCCCTACTTCCTACTTTTGGTATCTAGTTCAGAGTCACCGGCTAGAAGATACTCAGGTTCTGTATCCACTTGGGATTAGACAACTACCAGGCTGTAAATAAAGTCTCTTCCTGGTCTGCTGGAATAGACATATTTATTTTTCCCAGTCAGTTTGCATCTTTGTTTCTCGGTCACTTTGACTTTCAATCTTCTGACAAGTTCTGAGATATGAGAAAAAATTCTGCAATTTTTAAAGCAGTGGCCTCTGGGGAGCCATTTTATGCCTATCATTTCATTAATCTCCTGTTTCCAGGAGTGGGATACAAAACAAAATGTAGTATAAATAACCACATCTCTAAACCTGTTTATCCATTTCACTTTACAAGTATTACAGATGCACTTTAAAATTCTCATGAGACATTATATTTGGCTTATTGTAGTATAAAAAAGAATCATGTAATACAAAAGTTTTAATTAATCTTCAGGCATATTCAGCTCATTTAATATCTATTAAATTATTGCTATAGTCGCTTGCTAGCATGCCGAACAGTTAAGGGTTAATTATCTCTCTAAGATAATGAGTGTAAGTTTTCCCAGATGCTTTAGTTAGAAAAGCACAAAATCTCTCATCTCTAGCTCTTCGTATAATATGAGAACAGGCTGGAAAAGGTTACTGCTTGAGTGTGAGAATAAATTAAGCTATGTTTTCAAGGTTTCTTATTGCCTTTGAGACAAGAATATAAGTGCTCATATCCTTATTGGGGTCCTAATTTTTCTGCCCTTTCCTTTCACTGTCTCTCTTTTCCAACAATAAATCACTTTTCTATCGTTTTACTCTCTGTTCACAATTCTGCTGCCCACTCCTCTTCACCCCTGCATTACTATGATGTCTGAAAGGGAAGTAAAGGGCAAACTGCTTTAAGAGTATGGATATGAGACCAAATAAAAGACAGCACTACTATCTTGATGAGCATAAAAGGGCAAGAGCTCCTGAGGTGAGCATAAAAGGAGATGTAAAGAGTGCTGGTTGGTGTAATTGTCAAAGAGCCAGAGGGTTGCATGGATGAAGCTTTTATGGCAAATTTCTACAGAGGAGAGATGATCTGATGAAACTACAAGTAGCTACATGTATAAAAACGGTCAAGGTTGTGGCTTACCTGTATCCAAAGAAAAACCTTGCCTCAAAACATCAAGTGCCAAGTGTAGGCTGTCATTCAGAATGCACTAAAATACAGGAGCACTCCTGTGAACACTGGAGCTCATTTGCCAGAAGTTGTTTATATCTTTTCCACTTTTACCAGAGCACTCAGCTCTTGAGACCTTCCAGCCCTAAATCCTGTACTTGGGACATAACTATCAGTGTTTGATCCTGGGATATGCTGAGCACCTTCAGAAGATGCTGAGAACCCTTGTATACTGTTTGCTTGGGTGAGAAGGAATCACCCCATGTACTTCTCAGGCCTGCAGAACTAGACAGCATCCATTTTTAAAATAGTATTTTCTGACACAATTTTAAAAAGGGGGAAAAAATAAAAGAGTTGCCATACATTTAGAATCAAGAAATTTTCTCTTACCTGTGCCTGCACAATGCAGCCTCCTTGCAGGTGAGATGTTTGCTTTTATGAGACCCACTATGTCTTTTACTGAGAGACAATGGCTGCCTTACTTGCTGTGCCGCAAGGAGGGTATGGATCACTGTCCTCACACTATTAACTTTAGACCTGCCATCATCAAAAGTTAAAGAGCCTGAGTTTAAAACTGGGGTGAGAATCATAGAAACGTGATGTGACAAATGGCTGTGGAGTCTGGACTGGAGTGCTGCAGTTGTGTTTGACTAACCTGCTGTCAGAGCAGCTCTGGCATTGTGGAGGAAGCTGCCAGACAGACCTGTCACCTCGTGCAATGTTTGTGTAAGGCTCAGCACTGAGGGCTGAGCAAAGCCTTCCTCTTCTACCTCTAATAGCTTCCAGTGTGAGTGTAAGATTCCCTAGGCTGTCCGAGGTGTTCTTCCTACTGCCAAGAAGGTGGGAAGTAATTGCTGACAGTGGGAATGGTGAGGGCTGCTGTGAATAGCAGCATACTGCCTGCTGGTAGCTCCTGTGCCACACACTCACTCCATTTTTTCTGGGCTAATCTAGAGCCTGCCAGGAGCCTGATGTACAGTTAGGTCAGAAAGACTTCTTGAAATAATATTTAATTGAGAAAAAATCTGGATCAGTGTTTGTAGACGTGTCTGAAACATTTTGTGGTTATGTTGCAGGGCTTCCTCATGCACATGATATGGCACATCACGCTTGCTTAAATAGCAAGGTGATAATTTTTCTCCATAGCGTGATTTATTTGTCTGTTTTCAATCTTAGGTGAAACATTATCAGCTTCTACCATGCTTTCCTATTTGAATAGCCCAAGAACCCACCTAAATATTTATATACAAAATAGGAATTAATTCATACAGTGCATTTCTGTGTGACTCATGCACTTTATAGATCCATGAAATATTATTGACTCAGTTAGATATGAAACCTACAGCATTATCATTAGAAGCAAGAAAAATTCTCAGGTTTTTTATGCAAACTTACAGAAATTTTTATGGCTACACCTCTGATTTGTTTCACTGGAGGGAAAGGAGTAATAAACAGGGGTCTGTTCGCCTTCTCTACACTGGTGTTCTCCCTCTGCCTCCATGACAAGTATTGCTCTTCACTTTTCAATTTTTCAACAGAAGCTAATTGAATAGAAATATTTTAGATGCCAGAGTTTGTATGGAAAATAATAGTGGGTTTGGCAGATTATTGGTTACTGTACTTTTCTGGGAATCAGCATGGATGGTCACAGATGTTTCCTCTGTCCTCCACAGAGTTCTGGAATATGTAGCCCACAGCTCTCAGATGATAAGACTTGGCAATCCTCTGCTGGGGTTCATCTGTACAGGACAGAGAGGTCTCTTAATATTTCCAGAGGGAACGTGGTTTTTCGATCTGAAAACCCTGAGTTCCAGCCTTCCTTATGGGCCATGAAGTTGCGGCTTGCACTGAAATTTAAGGTTTCTTTTCATGCTGTTTTCATGAAGAAATCTTTTTCCAAGCCTGTAAGGCTTTCCCAAAACATTGTGCTGCAACACTTTGCTCCCTGGAAGCAGTAATCCAATGGAGAAGCTTTGATAATAGGGATTGCTGGAGGGTGACTCCAACACTGGTCTGAGGAGCGACCAAAACTCCAGGATGAGTGATCAGGCTCAGCACACAGCTCATTTGTTTGCAGTATGTATTAGCTTAAAAGTTGTTTATTTAAGTTTGACCTAATTTAGGATGAAATTTTAAGCCTTGGAGTTGGTCAAGTATAATTTGAAGCAGGTGGAAACTATTCAGTTCTGAACATGTCTGGTTCCTATGACACTGTTATTGAGCCAATGGTTTTCCATGCTGCAGGAATGATGAGGAACAGTCTGGTCTGCCAGGACTCCTGGTGGGAGTGATCTGGTTTGGTGGCATTATGCATCAATATTATCTGACAAATTGCTTCTCTCAAGCTAGTCAACCCTTCTTAACCTGGATGTTACAATGTCATTGCCAGTCAATGGTGAGAGAAGGCAAGTAGTCAGCAACTTTCAGGAGATGAGAACTTAGATACTCTGGTATTAATTTGAGAGGAGGAAGGAATGGAACCCACAGTGTCAGTAGCAGGGCTGGTACCACCCTGCTCTTTTGATCCATCTCTCTGTTGGTTTTGATGTAAATCCTCTAGAATTAGGTACTGCCCTGTGGTATGGTTAGATCACTAGAGATGACATGATGAGTTACCTGCAACTAAAACATTCTATTATCCTAACATTAGGAGAAGAGGTCTGAGCACCTCAGTGTCAAGAGACTGAAATGAGTCAGCAGCTCTGCCTCTTGAAGGAGGAGGCAGTGTCACCCAGCACATCTGCTAGTGGAGTCAGGCTCCCGAGGGGTGCTCTGCCAGCATTCTGGGGAGTCAGCGCAGGTCATCCGGGCTTAATGTGTGTCCAGGTGCACGAAAACAAAGAGCCTATTCAAATTATTTAATTTTAAAGAAGAGCAATTCACAAATAGGCAGTGAAGGTGAGGATGGCAAATTCATTGCTAGTCGGGTGACCCATGCAGTTTGTCTTGCAAGAGAGAAGGGACTTGGAGTAGTATGCACTGCCTGCATAAATTACATTGTCCTGCAACTAAGTAGGATCCATATCCTATAAATCATTTGGAAGTTTACAGAGCTTCCCCTAAAAACAAATTGGCTTTTTCATTCCTGCTTCTGTTAGGAGTTTGTTGGTGGGTTTTTTTACAGTCTTGTTCCTTTGCCAGCTACAGCTTATGTTTAAACTGGATTTATTCATGGTCATTTAGATGTGGCTGTTCTTGTGCCAAAGTTGTACTTTCTTGTATCTCAATCTTTTCTTCCTTACACTTTTCCTCCCAATGTATTTTTAGATATGGAGGGGATCTGATTGCTCTTTGTTTTCCTGAGTTAAGATACCAAGTTCCTTTAGTTCTTAAAACCAGCTTGCTGTTTCCTGATCTTCCCTTCACAGCTCCTGTTCCACATTAGCTGGTGATTTTCCATGCTGTCCCTACTTTCTTGAAGTCTAAATAAGCTTTTCAGCACTGTTCTTGTCTTTATAAAAAGGAAAAAAAATACAAACCAGCTGTTTACTCAAATAGAGGTACCGCCTAGCCTAACTCTAATGAGGCAGACTCAGCCTAATTGCAGCAAAACAGGAGTTGTACTGCAGTTTCTCATTTATTTCTTAAATATTTTTTTCTTAAAATCTACCATAAAGCCTGGTGTATTTCTGGGGCCACACTCAGGGAGCCAAGTGATATCCATTTCAGACCAGAATTGCTTTATGCCATTGCACTATCAAGGCCAGACCTTTTGGGATCAGGTGCCAAACAGTCTGCAATAAATCATTTATTAATAACTGATTAATGTAATTTTTATTAAAAAAATAAACCATGTTTAGTTATCTATAAAATATGAGTGTCATTTTTGACAACAATCCTTAATATTGCAGACCTTACTAGTCTCCAGATTTTCTTTACATCTGGACATGTAACCTTTTAGTGTGTCCTTAGACTGAGAGTTCCGTAGGTTTCCATAACTTTTCTGTTCAGTTTTTGTTTTGAGCAGTTAAATTTGGTGAGTGCAGTGAAAGATGCCTTTTTATGACTTCTGGAATAACTCTGACATTCAAATGAATTTACCAAAATCTAGAGGATGAATAGGTAATAGTTAAAATAAGATGAAGACCCATCTCTTCTATGTCCTTACACCTTCCAGCCCAAACCATTCTATGATACAAAACTATCACCTTAGGCACCTATGTATGGTCTCCCCAGGTTTAGGTGGCTTAATCTGAAACACCAGCTACACCACTGGAAGTATTCAGGAAGCTGGAGATGTTTGTGAACATGAGACACATGATGAGGGAAGGCTGACATTATGATAGTGTGACAATAGGTACCCAGCTGGACATTTCCTGAAGGAACAGCAGCCTGTGGAAGCATCTACATTGGAGTAGGGAATGTGTGAAGAGGATGGAGCAGCTGAAAGATGCTGTTATGGACTGACAGTAACTCCCATCCCAATGCCCCTGAGATTTTGGGACATAGTAAAACTCTAATATCTGCATATTGAGGAATGTCCCGTAACACTAATGTGCATTTCCACTTTAATACCATGTTACTGGTATTTGAAAGTGATTAGACTTTATGAGTAGTCCAAATAGGGCGTTTTTGTCAGTTAAAAATTATATTGCATATAACTGTAATGAAAATTCAACGGGTCTTAAAGCATAATTCTTGTACTTACTCTAGAAGAAATAGGAGCAACACTATCAGTTAAAACTCCAGCATAGTGCAAAGACATCGTAAGGGAGAAAAAGATCAGGCAGCTTACATTTGGTTGCTGTTATGTTTAACTAGATACTGTGTGTATTTAGAATCTGATCTGCTTTTATTTTCTTTTCTGAACACTAAAATATAAATGGAGAGTTTTAATGCCCAAGTTCTTGACTAAAACAGATACCTAAAAATGTCAAAGGTTGTGCTGGAATTATATCCAAGTTGGCAAGGACCTGCCAGGCAGACAGACATGGGCTTTCATCTGTGAAAGACCATGACAAAATTGCCTCTGGAGCAGTAGGGCTTTTTGTTTTGTTTTGTCTTTTCTCACCTTTCTTCACCTTTTTATCTAGCAGAGACAAACCTGGTTTATCCACTGTTGCACCCCGAGCAAAGATTTTATTTGTAAGTGTAACCTGTATGAGTGGTCATACAGAAGTTCACAGAAAACTCAGTGTTTTCCTAGAATTGTAGAATGGCTTGGGTAGGAAGGGACCTTAAAGATCACCTAGTTCCAATGTCCCTGTCATGGACAGGGACACCTTACACTAGATCATGTTGCTCAGAGGCCTAACCAACCTGGCCTTGGACAGTTACTTCTAGGGTTGAGTCATCCACCACTTCTCTGTACAGCCTGTTCCAGTGGCTCACCATCCTCACAGGAAAGACTTTCTTTCTAATAGTTAGTCCGAACCTACTGTGAGTCTGAAGCCATTTTCCCTTTCTTGTCCTTACATGCTCTTCTAAATATTTTCCATCTTTCCATCTTTCTTGTAGGCTCCCTTCAAGTACTGAAAGACTCCAATTAGGTCACAATGAAGCCTTCTCCTTTCCAGGCTGGGCAAACCCAATTCTCTCAGCCTTTCTCTTAGCCAGTTCATTTCCACATATAGATATACTCTCCAAGGAAATAATTCTGCTAAGTGTCATGCGTTTAGTTGCTTGGTAGACCTTTACAAGTTGTAGTTTAACCTTTATTTTTGTATTTAGAGGCTTGAACAAAAACATTTGCAAACACTTGTGAGATATGATGAATTTACAAAGAAAGAAACCAAAGGAGGGAAAATGCAGAGAAAGGGGGATTGAGACTAACAGGGTGTTACAGCAGGTCGGTGGGAGATCTACGAACAGGTGGAGGTATCCTGAGCTACGCTGTATTAGATTAGGTGCTGTGCTGTACTCTACACTGCCTCTTATCTCTCATCCATGGAAGTGGTGGTCAGGAAAGACTGGGGTAAGGTTTATTCTCCCTTTAGACTGAGTTTATATTTTGGGTACTGGGACAGGCTCCCCAGGGAAGTGTGCACAGCACCAAGCCTGCCAGAGTTCAAGAAGAATTTGGACAAAACTCGGACCACGTAGTGTGATTCTTGTGTCATCCTGTGCAGGGTCAGGAGTTGGATTTGATCCTTGTGGGTCCCTTCCAACTCAGGAGATTCTATGATTCTATGTGTAGCTTAAGCCAGTGAAGTTGCTTATTATTTTCTTTTCCTGTCTTTCTTCCTCTAACACATCTATCCCCTGTGGGGTAGCAAACAACCAGAATTCAACCAGTTTAGATATGACTCACAGAATCACAGAATGGGTCAGGTTGGAAGGAACAACAGTGGGTCGTCTGGTCCAATCTCCCTGCTCAAGCAGCATTGTCCCAGACAAATCCTGAATCTCTCCAGTGAGGGAGACTTCACACCCTCTCTGGGCAAATGATTAATGCTAACATGTTCTTGATAGGGTAGCCTTGACATGGGACAGCAAATTGATAACCACCACGTATAAACTGAATGTTCTTAGATGGGAGATTAGAGTTTTTGTTCTTTCCACAGAAGTTTCCTCTTTTTGTTTTGTATTAAATTTTTGTCCCTCCTTGTCTGATCTCATTGCTTTTTATCATAGATGTTTCTCAATGTCTCTTTTCTCTACAGGAGGCCAAGAGCTTTTCACAACCTTTCCTCATTCCCCATCAGGCCACTGTGTCCACTCTATCTGCTGTAAAATAGGAGGGGCCAGATTAAAACCACTTTAGTTAAAGCTAAAAAAGGAGAAGGAAAAGATCCTGTATTCCTGAGCATGCCTGTTTTCTTGAGCCCTTTTGAGTGCAGAAGCTCAGGATTCACAGAATTTTAGGTTGGAGCAAATGGTCACTTCTCTACCAGCATGTAATTTTTCATTCTTTCTCCCCAGATATTACCAGATAAGAGCTGGACTGAAGATCCCATCCAGGATTCCTCACAGGCTGTTTGCTACGATTGGAGGACAGACAGGTGAGCAGATCCCAGAGGAATATGATGTGGGGTAGGATGGAGGAGTGTGGGGCAGGAATGGGTGAGCCTGGACTTGGATCCAAACCTGAGTTTTCTTAATGATCGGTGGTTGTTCATCTCTCTGTTCTGGTATGGGTTTGGGATGAATTGGGCTTGTGTCTGTCAGAAAAGCAGAGGAAATTCTCACCATCTTACCTGCAAGCATCTCTCTTATATGTGACTCCTTGCTGACAATTTTCCTGTTTAATATTCTTTTACCTATTTAAGGTTCTGTCTCTTATTTTTTTCTTTTTTTTCCCTCCTTTTTTTTTTTTTTTAAGTAAAAGAGTGTACTGTTCAATTTAGAAGTCTGGTTCAATTAAAATGCAATATTATTAAACAAGTTTTATCTGTATAAATTACCAAAATCTCAAAAAAGCCTCACATGAAAATAAATCTCAAACTCAAAATCTTAATGAAAAAATTTCATTGCAAAATCAATAAATATGCAATTTATATATGTAGTCTAGGTTGAAAAAAACATATTGTTGTGAAAATTCCTCAAGAAAGAAAATTATTTTTCATCATATTCCAAAATAATTTGCCCTTGGCATTTCCAGAGTCCTGTGGAATTCCTTTGCTCTTTGGAAATTGCTCTTTGGAAATGTCCTCATATTACAGTAGTTTCTGGCATAAATAGTCTTATACTAATGACAATCAGAAGGCAGCTATAATTTTACTTTCTTGGGACAAAAAAAACACTCAATAACAAAAAATAAAAAAGCCTAACTACTCCAGTTTGGGAGAAACTATTTTCTATATTTACTTATTCTACAGAATAGTGTTTTCTTCTCCCTCATACATCCTCAGTCTCAAGGCAACACTGGAGATTCTTTCACCTCCCCTAGGAACAATTCATGCAGATGAATGGGCAGGGCAGAGGCAAGGCAGGCAGTGTAGTTACAGGATTTGCAGTTGACTTTGGTAATGCTAATGTAATCCATACAATAGCTTTATAGGGCTGACATCAAGACAGGGGGTATTTAAACCATTAAGGATTTAAACAGTTTCTCCTTGGCTATCTTTGCAAGTTCTTCCTAATTGATTTCATAGGTCTGCAAGAGAGGATCATTTAATGGGACTGAACTTAAAGGCACACAGGCCATACTGTTTTGGTTTTCTTTCATGCCACCGACCTCTCTCAGTATGGGGGTAGTCGTGATAAGACTAATTAAATTGCCGTACATGTTTCAGTAAGTCACCCCTATGAAAGTAGTATTACAGAAAAACAAGTGTCTTGTAAAATAGCGAATAAACTGCTTCACCAACAAGAATGACTATAAAATAAGCGAGATTCATGGGTTTAGTGTAAAGGAAATATTTTTAATCTTTCCCTTATCGGTTTCGTAGGATATGTGAGAACTGAAAATACATTTTGGAAATCATTATGTAAATTTATATAGTAAAATCTGTGAATATGTGCAGTAACAAAATAAATAAAATATGTAAATATATAAAATAAAAAAGATGCAGTATATATCTTCCAATGCACATGGATTTTTATTAAACTTACAAGATTTACAATAAAACTTTGTGAACTGCCAGCATTAGCAGTGTTTACTTCCCACTAGGTGAGTTTAGCAACAGAGGCAAAATCCCCTGTGGTTTTCAATAATTATCAGAGGGGAAACTGAAGTCTGTGTCCCTTGGTGGTGACCAACCAAATGTGTACAGCAAGGACTCCAGCTATGGCACAGCACTGACAGGTTGTGCAGGAAGCTTTGATGACCTACTACACGGTCCACAGTTTGGCTGGATCCCTGTCTGTGTTTTGGGAACAGAATGGGTTGTGTGGCTCAGTCAAATCAAAGGAGAGCTGTGCTGGAGCCCAGGAGCCCCTGTGGTCTGGTCACTTACATCATCAAGGCTAAAAATTAACTTGTATTGAGGGTTTATGAACAGGAATATACTGTGAATCAAATCTACACATGCAAGTATATATATTCACAAAAATATATAAATTTCATTCATGTTCCTAAGCATTTTTAGCAAAGTGAGTTTCCTTAAAGTCAAGACTGGTGGCTGGTGGCTTTTCATAGAATCATAGAAACCATAAAGTTTGGAAAAGATCTCCCAGATCATCAAGTCCAACCCCTGTCCAAATGCCACCATGCCCACTAAACCGTGTTGTGGAGTGCCACGTCTACTCATTTTTTGAACACTTTCAGGGATGGTGACTCCATCACTTTCTTGGGAGCTTGTTCCAATGTTTAACCTCTCTTTCAGGGAAGAAATTTCTCCAAATATCCAACCTGAACCTCCCCTGGTGGACCTTAAGGCCGTTTCCCCTTGTCCTATAACTAGTTGCCTGGGAGAAGAGATCAATCTGCACCTCCTTTCAGGCTGTTGTAGAGAATGATAAGGTTTCCCCTGAGTCTTCTTTTATCCAGACTAAACAACCCCAGCTCTTTCAGCTGCTTCTCATAGGACTTATATTCCAGACTCATTTTTGAGCAATGAAAAGGAGAGAGGGAACAAGACTTGAACAGCCTTTAGTTGCTCTCATGCAAATTTTGAACCCCCAGGAAATTTAGCTTCCTATCTTTGAATAGATACCATGACTGATGCAGCATGCTTGTGAAGAACAACTTATGCTCTCTTGTTCTTGTGCTACTCATAATAGCAGAAATTTCATTGGCCTCAGCATCAGCCTGGCAGGGCTGGACTAATGCAGACATATCTTGAAGTTAAACTCTAGAAATTCCTTTCTTAGTGGATTTATGGGGCTTTTGCCTCTGGTGCTCTTCAGCAGCATGGCTTGTTAATGTTGCCGTGTGGTGGTGTCCACCTGCAGTGAACAGTGGGCTGAATCTGTATGACTCAAGCACAAACAGCTAAAGAAGCAGGGAAGGTGAATATGCCATCTCACAGTAGAACATTTGTTTAATCAGCTCCTTGGTTGAGTTGTTTTACGATCCACTAAGTGCCTTCCATAATTTTTTAGGCTACCATATAAATTCTGGGACAAGGATTCATAGAAGCAATGAACACGCAGTCATTCATCAGTTTCTAGTCTATAGATAAAAGTTGAAAGACTGCAGGAGCTTGTCTTAAAAACATCTCTTTAAAGCATTTTTATTTTAAAGTTTACCCATAAGTACACAAGTTGTCAAAACAGTGGGAGAAAGAGCACTGCTCAGAAACAGTTAGGATTAGCTATTTTAACTTGATTTTCTGATAAGAAGGAGACCAGGAGACTAGTATAGATGAGGACTAGATAAGGAAGATAATATGCATGGGATAAATCTTAGCACCGCTATTGCCGACAAAGAACATGAGGTGAATTACATTGTTGAAGATGTCAGATAAGCCAAATGTCAGATAAAATATAAATTTTCATTTCCTCTGCAGTGTTTTGTATTAGTCTACACACCACTTGCATGCATTACTGTTTTGAGAGAGAATTATTCTTCAGTAGTGAAAGTTGCAGTCTTTTTTTCATGCATTCCGGTTTTCAACCCACTATGTCTCAGTCTCTTGTACTGCAAGCAGGGACAGTTGTTTGCATATCAGCTTGCCTAATTGTTTACCTTACAGGCCAAGGAAATTGTTTGGGTGGGTGAACGTTAAGAAAAGTATTTTGCATGACATATAAATAAAGAAGTTATTCAGGGCTTTGGGTCCTGTTCCTTTTTTTCCTCCATCCAGAAGTACCACATTACCAATTCTCAAAACTCCAAATACACAAATATTTTTTTAAAACTTGGCCTGAAAATGTAATTAAAAGTAACATAAAGTATTTTAGAAAAAATATAATCTGCCATGCTAATCTTTATTAGATTGTAGAAATCTTCCATGTAATTTTAGTCAATTAAATTGGGTTCTTGTCTAAAGGTGCAGAAAGCCAAGGACAACCAAAGAATGTGGTTCTTTCTTCCTTTATCTCATACAAGGCAGAGGAGATAAGATACAATATTTGTTCCAGACAATTCAAGAAAAAATATCTGTGATTGCCATTAAACATTAGCTCTTTTGACTGGTGATGCAGAGGTGTTTCGTGTACCCACAGTTTCATGCTTTTTCATAAAATGGAATATCTCACATTAGGTGACAAGAAATGAGTAGCACAATTTCAACTGTGATATGCACAAAAAAAAAAAAAGGTAGGAGTATCAGAAAATCGTGGACTCATAGAATTATTTAGGTTGGAAGAGATCTCTAAGATCATGTCCAACCATTAATCTCACACATTCAAGTCCACCACTAAACCATGTCCCTAAAATGAAGAACATTGCTCTAACCTGTGTCTGAAATACCCAAGTTCATGATCACCCACACTGAATGCCTTTTCCTATAAATTAAATGTTCATCTGTGGTGACCTTGTAGCTAAGACATAATTTGAAGGGTTATTTACATTTCTGATATGCTCTATAATTAGCCGTTTGTGCCTGTTTTTAATAAACAAGAAGTTATCGTAATTTCTTCATTAGCATTTGACTATTTCAGAGAAGTTCCCAGAGAAGGAATTCTGCTTCAGTTATTAAAGTGAAACCTTTTCTTGTAAATGACTTCTTAATGCAGTCAAAACAAGCAGTTGCAGTTACTTGCTCATTAGAGCAAGGAGAAACAGCACCATGACTTGTGGAACGGTATGAAATTGCAGTCATTAGTTCCAATAACTTTTTGAAAGGTAATTTCTGCCTCTATTAAGTGGAGATAAGGTTACTGCTTTTGAAGCATGAGTAAAGGGGGGAGAAATTTATGCTTTAGCAAGCTCATGGGTTTGTTTTCAAAGCTTATTATAAGCAATCTGAGGATAAATATGTACTTTATATATAAAATAAAGAATACCTGACAAATGCAAATTATATTTAGAGGGGACTTTACTGTGAGAGAAGGTATTTTGGGGATGAGTTGTCCTAGAAAACTTCATTTGTGAGATTGTAAGAGATGATCTCACCCCTGGAAACACTCAAGGCCAGGTTGGATGGGGCCCTGAGCAACCTGGTCTAGTGGAAAGTGTCCCTGTCCATGGCAGAGAGCTGGAACTAGATTGTCTTTAAGGTCCCTTCCAACCCAAACCATTTTGTGATTCTTCGGTCAAACATTTTTGTTAATCCACAATCTAAACACAACTAATTCTGTGATATTCCAAGAGAAAAGAAGAAAGAAATAGAGAAAAAAAAGACAAAAAGGAGTAAACTGAAGATCTTTCTGACTGATGTGCTACTTCTCTGTATATCTCAATTGTCTTTCAGTCAAGGCCTTTCATAAATGTCTCAAAGGATGGAAGCTGAAAAGACGTATATGTGGTTATGAGTCTCCATTGCAGACCCTAAACTCAGCTGGATGCCCTCACGTTCCCCCTGCAGAAGCTGAGGCAGATCACACAGATGGCAGGGGGTAGACCCCAGTCTTGGAGATGCTGAACAGCATCACAACCTTAAATTGAGGCCTGGTTAGTGGAGAAAGACAAAGCTAGGAAGGGTCTGTAAGCACGGGTCTATAAGCCCCAACACATGCCACAACCCTGGACAGTGAGTCTGAGACACAGAACTGCATCATCAGCGGCCACCTGAAGGTCTGTCAGGGACAGAATCCTGCTGTTCACATGCAGAGAGACAACACAGAATTTCTGCTGCTTAGGGCCAAGGATGAACTTCAGCTCTGGGGTTAAATTGGCCATACAGCTGCTTCAGACCTACCACTCCAGTGGAAATTGGACTTTCACAGAGCTCTCTTTTCTCCCAGGGTCACTTACATGTTTTTGATTTCCCCCACAGTGATCCTTGCTGCCTTCAGTCTATTGTAAGGTTCGGTCTTGAGAGTCCTTTAAAATCCTCTACTGCTCTAAACATTCACAAGACATTTACACCAATCCAGTAGGTAAATGGCACCTGGGCAACAGTCTCCTTCCGCTCTGCACTGGTAAAAAGCTATGTGGTGTCCTATTGTCATGTCCCATACTTTACTCGGGGAATAAGGTCACCTGAATTAATATTTGGAATAAATATATGGCGTGTCAGCTACACAGCCATGTGACACAATAAAATAATAATCACATAAGTTTTTGAGAATAAAATTCTGTTCAGATATGAATTCTCTAAACAAGGTTCCTAGGGAACTAGCAGTGAATTCAGAAACGTAAATAAACACTACAAGAGGTGTAGATCCTGTTTGTTTCAACAAAACATTAAGTATTTAGGAAAGGAAACTTTCTGCTGATCCCAAGGGGGTCAGTTATTCGCTCATTTCACACTTGAGCATATCTGAAAAATGAACCTTGGTTTATAGAACAAATCAGAGATAAGGGGCTGCATTTACATTAGGATCTTTTGTACAAGGAAATTAATAGTACAACTTGCTTTTTATCATAGCTGAATCTATGTATGGATAGAGAGGCAGTTTTATGTAAATCTTTTCATGAGGCTAATTCAAAATGTCAAAAGGCAAGGTTAAGGTAAAGGATTCATCTCAGAAATGTGCAGCTTTAATCAAAAGTCACAATGAGGAAGAAAACATTCTGAACTTTTTGATCAAGCAATTTTAAAATTATGGTGTCTCCTTTAGAAATTATTTATCCTAAATATAACATTTCCATTTAGTCTAAATATAAATATGCTAAACATAATATTTCAAAACTAAAACAAGTCTCTTGAAACATTTAAATAGGAAAATGATGATGCATTGAATGAGCTCACTCTTGAAAAATGTTGTCTTTGCACTTTCCAAGTAGACTTATTTTAGCCCTGGAGGGTCTGTGTGAGCATTCCTGTGCTAAAGAATGTGTATTTTCAACCTTCAGCAACCGAGTTTTCAAACCTTCTTAAATAAAGACTTGCAACTCAGAACATGCAGACAAATATGGCATATTCAACCCTGGTTTGTTGATTTCAGAGCCTAAATTTTCAGACGTCACTGGTTATTAGTATTGGTTTAGTCTTTATTTATTTTTTCCTTTAGTTTGAAACACTAAATTTCAGTAGAAAAGTACTTCTGGAACTGGAATGTCAAAATGAGCAAACTAAATAACATATCACAGCTCAAAGTCCTTAATAAGATTCAGTATTTCCTGTTCACTGAGTGCCAAAAAGTCAAAGTTGCATTAAAAAAGGGATAGCTTGCAAAAATTATGAAAATCTTGATGATCAACTGTTACAAACTAGCATATAAAAATTTTACATATATATCACAGAAGAAAAAAAAAAACAACACAAAAAATGTACCCAGAATTCTATGCTGGAGACAACTCTGCTTTACCAACAAAACTCCTTCAAGTTTGTCATCAGAACAAAAACCAGGATTTGTCTTAACATTTCATGGAGCTATAAATTCCTGTGAGCTCCAAGTACATGGAATGTTGATGCAGTAGATTTAGTCCTAAGATTGAAGAACAGGTATATTGTCTTTCTACAGGTACAACAGATAAAACTGAAAGTTTGTCCAGCATTTCTTGAATTCAGTGTGAACTTGGGGCAGTATCAAGTGTAACTGGCAGTCCTAATAACCTCATTTTCCCCTGGAGTAGGATATATCAGAGGGCATATGACATGGTCTACAAAAATAGTAGAAAATTCTGCAGGAGATGCTCTTGTACTGGAGTTATGTTAGCTAAGAAATACATAGATATCACAACTGAGTGTTTTCATAGATCCATGGAATTATTTAGTTTGGAAAAGACCCCTAAGATAATCAAGTCCAACCATTAACCCAAGTCCACCACTAACACCTTTCCCTCAGTGCCACATCTACATGTCTTTTAAATACCTCCAGGGATGATGACTTGACCACTTTTCTGGGCAACCTATTCTCATGCTTGACAAACCCCTTCCATGAAGAATTTTTTCCTACTATCCAATCGGAACCTCCCTTGGCTCAATGTGAAGTGATTTCTTCTTGTGCTATCCTCTGTTACCTTGGAGAAGAGACCAACCCCCACCTCACTCCTTCGTACAATTGGCCTTGGCCCATTGATCCAGGCTTAACAGATCCCTGTGTGGAGCCTTCCTACCGTCCCGCACATCAACACTCCCACCCAACTCAGTGTCATCTGCTCCTTTCTGCTGTCATCTTTCTGTTTCTCTGAAAGCTGCTTTCTACATTTTTTAGAGAGTTAAACTCCCAAAAGAAAGGCACAAGCATCTTTGTTGAAGGATGTGACTCACCAATTAAGGGACAATCTTGTATGGATCTAAAATGCAGAAGGGAGTGAGGGATTATATGAAGGAATATGCAGCATTCTTGTAGCCATGTGGTAGAGATGTTCCCTAGTAAGGAGATCATTTAGCCTGACTACATTCTCTTTCATCTCAGTGTCTTTGTGTTTACTTTCATATCTAGCAGGTAATGCTGCAATAAAGATTTTGCTACACAACCCACGTGATAAAGACTCAGCAGATATGAGAAGTTAGTGAGCACGGGATGCAGGAAATCTTAAAAAAATTAGAATTTAAATATCCTGAGATCCATAGATGACAGTTAGATGTCAGTTTAGATGACAGTTCCTAAATAAAAAGTCAAAATTCATTAGTTAGAACATATTTATATACTCTTGTTAGCTATAGGTGATAGTGGTTCTTCCCTGCGCGAGGGTATTTTGCATGATTTATATATAAGCTTTCTAACAAACCTTATTTCACCAAGCTTTCTATACTAGCAGAAAATAGTTGTCTTGTAATGATGTGTTAGGCTGTATTCGAAGGGCAGGCCATAAATCATCTCTAACCTGAGTTATAGCTGTGAGATGGAAGAAGCCCTGAAAATCTGTGACTAAGGGTAAAAATAATCTTATCTAACTGATGATATCTATGCTGTGAGTGTCTCCACCTAAGCTAATCAACCCGTCTACTTTTATAGCCAGAGGAGAAAGGTAATTTGAGGGAGTAATTTAACATATCTATTTTAAGATGAATTGAATCACATCTATTTCTGTCCATTTACTATAAAAGAAGTTGCAGGAACTTTGCAGAGACAGACTTTTCCATTGTGTCTGTGAAAGACCTGGCACAAAAAGGCTGTGATTGTAGTTTGTGCCTTCATATATGTATGCAAATTAAGCAGGTAATAATAAAAGGTATAAAGGCGACATAGCCAACATAGAAAATGGTGCTCTTGTCTTTCCCAGCAAAGAATCAAAGATGATATCTTGATTCAGGATTTTGCATAATATTCCTGAAGGGTCTTTCAGGGTAAAAAATAAAAGCAAGGAGAAGACGCCAGTGTGAGAACAGCTTTCTTATTCTTTTTTTTAGAACTTCATTCTGACACTAACAGGAAAAAAAAAGATCCACAATGTTGTGTAAAGAAATGAATTCATATTTTCCTTCTGGAGTGGCATAGTGATCTATTAATTGAAAATGAGGTTGTGGAAGTGGTGTAGTTTGTTTATTTATTGTAAGACTAGAACTATGACTATATTTTCACCATAAATTTCATAAATGGGCAAGAAATATACTGGGTTTGAAGCCAGGTTTGAATTTTGATGAACCAGGAACTGAATTTGCGGTTCAGCAAAGCGTTCTGTGCTACTAACTGATCTCTAGGATATTACTCTGTGGCCAGTATCTCCGAAGCTTAACATTATGAGATGTGACCATAAATAAGAAAAATGTGAGAATTTTCTGTGCAGTCAGGTGTATTTGTGGGCCTTTCAGAAGGATTTGCTCAGTTTGCCATTCTGTCCAAGGAAAGCTGGTTGGTTTAATTTCCCATCGATATCACTGTCGGGGACTGCTCTGAAAAATCTTGCAGTCTAGAGATTAAAACAGGGAACACAGACAGCAGGACAAACTGTGTCTTATCTGTAAAATGATGGCACTGCTTCAAAGATGCAAATATATAATTTAATAACTTTCCAAATATGTGAGATAAACAACAGGAATCCAAATAGCTAGAGACATATACCCCCTAGCAGCTCTTTCAAAATATTCCATCTGCAGAAAAGCCATGTCCCAGGTAGGGTAATAATGCCACAATGAGAGGGGAAAGTTATGGGTGATTTGTGCATGAATTGTTTTATGTCCAGAAAGGACCATTTTTATAGCTAGTCTGGATTGCTCTAAAGCTAAGTCACAGAGCTGGTGCTTTGTGTGTGAAGCACAGCTCCAGTGTGAACTGTGGCACATCTTTGTAACATATGTTCAATATTAATTTTTAAAAGAGGGTGGGGTAATTGGTTTTGGGTTTTCTTTTTCTTTTCCATTTTCACTTGAGAGAAAGGATTGTCCTGCTTTCTGGGGATAACTTTTTAGTAGAAACATTTGGAACACCCAATTTTGCTTTGCACAGAGTGAATCTGGTTTAAACAAGCGCCTTGAACAGCTGCCTACAGGACCTGATCTCACTCTCTAACAAAAAGATTAAGATGGAGTAATTAGGAAATCAGGGAAACTACAACAAACTGGACAAGAAGGTAGAGAGAGGCCTGAGGAGAATGAAACCTCAGGTTTGTGTAACATACTGAAGAATAAGAGGACAATTCAAACTCTCTTCTTCCTCTTTAGATGTGCATTCTCTGCTGGTGTGACACCACAGAGCCTGCAGGTAATGCTGGAACCTAATATTTCCTTTGATACAAAATTCCACATGCAGAAGTAAATTCTGTTTATATATTCACCTACTACCTTTTTTTGCCTTGGATTTCGTAAAAAGTTTTCACACCTTTGCCAAAGATTAAAAGCAAGGTGTATCCTGAATAGGGATAAATTTAGGATTTATGTTGTGTTTGCACTTGCAGCAATGATTGGGAAGCACTTGAAGCACAATAACAAACCAAAGAGCTCAAAGAGGTGCCAACTTTGGGGGAACAAAACCACATTTTGGTTTTTGATTTCTTCTTTTCCATATCCAGGATCATTTAAATTTTTGTCCTCCTCTGTGTTCCATGAAGAAACAACTTCCTCCACACTACATGTAGCCTCTAAATATGACCTGATCTGTCAGAAAGAGACACTTTCTCTGGTGACTGCTGTAAAATTGTGCACAGTAAAATGCTGGTTTGTCACTTGAAGCTTAAAAACAATCCTGTTGGCTTAAAGCAAACCTGCTCCTTTATTAGATAAGCACTTGGTTAAAAGTTTCATAGATTGGGGAAGAACATTAGACAAACCCACCATTTCATCTTGATACAGCCGGTAGCATAAAAATATATGATGCAATATTGTGCATTCTATAAGAACTAAGAAAGTTCAAAATTACAGGCTTGGCTTTTACAGACAGGTGGTAAAGTTCACCTTCTACTGCAGATGCCATGTAACTTATTCTTCCCCTTACAAACGTGTGGGGGAAGTCATAATGAGCATTAAAAATTGGCTACCAGAACCCCCCTCCACTGGTAAGATCATAAACTCTCTGAAATTACAGTGTAGATTTAAATGTGCCTCTGAGGTTTGCGTGTGGTGGGGAGATCAGTAGAGAAGCCAAATTGCTATGTCTTGCTTTGTCAGTGTAGAAAGTGATAAAGTCAGTTTCCAGTCACTCTGGGCCACTAATTTTTTACACTAGTATTACAGGCTATACCTTTGAGGGATCTTTTTCACAGGGGTATTGTATAACGCTGTGAATAATGTAGAGAGTGTAACATGAGAAAAAAAGTGTATGACTGAGGGGTGGTGCTCTATCTTCTGTTTCTTCATCTTGAAGAAATGATATTGCACAGTACTTAACAGGCATCAGCTGTTAATATCAAAAGCTGGTATTTAAACAACAAGAACAAAAAATTAGAAAAAATTGTATAGGATATGAACACATTATCCCTTAAGAACAAGGGTAAATCTTTCTCATTATGTTAGAAGAAACAGTCATGAAATTATTACTCATATTTAGGTCCCTGGAAGATTATTTCAACATTTGTTTTTACAAAAGAGACTCAGTTGCAAGTATGGTGTAGAGAGGATCCCTGTATTACTGACATTTCACTTGGTTAAATAACACCAAAAAAAAGAAACTGTGGCACATATGGATAGTACCCAGTGTCTGTGTGTATCATACCACATCCAATGTACTCACGCAAGCCAGTGAATACCAGAAGCAGAACCCCAGGACAGAACTCACCAGAAACAAAAATCCTGAGTCTCTGTAGCACTGAGCTATGTGTCTGTGTGGTGTGCTGGAGCAGTTGAGGACACAGAAGGGTTTACTAGTCCTTAATTCCTGATTGCTGGGCTCTTTTTCCCAGCTCTGATCTTGAGCAATCAGTCTCCCTCTGTTTTAGTTCCCTCATATGTGCAATGGGGTTAATTGTAGCTGTATGATAAGGGCATTGTGAAACTTAATTTCTTAATATAAAGAGCTTTGATTTTTTTTGTAATATGTGACAACGTAGGAGAGTACATAATTATCTATGGTCTTGAAACTTTTTATGGTTGCTTCACATTTTAGGGAGTAATACAGCCAACCCAAAGAGGGAATTGTTTGACTTACTACATCTCCTATGCACAGTGCAATGAGTCGCAGTAAAAACAGTAATCTGGGAGTCTGGTACTGTAATTAAACCCACTAACGTTTCTTCTAGGTGGGAGGTTTTTAAATATGGCTGATGTCCTAAATGGAAGTATACTGCAACATCCTCATAGCTGCTCTATCTCATTGTCATCCAAAATTAGGAGAATAACTCTGCTTTGTGAACATATTTCTCCCCAAACCTCTATACATTAACCTGTCAGAACTTACTAATATGAATTTGGAAAATGTTAAGCAGAGAATCAAATTCTGCTTTTGACAGTCTGAATAGTCAAAATAGTGGCTCTGGAGTGTCATCAGTACTACAGTCCTTCACAGCAAGAAATGAGGGTTAATGTGGTGGAAGGTGTTGGCTCTCAGCACTCCAGTGTAGGTTAGTGAGGGAGTAAGGGGGAGGCAAGGACCTGTTATCTTATTATGTGTAAATGAAAATATAAAACTACTTCTTTTACACGCCCACTAAAACTATTGTCATTTCACCTGAACTCCAACATGGCAGACTCCTCTCAGTGTCTGGTGCATGGTGGACACCTCTGGATGCAGATCCAGAAGGTAAGTCACATGCTGAGCACAGATGAATGCAGATCTGCCTTGGAGCTTGGTCTGACACCCCACGTCAGGAGACTGCACTGCCTCACTTGCTCCATGACCCTGTGTGTCCGTCAAAGCTTGGACACATAATTTGTTGTGAATCTGAAACAGAGACCAGCTGAGGTGAGTGTGCAGTGAAGGGCTGCTTGCGGGAAAGAAGTTTTAAATCTCACATAGCAAAAATCAATTCCCCCACCAGCTTAGCTACATCCCTTCTTTACAGTATCTGAGTAGCATAATATATGCAAGCCAGATACTGCTTCAGTGGAATTTTTCTCTTAAATAACTTTTTCACCTTAGGGCTGTTCTTAGGCAGATGACACCTTTCTATTTACTGGGCAATGTTCTTTAATATTCTGGGAAACTTGAGCTTAAATGTCTGTCATGTTTATAGAGGAATATGCATATTAATGTCTTCAGAAGCAGCAGAGCAAGCCAATTAAAATGTGGGGGATAAAAACTATTTCATTTTAAACAGCTCAGATACATTGATTAATGATTTTTGGTATTTGCTCATTAACAGCTACTAGGTCTTGCCACTTCTGTGTAGCACTTTCCATCTGCACGTCTCAGCATGTCTCCCTACTGTGAGTTAACTCAGCTTTGAGGCCAGGTTCTTGTGAGGTAAACAAGAGCTTGTGTCTATACTGCCAAGAACAAAAACATATTGTAATCCTGAGCCTGGTTTTGTCCTTGTACATTATGTGACCTCCTCTGAACTAACTTATCTCCTGACAGCGTGCACTTGTTCAAGTGTCTCTTTGTCAGCACATTGCATGTTACTCATTCTGCCTCTTACTCTGACAGAAGTTTCTGGTTGTTATCCTAGGAGTATTTGCACCATTTTCTCTTGTGCAGTTGTTGGTATCATGTCAAGTTTATTTTCCATAATTTTCACTCAACCCCGCCCCCCACTCCAAAGATACAGGCCAAAAAGTTTGTGGTTTTGTCTGCAAGCCATCTCAGCAGCTGGAAAACAGTATAACTGGAGGACAAGTTTTATCCAGGGAAGTAATCAGAAATAGTGAGGTTGTCCTTGAACCTTCTCTCTTTCCCCTGAATAGTATAAGGTTTACCAACACTAATTGTGCTTTGGTGAAGATAAAAATCTTTTGGAAGTTCAGCCTACTGTTGTGCTGAGAGTACTTCCAGTCACGCTGACTAATACATCTTGTAATTTCCTGGATTTGTCTATTTATGTCTATCGATCTGTTATTCTCTCATCTTATAGTTCACCTAGAGACCATTTACAACAGTGAACATCACCTTGCTATAGATTTTAGTTTTGCATATGTAGGCACATTTTCTACCATGCCTGTTTGAATCATCTCTTGCATCTCTGCTGCTCTTGGCATTGGACTTCAACACACAGTCTCAGGAGGAGATCTTGGCCATAATTACTGATTGGGGTAATCCTGGAGTCAGAGAGAGTAGCCTAAGGTTATAGTGATCGTTTTCCTCATAAGTAACACTGGAAAGACTCCATTCCACAGGTCTGAAAGATGAATTTCAGGTTACAGTGATTACCTGCTATTAGGTCTTGATTTCTTACCACTAATACATGAAAAAAAAAATCCCCCAAACTTTAATTAGTTTATTGCCTTTTCTGTGACTAGAAGGAGAAATGACAGACCACACCCTAAACATTTTATTCAAGGCTAGTGAGTGCAACCGAGGGGAAGTATTGATATGAGGTGGATATGGGGAACCTCATCAGTAGGCTGTGTTCTAAGAAGTATGTAGAAGTCAGGATTTGAGTTTTCATCATGTGACCTTCTCAGAAATGTCAGGGGTTAATTCTATCCCTCTTAGATAGCGGGACGTTGTGTAATAACTCCTTTCAACCACTGATAAAGTAGGTATTATATTTGTGGGAGATGAAAAATCTCTGGCACAAGTAACACAATAAGGATTTCTTTGTTACTAGACATAATAATATTTGATTGAAAATACACTCACCAGAGCTCAGTCTTAAGCTTAGATTAGAAGAGGCTACAAAGGATCTCTGAGAGGATACAAGCAGGTACTCTGTGCTTTCATCCTGGTGTTGTACACAGGAAGCAAAAGCAGAGGTTCAGACTTCTACAATGAATTTATTTTGTTTGTGGATTATAATAGGAAGGCTGGGGGGTTTTATTTTTTATTGATGAATGGTGTTTTAGGTTTTAATGAAACCAAATTAAGCTGCAGATTGTTTTGCTTTTTGATTTCCAGTAAGAGAAGTTGCTACAATATCAGGAAGAGAGGACGAGAAGAGGGAACCCATACTGTTGTTGAACTGTGAGATCTGCCTTCTATTTCCTGCTCTCCAACAGGTTTCCTCTCCAATGTTAGGCAAAATACCTAGACTCAGATCTTCAAAGTCCCTCAAAGGTGTAATTTCCATTGACTTATATTCAATACTCCTGTGGAAACAGGTCCAAGTCATGCTGTGCCTCAGGTTCCCACCTGTAAAAGAAACATGAACAATATCTACAATTCAGCATTGTGAGGGATAAAGGTGGAGAACTCCACTGTGAGGATGTGGTGAAGGCTATAAAAACATTCACGTGATGGATTTGCCCGTGAGCCATTCACAAAATTTGGAGGCTTTCATGTCATGTCAAATAGATTGAATCTAGAATGTTGATCACTGTTTACATTGCACAGTGCCTGGTTTTGGCAGCAGTTAGCTACAACAGGAAATTGAGTGACTACACACAATGAGGTAAATGCTTTGAACAATATCAACTGTAGGCAGGTTTTCATCCAGTTATTGTTTTCTTTTGGGATAAAGAGGAAAGCCCATTTAAATTGTCCATTTTAAAAAATAATTTTTAATTTTTAGACATTAGCTGGTTCTTTCTCCAAACTGAAATGAATTATTTTAATGTTTTTCATTTTTTTAATTGTGAGCCAAGTGGAATCAATGGAAGTTATCAGGAACTTCACCTTCATTTATATAATTGCTATGTGCAATGGGAAATTGTCTTATGCAAGGAGTCTGAGGCTCTTTAGTAACAAGCATCTTTAGTGCTCCCTGTGTTAGTGTTCAGTTGCAGGTTGTGGGTGGCTTTAGGGGATGTATTTCACATTAGCCAGCCAATTAATGAAAGCTCAGGTGAATTGAAAACTGAATTGAATGTTTGCCTGTTTCTGTGAGGTTACTTGCCTGGTGATTGCAAACAAAAGCTTGGAGACTTTACTCATACAGCAAAACAAGATGCTGAATACAGACTCGAGGGACTATGGGAAGAGGTAGTTCTATTTCATACAAGGTGATCACTACAGATTAAATACGTGCTCTGTAGTCTGAGTTGTGATGTAGAATATAATCATGAGTAAAAAGGATAAAATCCTCTCCTTGTTCTTCAAGACTTTAGATCCATCAGCAGCCTGGGGAAAAGGTGGGATGTGGACACCTGGGATAGCCAGCCTATTCTTGCACAGAAATTTGATTGCATTCACTTATACTTCTTCATTCAAATGGCTAATCCAACACCAGGGGAAGGGTAAACAGTATGTTGGGGTGCTTTTTGTACAAATAAGAAATGATCAAAGTCCATCTTATTTCCCTAAAAGAATCCAAAGTGGAGCAATGTCTCCATAGAGATTAGTCATAAGGCTCACATACTTTACAGTCCACTGAAAAGTTTTTTCTCCACTGACCCAAACCTCACATTGAAGGCACCTGATTTTGATATCACTCCCACCTCTGCCAATATAGTTCTGCACAGCCCAAAGGGACCTCAGCACTATCCTTGATTTAAAAGGTCAAATGGTGGAAGTCAGTGAAAAACTAAAGGATGAGTAGCAGCTGTGACTGGATAAATTGATAAAAGTGTCTCTCCTTTTTTCACCAGATGATCAGGGGCTCTTTGTTGTTGCAAGTTTTGAGACCATCTGAGTGCAAGGTAGACTTTAATTTACAACTGCTGCATGAAGGGAAAAGCCATCCTCAGCTTGGAACAGCTCAGCCCTATGAAACATCTTAGTTAACTGTAGCAGGAAAGAAACAAATACATTCCAGTAGGGAGTTCTTGTTTTTTTTTCAACCAGCAGGTTTGAGTCGAAAACCATCTCTTTTTCATATATTCTGAGAGAATCCCCAGAAATGACCCAATGGCAAATGACTCTACAGTGTTCTCAAGCAGTAAAAGCACAGCTGCACTAAAGGAAGAGCTGCTGCTCCAACATGAGCTCTCTTCAGAGGTGCTGACCCAGCTTTATCATGAAATTTTGTTGAAAGTGGTTCACTTACATTTCTTTCCTGACACAGCATTTTCTCAAAAAGACATCAAAGTCTGTATTAAAAGTATGAAGGAGAACCAGTTGAATTAGAGTAATTTCAGCCAGAGAAATGCAGAAAGTAAGAAAATGGAAACAAGATTAGAGAAACATTTACCAGGTGTGGATGTTAGTGTGCTTTAAATTATTCATCTGGTTGTAGAAATTAAGATTCAGTCAGCTGCTCAGTCCTAACTCTGGCTGATTTAGACACAGCTTCTGCAGGATTCAATTCTGGAAAGAACATTTTTGCCCTTATCCTCTGCTGAACTTCAGCTGCACCTAAGTTAAAACAGAGAAAGAAAGTTTTTCAAACAAACCAAGAGCCTAATTTTTTTTTTTTTTTGGTGTTACTGAGCTGACCACTTTGCCAAAGTTCTTGAGCTTTTAACAACCATCTCTTGCTCCAGAAAAGTCTGCTGGCTGCATAAAGCTTCAGAGAACCAGGAGACCTTGTCCAGATTTGGATATAGAACAGGACTGGGTGTGTGTATTAATGATCCAGCTTTAGGAACATGAATCCAGGACTTTAATCCAGTCACATGTTATTTACTCAATATGCCAGGCCTAGTGGCTGATAAAGGTAAACCAGAAGTTTCTAGTTTCAAGTTCAGTGCCGAGGTCACTAGAGCAGGATTAGCATCGGTGCCATGATTTCAATTTGTCCTCCTGATGCATTTTTTTTAATAAATAAAGGAGGAGCACAAAGTCTTCCCAAAACACTAGACATCTATCTGTCTGTCTCATATTTCAAGCTTACTTTGTTAAAAGGTTTCCCAAGAGCTCACACTGTCACATTCCAGCTCTGACCACCACTACAGGTCTGGCTCAGAAAAGGGTAGAAAGTCAGTGATGGAAATTCTTGAAGAATTGTCTGTTAAAAAAGTTGGATCTACTGTTTTCCATTGACCCAATAAACCTCTGCTGCTCCTCTCTTACTCAAGTCTTGCTGTCCATAGAAGTGTTGTTTAAAATATAGACATTTGGTAGGCAGTGCAATGGGGGAGTACCTAACTGCAGTGCACAGAATAAGAGCATTAACACAGGAAGAGTGATGTAATAGACAACTGTTGACTATCAGCTGTAGTTTCTAAAATGTCTATTTTGGATGCTTTCTAATTTCCCTTTTTTTTTTTTTTCTTTGTGAAAAGTTCCCATCAAGTCTTTAAATTCCCTTTATTAATTTTGAATAAAAACAAGCTAACTCTTAGTCTTTTCTCTGTGATTCATATCCACAGGCTCTTACATGATTTCCCATAGCTCTCATTTTCAAGGACAGCCATCCTTGCAAGGACATGGGCATGTGAAAAAGCTTTATGCAAAATGCACTGTAATTTTTTCCTGCTTCTTAATATCTGTAGAAGAAACTTAACCTAGATCACTATTCCCTGGGTAATGGAAAACAACATCTTGGTTTCCAGGATTTGCAAAAGTAATTGAAAGTATTGGATAAGTAAAAGTGTTGAAAAGAGAAGAGACATTTTTTCTACTAGTTTTGAGTCTTACCCAACTTTATAGGTACTTTTCTGATTACTCTAGTGCAATATTGAGCCAGCAGTTGCCCTTGCTGCCGGGAGGGCCAATGGGATCCTGGAGTGCATTGGGAAAGAGTGTGGCCAGCAGACAGAGTGATCCTTCCCCTCTACTTGGCCCTGGTGAGGCCACATCTGGAGTATTGTGTTCAATTCAGGTCTCCACAGTTCAAGAAAGACAAGGAGTTACTGAAGAACGTCCAGCAGAGGCCACAAAGATGATTAAGGGACTGGAGCATCTTTCTTATGGGGATTCTTATGGGGATAGACTGAGGGAGCTGGTCCTATTTAGTCTGGAGAAGTCTAAGAGGGGACCTCATCAATACATACAAATATCTCAAAGGCAGATGACAAGAGGATGGTGCTGGACTCCTCAGTGGTGCCCAGTGACTCAAAAAGGAGCAAAGACCATAAACCAAACCACAAGAAGTGCCACCTCAATATGAGGAAGAACTTCTTTATGCTAAGGGTGGCAGAGCAGTGGAACAGGCTGCCCAGGGACGTTGTGGAGTTTCCCTCTCTGGAGACATTCAAAACCCACCTGGACATGTTCCTGTGTCACCTGCTCTAATTGGCCCTGCCTTGGCAGGAGAGTTAGACTGGATGATCTCCAGAGGTCCCATCCAACCCTAAAAATTCTGTGATCCTGTGATTCTGTGAATATTTTCCAATAAGGATCTCAAGTATTAGTTGTCTCAGACTTTCCTACCACTGAATTCTCTTCATTCAAATATAGCAGCAGAAATGATGATTTTTTTTTTTTTCCAAAGTTATGCCATTTCAATATATACTATTCATTTTATTATTCTTCGGGAAAGAGTTTAAAAGCTAGGAAGGGAGCTGTAAGCAGTTTCAACACAGGTCTTATCTGTCATCATCTGTGAACTTTGTAAGAAGTTACAATACCTCTAGGAAATGAACTTCAATTCAAACCTTGCAAATCATGTGTCCTTAGTATTGTATCAGTTTATGTCAGGGAGGTGTATTTGCCTCCATGGACTGCACTTGGGATTGTTACTTAAAACATTATTAGGAATGTTTATGATTACGTTTAGAGGACAAAGAAAAAGAGCCAATATTTTATTAAGTCTTTAGAAAAACTGATGAGTATGACTGTTACCGGGCAAAAAATATCTAAGCAAATACCTGCACAATTTTCCACTGTGGAAGCCATTAGGGACTCACATTCCAGGCTCAGCAGGATTTCCCAGCCAAATTAGATAGAACAGCTGAGAGCAGTGTGGTAAGTATTGTAGTGAGATTCAGTGCTCCAATTGCAGACTGGTTAAATGAGAGACAAAGCAAAGGAGGAGTTAATAAGTGAGAAACTGAGGCACAGACTTGCCTCATGATTTGCCTCATGTCTCTCAAAAAGATAGTGATAGCACAGGGATCCAGATCTCTCAAGTGCTGGATACTCTTAGTGGAGCCACAGACCCATACAACGTATTGTCTAATACAGTGGCAGTGAGTATGCCTGTTTGGTAGTAAATACAGGATTTTCTTCACACTAGATGTGAGTTCTTTGCACATAGAAGCTGTGGATGCCCCATCTGTGGAAGTGTTCAAGGCCAGGTTGGATGGAACTCTGAGGAACCCATGGAAGGGGGATTGGAATTAGATCATTAGGTTCCTTCCAACCCAAACCATTCTGTGAGTTCCTTCCCAGCTTTACCATAAATTTTCAGAATTATCTTGGGCAGTCAACCATAACTTGGTGCAAGCTTACGTTGTGTAGTGTGGTGACAATAAGATTTTTTTTTTACCTTTATTTTACTTGGAGAGGTAAATGTAACAAAAATTTTGAGTTTAGGGTAGTTTATCATGATTTTTTTTTGATCATCAGGATTTGGCCTCTTCAGTTTCAAAGTCTTAGATGAAGTTTTGTTGTGGAAGGTAGGTGGGATTGGATTCAAACCCCTTAGTCTTATATTTCTTAGTCTATTTAAGAGCTTACTGCAGGACCATGGTATGTATGCAAAGTTTATGCCAAATAAAAAGACAGACTGTTCAGAAAGTGGTAACAGATCCTTTTCTTGAGTCACCCTTAGCTCAGATGAAGGTAATGAATAGCCTTACAAGTGAACAGTCCAAAGAAAGAGAACAGCTAATGATACTCTTGGCACATCGCAGGTAGGGGGAACATTAATGCGGTCTACAGAAATCCCAGACAGAAAGGCAAATGGCTTGTGCCTGACACGCCTTGACAAAGAAGGATCAGTCTCTTGATGATTTATGTGCATGTGTGATCCAGATGAAGCCAGAGGATTTCAATTGAGATAATGTGCATAATTAAAATGTAAAAAAAAAAAATAAAAAATTACCGATGCAGTGGCAGAGGTTGACAGAATTTAATTGGAGAAGCAAATAAATAAGAAAAACAATCCTACTGTATTTTTGTGCTGAGCTGTATAGACAATTCAGCATTTAAATCACTAATCAGGCAAGAGTTGTCTGACCTAGGAAAGGAGAAATCTCATATCTCAGTTGGATGGGAAGTTTAAAAATATCTGCTCAAAGGAATATTTAAAGGTTACAAAACATACAGAAAAAAACATTCTGGGTTTCAATTAAGCTTATGGCTTATGGCAACAGTTCCTGTGGCAGATTAGCAATATAGTTTAATTATTTGGAAGCTACTTCATAATGATATTGGTTTTATTTTTAACAGAAACTGTTTCTCAGTAAAAGGAACTGAAATTTATTTTTATGTGCATGTGTGTTAGTATTTAGAAAAAAAATTTATTCCTTTAGCATCTTTAATAAGCAGATAAAATTGTCTTAGTACAGTTTTGCTTGAGTATCTGAGTGCCACCTCTCTGCTTCAAGGGTTGCAGTGACACTTGTGTTGAAAACATGAGGCCTTGACATAACTGTGGTCTGATTCTGCTGGTCCTCCATCACATTGACTGTCTTTCTGGAGGCTGGTTTGTTATTTCTTTGCCTTGACAAACCAGTGCTGTACATGTGAAATGCCTCCAGAACAGACTGTATAGTAATTTATGGAAAGAATTTGGGTCAGAAGAAAAAAATCTGATTTATAGAGAATTATCTTGCCCTGGGAACTTGTAAGGAACTGCATGTGTTTCTACCCTTTCTTCCATTGTACATAAGTACCAAATTAAGTGGTCAGAATCAGAGACCACCTGGGCAGTAGGATCAGGTCTCTGAATGAGCAAAGGATCTTATCAAGTCCAACTGAATGTGGAGGAAGAACATAATGCTGAGGGATCACAAACCCACCTTGAACATCACAATATACACTGAACTTGCAGCCTCTAGACTGAAAGACCCCCAGCTGCAGCAGCTACAGCTGAGATGTCAGGTTTCATGTATCTAAATTAACTCTGGAGATTAACCATAGAAAGGATGTGAAATACCTTCTTACTAGTATTGTATACAACGAGAAAAAAACTGTAGGGCTTTGAAGCCATTTTTGTATCTTTACTTTTTTGATTCAGAGTGGGGTTCAGAAACCTGTGTTTAAATACCTGGATAACTTGCCTGGCTTTTCAGAAACACTAACCCGTGGTGGTGGCTCCTTCCAGTGGAAGTCTGAAGTCCTTTGCTCTGAATCCTCAGGCTTTTTGTTTTAGAGTGGGACCTTACAGATTACCTGCTACCTCTGACATATTAGATTTATTGTCAGATTTTTTATTAGATTGTCACAAAATGTTTTACATATTTAATTCATAGTAATTGGCCCTCTGAGTAAAGGTCAGCTGGACATACTGCTGAAGATAAAAGTTTGGGAAGTGTATAATCTCCATCCATCACCTTCTTTAACACAGCATGCATGGAAATAGCACGTTAGAAGGGCTTTTAGTTCCCAATCTATACAATTGATAGAGGACTTGAAAGTGTTACAAACCCATGAGGGAAGTGTTTAACTTCCAGTTGGACTTGAGGTCTGAGATTTTAACTCAGGACTTTTCCTTTTGATTCAGTAGCTGTTGTGTTGATGAGGTGGTCTCAGATATGCTGTGAGACACTGAGGGAATAACCAGTGGGTCCTAATATAACATCCATGCTTGAAGTGTCTGTAAAGTACACAGTCGCATTTTTGTATGTATTTCAACTCATACATATCCGGACCTCTAAACATTTGTGGTGCTCCAGCTCCAAAGAATCATGTGAACAGTGGTGAGAAAAGTGGAAAAGAATCTTTCCATTGGTTGCCAGAGGAAAAGACTAGTTCAAATGAAACCCTGGAAGTGATTTCTTTCTTTGTGATCATTCTTTTACACAGAGGTCTTGGTGGTTATAATGGGAAATAACTACCTGCCTGATGAGTGGAATCAATTAATTTAAAACATACTATTTTAATTTTCCATTTATTTATTTATTTATTCATTTGTTTTAGTCTTAATTTCTGCTGGAATAGCTCTAAACCTTCTGAAAGGTCAGCACAACCAGCTGAAATTGCCAGTCTTGTGATGCTGAAAAAGCTATTTAGTGTTTGTGTGTTTTAAAAGGCACTTCAACTCTTCATTTGCCATATTTAGGACTGAATTAATTTTTATTCTTCAGTCTTTTCAGATTACAAAGCAATGCAGAATGACATTGACACTGGAGGCAGCTATAAAACATTTGCCTGAATGGTGCAAGTTGTCATTTATACAAATGGACATTTATACAAATGCCCACTGGATATGCAAGTGAAATTGTGTCTTTTTTGAGCTCATTAGGAGATATATTGTTCTCTAAATAGGCTGGAATCTCTCTTCCAAAATTTAATTTTAGTATTGGACCCTTTCTTTGCTCCAGTTCTTCCATGCTAAAAGCCAGATTATTTTGTGATGGGGTTGTTTGTTTCCTCTTTTTCACTCAGTACAGCAGCACAGAGGCAGTGAAGAAAAACTCAAAAGACCAAAAGCTCTGCTACAGTAGGTGTCACTGGGTATTTATTAGACACAGTCGCTTTCTGTCCCAAAGTCACCCCTCCTAACGTGCTTAGTGGTCGCTGTACTTTGGTCTTACTCTTTCTCCAACTTATTATTAATTTCTCCCATGTGTTAACACAGACATGAGTTAACATGTAGCTGTAACTGCTGTGTACCTAAGTCCAGAAAACCTGAGAAAAGCAACCCTCTCAATACCTGGTTTGGAGGAATTTTTGTGAAGAAGAAATGAAATTTCCAGATGAAGTTCACAACAGTTAGCACTATTTAATTAGTTTTGTTAGGGGCCTATAATTAGCTCTTATTTAAGAAGGCATATGGCTCCAACAGATGGTAAAGGGAAAAAAGAAAGTTAGATAAACAGGGCTATTTGCACAAGGTTTTCTGATCCTCTTTGGTTATATTTTGCAGCACAGTGCTTGCTTAGGTTCTAGCTAGTTGGCATACTGTTCACATGAGGAATGCTTACATGCCTTAGTTTTCTCTAAAAAATACTAAAGTTAGTATGGTCTGTGTTTAATAATTTTGACAATAGTGAAAGAATTGAGATGAAAGGAAACTTAGAAATTAGAAAATATGTAACTATTTTGTAGGGACTGTGAACAACAAACAGCTCTCCTCATAAGGCTAGTGGGAATTTCAGATGCTAAAGACCAAGAGAGAGGTTAGTGTGTGTCAGGATGGGTGAGGGAGATAGTCATCCACTAGATAGATGTGGGTTGTGTACCAACCAGGATGATGTGTGCTGCAGAGATCACTCAGATTACAGGTAGGTGGGCTGCAGCTAGTCCAGACTGAGATTTTTTAATGTTTTGGAGAGACCTCATTGTGGCCTTCCAGTACATAGAAGAAGAGGGACTTTCTTTCCCTAGCTTTTTTTTGCACAGTCAGCTAGGGAAAGAAAAAGAGGGAACAGTTTTAATCTAAAAGAGGAGAAACTTAGAAGAGATGTTAGGAAGAGGTACTTTATTCAAAGGGTGGTGACACACAGGAACAGGCTGCCCAGACAAGCTGTGGATGCCTCAGCCCTGGAAGTGTTCAAGGGCAGGTTGGATGGTGCTTTGAGAAACTTGGTCTAATGGAAAGCGTCCCTGCCCATGGCATGGGTGTTGAAACTAGAGGATTTTTAAGGTCTCTTCCAACCCAAAACATTCTATGACTCTATGATGATTTTACCCTACTATCTCTATCCATTTATTGTCATTTATTGCTTCCATCCCACTTCAGAGCAAGGACATCCAGCTCAGTTCAAACTGCCTTCAGCTGTGGTTTACAAACAGTTGACTTTCCACTGAGGCAGCTTAAGAAAGATCACAGGAACCACTGACACAACACATCTGCGTGGGTAGGAACATAAGGTTTGTGGGTAGGAAAGTTTCAAAACGTTCACAGCTCGTTCTCAAGTGAGTGCCTTGCAGTGCCCCTCATCCGTCTGTGCACGAGTGACCTGGGAGAACAAACCCATCTGCCTTTAAAGGTATCATGTCTGTGAGATTTTCTTGTGTGGTGACACAAGTATAGAAACTATGATTTGCTTCTTGTAGCCATTAACTGGGCTGAAATACAAATGTTTAGCGTGGACTGTTATTCATAAAGAAATATTTACAGTAAGGCTGTAGTACAGCTGCAGTATCTTGATTTCCCTACATTATTGAAGAGCATCTCTTTCATTACAGCAAAACTTAGCAGGATCCTGCTTTTTCATTTATCTGAATAACAGCATAATAATACTGCTTTTCCCAGATAGCAAGAGAGATTCAAGAAGTTGCCAGCATTTGAGTAATTGTCTAATTTCCCGTACTATACATGTAAAGGCATTAAAGAGGTTAGATCTGAAGTTAGATCTGTTTTCCATATGGAATTTTTTCTGACTGTGTAAGCACCCCCTGTTCATTTTAGACCCCTCACACAGTGCTTAAGAAACTGTAGAGAGATAATTCTAAAGAAAGCAGATATAAACGTGAAGACATCCTTCTATAAAAAGCCTGGAGTTGTAATTTTATATTTAGAATTAGAAAAAAAAAAATACTGTCTTTGTTCTCTGCCTTGCATTGGGGATAGGAAGCAATGTAATATCCCCAGCAGCAGTGTAAGGACTGTAATGAGTTGTCACATTTCCTCCTTTTTTAAACTGAAAAAGTAAATAATCGTTTATGTGCTGTGGAATAGAGGACAGTCAGGGTAAATTCTGTCCCTGCTCTTTCTTTGTCAAACCCAGAAGCTGAAGTATACTACAAGTGAAGGTAATGGAGGGGTATAAGCGTGTTGTTTTCTCTTGCAAATCTCAGCATTCTGTAGCCAAATACTACAAATTTAAAAGAAAAGTTGTATAGGAGAAAATTTGCTGTGCAAGAGGTTTTAGTGTGTTTTCTCTGGGGTACAAAGGTTTTTATTTAGGTCTTATGCTCCTTGTTGTGTAGAGAAATCTGCCATTATTGAAAGTGATTCTTAGCAAGATAGTAAATTTAAAAAAAAAAAAAAGCAACAAGGATTTAATTCCAAGGCTTTCTTCATGTTTTTAGTACCTGCTGGAAGCAGGGCTAAAATGTAAAGCAAAGCGATGTAATGAAGAATTTCCAACTTTCCTTTCTAACTTTTTACTGTTCTTCAGAACCTCTCCAAAACATACTGCCTTTCACTCATGCCTTTGAGGTATCGAACGTTACTTCATTCAAGAGTTCTGCGTGACAGGCTGTGCAACTAGGCAATTACATGTTTTAAAGCCTTGAAAAAATAAGTATGAACAAGCAACCAGCATTTCTCAAAGGTTAATACTATTGGGAAAATCTAGGTTTGCAGACCAGGATGCTCACCATCCTCAAAAAGGTTGGTCGTTAATATTTATTCCAGTTTTCTTTGGCAGTTAGAGAGAGCATGAGGAAGCATAATTGAAAATTTAATTATGGAAAGAATCTAGCTGGTGAGATTGGAGCATTCTAATCACTTACACTCCAGACAGGATGCAGAAGGCATAAGAGCCAGCCAATCCTATTGCTTTGTAAACAGCAAGTGTTCATGTGACTTCGGTGGCCCTGGGGAAATCATTCATCATCAATTCTCAGTTACACCAAGACTTTGCCATTTCAGAGTTTGTCCTTGGCAGAAATCAGAGGTTGATTTGCGCATGTGTCATTGTCAGTTGATTCTGCCAAGGTGAGTTCATTGCTTGGTTTTTTTATGCATAAATTATTGACATAGAACAAACACAAAACTTCTCAAACCATTTTTCTAGAGGTTAAAAAATAAAAGCGAGTGATGGAGGGTTCAAAGGACTGTTAAAGGAAAGTGAGATAATTTAGCCATGATGAAAGCAGAGGAAGGATGCTATAAAAGCTCAGAGTTGAAAAATTAAGACTTTGGGTTATCTGGAGAGAACAAGTGGGATCATTGACCATTGGAGTTTGGGAGAAGGTATGCTAGTCTCTCTGTTGTGTGTATTAGGATCTTGGAAATTTTGGGGGAACAGTTCCAACCTGCAGAATATTATCAGCATCTTCCACTACTTTTCCCTAGAAATGTCTTCCTCTCCTCACATGAGCAGAAGTGGTTCAAGGGTTCTGTTGGGAGAAGTAACACAAATGAGAACATTTGAAAATCAGGAAAACTTGTGTCCCTGTCACAGCTTTACACCAGCTGAGGGATGCTGCCAGTCTGGCCAGGCAACACTTTCAGTTGATGCACCTGTAGGGCCTTCAAGTAGAAAAGCAAATTATTCCAGCATATCACACTCCTTCAAAAAACAAATAGCACAATAGTCAAATAAAGTTGATTTAATTATCAACTTTATCAAATTATACCTATTGCCAATGTCAAAGCAATGGTTAAGTGGGTTTGACCAGATGTCACGTCTCTCTGTCAGGCTAAGGTTCCTGGGGGAGTCCTTCAGGTTGTAGTGCTTTTACTTAAAGATGTTAAAACATATTTTCTTATTCATTGCTTTCTTCATTGTACTTTGCTCTTCCAATTCTCATGCTCTGAGGCATTTTGAAAATCGTATTCTATTCTGTTCTGTTCTGTTCTCTCCTGTCCTGGCCTGTCCTGTCCTACTCTCTAGGGGCTTTTGCACATCCTCCACAGACATCCACCATCCTCACCTACCTCAGTGCCCTCCTCCAGGCAGTGATCATCAGAGCAATATTGTTTCTATTCTCACTAAATTAGGTTGGAAATAAATAACAAATTTTTTTACAGATCACCTATCCATCGGTTCGTTACTCCTAAAACTATATGCAGAGAAGTTTTCAGGGGCCTCCAGGATCTAAATAACCTCTCTCTGAATCTTTAAAGGGATGAGTAATTTGTCTATGATGTGCTGCAATAATATTTAGTAACCTCCATCTATAGAAACTCCCAGATGGGAAGATTAGATAGACTAGACAGTATCTGTGGAGGTTTGGAAAATTTTATATGGAGAGAGATTGGGAAAGCAGAATGTGTTATACTGACTGCTCTGTGCAGGCAGCCTATATATGAAAGTGTCCACAACTGTGAAGAGCCTTTTGTCCCTTACTTTTTAAAAATTATTTTACTCAATAGTCTGTTAAGGAATTTCTAGAAGTGGTGGTGGGATGGCATCGAAATAATGGTATGAGAGAGATGTGTAAACTCATTTTCTCATTCTCTTAACTGAATGTCTATGGAACACAGCTCTCTTCTTCATTTTTTTCAATGGTTCTTACAGCCCTGAGAGCTCTTTCATATTCCAGATAAATTGAAGAACCATTCAACATAAAGATAATAAGCAGTAAATGGAATAGACACTTAGGAAGAGGAGATAGGAAAGCAGGATTCCTTCTAGCTTAAGGAATACTTCATGTGTCCCAGATAAATCTCCTAACAAGGAAATTTACTGATTAAAAATTCATTACCACAAAATTAGACTTTCCTTTTTGGGTTCACCAAAACTCAAGCCTTTGAAACTTTTGAATAAAGCGCTAAATGCAGGTCAGTAGAGTGTTAGCTCCAGTTCTCACCAGGGAGTGAGAGCTCCCAGCAGTTCCCACACGCTATGTCTGTGTTCCTTGGACTGCCTGTGGCTGCTGAGCAGTGCAGGCACCGCCCGGAGCTGTTTGCACAGCCAAGGTTATGCTACAAAAAGCTGTGGGAAAAGCCTGTGGTTCCAACCTTCTCTCTCCCATCATCCTGTGCTTTGTGCCAAAGGACAGAGGTGCTTGTGTGAACACAGGGATGCATCTCCCATGTCTCCTGAACCCGAGGGTATATCTGCTATGTCTTCTGCTAACAATCCTCTCTGAACTATGACAGCTGTGACAAATGCCATGTTTATTGCCACTGTCTGTTAGCAGGCAAGTCTGGGGTTTAGAGAGACACGAGCTTCAGAAGATATCTCAGGAACTAGGGGACGTTTGGAAAAATCACTGGGATGATGATGTTTTCATGGATTAGACTAAGGAAAAGTATGTTTGGTGCAAGTACCACTTCTACTTAGTGCAAGAACCTCAAGTAGTGCAATACAGCCTCGTTCCCATCTGACCCTTAAAGCACAGAAAACACCAGTTGTTCTGCAGCCTGAAGGGCAATATCTGTGATGCTGTTGCTCCACTTTTCCTTGAGAGGCAGGATGCCTGCGTGGCTGTCAGCATTACTAAAATATATCCCTGCTGCCAAGCTCTCCTCTGAGGAAATTTCTGCTACAGCTTTATGTCATCATCTAAGAAAGGAAGAAGCCAGCTGTGGCCATTTAAGTAGGCAGGGATGGACTCCATTTAGGGGCTGACCAGTCACTCATTGCTGTAGTTCTCTGCCAGACCACTGCAAAGGTAGATCTCTCTGCTTAAAGATGAGCAATTTTTGGCCCTGTAATTTCATAATCACTCTGATTTGAGACAATCCCAAACATTGTAGCGTGTCTTTGACTTTGACCTTTCCAATAAGAGAAATGATTCCTTATGCCACCTCGCAAATCCAGATCCTAAAGCAATTACACAAGAGGAGTGGTCTGCGCAGGAGTGTGTTTGAAAAGAAAATGAGATTAAACTTCCCATCCTAGAAGAGTACCAGTATATCAATATCCAAATCAAATAACATAAAGTTTCCTTTGTCTGCCAGCTAGGAACAAGAATGCATTATACCTCTAACATGATTTTTGCCGTGTCTCTAATATCATGAGGTTTAAATTAAAATAAACATGACTGCATGCTTTGGAAGAGCTAATCAGGCTGAAACATTCTAGTCTAACTGGTGTAGCACATGACAATAAATATGTGTTTTTCTAGGATGCCTGGTTTTATGCATAACTACTGTGCAGGATGGGTGATAGGAAGACAATAATTAGATGAAACAACTGAGCTGCTCCTGGGTGCGCTTGGTGAAAGCCAGTAATAGAAAAGTGATTTGAATGTAGTCTGGATGACAACACTATGGTTCTGCTAATTAATTAGCTCTAGTCTTATTGGTCTTGATTTTGAAACTCTTGACAAACCCATAAGACTTTCTGACCTGGACTTTTATCTTACCACAGCTTGTGGACTCAAAACAATTCTACAGAGATCCAAATTCCCAAAAACACGTTCTGAAAAGCTATGCTGTCTAAAAAGCATGTGCCTCCTGGCTTCCTGACGTCTCTTTCTGAAGGACTGCTTCTGGCACACCCTTTTTAAGCACACTTTGTTGGGAGAGCTCCAAAATATGACTTGCTGAAGGGCTGTATTTCAAAAGCTGAGATTCCTACAGGACTGAATGCTGGAAAGGGATAAAACCAGCTCTGAGTCAGTTTTGCAACACGGTGTTGCTCTGGGACTACAGAAGTAGAATTAGCAGGTGATTCTGATTAACAGCCAGGACACAACTTGAAAGTGCCTAACTCTGGTGCTCAGTTGTTCTTTAAAAAGTCACACGGTCATTGCAGACTCCTCCGGAAGGTATTCACTATAGTCCGTGTTGTTGCCTCCAGTGTGCCTTATCATTGTGCTGATAAGTAAGTCACAATGTTTCCTGTTAGTGAAACAGGGATTACTCAAGAGTGGACTTGAAGCAAAAATGTGCCTCACTATAAACCATACTACTTTTTTTTTTTTTTTTTTCGGTGGGGAGCCGGGGGGAGGGAGTGTGTGTCAGTTTGAATGAAGTCCTAAGATCTATAGGCTCCTTTTTAAGCAAAACAAAATACGTACACTGGAGGCACCTAAAAGTTAGGAGGATAAATCCCACCTGAGTTTATGTGATGTTCATTTGGGATGATGTGATATATCACATGAACCAGACATTCACAGATGAAGCCATTGTCTGAATTTGAATGTGGAGAAGCTTAGGTTTTCGGTTCTTGAGTTCCTCAGATTTATCCCAGTTTTATGGACCAAATTGGCATCTCTCGGATGTGTCAAGGGCTTGCAAAATTACAAAGGCATCTTGAAAAAATGACTACCTTTTTATGTTTCTATATTTTAACTTAAGATCCCTCTCTGTACTTCCAGTCTCTACATTTGAGATCTGCTATTGACTATTGGCCCCCCTCCCAGATAGTAACTTCTGGGAGCACCAGAGATGACAATAAAACTCCCTCTTAATAAAACTCCCACTTTTGAAATATGGCCATTGCAGATAAAAGATGAAATTTCACAGGTGAACACCCACAGTCCTCATGGTGTTGGGTAGCACACCTCCCTAGAAGACATTTGATGATTTGATGCTTTACCTTTTATTAGAAATAATGTTAATAGGGTAAGTGCTGTCACAGGATCAGCTATTTTCATTTTGAAATCCAGCCTGCCTACAGTTTAACATTTGGTGTTTTTTTAAATATCATGTTTGGTAACCTGCAACCCACAATAACAGTCTGCTTCACTACCAATAATTATTGAGAATACTATGTTTAATTATGTAGACTACCCAGGTAATCCTAGAGTGAAGTCGTAGGAGAAAAAATGATCTCCCTGCAGAAATGACACCAGGAGTCTGTCTGTGTTTTGTGCAGGTGATTCCAGCCTTTGCTCAGCCTGTGTTCATGAAAACAACGTTTACAGCAGAATATTTCAGATTTTGTACAGAAATGAAGAGATCATTCTCAATGAATCAATGAACTTCAGAGTTCACCTTCTTCTGGATGGCGAAAGGGTGAGTTGTTTCGGGATGCCCATGAAAACCAGGAGGGTTGGGATTCCTCTTGCCTAACTTTAGGTGTGCATTGCAGGGGTAACTCCATTTAAGAAGCTGTCATGAGGTCCATGGGTGAAAACAATATCTTCCAGGGTAACTGCTGTTCCCAGGAGCAACAGGAGCAATCTTTGTTCACGGAGAACACTATTTTACTGAAATCCTAAATTGAAAGGGGAGAAAGTGTCATAGCAGAATGGCACTCAAATGTGTCCTAAAATTTCATAGCTGTGCTTTGCCAGGCCAAGGACAGGCACAAAACGTATGGCATTTGTACTTGCCCTCAGTGATGATGAGAGACACAACACCAGCATCTTTGCCAAATCAGCATAATATCAAAAATAGGTCCTATAAGTTACACAGCCACTGTGAATCATGTGAACTTGCAGCCACAGACACTCACCTGTCCTTCTTTGTATTTGATCATGAAGAGATTTAAAATTCTGTCCTATTTTAACCCACATATATGTGTTATATACAAATCTAAACTAAAACAGCTGGAGAACCTAAGGTAAGCCTAACATGCCTTCTTTTCTCTCCCACTGTATTTTTGCTGGTTTGGTTTGGTTTGATTTCTTTTAAGATAGTTTCATCAATTTATTCCTCCCTAGAATTGTTGGTTTGTACTTACGTGAAAAATCACTAAATGCAAGTTCATCAATATTTGTTAGGAAAATGTCCCAAAATGCTTAAACAAATATTAATTTTATCCTTTCCATGTGGAACATCTCTGATTAAACATCCCTCCCCTCCAATAATAGCAATTTCCATTATGTTGAGCATGGATGATTTTTGATGATTTTTGCATTATTATTCAGGAAAGTTGTGCACCTCAGAAAATGCAAAATAAAAAAAAAAGCCCTCAAAATTCCTCACAACTAAAACTCATTCTGACTCTCGATGTGCTGTGTGCAGACACTTGGCTTTCCATAGGAGACCCCTTGGGAAGAGGCCCAATTCTGTACTTACAGAATGGTTTTGCACAGGGAAACTCCATTTTTCTATATAATGAAGCTGCTTTGGGTTTTCACTGATGTAGCATAAGAGGATAAATAGGTCTGTTGTCCCAGATGAGTTGCTGAAGACACTCTAAAGAATCAAATACAAAAAATACAGTTCTGTAAAAATTTCTGTGTATTGAAGACATTAGCACAGTTCACCTCTGTTTAATGCTCCCAGGCCTCCTTTTTCTGCTTTAATGTCTTGTCCTACAACAATGTTACAAATTTGATATAAATGTGGGAGAGACAGAAGTATGACACTCCACTGGGCACTATGCAGAAGACAATTATATCCACAACTATTTGGAGACAGTTTTGCATCTCTGTCACATAATTTTCTGTGTTGGATGAAATCCTTACAATATGGTGTTGGCAAGACACCCAGGGATTTTAAAAGTGTTTTAAATATTATCTCTGTTCATAATTCTCAGTTTATTTAAAACACAACAGATGTGAATCCTTTTCTATGCCAGTTGTGTGCTATGATGAGTTTTGCTGGTTGAGGGCGAAGGTTCTGTTCCCTGTTTTTAGTGTGAATAGAAGTTATGATAAATAGATAAGGGAATTAGTCTGGGTAATGGAAGTATTGAGTTCATATGGCCCATGTAGTTTTTCCTGTCACAGCTAGAATTATCCAATATTATAATAAGGGAGAAATGTGCTTTCTTCTCTTGGTGTTTGGGTAGTTTTGTTCATGAGGTAGTTTGCTGTGATAGGCTCAGACAAAAAAAGTAGCTAAACAACAAAGCCCAATATTGATGTCCAGATTAGATTATTTGCCTTTTTTTTTTTTTTTAATTCTTCCCTCCCCTTCACTAGAATAACCCTAGATCACCTTAATTATGTAAATACATCATTTTTTGTCTGGCATTAAATGGAAAAAACGTCAATTAACTGCCAAGAAGTGGCACTGAACATACCTTTCGCCATATAAATGATGCTTTAAAACTCTCTGGTTTATTAGATCCCTTTTTCTGTATTATCCCAGCATACAGCATTTTTTGAATTCATAGGAAACAATATTGCAGGGCTGAGGCAGCCTTTATTGTTACAAAAAAGTCCAATTTGTTTTCATAAGATTTTGCTTTCATTCTTATTAGAGATGAAGCTTTGTCTCTTTCATCAAGCAATGAAACAGGTATCTTGTCTGACTCCTTGCTTGCTGGCCCCGTTCAGGGACAATTTAGTAGCAGGGAGAGGACAGAGTGAGGCAACTTGGGATATAATGCTGTATTAGATTTTGTACTTGCCAGAGAAATTTAAGTGAGCTTGGACCTCCAGATCATTCAGTCTGACAGTCTGGATAAATGGATAAATGTTAGGGAGGTACATCACAAGGATGCAGGAAGCTTCAGTAATATTATCACAACTCTTAAAACCTAAACCAAAGATGTAAATGTAAAGCTGAAAAATTAGAATGCAAAACTGAAATGATGTACTTGATTCCAGGCCAGTTCAACAGAAATTAGAGTCCTTTGCTTTGTCTATACTTTTTATTGTATAAAATAATTTTACTTTTCGTACTCAAGTTCTATTGTACAGATTCTGAACAGTGTTTAATAAAATGCATATCCCTGTGAGTACAGTCCTTCGGCAAGAAAGGCAGAGGTTAGCAAACAGTCTGAACTCTGACAGCACCTTCTGGAAAATTAGATATGCTCAGAGATGTATATGGGGTATTTTTGCACAAGCTATGAGGCCCAAGGTGGGAATTTGGATGTACTGAACATTACAGAACAGAATAATATTCCTTGTTTAGTATGGATGTTTTTCTACAAATGCAGATCCTAGAATCATAGAATAGAATGGGTTGAAAAGGACCTTAAAGACCATCTCGTTACAAGACCCCTTCCAGAAGACAAGGTTGTTCAGGTCCTCATCCAACTTGGCCTTGAACACTTCCAGGGACAGATTTTTTTTTCTCTTTCACAAGTTGTGATTTTAGTTATTAACACAACTAAGAAGTCAAAAAACTATGTAAAAAACACTGGAAGACCCTTTACAGAGCATCTGGGAGGACACTGCTTAGCCTAGCCAGTCAAACACTAATTATCTTCCAGATAAATTCTTCAGGCTAATTTTTTAAGGACCTGGTTTTGAAAATGCAAAACCTTTTTTTCATGGGGAAAAAAAAAATAAGGTAGTCTATCAAACTTGTGGAAAATTGTAGTCTGTAAAGGATAACTGTGGAAAAAACATCATAGTCCCATTAGTTCTAAAATAAGAAACCAATATTTCATTTAAGGACAATATTATTCCATAGAGGAGACCAAGGAATGATAGAAATTTCAGTTCCCCTTTTCTGTGAGCTATGGAAAGGCCATTTTGTTGTTTTTCTGTCTAAAGGATTTTATGCACATTTGTCTCTAATAGGCAAAAAAAAAAAAAAAAAAAAAGAAACCAGAGGAAAGTCCAGCAGGTGTCAAAGCTGTATAGTAACATGTCAAGTAATAACTGTAAGCAATTATGTTTTGTCTCAACCTGTGCATAAAGCTTTTAATGATATTTTCTCATGAAGAATCCAGTTTTTGATCAGCTGCCCAATTTTCACTTAATATTTACTTCCCCAATATATAAAGGAAACCATGTTATCTCTCTATAATGAGAGCTGTGATTGATTTTATGCGGGTTTTTGCACTAATCCGAGCAGTCTGATTTCAATACAATCTTGGGATTAAAAAATATCCTGTGCATGCTCTTCACTGCATGACCCCCTGCAGTGATGTGTATCTCTCAGTCTCTCAGACATCTGCTCGTTGCCTCAAGGTGTTTTGAGTGAGTCTCACCAGCTATTGAACTTGTTTTGAACACACACACTCAGCTCTCAGTGACAGTTGCAGGTGCTCAGCAGTATTAGGCACAGACCCAAAACGTGGTCCCCTTTATTGAAAGAGGAGGTTTGCTTTGTCTGAAGCACTACACTGAAATCTTAGTTTAAATTCAGACTGTAGCTTCAGTAATGATTATTTTCTTGGCAACTGCCAGCAACTGTGATTTTTAGTGACAATAAGCCATTAAAAAGGAAGAAGTATTTTTTTATTCTTTATCTTCCCCCCACCCTGCCTACAAATGAAAGGCATACTTGAAGGTGTTTTGAGACAGTCACAAAAGAGAAAGCATTTTTTCAGTAAAGAGAAGTGAGAATTTTCTCCAAACATCTCCATGCCTGTGGCCATGCTAGGAGGAATACCATATTACTTCAGAAGGGATTTCATTTTACATCTTTCATAATTTTTGTCAAAGCACAATCAATCCTTAACTCTCAATTTTCTTGTTTTAACAGAAAAAGGTACATTGCAGATGCAGTTTCACCTTTGAAAACCTACCTAAACATAGTTTATGTAATATATTTTATGAATCCTACCTGTCAGAGACAGTTAGATGCCTCTGATGATGCCTTCAGTGCATTTTTAGTGTGGTCTGTTGTTAAGAAGGGGATAATCAGCTCTGGAAAGTAGAATTCATGTTGCTTAATTTACATCATCTAAAATCCAAGTGTATCTAGACCAAGATATTTCTCTAGGTTCTATCTATTATCAGTGGAAAGAGACAGTCACAAACAGAAATCACTTGTCCTCCAACGTGTACCTAAGGATGGAGCAGCTCACTGTATGTATCTGCTTGTTGCTTTACACTGACAGAAGACAGAACCTATACATCTTACCTCACCTTTTTGTGCCAGAAACTGTGTAAAAATAAGTTGTACCTGTAGTACCATATCCCCAGTTAATTACTTCACTTTTTTACCTGCTTTCCTGTGCATGTCCTATTGTATTCCTGCACACAATAAAGGATGCTTGCATTCACTAAAAAAAGAATTTTTTGGTTCTAATCTTTCTGTTTGTTTGGGGTTTTTTGTTCATATTTCCACTTTGGGTGATAGATTTATTATTTTTTTTTCATTCTACTATGCCTACCTTTCTTGGGAAAAAAAAGACATTTCAAAGGAGTGAAGGTGTAAGTGCTGATGAGCTTAATCCTTCTTTCATTCCAGTTTATTTATTTCCATTGATTAGATTTGTTTCAACTGTGCCACGCTGGGATGTATTATCCAATGTAGCTCTTTATAGGTGACGGTAATGAACTGGTAGCTCCAGCACTGTTTCCAAAAACCCAATTAAACTATTTCACTGACAATAAAAGAAGGGTAATTTTACTGGTCGGACTTATTAGATGAGTTAAATGAAGGTACTAGTCAGTCACACATGGTATCTTCAGTGGTTTTGATTAGCAGAATCCTGCCCTGTGTAGCAATGCTCAGCACACTGCAACGAACGGAACAGTTAAACTTTTGTTAATGGAAGCTTTTAAAAACAACAAAAGCCTTTGAATTTTGGAAAGAAAAGAGTCTAGATGAGGATCAATGGCAAACTACTTTTGTGAATCTGTGAAGGGCAAAGAAGAATGACCAGGAGGCAAGAAAGCCTTGGTTTGCTAAGAAACAAACTGAAATACTAATCATGAAAGATCAGAAATTGTCAGTATTATTTGAGCAGTTTCTGACTGTTTTAAAACGTAGACTTTGAACGTGGAATTAGTTACAGGTAGATAACCTGAAAAATTCATGGCTATTTCTTATCCAAGAAAATCCAGTCCTTGCTGGTGTTTGGCAGACAACATAACTCAAAGGAAGACTCACTCAGTGAGGGAGAGCTGTCCCAGAAATGCTCCTCTGACTCTTGCTGTGCAAAGAGCAGGGATCCAACAAATGCAGAGCTCTGTGCGGTCTGGTTACTCTTGTCTGGAGTGATTTTCTTGACATGACATGGCACCCAGGAGCAGATAACACCTCTGATTGCTCTGGTTGCCTCTGACTCCTTCAGCAATTACCTGAACTTACTGTCACATTGGTTTCATTCCACCTCTGTGCTGGGATGCTGCTGTTGCTGCATATCTTTGCCTTTGCTCTTATCAGACAAACCTACCCACCTTTCCCTTCTGTGTTGTAGGTTCCGACTTATAAAGGTAACCTTGTCTGTCTCTTTTTGTAGGTGGAAGATGCATTGAATGAGGCAGATTTTCAGCTCAAGCTGGACTTGCATTTTACTGATAGTGAACAACAGTAAGTGCTGTTTTAAGGCTCACTTGGTAATGGGGGTCTCTGTTCAACTGGGAAATTACTCTGATGAAATAAGTGTTCTGTGTAAAAAGGGATGCCTTTGATAAGTCTTCCCTTTGCCTCAGTATTGAAGTTTTTATGTTTCCCCCCTCTGTATTTGAAAAGTGTATCTCATACTCCTCTTTAAAGGAACAACAGTTTTTCTCCTTTAAGTGTAAGTTTTTCAAAGGTTTTAAGCATTGTTCCATCCTTCCTGCTGTAAAAGGTAATATCCTCATTGACCTCCACATGGGCAGGGGCTGTGCATTTAGCAGGAACGCATTTATCTCTGGAGGCAGTGAAGTGTTTTCTGGCTGAAGACAGAAGTATGAACATGCTAAGCACTTTTTTCCTAGTAAGAGCAAAGGCTGCCTCAATTTTTTCAAGAGGAGGGAGTCTTCCAATTGAGTTTGATTTCTTCTTAGGTGAAGTGGAAGGACCATCCCTTCCTGAGACATAGCAGGAAGTGTGATCCCAGATGTTATTCAGCTCCACTGAATCAGGGATAAGTCTTCCAATGACTTGAGCAGCATTTATAAGGTGTGGGAAGGAGAGCAAAGAAATCGTATGAGCTGTACTTCATACTGGGACTGTCTCCATATGATTTTATTCATACCCACAGGGAACTTAAACAAATTTCAAGAACGTGTTTCAGTTAACTTCAAAATACAAAAAGTGAAAACTTGTTCTCTCAGGCAGCTGAGACTGAACCTTCAGTGCTGATAGGTCTTGAAGAGAGAAAAAACAAACATTAAATGATAGCCAAGAATAAAAAGAACTGAAACATCTGAGTTATGAAATTGTGTTCTAACACATACATTTAATTTCTTTTACCATATGAAAGATTATTCTGATTTACTATTAACAAAAGTAGTGATTTTTTGAAAATATTCTGCAAAGCTTATTAAAGCTTGGGACTAACCATGTACCATGCACAACCATCTCATCCTAGATTTTATTAGCTCTGGGAATTGACTTCAGAAGTGTCTTTAATGCTGTCAAATAATTCCTCTTTAGAAATTTCACTTGCATTGGAAGGATGTGGTTAGGCACCCTCTAGATTTACAGCTCTGTCTCTTGCCCTGTAGGTGACTCAGATGTCAAGTTAGTTATAGTTATTCTGGAATAGTTATAAAAACCCGTTTAACTAAAGTCTTGACTTTTATTTACTGGAAAAAGAATGAAAGAAGCTAATCCAGCTTGTGCTGCTCCTCTATAATTTTATAATGAATAATTGAAAATTGGACTTGAAATCTGAAAGAGAATTGCTTTGTTGACAGAAATTTTAAATAGGAT
>JAWWMP010000081.1:145354426-145383717 GCA_035047865.1 Dendrocincla tyrannina | reverse complement strand
AGAGTTCCAAACCCATTTTTACTTATACAGAAAAAATAAAGGGAAAATGAGATACAGAGGAAAGATATTGCTTTAAAGGCAAATTTCCACTGTTTTGTGCAAATGCACATGGCAGTATGTATGAAATTTTGCTAAGGAAATTATTGATTACATTGACTGACATACCAGGAATTCTCCATTTCTTGTTCTCAAGAAATTTCTCATTCTAACCTACTCATTCACCTACTCTCTTCTTTTTCAGAATAACAATCTGCAAAGGTACTCTGAATATTTTCAGCTGTGTCTGACAGAGGACTGCTTCTAACTCTCACAGATTGCCTGAACTGATTGTTCTTACACAGAAAATCACAAGTAGCGAGCTGTCCTATCTATGAACATCCAGATAATCTGAACAGTTTGCTAAATACTTTTCCTCTGCGGTTTAGTTCGTGATGTCCCCAGAACTAGTGAATAAGTGAACATCAAGGGCAATCACCAAGGAAAATCAGAATTGCATCACACCTATTCCTTTTTTATACTGTATATTCATATATAACTATAACTACATATGTTATTTATTATTTGTAGCTCTGTTTATATTCTATATATAGTATTATTTTTATATCTATGTTAATATCTATATTTATGCTTGACAGAGGTACAACACAAGACACCCTTCAGTTATATTAACCCTTATGAAGCTGGGAAGCGATAAAATTTCACCTCAAGCCATCTCTCAGTCTGCTGCCTGTAGCATGTTATAGGCTGTGACAAGTCAGGCCTTCACTAACCCTTGTTAAACCTCTTTCCTTCCAGGCTGAGGGATGTTCCAGCGATCCCCATGATCAGCAGCCGTACACTGTGTCTTCACTTCCACCCCCGGAGGGGTCTGCACCACCATGTCCCTGTCATGTTTGACTATTTCCATCTGTCAGTGATCTCCGTCACAGTGCACGCGTCCCTGGTGGCATTACACCAGCCTCTGATCAGGTAAAGGACACACAAATGTCTGTGGAAAGGCAGAGGAAACTCCTCTGCTGAGTTCTCTCATACAATTTGCTTATTGGATGGGAGAAGCAGAGAGGATAATTTAATTTAAAGTGTTTTGTTCCTGAGCTAAGAGTCCGGAGATTGGGGTTTAGAGCCATAATCTGACACTGATCTCTTTTCTTGTTAAGACACCTGGGATCTGATCAAAAAGTAGTAAAATATCTGTAATGAGGAAAGTGGAAATTGTGTTTTCCTTGGCTGTTTTATCTCTTTAGCCTAAAAGCAACTAAGTACATTTACATCCCCCCCTCTGATATTTTGTAAAGCATTCAGGAAAGGTGGACTCTCATCTCATCTCAGCCTCTGTGCATGAGCATAGTTCATAATGTGGTTAGGAGGAGGCACACAGGAGTCAGTGATCAATAAGGTTGCATTGGACTTTTCCTCTGCAGAATCACCTGGTTTGACTGTACAGCAGTATATCAGCTGCCATGGGGACTGGGTATGATTTATGTTATCTAATCTGTAATGACTAGAAAATAATTCAGAACTCCTTCAATTAAAACAGGGCTGGAGGTCAATACCCTGCTCATATTTAGAGCAGGTGAAGGGGAACAAAGGTCTTTCTGGCAATTTACTTAGTGCCCATTCTTGTCAGTGCATGAGACAGACAGTGCTGAGAAGCAGGGAACTCCTTTGGTCTTGAAGCAAAATGCAGTGTTCAGCACCATTCAGCTTCCCTTAACTCCAGCAAGGTCTTGTTGTTTACCAGATGACCAAAAGACTCTCAAGTTTGTCAAATACTGTGTTAACAGCAGTGTCAGAGGGGAAAGAGGAACCTGTAGAGTATTTTCCTCAGGTCTCATGTTTTGACTTAATATATCTTTGCTTCAGTTTTCCATCTGTGTGAAGGTATTGCTTGCACATAATGTCACAGAATTAATTAAGACTGTAAGAGACTGAGCCTGAGGTTGAGAGGTTGTAAAGTTCTGGATTCCCCATCCTTGAAAGTGTTTGAGGCCAGACTGGACAAGGTTTTGGGCAACCTGGTCTAGTGGAAGATTTCCCTGCTTCTGTCTAGAAGGCTGAAATTAGATAATCTTTAAGATCCCTTTCAACCCAAACCATTCTAAGATTCTATGAGCTGTGACAGTGATGTGTCTCACATTAGCTGGTCAGACTGACATATCTGTCTTCTGCTGATGTGATACAGGTAGCTGCTGTATCTCTGTTCTGCTATGTGTCGACTTTTTAAATGGTGAATTAGATTGTAACAGACTATTTCTAACCAGATACTTTTACTCAGATAATTTGCTTATTGTTCTGCTGTAGAAAAGGCTGAAAGAACTGTAGTTACCAGGCTTAATGACTGTTTTGAGTGCTGTGTTATCCTCTAATGAATGGGACTGCACAGGCTTGTTACTGTTATTAGGCATAAATTGCATGATGAGCAACTGTTCCATAGTCAGAATATTATAGCTTTTAAAATACTATTTTGTGGACCTTTGTGAAGTATACAATGTATTTACTTAATGCATTGGAATGAAGATTTTTGACACAATATAGAGTCTCATTTGCTTAAGCCCATAAAATCATCTTAAAGTGTGATACTAAGGATTTCTCTTATTCTTGATAAATATTCCAAACCCAAAGGGTTTTTATATCTTGCATTCTCTAAGTCAGAATGAAGACATTAGTGTAAAATAAATGACAGTTCCAAGCACTCTGAAACAAAACCAGCCAACTAAAACTTATTTAGGTTGCTCACAGCTCAGAGCTTTCCTGTTTATCACCTATCACTGGAGTTTACTAGGAACATAGGGAAAAAAAAATTGTAAAATTGGTGGGGTTTTGTTTTGGTTTTGTTTTGTCTTTCTTTGGTAGCACAATAGACCCTCAATGACTGGAAAGTCCTTTTTGTCACACCATAGTAAAAAATAAGCCTCAGATCATAGAATCATAGACTGGCTTGGGTTGGAAGGGACCTTAAATTAGTTTCAACCCTCCTGACACGGGCATGCCTTCCATTAGATCAGGTTGCTCAGATTCCCAACCAACCTGGCCTTGAACACTTGCAAGGATGGGGATAGTTACATTGTCTGGGGATAATATCTATGCAGTGTTTCACAGTGGTTTACACTTCTACCTTGAACTGTCCCATCATGGTACATACTTTGTATGTGTATTCATTTCATTTCTACACATATCTATAGACTTAAAATTGCAACAGTTCTAGACCTACTCTGAAAATAATTATATAAAATTAAAGTTCACTGCTGTCTTGAAGTTTTGCTGGAAATCCACTTTGCATGAGGCACACCTATCTGCTCACATATGCTCTGTGGAATCAGCTCTTCATATTTTGTTAGCTCTGTTGACAAATTAGGTGCTCTTCCTCAAAGTTCTTTCATGTGGTCTGTATTCAAAGGGGGAAACCAGAAAGACGAGTTCAGACCTTTCCCTTCAGGGCAATGTACACTCACAGATAGCTCCTGTTGGGGAAACCTTTCCAGGGTGTCTCCATTACCTCCTGATTTTTGACAAGTGAACATTTTGATATGGATGTTTGTTCTGGTTAATAATTCTGATCTAATAAATATTACACTAGGTTTGAGACTTTGAAGACCTCACCTTTTACCAACCTGAGAATGAGAGAAATTCATGCTTCTAGGATCCTTTGCAGGCTTCCGGATGAAAATTTTGTGATTCAGCTTTTCTAATGAGTATAACCCCCAGCTAGGGCCCAAATTCATGGATTTACTTAGAAGGTGAGAGGCTGGGTAGGAAAGTGGTGAGACTTGCAGTCAATTCATCTCCAAATTTGTTATCAAAGAATTAAAAAATGACAGAATGGTTTGGGTTGGAATGAACATTAAAGATCACCGCATTCCAACCCTCTGCCATGGGCAGGGACACCTTTCACTAGACCAGCTTGCTCAGAGCCCCATCCAATCTGGCCTTAAACACTTCCAGGGATAGGACACCCACAACTTCTCTGGCCAACCTGTTCCAATGTCTCACCATCGTCACAGTAAAGAATTTCTTCATAACATCTGAAATAAATCTCTCCTCTTTCAGTTTAAAGCTGTTCACCCTTGTCCTGTCACTCCACACCCTTGTCAAAGGTCCCTTTCCTGCTTTTTGTAAGCTACCATTAGGTACCAAAAGGTGCTACAAGGTGTAGTTGGCTTTCTGGGCTGCAAACAAATGCTGTTGGCTCATGTCCAGTTTTTCATCCACCAGAGCCCTCAAGTCCTACTCTGCAGGACTTCTCCCAGTGAGTTTGAGTCTGTACTCGTATCTGGGAATGCCCAAACTCATGTGTAGCGCCTTACACTTGGACTTGTTGAAACTCATGGGGTTCTTTGTGGGCCCACTTATCTCGAGCAATCATATTTGGTCCAGATGTGGGATAACCAGGAGCATGGTGTAATGTTTTGGTGTTTGGATCACCTCCTCTCTTGGCTTCTGGGGCAGCTGCATCCCCCTGCAGAGAGGACTCTGAGCAGCAGGGAAAGGACTGAGTGGCTTTTACTTCTCCTTACAGAGCAGAGAGCCAGAGCTTGGTTAAAAACTCTCACTCTGATCTTTAGAGTTCTTTTACTCCCCTAGAAAGCACCCCACAAGTGTCTGGGGAAGCTGGGTCACTTGAAGCCAAGTCCAAAATTTTGCTTTCCAGTCAGGAGTGCAATAATAGGGGAGAACTGGGGTGTAGGGTTCAGTGGTTGCGATAGTTGAGTCTTGACCTGAAATACTGCTCCACTCACCTGTGTCTTGCCCTACACCCAAACCCTTCCCCCAGGCACAGCAGGACACTGTTGGAGCAGGGCTTGAGCTGAGCTGTGGCAGCCCCTCACTCCCCCTTGGTGACAGCGGCTGTGCTGGGACGTGGTGTCTGCACCAAGTGCTTTAGGCAGCTGCAGGTCACAGAGATGTATTTCAGACTCTTGGGATGTGGGACAAATAGAGTAGAATCTAGAGCAGGAAGTTGGATGGCACAGCTCTCCTAATATCACAGAAATGACAGTTCTCTTTAGAAAGTTAAGGGCTTGCCTCTGGCAACCTCATTTTACCCAGGATGACAGAAGATGAGCCCAGCAAATCTGTCAAAAGATAAACAGAAAAAGTGAACAATGTTCAAGCTTGAGACTGTTCACCTGCTGAGGCACTGGCCTTCATTAAATGCTTAAATACCTTTTTTATGCTCTTACCTAAGCTCCAGAGGCTCAATGTGAGCAAAGGTTGCAGGAGGAAGGTGAGGAGGAGGACTTAGGGATTTCGGGCTCCAGTTTTCTGTTTTGTATGGATCAATTTGCTTGCTGGCCTGAGGCACTGACTTCTCCCTCAGCCCCCTGTCACTGGCTTTATAACTGGTCCAGTCTGTAAGTGCAAACAGCTCTTATTAGTCCAGTTTCAGCTGTTAGGAAAGGCACTTTGCTCCGGCATAGCTCAGACTTCAAGAAATATTTCTGTTTTTCCCCAAGGGAAATGTGCAGGTCTATGGCATAGAGGTCTATTTAGTATCAGGCATGCTGCAAGCACAATTGGGCTCATTTGGGAAGCAAAAACCAAGAAACATGGTTCATTTATTCCACAGACTTCTGTGCCACTTCTCCCCCACCAAAAAAGCAAAAGAAAAAAACACTAAGGAAATAAATAAAAAAAAAATCAGGTCTTGAAATCAGTGCAGATAAGCAAGACCCTTTACCACAGGCAGCTGGCAAACCTGTTTTCTCTTGCTTGCACAAGAAGGGAGTTTAATCTTCTCAGCTCTCTGGATTTTCTTCAACTTTCCATTCCTTTCCCCACTTTCATACATAATTTTATGTGAAAAACTAAGTAGACTTTCAGGATTTTACTTGTTAACCTTGAATCCTTAACTGCTCGTATTCAAATCACTGTATGAGAAACAAGAAATCTTGGTGGGATCTGAGATGGGGAAATAACATAATACAAATTTTATTGGTGGAAAAACCAAGATACAGATAATTTTTCATACCTTTAGCTTTTTCTGCTCTGGAAAGAGGAAACAGAATCAAGGGGACATGGAATATTTAAAGGTTTCAGCCCTAATGTAGTTCTGCTCTGCTCCACTGCACTGGCCATCCTTGAGCAATTTTATCTCACTAAAATTCTTTTATTTCCAGGATCCTTCTGTTCCTCAAAAGCACAACGGATCTACTTATAGGTGACATACACACTGTACTGCTCTCTGCACCTTGAATCTGGGTGCAGATTACGCAGGTCAATTTTTCTACAGTTGTTAAGTGTAGCTGGCACTCATTTATGGGCAGCTTGCAACTGAAACTGCACAAATGTAATACTGAGGAGTAAAATTCATAACATGTTTTCCCTCTCCATCCTATTTGCAAATAAATTAATCTGTAGAAAGGAAATGGAATATTTATGCAGTAAAGAGCTATTGTTTTTATATATGTTTATTAGAAGAATACTGGTTTATGTTATTTTCCTCTAAGAACTCCTTCATAATAGCTGCATGATTTTTCCTTTGAATTTTTCTTTTATTTGGTGGTTTGTTGTGTCTCTGGAAAGATAAACCTTTCCTTTGACATGTCATTCTCCTGAATTACTAGCTGAGAAGTCACAGTAAAATAACCTGGCAATTTCTGAGTCAAACTTGAAAAAACACTCCAAAGAATCCCACTCAAAATTAAATCAATGTCACCACATGGCTTTATCTGCTTTCAAATTTTATAGCAACTAAGGTTAAATTCAGGACAAATGAACCAGCATTTTCCAGCACTCAAAATATGTAGAGACTTCAAACCAGATTCCTCCTCCCAACCTCTAACTCTGTTAGGGATCTCAGAAGAGTTATCCATTTGCATTAAAAATTTTATTTTAATAAATCTTATCAGTTTTACCCAAAAAGCTCAGAGCATTTTACAGTCACTGATTATAACCTTAGTGAAACTCCTTGGGTGGAAGAGATACACGTCTAGAGGAGCACAGTCTGTAAACATACACAGATTATTCTCAAAAACAAATAATAAATCACCTGTGTACTCTTGGACCATGTGCCAGTAGTAATTTCCCAAAAGCTATATTAAAGTATTGAGTTAAAAATCAGGGAAATCAGTGTTGTCATTGCAATTTTCCTGATGTGTGGGAGTTAGAAGGAATCTCCCAGTGAAATGCAAACCGCTGGCAGTGGGGGCTATGAGGGTTTAATTCTGAGGTATGCTATCTCTATGGGACTGACTTTTAATTTCTTAAAGCAGTAATATGTTATGCATAAGGGACTGAGAGAAGGATAAGTGGTTTCTCCACGAATCTGGCCTAGATGGGATACAAGTTCATTTTCTGAGCTTTCACCCCTGGTGCAGTCACGAGATTATAATTTCTCGTAATTAGAAACGTGACGATTGTGTGGGGTTTTGTTTGTTTGGTTTTGGTTTTTTACAGTTTGATAATTTCATGTAGTTCAACATAGCTTTTTTCCCAAGCAGGATTCAGATCCCAATGTGTTAGTTTTTCTCCCTCTCTGTTCTGCTAAGAACTAAAATTTGTAAAAAGTTTTGCTTACCAAAAAACCCAAACCAAAACAAAATTAAAAATTCAAAAAGGTTATTTCTTTTGGGGAAGTTTAACATTGAAGAGAACATTATGTTATGTTCAACTACCCTAAAATATTTTTTTCTGATTTGCTTCAATAGCACATCTGAATTAACATTTATCAAGGCCAAACCATTTCTTATGCTTGGGAACTGTCTTCTCATTGATATATGAGAGAATTTTCCACAGAAGACAAAATAAACAGGGAATGATTATTTAGTATTTTTGCTATACAAAAACCAAGAAGTGCTACATCCAATTCTCTAAAAGCAAGTCCAAAAAGAACCAGAAAGTTCAGCACATATTGCAAGTGTAGTTCATTCCAAAAGATGCTACAGAGGCCAAGAGTATAAATCAAAAAGGCATGGACACAAATTCATAGAAGGTAACCATGACTGCTAGAAATAATTGCTTGAGTATAACCTCTGACTCAGATAGTTCTTAAATTTTGATTGCTGGTTTCTTGCAGGCTATAAGGGGTAAAATGGACTTTTTGAGGCAATTTACTGTACTATGTGTCCATAGATGGCTGCTGTAAAAGCCAGGAGACTCCCTTGAAGGATAAAGACATTGAATCATTGAATCACAGAATGATTTGGGTTGGAAGGAACCTTAAAGATCATCTCACTCCAACTCCCCTGCCATGAACAGGGACACCTTCCAGTAGACCAGGTTGCTCAGAGCCCAAGCCAACCTGACCTCAAACACTCCCAGGGATGGGGCATCCCCAGCTTCTCTGGACAAACTGTTCCAGTGCCTCATCACCCATGTTCTCATGGATAAGGTCATCAAAAGGCCTGATCAGAAAAAGAAAAAAAAAAGGCATAAAACATTTCACTGATAATATTAATAGTTCTGCACACATGTTAATCCTCTTGGACATGCACACATTACCTCTTTTGACCTTTTTTATCCTGAGCCCAATAAAAAGCTAAGGTTAATATGCTGCATAAGGACCTAAATGGCGATATTAAATCAATGCTATTAAATAGTCCAAATGGCCATGTAAATAAACAAGGTTCATGATTCATACAAATAAACATGTTTTCAGAAAGTTATAAGAAATAAATACAGAAAAAAAAAGTTGTATCAAATTAACCTGTTATTGTTAATAAAACCTATCTTCAAGCATAATGTACTTCAGAAGCATTAGGGAGACCTCAGCAATTTGTAAGCCTTCTACTTAAACTTTCCCTCAGCAGACTGGTGACATTTGGCATGTTTCCCAAAAAAGGTTTTTGTTTTACAGTGCTATGTGAAATCAATTTCCATAAACCCCACAGATTAAAAGCCCTTCTCTGCTGTAAAAGCAAAAGATAAATAAATAAAAAAGGCATTAAAAAGTGCTTTTCTTTAAACCTTTGAAAGCTTTGCTAATATTCAGATGAGGAGATTTTCATGTGCAGGCAACATTTGTTTAAGCTTCTCTCTCTGATACCACAGCAATCATTTTTTATTTCTGCTTCTTGAGCATTTCCAGCAGACCAGGGCAGACAACATCATTCAATAACAGCTGAAATTATTCAGAGCAGTGCTTATCTCTTGGCTGTTTGAAATAGCTTTATTTATTTATTTATTATTTTTATCCTAAATGTTGCATGTAGGGAATACATAGAAGGACTTCATGCTGCTTGGAAGCAACCAGCTGGAAATTCTTTGTATCACATAAATTAATACATACATAAGCAAGAACACATATTTGCTAACTTCTTCTACCCCATCCTCCCTCCTGCGGGATGGCCTCTTTGCCAGTATTCATATATAACAAGCATCAGTTTTGACCTACAGCAAGACAGGGATTTGTGTTTAACCTTCTGAAACTGGTCCAATTCCTAATTTTGCTTGAGATTCTTTTTCTGACGTTGAACCCCTCAGTCTGTTTCACACCAGAACCTCACCTGCTGTTTAACAAGTATTGCTGAAATTTTCTTTTGTCTTGTGTCTTTAGCATAAGCATCATTCCAGAGTTCAAGAAACATTTGCACAATGCTATCAGGCATATGGTGTGATTCTTGCGGTGTCCTGTGCAGGGCCAGGAGTTGGATTTCAGTGATCCTTATGGGTCCCTTCCAGCTCAGGGTGTTCTATGATTATTTTTTTTTTTGAGTGTGTTTCTGTAGAGCAGACAGTACTCTAATCTGTCCTTAAAAACTGGATCAGGTGTAGATATCAATGAATTAGGCTGATCTGAGCTGATGTGACCACATAATACATGTCTACACAGAGGAATAACCTCAGACTAGAAAGCTTTTACAGCGTTAATGGCACTGCCCTGTGGGTTTTACTTCTAGTACACTATGGTTTCCATCCTGGAAGTTTCTATTCTTTCAAGGAGACCAGGTCTCCTGGGTATGATGTAATTTGCAATGCTTGGATGGCCATCAGGTGCCTGTGGATGGTGATCCCAGTCTGGGAGCTGTAGCACAAACTCAACTGGCATTACCACTGCACTTTGTATGGATAGAAAATGCGTTCTCCTTCTTTCCCTGTAGTTCATTATTTCAGTTCAACTTTTGCCTACATGTTTTTCAAGAACTCTTCTGCATTGCTTGCATCACTATTTAGACTCAGTAATTTGACTCATTCTATTCACCACAAGTAGTCTGATTTCCCTCTTGAAATCTTGATACAGTTTATGTACAGCACATGTTATCAGAAGGACTAACAGTGGGGTTATCTCATGTAACTCCAGTTGCTGATGAGGCCCCTCTTTATAGTCTACAATAAGAAATAAGTACTTTGAGGGTAAAATTCCCCTGATCTCTTTGATACCACTGCTTCAGAAAGAGGTGACTCATACACTGGAAATGCCAATTCCTCTCCAGTGAATATAAAAGCAGCCTACATCATTAACTGGTTGCATACTTTTGCCCAGATTAATCCAGAGTATGAGCCCTGGCTGTGCATCACTACTCTGGTGGGCTTGATGCTATGTAAGTTCCAGACAAGATATTCGACTCTTAATGGGTTCGTGGTCTAAGATGGGAGACAAACAGATACAGCCAAAAGGGAACACTGACCGTAATAGTCAGCACTGAGCGGTAATGACCACACACTAAAATAACTTACATTCTGTTCAGTTTTTGAGGAAGAATTTGGATAACAGTGAATTCATGTTGCACCAAGGTATGAGAGAACGCTTCCCAGAATGGAATGGACTGCACCCAGCAAAAAACAAATGTGGATTTCGGGCTGTAGCCTTGTCATTTCAGTGCTGGAAGCTCATGTCATGAGACAATTAGAAGTGGGAATTAAAATTCCAATCTATAATAATGTTTGGGGTGATTTAGAAAATATATTGATAGATAAGAGAGATCATGCACAGCTGAAAGAGGAATGGTGATATGGTTCGATCTTGAAAAAGATGTTGTATCCATCATGGTACAAGCGGATGAGAGGTTGGATAAGAATATGGTCTGTGTGAATAGATGGAAAGGTTGCGCTGATGAGATGTTATGCTGGAAAAAGATCTGTAAGACTGCAGAGAAAGGACTGAGTGAAAGATAATGCTAAAACCACTGGACTGAATGCCCAGACAGCAAAGTTCCTTCACATTGCTTGAGCTAGTGCACCCTGGACAATGATAATTTTCAAGAGAAATATGAATTTACAATGTCAACTTGAAATCAATAAAAGCAAAACCCAGCATCACCAAAGGTATAAATATTTTTTAAGAAAGGTTGTAAACTAGGAAACCAATGACTCGTCTCTGACAATGTTCCTCTGATTAGTTTTTCTTCTCAATTTTTCTTCTTATAGTTTCGCTCGTCCAGGGAAAGGTTCATGGCTTGGTAAAGGCAACCTGGAGGCAGGACCAGACCAGTCCAGTATGTCATTAGAAAACCTAGTGTTTGGAGCTGGCTACTGCAAACCCACTTCTTCAGAGGTAAGGAGCATGAACAATGATGTCTTACTGCCATTTGACCACACTGGCTGTCCATATAATCTGTAGAGAGCATGTTGTAGTAGTATATTTCTAGAAGAGGGATTTTGTTTGAAGAAGAACCCTTCAAACATTTCTGTATGAACCACCTGGCACTTGGATACGCAGTCCTTAGGTGTTCTGCCCCCCACTAAATGAACCATTTCAGAAAGTTAAAGATGTGTGGATATACCCCCCACTGCCAATGACACTTTTAAGACAGGATTCACCTCACCACGTATTCGCTGTAAGAAAAATTAATTATTCAGGAAAAAGCCTTGACTTTCAGGTCTTACATATGACAGTCAGAGGACTTGAGTCATTATGAAGGATTTTGTGAAGGAAGGTTCTGTGTCCTGAGTATTGAGCATTGTTTGTGTTGGTGATGGGGTCCCACAGTTAGTGTGTGCCCTTGATCTTACTGCTTACCACAGGTGAAAAGGAGAGCTCATTCTGCAATTTTTAGTAGAAAGCTGTTTGGTTGTTTGTCTGGAAAATAATGATTGAGGGATTTTTTTTTTTTAATCTTCTTCTTTTTTTAAGTGCTTGCTTTGGAGTGTTATGGGTTTGTTTTTCCTTTCTTTTTTTATCAGAAATATTTCCTCAGATCTAGAAACTCAACTCAGAATATTGCAATCATTAACCATTTAGGAAACCTTGATTAAAAGTTTCTGATTAACATGCTGCCCTCAGCTTCCCTCAAGATTTCCTGTCAAAGCTGTTCCGTATAAATATTAAAAATATGCAAGCCTAGAGGGACTTGTGCAGAAGAACTACCAGGGAATCAACTTGGGCTGAGAGAATGGCTGGCCTGAGGCTGCTATCCAAAACACTGGGTCATTGTATGCTGTTGGCAAACAAACTGACCTTAACCTCTGTCTCTCTGGTAGATGGTCTCATCATAGACTTGTAAATAGCTGACATAAACTAATGTTTGTGACATAAACTAATGTTTGTGACATAAACTAATCTGTGTACATCTCTGTACATCACACAAGAGAGAGGCTTCTTTGGAGAGTGGTGCCTACTTTTCTTTATCAACTGAACAAACCTTTATTGTAAGAAGAGAGATGGAAAGGCTAAGTCTCCACTTCCATTTAGGAAAAATCTTATTTCCTTCCTAAATTTGTTCCTTAGCTGGACACTCTATTTTCTACCTATATTTGTTGACTAATCATTTTGTTTGTCTTGCTTTGCTTCACTTTTATTTTTTATTTTTTTTTTTATTTTTATGATGACAGTATGGTTGTGGTGAGTTGATCCTGACTGGAAGCCAGGTGCCCGACAAGCTGCTCTACCACTCCCCTCCTCAACTAGACAGGGTGGGATAGAGAAAACTTGTAGATAAAGTCAGCTTAATGAAGCAAAAGCAAAGGAAACCAAAAGATTTATTCTCTCCTTCCCATCAGCAGGTGATGTCCAACCACTTCCTAGGAAGTGGGGTTTCAGTAGCGTAGGGGTTTCTCTGAAAGACAAACATCATTATAGTTGAATGCTCTTCCTCCTCCTCCTTTCTCTTAGCTTTTATTGCTCAGCAGATATCATGTGGTATGGAATATCCCTTAGGTCAGTTTAGGTCAGCTGTCAGAGCAGTGCCCCTGCCAAGATCTGCACACCCCCAGCCTACTGATGGGAGTGGAATGATGGAGAGGCAACCCTGGTGCTGTGTCAGCTCTGCTCAGCAGTAGCCAAAACACTGGTGTGTTACCAACACTTTTGCAGCTACCAATGCACAGCGCAGGCTGAGAGGGCTGCCATGGGGAAAGTTAACTCTGTCCCAGTCAGACCCAATACCATAATTGTTATCCTAGCTGGTGACTTATGAAATACCAAAATGAAAATGCTCTCTCAAGAGCTGGCTTTAGCACACTGCTGCCCTGCAGTCATCAGAATGCCACACACCAAACCATCATAAATATAGTGCTGCACAGTCCACATGGTAAGATGTGCATTTGCTTAGCTTCAAAAACGTCCATAAGTCACGGCATCTGTTCTTGAGCTGAGTATTCTAATTTAATAGACCATGGTGTCCTTTTCGCCTATGCTATCTGTTATGTATGATAATAAGCAAAGGCCATTTCTCTTAGTTTAATATAAAAAATAAGAATTCAGAGCTTAAAAAGAAGCTGTTATGAGAGTAAATCTAATTCAAAGTGAGGGCCATGTGACTGACTGCTGGTTTATATGGGACTATATATCAAGCCATAAGGCATTGAAGAAAAAGCAGTACCAGCTCTTACAATGTTAAAATGCTTTTCACGGGGTCAAGTTTTCTTCCCTTTACAGCTTGTAAATTCCATTCCAGGTTGTTCGAACGTGTGTGTTGAATGTAACTTCAACAGGACTATAGATATTTCCAGGTTTGGGGAATTTTGCAGTAACCACCCATGGGCGTGAAAAGGGATCGTACCTTTCCATCAGATTAAAAAAAAAAAACAAAAAAAACCCAAACAACAAAACAACAACAAAAAAAAACCCTACAGACCTTTCTGTTAACCTTATATATATATTTGTTTGGACCTTGCCTACTGCATCTCCAAATTAGTCATTTTTCTTTTCTTTTGTTCCATTTTCATCTCTGCAAATCTGAGTTTGTATCCTTCTATTTTTCATGTACATTTCTGTGTTTTTCTTGATCTGAGAAGTCTTCAGGCTTAAGCTCTTAAAATGCATCTCATGGACAAGTGTCCTCTGTTTAGCATCTTTTCAAGGGAACTGAATCTGATTATTCAGTTTACTGAAATACTGCGAATAGTCAAGATTTTCTTATTCCAGCTAAATAAACCTAAAAGAGTTTTTTTCCCTTACAGCTGCAGATAGATATTTTTTCCAGAATACTTTCCAGAATATTACATTTGAGCAGAAGCTTGCAATGAGTAGGAACTCTAAATCTCCTATTGCACCCTTTTCATCAGGTCTAGATGTAAAACCCCAGCAAAGTAGTAGTTTGCTGTGTCTGAGGCACTTACTAACTCCAGAATTTATTCAATTTCATTGATTTGATGTAAATTCTACAAAGCCATAAAGCAGACTGTCTCACAAAAGTAAATTTTGTCCTCACTAGTGTCATCATATGCAGTAGATGGACTAGTGACATGCTGCATTTTGTTGATGTGGCACGGTTTTTGTACCAAAGGGGGATGGGACCGGAGGAGGCTTCTCTAAGAAGAAACAAAAACCTTTCCCCACATTAGATATAAACAATTCCAATTGGCTCCAACATGCACCCAGTGTTGCCCAAAGCTGAGCCCATCAGCAGCAATTGTAGAACTGCTTTGATAACATATTTAAGAAAGGGTAAAAAATACTGTCCAGCAGCTGTGAGAAGGAAGAATGAGAAAACAGGAAAGAGACAACCATCCAAGCACCAAGGTCAGTAAAGTAGGAAGAGGGAAGGTGCTCCAGGTGCCAGAGCAGATTTCCCTTCAGCCTCTGGTAAAGACCATGGTGGCACAGGTTGTCCCACTGCAGCCTTGGAGAGCCCTTTGCCAGAGCAGGTGGCTGTGCCCTGAAGGAAGGTGGGTTTAGATTTGTTTCTCACTCTACTCTGTTTAAATGGTCATAAATTCTATTCATTTCCCCAAGTAAAGTCCCTTTTGACCATGGCAGTAATTGGTAAGGGTTTGGCCGTGGCAGTAACTGGTAAGTGATCTCCCTGTCCTTATCTTGACTCTGGAGCTTGTTGTTGTATTTTTCCCTGGGCCCTGTTGTTCAAGAGGAGTGGCAGAGTGGCTTGGTGGGCATCTGATGGCCAGGGAAGGTCCACCCACACTATATGGTGCAGACAAAATTTAAACACAGTAGTGTAGTGACAATAGTGCTAATCCCTCAGGAAAGCCAGAAATGCACTGAAATCTAAAGATGCCAAGTTATGTTTTCTAGACATCTCTTGAATACAAAGCAGAAGATAACCTTGACATATCATCTCTAGGTCATACTTTCCATTTTCCCTCTTTCTTTCTTGGATGCATCAGAGAGTTAATTCTCTTTTAATCCCACAGGCTGACTGTGGAAGTGTTCATCCAGTTTACGTCGTTGATTTGCTTTTTCCTTATTGAAAAGGCAAGTGACTGCCTTGATTTCTAAAGAGAACCTGCATCAGTCAACTCTTCTTGCCATTTCCTGAGCTAATCTTGTGTTTGGGCTGCTGAGGTGCCACTGCTTAATAATAGATCCTGAAGGCTCCTCGTTCTGCACTTCAGATTCCTCATTGCAGAGACTAATTAAATGCCAGCAGCTCTGGACTGTACATGCACATTTTCCCTGGTTCTCCCCAAGTGACTTCTGAACATCACTGACAGTTTCCTCATCTCCTGGCTTAGCAGAGTAGTTATAATAATTAATCCTATTTAACCCTTCGTGATTTTTTTTAAGTCTTCCCATCTCTTCCCAGTCCTCTACCCAGCAAAGGTTCTTCCCTTTCCCATTCTTCCTGGCCTCCCTCTCCAATTTTTTCTGTCTCTCTCTACTACACTTTCCCTTTCAAGCACAATTAAGACAACAAAGGTATTTATTATTGAAATACTAAGGTTTTTTTTTTTGTTGTCAGATAAATATGAAGGAAGATATTTTTGTTGTAAAAAACTAATAGAGAATCATCTACGGAGTAATAAAATGGGCTAGGATTTTCTCAAATTCTCTTTAACCCATAACCTATGCTCACAGGGAATATTTTTCACAGTAGATGTGTTCAAAATAGGATCATATCTACTGCAGTCTTGGGAGATCTAGTGGGATGAAACAACCTCATGAGCTGTGTGTGAGTGGCTTCCCTTGGGTGCATCTGAATTCCCCTTTGTGTCTGCTAAACTGCTTTTTCCTGTGAGGAACTTCAAGGGGTTTTTTCAGGAGTTACAAGGTCTGTATCTCAGTGCTACACTGACTCATGTTTTCAGGTGATCTCAATAGCCGTAAGAGATGGACACTGAAAAATTTCAACAGCCTCTACATCTAAAATAAAATAAAATGTTCCTGGCAGAAATGTAAAGTGAATGGTCACTTACACTTTAGGATTTTTATGCCTTACCCAGTACAATAAACCTCTTCTGTATCCACTGTTGTCAGGCTGGTTTAATGTCTTTGTAATATTGTGCATCACATGCCTGCTGTGTTATAATCAAGTTGAGTCAATGACATACTGGGGATTATTAATAAACTGTACTCACAGTAATCTTATTTTCATTTGGCTAGCAGTTGCACTGCAGATAAATTGACTTCTAAGTAATCAGATTGATTAATCATATGACTTCCCATTAATAAGACGCTGGTGTTTGATGAGAAGTGTTCTTCTTTCATCTAGCATTGATGTAGCAATCCCAAAAGACACGAAGTTTATGTCTGGCGTAATACAAGAAGTAGGAGTGTCATTCAAATAAAATTTTGTTGATTGTAAGAGTTCTTTTCCACAGACAGTTTGCTAATATTTTAATCTTTTCAGCAACAAATGCAAAACCTGGGCTCATCCAACCTAACACCAACACATGATTGAACCCACATTTTTTTGTCACATAAGAATCATCTGTGGTTTAGTCTTCTTTTCACCTGTATAGTTATGGCTCTTTGGCCAAATCGTTTGTTTTTCAGCTCTTGAAGACGGAAGACCCTGAGATTAGCACTGGGGGTTAGAGCATGGTACTAATTCTACCAAGGCTGTAGTTTTGATATGTTTGGGCCATTCACTCAAGAGCTGGGCTCAATGATCCTTGTGGATCCCTTCCAACTCAGAATATTCTCTGTTTCTGTGAAGGCTGTGCATCAGAGAAGAGCCCACATAGGATTCCTTGTGGGAACTGTAATACATCTTGAAATCCCAGTTTAGCTGGGAGAAGAGGAATACGTAGCTGCAAAAGTCATTCAGCTCCAGACATAGGAACCTTAATGTAGAAAGTGATGTTGTACTTTTTTCTTTTTTTTTCTTTTTTATTTACTGTACTGATGCAGCACCATATTTCTAAACTTATTCATTTGATTGTTTTTTTTTTTATTTATTATTGTCATTTGCTGTATACTGACTACAAAACAAAATGTTATGAGAGATTGAGAGAGAAGAGAAAGAGAGAGAAGGGAAAGGGGGAGGCTGAGGGAGAGGGGTATGGTGAGGGAAAGCAAGGCAAGCCAGGGACAAAAAAACCCCGGTGTTAATTTGGTAAAAAAACTAAAATTCTGCAAAGAACTAAAACTGCTGTTTCTTTTTAAAGAAAGAGCCATGTAAATTTTTATTTCCCCCCTCTATTTCAGAAAATTAGCAGAGGTTTTATATCTCCTGGTAGGAAAAAAAAAAGGGCAGGGGGGGACCTAATGTGTCTGGAGGGCTGTGAAGTTGCCAAGCCTTTATTTAATTTCTTTCTTGTTTTGTCTTTGTTAACCTCCTACCAAGGGTGATGTTTTACAAGCAATGTCTAATTGTTTACAAACTTAAGGCATAGTTAAGATTCTGATTTTAACGATTTACAACGTGAGCGTGTAAAATCCCTGGAAGTGTTCAAGGGCTTGGGCTTTGAACACCCTGGCCTAGTGGAAGGTGTCCCTGCTCATGACAGGGTGTTGGAACAAAATGATCTTTAAGGTCCTTCCCACCCTCCATGTAACTAATCCAGACTGCAGAAGTGTAGTTTACCTCAGAATTTTATCTGGAATTGTTAATTTTACATGGAAATGGCTTTAGTTTTCATCTCAGACTTCCCTGCTTTGGTGTGTATATAATGGCAAGTATTTCTTTCATGTGTTAGCATGTGTTTGTAATGGGTGGTTTTAAGAGATTCCTTGGGTGTCTTGCTGATGCAAATGGTGATTAGTTGTGATTGGGACTACAGCAGATGTCCAACACATAATTATTCTAAAATAGTAAGAGAGCTGATAGAGTGCTCTTTATAGGGTGTAATGACAAGTGTCCTTAATCAGTGTGTTCAGGGCACCATTTGTGATAATTACTGATGAAGTCTTTAATCTTCGGTGGCCTTAAAATAAATGGCTGATCTTTAGAAAGAACTAAATGATTTCCTAGTGGTAGCAGAAAACATTGTAACTAATTACGTGACAATAACTGGTTTCTTTAATCATCAGCATATGTATTTGCTGTGGTTCTTACTTTTTGATCTGGCATATGCAGAGTACAGCAAGGCATTGATCTGCGTTATGATAGAGTTCAAAACAGGGATTAATTTGGGTTTAGGTCTGAAACATGGTGTTGAAAAAGCTTTGCAATCTTTTTGCTGTGGGTGTTCAATCAAAATGTCATGAAATCATCTGGAGTTTCTTGTGAGACTCCAGATAGGAGGGTAATGGAGTCTTGTTCTGGAGAAAATCCTCTGGGATTGTTCATATTGGACTGATAAGTTGTTCCTTTTGTAAAGCAATAGAATTTGGATAGAAGTTGCAATTTTGCAATTATATATTTCACTTTTTTTTTTTTTTTGCCTTGTTTATATACTGTGAAGAATCAGACTGCTCCACTTGCTTCCCAAATGTCCCTATTTGTCTGCATACCACTGTGAAAAGTTAAATCACACCTAGACTTGTATAGCTTTATTACGGCTAAGTTAGAGGGTTGTGAGTAGAGTGCTAAAAGGCAGACTAAGAATAGAGGATTTCTTTCTCTTTCATCGCTACTATTGCAGTTATATACTGAAAAATTCATTTGGTTCCCCTCACCATAATTTCTCACTTTGGGGGTGAAATCCACTGATGTGGTTTGCACAGTCATTCACTTAGTAGACATTCTTTCAATTCAAGTTTTTCCTCTCTACTGATTTAATCATTGATTTTTCAGGAAATTTATAGGAAGGGGCTTGGGAGATAAGTTTTTTTTTTTTCTGTCTTCCCTGAAATAAAATGCAGGAGCAGCAGGAACAGCTTTTCTACTCTCTTCAGGAATTGGACTTGGCTGTTCTCTACCTTTTGAAAGAGCTTTGTATGATTCACTTTTTCTTTCTTCTCAGTATCTTTTCCCAGTGGTATTTTGTTGAAAAATCATGTTCATATGCCCTAAAGAACACTACAATAATTCCCACTGACTGATGATGAGCGAGTTCTTGAAGGGAGACCTAATCAACTCTCATAGCTTGTGAGCTGACGGCCTTTCCAGCAGGAGCAGAGATGCCAACAACAGCACAGTCAAGATCCATCATCTGAAAGCCAACCCTTTGCTGCTGGCAAGTGTCCCAGACAGCAGCTTTGGGACTGGGGAATGAGAAAAGAGATTCCCTCTTTTTCTAGCCACTTTGTCTTGTTTTGTGGAAACAAGTCTTCCAGTGGCAGCAAAAGCATATACCTCTGTTCACAGCTATTTCATCTGTCGTAATGATCCAAGAAACAGTTTCACAGCTGATAAGAATCGTAAGTTTTGGTGCAGTGCTGGGGAAGAACACTTGGAAGTGTAGTCCCTGCAACATGACTTTGTGCAAAAATGACTGACAGTGCTCTAATGATCTTACAAATTCTCCAAGGATCCAACAAGTTTCAGCAGTCTGACAAACAGAAAAGAACAGGCTATGACAATAGAATTGGGTCACTGTGTTATATTTCTCAAAAGTATTGCCAGACAGAAGTGAATAACATTAGACAGAAGTTTAGCCAATATTAACTTTCGTGGCAACATAAAAATAATTTTAGAAGCTCTTCAGTACAAGAGTAGCTTCTGAAGATGACTTGACTTGGTCACCTGTTAATAAGCTGTACTCAAGGGTTGTGATGAGTGACAAAAAAAAAATAATTTAGATTAGAATTTGGTATTGCTTCAAGGAAGCTCTTTGCATAACCAGGAAAAGTTGTAAGTATTCATGCAGTTACACATATAAGTATTTGGATAAGAATATGGGCCTAAAGATTTGATTAGGGTAAGCCAGACAAAGTCAGATGTGTATGCGTTTGCACTACTTTGACTGGCATAAACCTTGAGAAATCAAACTTCCAGTCAGCCTGGTTTTACAATAGTATTTACCTCTGCTGTTCCCAGCTCAACAGTATGGTATTTGAATAGAGTCTGGTGTATTGTTGATGTCTGTGCACTCAGTCACTGGTTATCTGTCACTGGGTCACTCAGATCCCAGGTTATCTGGGTGTGTCATGAAGTGTGAAGGAGCTGCAGTGTCATTCATCTGTAGCCTTGGGTTTCTGGCAGGTCAGATAAGGCCAACAGCATATTCCCATCACTTTTCCTCCTTGTCATGTTCATAGAATCACATATTGGTTTGAGTTGGATGAGCCTTAAAAGGTCACCTAGTCCAATCCCCCTGCAATGACCAGGGACATTGCCAACTCAGTAGGTTTGCTCAGAGCCCTGTCAAACCTGACCTTAAATCTTTCCAGGGATGGGACATCTCCCACTCCTCTGGGCACCCTGGTCCAGTGTCTCACCATCCTCATCATAAAAAAATTCATCTTTACAACTAGCCTGAATCTACTCTCTTTTAGTTTTAATCCATTACTCCTTGTCCTGCTGCAACAGGCCCTTCAAAAAGTCTGTCCCTATCATTCTTATGTCTGCTCTTTGATGACCCAAAGCAAAATTCATTGTCTTCTTACAGGTTTTTGTTAGGCCTTGATACAATCTGCAATGTCTCTGTTGGAATTAGGTCTAACTGGCATTGGTAGACAGAGTTGGTTGATGAGAAGCAGGGGTGAAAGGCTGAGCAGAGCAGAGGGGTACCCCCAAAGCAGTGTTAAGTCATATTTTTTGCAGGTGGTAAAGCTCTGGTTTTTATCTAAATATTGTGTTTCTTTTGTAAACAAATGCAGCTTGACTCTCCAGAGCTGTCGGTAGTCAGTCTCTTTCTCCTCTACTGAAGTCATTAAAAGTATTTTATTTAAAACCATAAAATGCTGGCCTGCAGAATAAATGGTAAGCTACTCATAGCTCATGAAATTTGATTGTCTCTGAGTGTAAATTACTTGCAGGCTGGTATATGTACTATGCATAATACAGGAGGTATCTACTGGGCTAGGAAAATGAACCCGTTAAATGTAAGAGTTGTGCAAATTTATACAGTTCCAGCTATTCAAAAGTGCCCCATTTTATAGCAGTAAATTATAGCAGATTAATGTAATTCCCTTAAAGTTATATACCCTGGAAAGTTTCTGATTAGCCTTTACTTCTGTTTCAGTGTTAAAACACAAATTCTTGATTTCTGTAGGGATAAAAAGGACTGTATATTATTTTATAATTGGATTTGCCATTTGATGTATGTTTGCCTGCATGTAAAAGACCTATAAATGATTCATTGCCTGGGAGTGTCATAAGTGAAGAGTTCAGGAATCTGGCATAATGACAGGATTAGACTTTGAGCTGTTCCCTGGCAGCAAAAGGCACAGAAACAACATCCCTGCCACATCAAAGAAACCAGACCAGCATTACAGCACCTGGGCCAAAAACCAGCAATTTTTCTGCAGACCGACTGTTTGCAAGAAGAAAGGTGCTTTTAAGCCAAGCTGTAAATGAGTTTTTTGTGTGTCATTGGTTGAAATAAAATAATACTCATTAAAAACAGGTTTTGAAACATTTTTAAAAGAAAAATCTAATGGAATTCATTTGGTCACTTTGAAGACTTCAATTACCTGAGCCACAGAATTATCTTCAGCAAAATGACCAGGGAAGGAATGGAACATTAATTTGACTTAGCTTTACAAGAAACCTCGGAGTAGGGTCTTGCAAGAGATCTTCTGCTGATTATTTTTCACAATACAATAATGGACAAAATTCAAGTAACTTGAAAAATAGCACATTTAGACCCAATGAAAGAATTCCTTTTTTCCCCATTTCTGTAGACCATAAGAGAGCTGGTATAACACATTGCCAAAGGGTGCTTCTGTGAACTTTGTAGGATTTGACACAATTGTGCAAAATGACAGCACTGACAATTCCTGTAGTCCTTGTTCTGAAAGGATGGGAACTGTGAGGGCTGTGGCATAAACCAATATTTGGGCAATTTAAGGAAGACTTTGCCTGGAGGCAAAGTGATTTCTGAAGCTGTCAGGGCTTAGGCTGATCTTTTGTTTTCTTTACCTCTGTCCTGTCGGTGAGTATTTGATACTTGACTGTGATGGGTTGCAAAGCACAAGACTTGTTGGATTTCTCTTCTAGTTTGACAAAGCCTATGCAAGTCAACATATTTTACGCTCGTCTTTGGGAGAAAATGAGAAGTCAATTGTGAACCAAGTACAAACACTGGGGTATGAAAGAGCATTTGTAAATAATAATAAAAATAAATAATAGTGCTATCAACAGAGACTTGATTTCTTCCCACTTGCATATGAATCATAGGAACCTACTTAGTAACACTCATGGCTGTGTAAAAGACTGAAGGAAACAATAAAATAAAAAATCTGCCTTGGTAACGAAATGTCAAACTATTTAAAAAATGAACCCATAAAGGTTGAAGCAATTTGTCACTGTCAAAAGAAAGTTAAATATTTCCTTTTCAGCTATTGTTTGACACTGTTGCTAATGTTTAAATTTACCAAGCTGAGGAAGAGATCAGAAATAGTGTTGTGGATGCTTTATTTTTTTATCTCCATTTGTGAAGACAAAGCTAATTAACCAACATGCAGCAACTGCTCTGATTATAGACCTCTCCACAGTGAATTCTAGGCTAAGCTCTCAAATAAATAGATTTGGGTGGGCACGGTTGGCACCATATCTCTTCTCTCCTATGAGAAGCTATGTGATCAAGAACCAAAATGACCCCCTAGGAACCAAAATGACCCATTATTTTAAGATCATGCCTATTGTAAAAGTCATCTCAGAAGTCAAGCCTGTGGGAGCAGAATGACAGGATTCAAAGTCATCTTGGCCATGTGCAATAGTACCTTGGAAAGCGAATTGTGCAATTCTTAAAGATCCTGTTTATAGGCAAGAATAACAACACATCACAAATCCCAAGGGGCTCATGTCCCTATACCCTTTTTATTAAAGTAATTGTCAAGTCTTCTTGGTTTCTTTATGGCACCATGCCAGGTTGCAAGACACTAGATATATGTTCCCCACAACTAGTATCAGTGAGCGTTGATTAAAGCAAAGGCTCAGGCCATCAGATTGATGGGGAATATAGATAAATAGACAATTTTTTTTGGGGGAGGTGCGTCTGGCCTCTTTGCATTCTAAGTTTCTTGAGGAAAAGAAATATATCTTATTTTATATTGCACTTATATGATGCTTGAATAACAGTCCTCAGATTTTGCTTGTGGCAGCATCAAACTCAAAAGGTCTTTTTGACAAAATGCAAACAGGAAATGAGGAAATTCATCATCTTATTTAAGTGGTACTTGATTTTTTTATCATCCCTTTATTATTCTTTCTTCACTTTTGTCCTGTCTTGTTCTTAGTATATTCTTTTCTTTGGACAGGAGCATCACTGTCTTTGCCCTTGAGTCTTTCTTTCTGTGAATTCTGCTTCTCCTTGTTTTACCCCAGTCATAAAGAAGAGATGCAGAAACAAAATACTACTTAGGGCAGGCAGCAATTCATCTTCTTCCATTTCATAGTACACGTCAACCAAAGAAAGACTTCAGTCTCGTGTCTCCATCTAATTTCTCCTTCCCTATAGATGAGGATCCACGTCCACTTTTCTTCAAATTTCCCACTTGCTAGCTGTGGGCTCTGTTTGCCTCCGTTTGCCTCTGCTCAGATTATAAGGCTGATCCGTAGTCAATGGGCTGCACCAATGATCTAACCTTACAATTCAAATATTTTTCTCTAACTCAAGTTACTGCTGTGTATAACTTGGGCATGATTTGTGTACCAACAGGATCATAAGTACCAGAACATCAGAGACAATATATTTTGCTGCACCTTCAGATTCAAAAGAGACAACAATAAACTTAAAAATAAACAATTTTTTTCAGGCTGCAGGAACACTAAAAGGCTATCCTTTATCTTTTGACAAGTTGGTGCTCCAGTGTTTGAAGTAAGTAATTCTTTCTCCATTTATGGACATATTTGTAGCTGAGAATAGTTTTAAGAGTAGCAGGATGTCAAATGGATGAGTTTTTTAAGCCTAAAATGGCAGCTTTGTGAGCTGCTGTCTCAAGGCTTTCACACAACTCAGGCACAGTTTGCTGGGTAATTTCATGTGTCCCAAGCTAAGTTTTCATTGTCATGATCTGCTGTACAAAGATATTGACAGTGGTCACTATAGGAAGATTTCATTGATGTGGCTGCTCAGCACATCATTGATGTGGCTGCTCAGCACATCCTGTGCTTAGGGGCAGAATATCAGTCAGGATAACCCTAACCAGTCTGATGACAGTGATAATACTCTACCTTAGAAGTAGAACTCATCAAATATTTGATTCCTTTCATATTTAATTTTGAGGTAATTTCTGCAAACATTTTGGAAAAGTAAAAAAGGAGCCAAATTTCTGAAAGCTCAAACTTGAGTAGTAGCAGTGGGACAAGTGCAGTGAGACTGGTGTTATTTCTAAAATCTGAATGACATGCCAATGATGTAGGGTCAGCCTGGTTCTGCTCTTACGTGTTGTAGCACATTGATATGGCATTTTCCTAACAAGAGGGAGACCCCCAATGCTGTGGTCAGAGACAGGAGGGAGTGATGTGACTGCTGAGTTCAGTCCACCACCTATGTGGAAAACTGAAATAGTCATTACTATAGTGAGTTGGAATATATTTTCCATATGAACATCCTCTCTGCATCCTACTGTTTCCTGCTCCCCACGTTATGTAATTGCTGTGGCATCCTGTGCGATGTTACATGACTCAGCACATGACAATTTATCAAGCTTCACAATGTGAGTTTACAGGATGATTTAATTTCTATTTTTAACACATTAAGAGGTTGTACAAGGTTTGATACAGTGCTTAAGTGAGGTCTAGAAATGTGAAGTCACAATAAACATTAACTAAGAAAAATGTCTTTAAAAAAAAAGGGGGAAAAATCCTTTCACTCTGAACAAGGAAATAATTCTTTCAAAGTTGACTTAATGTTCCTTTTTTGCCAGTTTGGGCACTGAACTGTAAAATCAATTATTCCTGCAGCTCTTGTCATATGTGAAGAGAGATTCAAGCCTAAAGTCACTTACTCTCTGGCAGTGACCAGTGCTGCATAATAGAGCCTGGCACATCTAAATAGGAAGCTGTGGTCCTTGTTGCTGCTTTTATTAAATTAAGAGCATTTCAGAGTCACCATTTCCTTTGGGTCTGTGCTTCAGAAAAACCATGGAGCCACGTAGTTTGGTGCATGCAGTGTGATAGAAGTTCACTGTGTTTAATAGCATATTCTGCCAAACACTAGGAAAGAAGTGGCATCTGTAAGAGAACTGAGTTTAATTTGTTCATTAGGTCCAAACTAGCCCACATACACTGGAAAACTATCTTCAGGCAGCTCTTGTTTCAGCCATGGCCATACTGTCCTGCATGGACACGAACACTGCAAGGACAAGATGAGACCTTTGCATCCCTACACACCACTTCCATCTCAGGTCCCTCCAGTTCCTAATTTTTCTCTAAATTAAAGAATTTCCAAGCTCGCACTAGACCCAAACAAATACGTGCTCTGGGACTGGTTGTCAGCTTGGAGTCAGCACTTACTGTTGAGTGAAGAATCCAAATCATGATGTCTGAAACATTTGTCCTGTCCGAGTGAAGAAAATACCTATTCAAAGTCAAGATGCCCTGCAGTTCTCTTCCTCTGTTCAAAACTAAGATTTTTTTTTTTTTTTTTTTAAAATAAATGCTGGTGTGGAACTTCTCTGCCCATCTCTGAATTGTCTGTGTCCAAGCTTCTAGTTGAATACACCATCTGTGTAAAGTGAGGAATAGAGATTAGTGCATTACAAACATGATGAAGAGGGAAATTTTGCAAGGGTGTGTAGTGATAGGACAAGGGAGGGGAGATTTAGATTGGATATTAGGAAAAAAGCCCTGGCACAGGTTACACAGAGAAGTTGTGGATACCCCATCCCTGGAAGTGTCGAAGACCAGGTTGCATGGGGCCCTGAGCAACCTGGTCTAATGAAAGGTGTCTCTGCCCATGATCAGGGTTTGGTACTGGAGCACTAGAAGCACTCCAACCCAAACAGTTCTATGGTTCTATAACATCAGCATTTGAAGTAGAGGAAATGAACTGTTCTCCAAAAATGCCTGTTTGTCTCTATCTGCTATGAAGTGAGTCCAGGCTGATAAGCTGGGCTGGACATGTTTACAGTCTAAAAGTTTTGCTAGATACTAATCTAGCAAAAAAAATCTAGATACTAATCTAGCATTCTTATGTAAGCAAACTGCGACATGTGTTAGAGCTCTGACCATTGTACCTTCTGTAATTAACTGCAAACACTTGTAAACAAAGCCATTATTATGCTATAAAATCCTGGGAAGCATTTTATTTGTTATTTATTAATATACTTAATATCAGACAGTATATAGCATTGATGCAAAGAGAAAAAACTCATCTGCCAGCTGCTAATCTGTATGATTACACAGCATAAAGCCATCTCCACCCCAGCCAGAGCCGCAGCTGAACACATCCTTCCCTGTTGCTAGGTATGCAACTTGAATCAAAGCATTTGTGGCACTTTCTGATGACCTGAATGCCAATTCTAATGGCACAATTGTGTTAATGTCACTGAACAGGATCTCCTTATTTATGTGTATGTACATACAGGTGGGAGAGATAAAAAAGTGTTAACAAGTGTCCTTTTAAAAATTGACTGGTTTTATGCTGCTGCCTGCAGCAATGAGTAATAATAAGGCAGCTCTTCAGCTCAGGGGTCCTTGTTTGATCACAGAAACAGGAGTGGATCTGCTTTCCTTATCTGTGAGTAGGCAGCATGGACTCTCTTTAATCAGAAAGGACAATGTATTAAGGCCCTTTTTGAAGTCTTCACTGCATTATTTTTGTTGAGGAGATCAGAAATTACACCTTTCTGTGTATGTATTAATAAATATTTAAAGTTACAAATAAAGACCAGCTTTTTGTATATATATATATTATATAAATATTATATTTTGTATCTACTATGTGTATCCAACCTGGCCCCTTTTTTGGCATAAACTGGTATTTTCAAACATTTATTTCCCATAAAATTGTAATTATTCAGTATTGCTGTATCATCTCTTAGCCAAAGATCTCTTAGCCCTAGTTTGCTTTGTGAATGTTTCCTACATGGACTCTTGATAATAACGTTATGAAGATATGGACTAATATGTGTCATTTTCATACATATATCTGCCAGAGGGAAATTAAAGCATAGCTAGAGGGTGACAGTGAATGGGGTGACATCAGGCTGGTGATGTCACTAGTGGGGCTCCGCAGGGCTCCATTCTCAGCCCAATGCTCTTCAACATCTTTATTAATGACTTGGACACAGAACTCAAAGGAATACTAAGTTTGCTGACCACACTAAAATGGGAGGAGCTTTTGACTCCCTCGAGGGCAGAGGCACTGCAGAGAGACCTTAAACAAATTAAAGAGATGGACAATCCCCAACCCTATGATGTTCAACAAGGTCAAGTGGCAAATTCGGCACCTGGGATGGGGCAACCCTGGATGTAAGGACAGCCTAGGGAATGAGATGCTGCAAAGGAGTGCCAGGAAAGGGCCCTGGGGGTCCTGGCTGATAGCAAGTTGAATCTGAGTCAGCACTGCCCTGGCAGCCAGGAGAGCCAGCCCTGTCCTGGGGGGCATCAGGCAAAGCATCGGCAGCCGAACAAGGGGGAGGATTGTCCCGCTCTGCTCTGCACTGGGGCAGCCTTGCCTTGAATATTGTGGCAGTTTTGGGCACCACAATATAAGAAAGATATTAGTGTCCAAAGGAGGGCAACAAGGATGGTGAAGAGCCTTGAGGGGAAGCTGTATGAGGAGCAGCTGAGGGCACTTGGTATGCTCAGCTGGAGATAAGGGGACTGAGGTGAGACCTCATTGCAGTTACAACTTCCTCACAAGAAGAAGTGGATGGGCAGGCACTGATCTCTTGTCTGTGGTGATCAGTGATAGGAGCTGAGGGAACAGAATGAAGTTGTGTCAGAGAAGGTTTAGTTTGAATATCTGGAAAAGGTTCTTCACCCAGAGTGTGGTTGGGCACTGAACAGGCTCCTGAGGGAAGTGATCACAGCATCAAGCCTGACAGAATGCAAGAAGCATTTGGGCAACACTCTCAGGCTCAAGGTGATTCTTGGGGTGTCCTGTGCAGGGCCAGGAGTTGTACTTAATAATCGTAATGGGTCCCTTGCAATTCAGGATATTCTATGATTTTATGATCTATGATTCACACAACTTTTCTTGTGCCAGATGATTCAGTGCTCATCTTGGAAGAAGTATGCCTCCTGTCAGACACTGCTCTGACTTTCATGAGACATTTTCCCCAGTGCTTAATTTACTGCTGAAGCAATGTTTTTATGGCCTTAATTTTCTCTATGGTGATGTATAATGCTAAGATCAAGTGGAGGAAATAGATTTTTTTCCCTTCTTATTTATCATCGTCAGAATTGTTCAAAAACTTCCGTAGAATATCCTACATGTGCTTTTACATGAAGAGCTATCAAGATTGTAGGCACTTGTGACTATATAAAGGATCTAACATAACCTTAGGTTCAGTTTTCAGAGTGATGTGGGAAATAGACTTTAGAGAAGCTAAGGAGATTGCAGAATTTGGCATAATTTTTACTCAATAGAAATAAAAAAAAAAAATGGAAAATGTCTCCTAAAAGAAAAATCTGGAAAAAAACCTACAACAAAACAAAATACCTGTGTATGAACTAAAGCATTTTGAGCTGTTTTGGCCCTTTAAATTCTATGACGTATTGCTATGTGAACATGATGAAAAGAAAATCAGAACTTTTATTTTAAATGAAAAATCAAAATTACTTCCCCCCCCA
>JAWWMP010000081.1:145317729-145354326 GCA_035047865.1 Dendrocincla tyrannina | reverse complement strand
TTTTATTTTATATCAAAAAAAAAAATTACTTCCCCCCCCCCCCCCCAGTTAGAGTCAAAATGAGATATTTGGAACTTGTCAGTGGTTTTCCAGATTTTTCTCCTTCATGGGAAATTGGGGCAACCTGAGAAGCATTTTTGTTTTACTAGAATGATATTTTTAGATGGAAAATTTCTTATCAGATACTTTTTTGGTCACTTCTTATTCCTTAGCCACTTGTAATTAAGAAACTGTGTTTAGAACAGTAACTTATAGTATAGAAACCATGAGACAATCATTTGAGCCGATCAGCATAATTATCTTCTACCTTTTTTTCAAGTCTTATTCTTCCTATTTTTCAAGGGTCTCAAGTCAAATACTTTCTATCATCTGCTAATTTTGTATAAAGTGAAAATTATTACTAAATCTGACCGTAATGTCAAATATTTTTTTTTAATGTGCTATAATCCCAGTGATTTTGACAAAGTAGCTTCAACTTTTAGAGGTAATATAAATGTCAAACTGTATCTTGTATTTATGAAATACCAAACTATATATAACAGATTTAGTGAAAGGCATAGCATAAATAGTTCCATATATTGACAATGTCTTTCTAACTATTGTCTTTTATTGACATTTTAGATTACTGTTATTAGTGCTACATAAAATGAGTTTAAATATGATATAATGATTTTTATCTTATTTTAGAGCTTTGAATAATGAACCATCATATCAAGTAGCAGGCTAGTAAATCAATACAAACAATGCAATTTATTAAGTTGATAGAGTATACATATTCAAATGCATCCCAGTCCACTATATTTGTTTATCTTAAATATTTGGTTCTAGGTTTTACTTTATTGGATGGAAAGTACTTCATTTTCCCAGTTTCCATAACTGTTTGTCCCATAAGTCTGCTGTCTTCCTGTTAGTGGATATATTAAAACAAAGAGGTTTGTAAGAACTGGCTTATGTTGTCACCAAATCTTCAAGAAAGTTCTGTGTTCACATGTCTGCTGCTGACAGATGCAGAACACAGAGATGCGTTGTTTTTCTGCCAGAAAGGATCAAGGTTTGTGTACCATGCCTGTTATATGTAGTCTGTATTTGCTCTGTTAGACAAATATTTAAAATTCCTTTCTTTTTATTTTGGCTGCCCATTTTTACCTCACTTTTAGATATTTCATGAGTTTTCATCTATCTCTCAAAGAAGACTCCCCATTTAGAAAAATATAGAATTGTTCAGGGTCACCATTTAGAGAAATTGGTGAGAGCACTGGCAGAGTGGCACATACACAGGCAGCACGTTGAGCATGCAGTGTTTGCTGAGGAAACCAGGCTGAGAAGAAACAACGTGTCACCACAGAACAGCATCCACAAGTTGGCCACTGTGGATTCTCATGTCGTTTATTTTCAGATTTGTCAGTAATTTTTCGCTGCCTGGCACAGGAATCTAGATGTTGTTTGTTTTGACGAATGAATTAATGAGGGGGAGTTGTTTTGGTTTGGCATTTTTCCATAGCTGAATGGAGACGTAAATATACATATATACACACACATATGGAAATCATAGAATAATTAAGGTTGGAAAAGACCTTTAAGATCCTCATGTCCAACTCAGCACTGCTATCGTGTTCACCATTAAATCATGTCTTCACACCACACTCTTTTTGAACATTTACAGGAATGGTGATTCTACCATTTCCCTGGGTAGCCTGTTCCTAAACTTGAAAACCCTTTCAGTGAAGAAATCTTTCCTAATAGCCAATCTTATCCTCTACAATAACTCTATATGTACACATACAGATTTTCCTATGTATATTGTATATATTTATAAAAATATTCTCAGTCAACCCAAATGCAGAATTTTTCTGGTGTTTTTTTTGTTTCTTTTTTTCCTATGAAATATTCTCATTGACGGTTTTTCATTTTAAGCCATCTGCTTTCTTTTATTCCCTTTGAATTTCATGTAATTTCTGCCATAAGAATGGCTCATAAGACATTTTTTGTCTCTTTGGTCTTCTCTGAGAGTTCAATTAAATATATTTACTTGATAATCTCTTTAAGACAAAAATAATTTCTGACATGCAACCAATTTCAGCAAATGGAGCAAAAACTCATCCTTCTCCCACCACTCCTAAAACTGTAGATTTTACACTTTGCATTCACATATAACCAGGGATATATCATATCTCTTTCAACATGTGTAGTCACATGTGTACCTTCCCATGAAAAGGAAGCATCTGTGGGTCCACTATTGGTTTCTCAGGAAGAAATAAAAAATTGTTGAAGAAAGGAAAGAAATGAAGGTGAGGGTAAATGAAAACCTAAAATAATTTTAGCCATTTAATAAATCTGTGTTTGCTTTCTACCTCTGTGGAGGTCTAGATTTAGCAGACTTTCTCTTGTAGTTGAGGTCTCTGTCTTAACTGCAATATAAGTAATATTAATATTTTGGAAACTATGCTTGTGAAAGCATTGGCAGCTTCTGTAATATAAAACATTTTAACATTGGTGGCAAGAGCTATGAATTTAAGGGGCGTGTTAAAATAAGAAGGTCAAGTTCATCCTATAGTTCTGGAATAGCAGTGTCAGGGCTGTGTCTGTGTGGACACCCAGTGCATTTAGGTGTTAATTCATTTGTGGTCCAGGAACCCCTCTGTTTGTTGTCTGTATGGATGAGATAATGGTTCAGACTAGGAGAAGGTGGCAACAAGTAAAATCAGCATTAACCCATTGCTGTAGAACCTTTCTGGGTGGGAATTTTGGTCAGACACAGAGATTCCTCCAAGAAGTTTCTAGAAAAACTAACCAGTACAACTCATGTGTTTGGCATAGTGACAAACACCTTGAGTGGTCAGTCTGGCTGTTCCAGAGGTTCTGGTGGGAGTTTCCTGATGCAGAACTGACCAAACCAAGATAAGCCTCTTGTGGTTGGCCAATGGGAAATATTCCTGCAGAGGTCTTTCTAGAACTCTTTTATAAACAGTTGAGATATTAATGAGTTGTGTCATAGGGAATTTAAGGTACTCAGTAACAGTGGTCACAGAGGACCACTCCACACAGTCTGACTGGTGTAGGAATTCAGCAGAACAACAGCTGGGGGAATCACACCTGAACCACCTGAAGGACACCCTAAGGTCCCTTGCAATGGAGACTCACACCATGCTCTGGATGGCAACCAACTGTCCTGTTCAGGAGACTGGGTTCCCATGCAAGTGTTACCTGAAGAAAAGATCCAAATAATTTAGGGGCTGGTTGTTTGGTTGTTTGTTGGGGATTTATTTGTTTGGGGTTTTTTTGTTTATAAATATAAGTGAAAAAATTAATAAGCATAAGAAAACCGGCTTAATATAAGTAGCATGATACTTCTGACTCCTTTCCTGGTTTGTTTTTTCCCCATTAATCATAAAAATATCTCTCTATCATTTGTGTTCCTACACATGTGAAAGAGTATTCTTCAGTTCATATGCTTCAGTCACACCCCATTTACAGGAAATTGTTATCTTTTAATCCTCTTATTTTTTGGAAAAAAAAAAAAAGAAGATAATGAGGTGTAAACACTAATGTTTTGGCTCAAACCATAACTATAATTTCATTTTCAACCACCAAATACCAGGAAATCTCCTACCTTGGAAAACAGCATCCAAAGTAGAGACAAGGAAATTGCCTGGTCCTTGAGTTTGAAGCTAGAATAAAATTTACATGTGAAATGACCAAAATGGGCTTGCAGATGAAAGGGAAATGCTGTGCTTTCAAAAATTGCATTCATCTTGGGATGCTGAGATTTATTCCTCTGTTTCAAGCAGTTCTCTAGATCTCTCCCAGAAGTAGGTAAGGTAGGCTATCTAGCTCTGCTACTGGAATACTGTTGAAAACTGCAAAACTTGTCTAGTTAGTCTGGAATGGCATTTTAGTATCTTAAAATTCTTGACAAGTAATTTGAATCTGAATTGTGAAATGTGTTAAGAATTAGATTAAACATAAAGGGTCTCATTTACCAACTGTTAGTGCTGTTGTTGAACATTGCATGTAGTTAACATAGCTTATGAAATTGCTTTAGTACAAAACAAATACAAGCTACTTACTGCATATTACAAAGCATAAAATCCAGTTGGTGGCTTTTGATATTAGATGGACTGAACACACTGGAAGTGCATATCCACAAATTGTTCTCTGCTTTTGAATAATGAATTGGCATGAACCTTGTTTAATGAAGGTGTTTGCTTTTCACAAGTAATTTTCCTTTCTCTTGTTATAAAGGAAAAGTACATTTATAAAGCAATACACTCTAATTATAGGAGAAATCTGTTGACTGAAAAGAGCATTACACAGGAAATCTATTAATTTAAAAAGCTGATTTATTTAAATGTATTCTGCAGGGATATTGCCAAGAATGTTTAGTTTGTTTGGGGTTGCTGATATTGTAGGCTATTTTCCTTGGCTGGGTAAATCTCGCAGAAGAACATCTTAGAGGATAAATGGATAAGGGACCATGACAGTCCAATGTTGGGGTCTAGCTTTGTACAACATAAACAAATTAAACTGAAGCCTCGACATTTCTAAAACAATAGGCAGTTGTTTTTATCTGACAGTGGACTAGGTTTTTCTTTATGTGGTCATGCAGTGGGAATTCTCCCTACCCATAGCAAGGGGGTTGGAACTAGCTGATCTGTAAGGTCCTTCCAATGCAATCCATTCTATCATTCTATGACTACTGATGATTACTTCACAGTAAAAAGAGAAATGGAGGAATTAAGCCTATATGCACATGGTTTTTCATGAGAAAAGAGCTTTAGTGCTCTTTAGCTGGAGAGAGTTTATGGCCTTTGGAAGAAGCCAGCAACTCAGGAAGACTACAAGGGTGTTGTAAAGTTATGCAAGGTGAAACTTAGAACAGCGAAAGCCCAGCTAGAACTTAATTTGGCTACTGCTTAAAAGGCAATAAAAAAATTCTTGTATAAATACATTCACAACAAAAGGAGAACTAAGGAGAATTTCCATCCTGCATTGGATGAGTTTCTAGACTGTTTCTCTTTCCATCATGTCTTGGCTTTCTTGATCTGTTTTGCCTCAAATAATGTTGGCACAATGGAAGAAGTCCTTTTATGTCAGTACTACCAGTTTCTGTGCTCTCATCCATCTTTGCTATCAGAGTACCTTTAAGTCTTATGTCTTGCAGTGAAATTTGTCAGGAATTCATGTTGTTTCAAAATTTTCAGAAATAGGAAAGGGAAAAAGCCAGAGACACAGTCTACCAATACAGACAAGATGGTCTTGGAAAAGAAAATCAGATGCAATTTACAACCAGCATAGAAAAATCTGTCTACCTACAAATTAATGAGATTAAAATAATAGTAAATTGGAATTTATGCAGAAGGTCATGAGAATCTTTACAAAGGAAACCAACATGTGCTTTTACAATGGATATTACAAGCCCAGGGCAGCTATCAGGCCTTGGTGCAAGATGGGATTGTCAGCTTCAGTATGAATTTTTTTCTTTTAATAGGAATCTTTTCTTAACCAGAAATAAACCAATATGTGTCCTCCTGATTGAAGAAACCTGGAAAGCTGAGCTGTAGCAGTTTAATGAGTCATAGCCACTGTTTTTCCTGAGTGCTAGTTTTATAATAGTGTTTTCCCTTAGAATAGGAGCTGAAATATTTGTTACTGAACTTGATTTGTTAGTATTGCAGTCTGAATCCCTGTTTCAGGCTATAACCAAGGAAATAGGGGATCACCTGAATAAATGCAGAGAAGATGCAATTAAAATAGAGAATGTGAAAGGTTTGCAATCTTTAGGCCATCTCAAAGGAAGACATTTCTTGACATTTCTCAGCTTACTTAACAGTGACGGATGAGCTGATTTAGCTGCAGCAGTTTATAAAATGGCATCATCTGACAGATGCCTGCCCTGCTGGGGTCCCTGCAGATGAGGATGCACAGACCTTAGTTCACATTAGTTTAAACTGTCCCTGAAGTGGGTTTAATAATCACTGTAATGTCCTGCTCTGCATCCTATGTGTGTGACAACTTTCAGAAGAAGCAGCCCTTGTGAGAGCAGTAATGACTTTAAGTTACTGAAGAATCAGAAATTTGGAACTTGTCATCTTTTTTCTGTCACACTCTGTTTCCATCTTGACAAAAAGATTTTTAAATTAGGATGGATGTTCCCATTAAACAACAGGGTTACAAAACCAGTTGCCATTTAATAGAATTTAATCAAAATGCCTCTGCTTAATGATATGGCCTCTTACTCATGCATGGCACGGTCTGGACTAGTCTATGCTGTTCCTCTCATGTAAAGGCACTCTCAAAGCACAGCACCTTTCTTTGGCACAGATGCTCCTCCCAGAGAGCTGGAACATGAAGAGAAAAGAGAAACTGAAGCAGTCTTTTCAGGCCTCTATCTAAACATATATACAGACCATATCTTACTGTATTTGGAAGAAAGTTTGCATTGCAATGGACAGCAACACTACAGGAAATCTTGTCGGTTTTGCTTGCACTCAGTGCTCCTAATTCTGTGTCTGCAGTGTAGAACATATACTCAGATGTACTATGCTTCCTTTATAATTAAGGGGAAAAAGTGATCACAGTTCAGTTCCTTGATTTTAGATGTCAATTTTATGATGAAATCAATCATTCCCCAGAAAAGTGGTTTTGTTTATCGGTTCTTCATCTCTCATCAGAAGTGGTAGCTCAGAAACAGGGATCTAAGTTTGTCTCTGTGAGTACTTTTCTCAGAGCCTGGAATTTTCTTATTGATATTTTTAATGAAGATACTTGAAAATCATTTTCCTTATATGTTTTCTCTTGAAGTGAAAGGTATAAAACTAGAACCTCTTACTGTGATAAATACACTGATGTAGTCTCTATTCACTTAGTAGGTAATATTAGAAGATGACACTCCTCTAAGGGGGGAGAAGAAACAGCCTGTATAGACTCAATATGATCTTAGTTATGTGGAAAACCAACATCACTTTGGAGGGCTGCACCATTTTCTATCTGTAATTTTTTCATCCTAAAGCATGTCCTTTAGCAGAATGAGGATCCAGATGGTATTGTGAGTATGGCCAAAGTGGTGCAAAGACTCTGCTATTTCTCTTGATTCCAGAGGATTCTGGAGCTCTGAAAAGTTTAATCAGGGGGTGACTTATCTCTGATAGCAAAAATCCAACCTAGTCCCCCATACGTACACTCTTACTATTCAAGAATAAAAAATCCCTACAGTAACATCAATCCTAGAGTAGGCTTTAGAGTAAATAAAAAAAATTAGATTGGCATTTAAAATCTTCAGGTGACAGATTAGTAGGGCAGTGACTCCAGGTGCCTGTTGCTTTTGCATGGCAGTATCCCTGAAACTAATTGGTTTGGAACTTAGAGGATTTTCAGAAATATCTGACATTTTTGGATTCATATTAATCTAATTTATTTCCTGAAATCTTGATTTGTGGGGTTAATCCACAGAAATGTTTGAAACAGAGCACAAAGCAGGTAAATTTTCACTACTCAGGCTGCAAAAGAGAAAGTAAAGTTTAAGGTCATTTTCAATGAAAGCAGATACATTTCAAGCTCTCTGATGTGGGTAACAGTGCTGTCAAAAAAACCCATCTTTGAGAGCAGTTCCAGCAGTTTGAGGGGGATGATCCTTCCCCTCTCCTTAGAACTGGAGATATATGTCTGGAGTCCTGTGCTCAGTTCCATGCTCCTCAGTACAAGAGATATATGGATTAACTGGAGCCAGTCCTGCAAAAGGCACTGACATGTTGAGGGACAGGACCAAACAGTGTAAAAGGAGAGGCCTGGAAACCTGGTCTTGTTAAGTCTAGAGAAGAGAAGACTCAAGGAGGGAAGTTACTGCCATTTATAACTATGGGATTAACAAACAAAGGGAAGATGAAGCTGTGTCTTCTTGGCGGTGAACAGCAATGGGATGAGAGGCCACACACACACATGAGGTGGAACCTGGGAAATTTTGACTTCATTCAAGGTTAAAAAAAAATAAAATACTGTGAAGGTGGTAAAACCCTGGGACACGTTGCCAAAGAGGTGGTGGAATCCACCTCTTCAGAGATGTTCAAGAATCAGCAGGACACAACACTGAGCAACTTGATTTGATTAAACCTGTTTTAAGTAGGTGGTTGGAGTAGATGGTCTTCAAAGGTCCTTCTAGCTTAAATTATTCTAAATTTCTACAATAGCGACCAAGTTATGCTGCTAACATGGAATGCCCAATGAACTGGTTTTATTGTTTTGTTTTGGGTTTGGGGATTTCTTTTTCTATAATATTTCTTTCCCCATTCTATGTTCTGCCGCTATGTCGGTTGTTGCAAAGTATACTTGCCCTGTGCTTCAGTAATTTGAAATATCTGGTCTCTAAGAATTTTAAATAATTCAGCTGAGGACAGATTTGATAAAGCACCATGAGAGAAGCAGAAAATCACAAAAGAACTCAGAACTGAAATAATTGACTAAGATTTTAAACATCTTTTGTTCAAACAATTTCTGAGCCCACCTGCAGTTGCGTTTTTCTATTACTTTTTATTTTTAGTTTGAAACTACATTCTATGCCAAGAAAGGCTGAAAATAGACCTATTAAAGTGTAGTCAAGCACAATACAATGTTATAGCATTGATACAAACTATGAAATTAGCTCACATTCTTCCTTCTGCTCATCAGTGCAGCATTTAAATGTCAGATTAACTTTCGCCTAAAAAAATCAGCAATTGATTGTAAAAGAGGGCATATTTTCATGACATTGTGCATAAATCCACTTTCAATTTTCTCTTCTTCTGAGCAGCTTTTCTTTATGCTCCCTTTTTCTATAGTGTGTGGTGAAAGCAAAAAATATTCCTGCTGAGGCAGAAGGTTTTTAAACCTTTGAAAAACAACCAACTCCATCAATTATCATCAGCCGTTTCTCTGCGGGTCTAGATGATCAGTTCCTTTGTGTCTACCACAGAATGCCAGTTAACTTCTTGAAGATTTGAGTGAGACAGCTGAGGCAAACATCCTAGCTCAAGCTAAGAGGTGTGAAATACAGGTTTTAGGGAAGTCAAAGGGAGAAAATCACAGGAGATGCACTGGTGTGTGGTTGGCGAGGCTTCTCTGTCCCTTCTGGAGATGTGCTGCTGTTACGACTGTCCAAAAAGGCAATCAGTACCTAGCTGGCATGTAAGAAAATTACCCCATGAAGTGAAAAGAAGTGGAGTAAGTCTCAAATTGTCCATGTTTCACAAACCCACAGCTTTATAAATAGTTTTATTTTAATCTAAGAAGTGCGATTTCAAGTACTAGTTTACACAAGCATTTTTTGACTGAAGTGAAAATTTCTGATTTATGGTGCCCTAATGTAAACTCAGCTTACATTCTAAGTGTAAATGTGGTTGTTCGGGAAATATTTGTGATAAATATGCTGTGATCTGTTCATTTATATCCTCCTACAAGAGATATACTAATACAGACATTGATCCAGTAGTATAGAGTGGCTCATATTTGTTGATAGCTTGGCAGTGCCATCTGCTTTTTTTCATTAATACACATAAAGCATTTCATGATAACATCAAGCTATAACCTTTGCAGGAGGGGATAAGGGGACATAAGGGAAAAGGAAAGTGAACACAGCAATCTTTACAGCCCTTTCCACCCCTCCTCCTCTAGGAGAGAAGGTGTGTTTTGCACAGCACTATCTGTGTTGTGAGGAGACATTGGCTCCACACGTAGGACATGTGAGATGGGCAGAGATAGAATTCTCTGTGGGACTGCTCTTTTGGAAGTCTCTAGCACAAACTGAGACAATGAATTTTAATCTCTATATTTTATTTTCTTGATACTTCTGCTACACAGGGCAGCTTTTATGTCCCATCTGAAAACTGCATGCAGCATGCCTACAAATGGCATAAGGACCTCTGTCTTCTGCTCTTGAATGCTCAAACAGGACTTCACACATATTACACCCTCATAATGAATGAGATTCCTGATTTACCACAGATGAAGTTGGGTAAGTGAACAGACATTTAAAATCACTGAATATTTTACAGTGCTGTATTTTCAACACACATTTTAGCACCAACATTCTTGAGCTGTTCAGAAACTAAAACGGATTTGCATCCATGATTTCTGATTAGTGTTTATTTTGCCACCCTGTTAAAGATGACTCCTTGGTTTATGCGGATCCTTTACATAGGATGTGGCCTGATGTGTAGAGGGATAAAATATTTTGATAAATTTCTCCAAATACTTGCCTTTCAGTGATTTTTGTCCTCAATTGCATTTTGGAAAGTGGAACTTCCAATTCCTAATGACCAGAAAATCTGGAGAAGACTAATATATATTTTTCTCTTGAGCGAACATCTTTTTTTTTTGAAAGAAAAGTCTGAAGGATGATATGAGTGGTTTTGAATCATATCCCCTTCTTTATAATTCACAATGTATTTCTCCCTTGCCAGTTGCATCTTGCTCTTCCAAATTATTCTGATTTTATTCCTAATTCAATTGTTTAATAGATTTTCTGGTTTGGGCAGAAAATTTTTGGCTGGGCAGGCCTTTTAGGTCCAATGTGAAAGTGTTGGCTAGCTGTATTTGGGGGATGGAGCTCTGCAATTTGTTTAGTCATCTTTGCAATGACAACATGAGCTCCTATGAAAATGAGACACATTCCTGACTAATGCCTGCTCTCCCACCCATTTTTTTTTAATTCAACGAACGTGGCTCATAATTTCACATCTGTGTTTCTGAGTCTTTGTATTTCTGTGTGCAGGTTTTGAAATTATTAGTTTGATATGTTGCAGAAATAATTACATTAGGAGGGTTGATTGCATTGGCCAGCAGGTTTTAAAAGGGAATAAAATGCATTTCCCAGTGTAGTGCTTGTATACAAGAGCCATCAAACACAATACATTAAGCTTCACACACCTTATGGACTTGATAGCTCCTATTTTCCACTTCATGTCTTGGTCACCAACATATATTTCCCTTGAAGACACCCTAAAAGTCATAAGGTGGTAAGAGCACATACTGTGTTACTCAATCCAGCTATGACAGGAAAAAAAAATTGAAGCATTTTAATTTGGAATTTATGAGTTCTCAGACAGAATACAACACATAACAAAACTCCTGCTTCATGCATCTTGGTTATCAGGCACGTATAAGAGAAGATTTGTGAATCACTCAGACAGGCTAATAGGTTGGGAGATGTCTGAGTTATGTTTGGTTGGGTGACCACAAATTCAGGCCTACCCCAGAGCACATACTGGCTTTCTAAATAAAATTTGCTTGCTTTTCAAGTGACTACTGGTACTGAGGCAGGCACTTCATCTGCAAATGCAAATTTGATAAATGCAAGTACCCTTTTTAGCCTCTTGAGCAGAGTGCTATTTGCATCATTTTATTCACAGTCTGAAAACCTACTGAAAATTTGATTTTAAGGCTGATCTGATACCTGTTGCTGATCTGATACCTGTTGCAAAACTCAGTAAAATCATGGGGTGTAAAATTCACACAGTAAGAAAATTTTTGTGTCTCTCTCCTCATAACCATTGGGAGGAAACAGACCCATTTAAAAACATGCTATCTGACCCAGGTAGTGGTTTCTGCTTTGGGATGGCATGAACTGCGCCTTGTACTTGCTTTATTTCTCCACTGACTAGGGGAAAAATCTAAATGACTCATTCAGTTGTAACATCTATACTGATCAGATTAATCTCATCATAGATTTTTGCAGAAAGTTAAGACAAATCCAAGACTATAAATGTCTGCATGATTCCTTAATTCTTGTTTTCTTACCCTAGCTCCCTGAGTAGTATATTAAAAAAAAATAATAATATAAGTTAGTTTAGACATTAAAAGTGGCAATGATTATTTCCCAAATTTTACCAGCTGAGATTAGGTCTTTCCAAGGCGTTCCAGTCTTGGTCTGTCTTTTCCCATTTGTTAGTACTATTTGAGAAGAGTCATTTGGGGACTGGGGAGGGGATTGGCCTGTTAGTTGTTCTGCCTTGTTTCTGCTTTGTTTTTTTATGGATTAGAAAGTTCTGCATTGCAAAATCAAGCTGCCAAAGTCACAGAGTTGATTGATGTCCTCCTTTACCTTATAGTCGGTGGTGCATTTAAAGTGGAGTGTCCCTGTGCTGGATTCTCTCAGGACTGCATCAAAACACTGCTGCTTGCTGTAGGAGTGGTGAGGCACTTCAAATTTCACAAGGCAGTGCAGAGACGCCCAATATTTTACTAATCAGGCAACTGGTGACACTCCACAGGCCCCTGTAGCATACCAGGGACCACCATTTCTGGCACATCATTTGCTCAGACTGCATTCAGTTCTGGAGTTGGTCATACACAGCAAAGGTTAATAAGAAAACTCCTAGTAAAAGAGAGGATGCACAATGAAAAGCCAAATTCTATTGTCTTTGTCCTCACAATAACAACTTCTACTGGTTTGATGGTCCAGGTTGCATGAGCAGAAGTTATACTGGCACCAGTGCAAGGTGGGTTGTGGAGTGACCACATCTAAACAGAAACTTGTCTGTCAGGCAAGTGACCATTGAATGATTTCTCACATGAATAAACAGCAGAACATTAACATTTCATGTCTACTACTCTCAAAGCTGATCACTTTCTTTGTGTTGTTTGTTTTTTTTTTCACCAGAGGAGCTATCTGTGGAGGAGACGTTATCCCAGCTTTGTATGGAGCTGCAGGTATTTTTTTCAACAGAATCTGCCCACAGGATTTTCGAGTCCATTTTTCAAGTGCACTGCGACAGCCCAGTCACATATCAAAGCAGGGGGAAAGAGAACTTGGGGCCATTAGAAAATTTGCTGACTGTTTCTCTTCCACCAACTATTTCATACCACTTTGATTAGTCATATACAAGGTGTTCCTGTCACTTTTAACAAGCCACTAGCTGGATTATTCTAACATCCCTCAGTGAGCCTAGCCCTGAGTATCGGTATGAAGAAGGAAATTGTTTGTGATAGGCTGGAACTGCAGCTTTTCTGCTGACAGGAGAAAAGATACTTTGGCAGGTTGCACAGCCATGTCTTTTCAAATAAAAATACCTAAAAGTGTAGGGAGGCTCATGGGATGAAAAAAGTTATTTTGGCACAGAAGTGACTGAACTACTCTCTTGAACTTGCTTCTGCCAAGTTTATTTCAAGTGAGACAAGTCATCAGGGGTGCCAGGAAGAAATGCAAGCACCAGCTGATCACTAAAAGAAGTGTTTTAGAATCAGAGATTTAATAGATTTTATTTATCACAGAATCATAGAATCATTAAGGTTAGAAAATACCTCCAAGATCATAAAGTCCAACCTCTGACCAAACATTACCAAGCCCAGTAAACCATATCACAAAGTGCCAAATCTACTAATTTTTTTTAAGAAATCTAGGTTTGATGACTCCAGCACTTCCCCAGGGAACTGAATTTGATAACAAGAGAGGGAAGATGAGTCCAGACCTAGTAGAAAGTTCATTTACACTCCTGTTACAAATTGTGGGGTACTGTTTGTCAGCCATGACTAAAAAACTGTTTTAAATTAAAAAATTATTAGTTTTAAATCCTAACTGAATACTTCTTAAGAAATCTGATTTCATGTAAAATTAGCTTAGAAAAGCATAAGTTATTGGGCTCAGCTTAACTAGATTTAGAAACTGTGAGGCTATAGAACAGAAAATATAGACAACTGTCTCCTTTGGACTAACTTTCTATGAGTTTGTGAAAGTCCAAATTTGCTTGACATACATCAGAAAATACCATAATTAATTTCCCTGTATTTTCTACTTCCTGTTCATTTCTTCTCATTCCTAAAAGATTATTGATTTCTTTTGCATGGTGATATTAATAAAGCCAATCTGCCCTGACTGGTAATTGAAATCTGATGAGGACAGTGTAGCAACATAAAGGAGGCCGAAACAGCCAGAACATCTGTTTGTCTGGGCTGTTAGAAAAGATTTGGTTTTCCTGTATGCTGGAAAACATTTTGCTTTAGAATCATGGGATGACAGCTTTCTATCTATCTATTTGATTAGGAACACAGTGAATATGCAGGGACTTGATACCTTGTACAATATTGGTAGGATGTAGGTGCAGCCCTGTCCATCACTGCAGTGTCAGTGTGTGTTCCTCTGTGCTGTACAGATTAGTATTGCAATGCTCTCTCAGTATTTTGCCTCTAGGAATATGTGAACTGAAACCATTTTTTTTCCCCAGCAGAATGTAAGAAAAACCGTCATTTATAAAGGAAGACAAAGCTATTAGAACCCATACAGAGAGGCTTGTGGGGATAGTCTTCCATTACCACTGTGTTACCAGATCCAGGTCCATTTTTAAAATTAAATAATAAAAAAAAGAAAAATAAAAAAAAAAGAATTTAACCTTCCATGACTTTGTATTCAACTCAAGAGCACAGCAGATACTCAATGTAGGAGAAAGTGGAAAGGAAATAGTTTTTCAATTGTGTGATTGATTTATAAACAAACAAGAAAAACTAACTCCTCAAAAAGCCCTGTTAAGTTGTTCTGTGTGACAGCATTGCTAAAACCAGAGTGTCCACCAGTGTGGGGTTTGAAAAGTGCAGTCACAAGGAACAGCTTGGCAGCAGGTATGTGGGTGGAGTCAGTCACAGCTGGTGATCTTTTTAATTGCTGGGTTTTAATCTGAGAAACTGAGTCCCTGGGATTTGACCTGTGTGTGGCAGTGGAGTAAGACTCTCAAAATTAGAAACGGGCATTGATTTTCCTCCCTTCCTCCTTCCCTCCCTCCCTTTTCAAAAGTTTAAGAACCAGTAAATTAGAAAAATAGCCATCAAATGCTTATTCCTAAAATGACTTGCTTTAATAATGCATCTTTCTTGAAGACTGAGCTTTAGGTTTGTGATGTGAGAAACAGCTTACAGGCTTAAAAAAATTTAAAAATTAGCATTGACATACAGCATATAAAACTGGGTACCATAAATAAAGTAGTTCCTTGCCTCTGCAAATGGAAATGTTTGTGCAGTATCCCCCTGATTCTTCTATTAACACAATGGGTACTGGAGCTTGTGCCATTTTGGACAAGCTGTTAAAACAGAATAGCATCCAGACAACGTAAACACAGTGACAATATCTGTGTTATCCACATACAGATTTTCTCTGCTTCTCTCATACACAATTTGCTTTTAATCATGGCTTAGTTTGCAGTGTCACCAATCTGGAAAGTATCCGTATAATAAAATGTGAAAAATAAGCGGGCTGATTTTATTGTTTGCTATAATTTCAGGATTATTTCTGGTAGTATTTATGGTTTCATGGAAACACATAAGGATCCTAGGAATAGATGAAGGCTCAGTTCTGCACTCCTTGTGCCAAAACATGGAGGTAAAATGCAAGGTCTGACTCTCCTTACGTTAACAATTATAAACACAAGTTGAGAGAGTTGGGGTTGCTTGGCCTGGAGAAGACTCCAGGGAGGCCTTTCAGCCCCTTCCAGTTACAAAAGAATTGGAGAGGAACTTTTTGCAATGGTATGTAGTGATAGGACAAGGGGTCATGGCATTAAACCGACAAGAGGGCAGGTTTAGATTGGACATTAGGAGGAAATTCCTTACTGTGAGAGTGATGAGGCACTGACACAGCTTATCCAGAGAAGTTGTGCTGTCCCATTCTTGGAAGTGGTCAGAGCCAGGCTGGACTGGGCTCTGAGAAACCTGCTCTAGTGAAAGATGTCCCTGTACATTTCAGGGTGGTTGGACTGAGATGATCTTTAACCCAACCCGTTCTGTGATTCTATGAAATTGTGAAACCAGGAAGCCTGATGTGCAGAGACTTTGCTGCTGGCATGAGCTTACTCACTGCAGAGCTTTAGCACAGAATTGCAGCCCAGAGCTGGAGGGGTGCAGGGTCCCAGAATGTGCTAGTGTGGGAAAGAAGCAATAGCAGACTGGGATGGCTGTTTACATCATGTGTCGAGGAGAGTCTTTTGGGTTAGGGTTTGTTGTTTGTTTCCCCGACAATCACCCATCTGGCATCCTAATGTGACATGGCTGAGAGGGCTCCTTTCACTAACAAGGCAGCCGATAGTTTATTATTTCAGAGCATCCAGCACCATCTGGTGGATAATTTGGAACCCACAGTCTTTGACTTTTTTTCCCCAGTTACTACATCTGCAGTAAAGTGTCTGCAAAAATGGAGTCTGTTTACACTTCCTGCTCTCCAATTAGGTAGCTGAGACCCTTTGCACTAAAATATATGGGTTTTAAAGGGTAAAAGAAAAAATGTCACCAAGTTTATTTGGGGTAAAATAACTGAAAATGGTAGCTTTAATAATAATACTTCTAAATCAAGAGAAATGTTTGTTGCTGTTCCTAAAAGGACTTAATCCCACATATGAACTGATTCTTTTTCATAGCACTGTCTTGATGTTAGAATTTCCTTTCTCTTCTCCAGCTGCTGAGCAATCCAGAGAAGATAGCAGAACAGATAAGCAAGGATCTTGCCTGGCTTTGTTCTCACCTCCTGGCCCTGTGGACCCAGTTCCTAGAGGTGGCAACGCTCCATCCAGAAGTCACAGCTTATCTGACTCAGGAACATCACATGCTAAGGGTAATGTTAAGCAAATTCAGTAATGGTCACCTCCTGATAGACCTTAATGATTTATCTAGATGTATATTTTCAATAAAATTCTGCCTATATAAGTATTTACGTGAAATGAGGTGAGCAAGACAAGAGGTGAAGCCCAGGATATGAACATTTTGATTAATTTCTGGAATGAAGACTGTTGTCTTTGTGTGACCTGGGATTCTATGTAAAATGAATGCATTTCAAGCACCAGCATCAGACATAGAACAGGAGGTGGGTGGGAAGAGGTGAATATCACCTGTACTTGCCAGATACCCATGAATCATAAACATTTATTTTTAAAGCCACAAACATCACAGTGACAAATAACCAAAAGTATGATTTTATCTCAACTGCTTTCACAGAAATACCATGAGGAATATAGATTTGTTCTCTTCACTGTGTCACATATCTATATCTATATCTATTTGCCTTTCTCCCAGTAAGGTGCACACAACAAAATATTAATATTGCTGGTGTTGAAATTGCTTCTTGTACTTGGTAATAAAGAAGGCACAAAACCACTTGTCATTGGAGCTGATGTTGCCAGGTCTGCATATCGGATTAGTTCAGCAAGTGCTCTGTCTTCCATTAGGACGTCCTTGGTTATTGACCAGACTCAGTTCAGCACATCCTCTGAGCTGAACTCAGTCTGATCTAATCAGTAGAGCAGGGACAATAGAGAAAAAGGCAGGATTCACCTTGCTTAGCTTTAGGAGAGTACAATGTAGGTATTGACATCTCAGCTTACATTTTTGCTCCTGTCAAAATCAGTGGAAGTCTGCTGACTCTCCCGAGTCACCAGAACAACTGTTTGGTTTCTCTCCCCAGGAGCATGATTGAGCTTGCAGAAGTGATGTCTAAAATTCAGGAAGAGGTGACTGAGTGCCTGATGCTGACTCCCCTGATTAGTCTGACTAGGTCCTCCTTGACTCTTGAGTGGACCTGGGTGGCTTTCAGCTAAAGGACCCAACTTTTGTATGCTCCCAGCTGCAGCAAGGTGAATCCCAGCCTGGGGCTTGTTCCAGCCTTGACATGCTGACTGCCTGCTTGACCTTTATCAAATTGCATAAACTTATAAACTGTTCCTTCCCATATAAATTGTGCGTAATTATACTTTTCCAGCTCTGGAAAACAGTTTGAGACCCCCAGATGAAAATTCTCATTACTAAAATATGGTCTTTTGAAGGGATGCTTGTCCTTTTTTCAGAAAGGCTGTTCTTTAAAGCACTGCTGGGGTTTAGGGAGATGGTGAGATGCTATGACATATGCTTTTCTCTGCCATCTTCTGTCACTGTAACAGAGGTCACTTTTACAATTACTGTTAGGAATGTATGGGCTGCAGTTTAACAGCTCAGTACATTTGATTGCATATTACGCTTGATTCATTTAAACTCAAAGCTTATTCCAGGGCAGATGACAGCACTGAATTTTTTATAGCTTATTTCACACTCTGTGCTCTGTCAGCCACTTCAGATCCATGGTTCTTTTGTAATTGATTATCCAACATTGAGCAGATCTGATGTCCACGAAGGGATTTGAAGAGCTCTCATTTTGTAAGTATGACATAGGCAGGTGTGTTTCTACTGTGATAGGGTTTATTCTCTTCTGGACTGACATGTATGACTTCCGTTGCTGTGTTGGCAGTGTGAGAGTCACGGTGAGTCACTGTACATGTTCCCATAGAAGAGACGATCAATTATGAATTGTTCTAATTTAGTAACTAGCTTCACTACTGCTCTACAGTATGCACAGTGGGAAAGGAAGAAATCTTCCCCACATTAAGAATATGGGGGAAAATGGTAAATTTCACAGCTTTTAGAAAGTAGTCAGGAGATGCAGATAACCAAATTTTAATTTTTTGTCAAGGGACACTTCTCTACCTCGCGGCAAAATATTCAACAACACCAGGACTGGGAAACTGAAGCAGAATTAAGCTTTATGTTTTTTTCTGTCAACAGAGTGGTGCAACACAGATAGACAACACTGAGGAATCTGGTCCAGTCACTGCTTTGTTACTAGAATCATACTACTTGGCACCTTTCAGCAGATCTTAGATTTAACTTGTGTGTCTCTCCCTCTCAGGTGAGAAGATTCTCGGAGGCCTTCTTCTACACTGAGCACCAGAAACCTGCTATGCTCACGTTCCAGGAAGGCCTGTAAGTAACCCATTAACCCTCTCCTGGCACTGGAATAACTGAAAATTTACTTTAAAACATTTTGCAATGTTTTGCAATATCGAGATCTTTTTCTGTTGGATACAAGGGAGTTTGATTTGAGAGAAGTCACTAGCTCTGTTTTAGCTCCATATTGTAAAACCATTCAAATGAGTTTCAAAAAATAATTTCAAGATTTTATATATATATATATATTTACCTTTCTTCGATTAGCTTCTTCAGCCAAATACATCAAATCGAGCCCAGGTAGTTTATGGAAAAGAACTACTTATAAGCAACAAATCCTAACATCTACAAATGTGCTTTTTATGATCCCTAATACACGTTTTTGAGGTAGGCAGTCATGGATTTCTTTTGGTATTTTGTCCAGCCCTACTTTCTCTAGCAGAAAGGGTATTTAAATGTAGACAGGAGCATTAAACAACAAATGAAAATCTGTGGAGGTTTAGTAGATGCAGAAGTAAAGGGCAGGAATGGGTAATACCACCACATTATCTGGGGAAAACATGGGTGTGATGTGAGTTCAGGGCTGATAGAATTGACTGAGAACCGACTATATAGAACAGACCAGGAAAACAAATGTTGTTGTATGCATTTGTAAAAATATGTTCTAAAGCATTAGCACTGTAAGTATTTCTGTCTTCAGGACAGCTCTTGCTTGTAACCAAGTAGGGCAGTATAAGGAACCAGTTTTAAAGCAATACCAGTGTAAATCTTGCCTTTGGTTTTAGCCAGTGATCCCAAGTGGAGTACTTGGATAATATTCAGGACCTGACACCTGAAGTCAGAGTTCAAAGAAAGATGTTCAGATTTGAATTTCTGAGTAATGAGGGTGTCCAGACTATTTGTCTGCTGAAACAGCCTGTCACCATAGCACCATATGGTGGATCATAGCACCACCAGTGTGGAAACCAATCTTTCAGAAGGGCTTTAAAGGCCACGACATCAAGTCCTGTCATGACAGTGAAGCTTAAGTGAGACATCTCCTTCTGACCTCGTGCAAAGAAGAAAATTACTATCTCAGAGCTGTCACTGGGGACATTAAGTCTGATTCAGTGTTGATGGAGAGGGCTGTGACTTCATTAGTGGGTGGGTTGTACGAGGCTACCTTGATCTGCCAAATTGGAGCAGCACCATGGCTGCAGGTGCCCAGCTGTGTTCACTTGGTTCCCCCATATCAGGTTTTTAGTGAGCTGTGTACAAGGAAAACCCCCATGTCAAGATCCTGGTGTGAAGGCACAGATGCTCATGGCCCTGTTCAAACAAACATAAACCTGCACAGGGAGAAGTCTAATTGCATGAAGTACATTTATTTCTCCAGACAGCCACAGAATCAGCCCATTTCCTACAGATACCCATGGTGTTTTCCTCAGTGATTATCAAGGAGACTGATTAAAAAAAAGTAAAACAGTTTAAAAAAATTAAGAATTGGTCTATGTAGTAAATTTTGTCTATACAGGCCTCAGAGCAGAGTCGTATTTTTGGTTTTGAATTTGCTAGATGATATAGTTGGAGAAACAGTTGTAGCTGTTGGAGAATCATTAATGTTCTGTGTGGCAGTACCGAGTATTAATTGGGCTCACAGAGTCTCAGCTGAGATCAGTGGTCAGTGTGCCAGGTGCTGTATAACCACCTTGAGCAAGTAATATTTTTTTTCCCCCAGTTCTTTCTTCCTTCTTACCAGATAAGAGCTGTTTTTCGCCTCCCACACTGTTGTGAGTTTGTGTGAGGCCATGCACCCACATGCCTTCATAGCATTTGACTGCTTAGACAGAAGAAGACACACAATTTCCAATATGCTTGATATGACCCGGGGTGGAAGCCTCTATGGGGTGAAATATCCTCCCTAGATTTTACAGACAAAAATGTTTTTCCTCACTCCTTTTAATAACAATTATTCACCTTCTTCACAGGGACGTGTAATAATCAGACAGGGGGTAATGGCTTTAAGCTGAAGGAGGTTTAGATTAGATATTATGAAGAAATTCTTTCCTGGGAGGATGCTGAGGCACTCAAACAGGTTGGAACAGCTGGAACTAGAGAAGCTGTGGATGCCTCATCCCTGCATGTGTTCAAGGCCAGGTTGGAGAGAGCTCTGAGCAACCTGGTCCAGTGGAAGGTGTCCCTGCCCATGGCAGGGAGTTTGGAACTGGATGATCTTTAAGGCCCCACCAATCTAAACCATTCTATGATTTTACTAATTAATATGTCAGTGATAAATTTATTATGGTGCTAAGAGTTCACTCCCAATAGCCAGGTGTTACTGCCAAAAAGAATGATCAGTTGGCTGTTTGAGGCTCCTGTCTGACTCATGTTTTAGCAACCAATGACTTGTTTATCTCTGAGGAAAAAACAACCTGCTTACAAGTAAGAACAAATGACAGACAGCAACAATTACAGTCTGAAGTTGGATCTGATATGCTGCTCTGAATGAATTATTTGTGTCTAAACATACGAATCTTCCATTCTGGCATGAATTCCAAACCTGCTGTTCGAGTTTTGGTTCATAATGCATAAAGCACATCTCTTAAGTTAACTGCCTTTAGCAGTGCTAATCTGAAGTATTGCCAGTGCATTGTCCTATGGGATCTGTGCAGATTTGCTTTCAGATGACCATCCATGAAAAGCTTGTTGCCTTCCTCTTTGTATTTGATGTTCCCCCCCCCCTTTTTTTTTTCTTTAAGACAGATGTTTCAATAGGAAAGCTCTTCAAAACTAAAAGTTATTGTATTTGTTATAGCTGAACACACATTCCTGTGCCAGTTTAATACCACATTCACTGATAAGAGCCTGGCAGCTTTTTGTGGTGCAAATGATGGAAATAGGCAGGGAGCTACAAGAAAACCAAAGAGAAACTTTTTACAAGGGCATGTAGTGATAGGGCAAGGAGGAGTGGCTTCAAACTGAAAAAAAAAAATTGGTTTAGATAGACATCAGGAAGAAATTCTTTACTGTGAAGGTGCCAAGACACAGGCACAGGTTGTTCAGAGAAGTTGTGGATGTCCCATCCCTGAAAGTGTTCAAGGCCATGTTGAACAACCTGGTCTAGTGGAAGACGTCCCTGCCTACATCATGGGAGTTTTAGATAGGTGATCTTTAAGGTCCCTCCAACCCAAATAATTCTGTGATTCTATGACAATGCTTCTGCCAAAAGACAGTGCCTGGGTTGATGTGCCTTAGCTCTTCCAGATGCATATGTGTGTGAGATACTACAGTGCTCTGAGGTCTGCTATAAATGAGATAGAGGACCTGCCATGCATCCTTCTTGGCCTTGTTCCTTCCTGTACTGCTCAACCAAATTTTTGATTATTGCTTCCTGTATCTGGGTTTTGAAACCCTGACCTCATACAGAGTGACAGACCTCATTTCCTGACTAGGAAGCCAGCTGAGCGATCCAGTCCCAGCTAACAGGAGCCTGTGGCAGTGGCAGCTGGAATAATTTCAAGACAGAGATTTTGCAGTGAGGGATTTTGCAAGTTGTAGGTATCTCTAAGTAGGATGGAAACTTTATAGGAGTGCTGGGTATCTCCCATCATGCTTCCCTCTCCTTTTTAAGCACATTGACTCTGTCCTCTGCCTAGACATCTGGGCTTGCAGGAGTGATGGAGGGACAGCACAGTAACTATTCAAGCCCTCATTTTGTTTTGTGCTTTGCTGCCAGGATCCAAAGCCACGCTCAGATTTCTACAGAAATTCGTAACTCAGAGTATTTCACCAGCATGCCCCCGCTGCCAGCAGAATGCCTCGACATCGATGGGGACTGGAACACACTCCCAGTTATCTTTGAAGATAGGTACATGGATATGCCTTGCAAAGGTGAGCAAAACACCACAAGGTACAGCTTCCTGAGACAGCTTGAGCTGAGGGACTTTTGCTTTCCAAGCCCAAGATAAGACATCTCACACCCCTTGGGCTGACAAGTTTGGAAGAGAGTGTGACCCCCCTAAGTAATTCAGCTGAATCCTTCTGTTTTCCCTAATAGTAAACTAGAGTATTTCCTTCATATTTTTCATCTTCAAAGTAGGCTGTTTTGCTGAAAGAGCTGGAGGCTAAATCTAGAAAGAAAACTGCATCGTTAGGATTTTTGTTATAATACAAATTTAAAGGTAAAACTATGACTGCCATCCCCACTGTGACATCTAGTGGTAAGAAATCTCAGAACCAAAAAACACAATTTCCCTGTAAAGCCCAACACTCTCCTGAAAGACAACATTGCTTTCCAAAAATATTTTGCCCTTAATTAACCAAATCAAATTTTTAATTAAGAAATTATTTCATTACAAAGGTTTTTTAATAAAACCTCATCCCTGAGTACCTTCTCTTTTAACTCAACCATTAAGATTACCACAAAAACAATATATACTAATGTTATATGTGACCATAGTATAACTATAGCCCGTGGTACAAAATTTCTACTTTTCCATAATTATTCTACTGCCTAAATTTTGACAGTGCTCATTATATATATTTAAACTATTAAACTGAGTATTCAAGGGATTCAAAAGTAAGCACTATACCAAGAACAATGTTGAATGACAGTGGGAATACAAAGAAGTATCAGCTTTGTTTCACTTAGTTATGCCATAAAAATTAACAGTTTAGGTAAAGGTGTACTGAGGAAAGTGTACTTTATTGATATTGTGTTCTTTGACTAATGGTAACTGTCCAGTGAGTATAGTTCTAGTTAAATGCACTCTGATATGTGACTTTGTAATATGTCTGTAATATGTACATAGTTTATATAATATAAACATATATAGCATAATTTTTAAGGAATTAAAACCACTTTTAAAAGTCCCACATGACTTTGGGGCATTTTTTTATGTTTTTACAGCTACTACTAGTATGCTACTACTATTTTTCTTTCTTTCAGATCAGAATTCAGAAGTTTTCTCAGATTTTAAGGTTCCTGCAAATACTCAAATGGATGAAAATGAAGAGGGTGCATCAAATGATGCCACTGCAGTAATGAAAGGAGACTTTGGAAAAGGTACTCCACTAATACATGACAGGATAAACAGGAATCCCTCATGCCTATACAGCAGTAACAAAGGTGCTGCTAAGGGTTTAAACCAGCAATCCACATCTCAGGTATGTACAACGAACAAAGAAGGCCAAAGGAAACCTGAAAATATTTTTGTTTCAAGAAAGGAAGCTGTTTCTGACTCAGAGACAGGCAATACAGAACACATGTCAGGAGACTTGAAAACACCCAAGGAAGTTTTATTAAAAGACAACAGACTTGGGGAGGATGTTACTTGTGGAGACACAAAACCCAGCAATAAGAACTCTCACAAAAGCGAGCCTGTGTTAATTATCAGTGCTCAGTATGAGTGTGGAGCATGTGGAACTGATGACTCAGAAAACAGGACTGAAATACATGAAATAGATGAATCTGGTCATCCTGAGAGTAATTTCACTTTGTCTGAGGTTGCACTGAATGAATTGACCAGTCTTGAAAAACCAGAAGATCCAGACACCAAGGCTTACCCCCCTGTTTTGAAACCTTTACCCTCACACAGCTTTGAAGCGAAATTGCTCACCAAGGAGCAGCGAGGTGAGGAGAGTGAAGAATTCACCCTGATATCAGGAGTCATAAAAAGATCTTCCTCTATAATATCTGATTCAGGCATTGAAAGTGAACCAAGCTCAGTGGCATGGTCTGATGCTCGTAGCCGGGCACTGGAGCTGCCCAGTGACCGAGAGATCCTGCACCACTTGGTCCGGAGGCACGCCATCCACCGAAATTCCCTGGAGGGTGGCCACACAGAAAGCAACACCAGCTTGCCCAGTGGGATCCAAGCATCGCTCACATCCATCAGCTCTTTGCCCTTCGAGGAAGAGGAGAGGGAAGTGGAGCTCACCAAACTGACGAAATCTGTTTCAGCTCCTCAGATCAGTAGCCCAGAAGAGCCCACGGAGGAGGTGGATATATCCAAACACAGTGAAGCAACCTTGGGAGATTCGGACCGAAACTCGAAAAGCGGCAAAGAAACAGAGGGTGAAGATGGAAAATTAACCGTGGACTTTTCTGAGGGTCAAATCACTGATGAAGGTGGACAAATGGAACTGAGACAACATCCCAAACCCCACCTCACACACAGTAGCAGTAACACTGAGTTACAGGAGAAGGGGGAGAAAGGTCCTCCAGAGACTTGTAGTTTGGAAAATGCAAGACCATCCATTTGTGCAAAGCAGCTCCAAGATAATGTCTCTGAGTGTCAGTCACTGGAGAACAATGGTGAGTGCAGCTTACAAACACCAAGGGCTTGCAATAACTTGGACAAAAATATAGATAAGTTTGATACATGCATTGAGGATCCAAAAGATAAAATTAAACTGGACAGTTTGAAAATACAACAGGGCTTCTCCAATAGCAGAATTTCAGGAGAGGAAAGTTACTCACAAAGTGTAAAGGTGGTACCAGATTTTTGCTATCCAGTTACAGCTCCTTCAGAGACCTCCACTGAATTTGGCTCACTGCAAGGAGAGTGTGGCAGTGCTCTTGCTGATGAGAGCCCAGAATTGTATGCAGAAATGCAGGGGTTACAAGAAATTGAGCTTGATGACTCATCTGCCCCAGCAGACCCTGCAGCAGGGTCCTACCAGGCTGAACATCCTCAGGAACCCAACAGCCAAGAGCATAAACTTGTAGCGAATGGCACCGGGTTTCCTTTGGCAGCGACGGAGGGAGTAGCCCTGGAAAGCAGAAAGGCTGCTGATGTGGTTAACCTGTCAGTCTCTTGCACAGCCACGTGTCTTCCCTTCTCTTCCGTGCTCAAAGAGACTCCTGCTATGGTCGGCTTCTCTGCAAAGCAGGCTGTGATCCCCATCACGCGCCAGCCGCTGGGCTCCTTTGGAGTTGTCTCTTCTAATTCAGATGAGGTGGATGAAGAGACGAATGAAAGGATGCTGAAGTAAGAATGTCTAATTACTTTGCTAATGTAGCTGTAATGCCAAGAGACCCTGACAAATTTCAGGACCCTAATACTCTAGGCATTTTCTAGGAATTTTGCACTTGAGACAGTTGCCTGCAGAAGTTTGGTATAAATAATCTAAAGAGACAAATGAATTATATGGAATGAATTATCTAAATAGACAGGAAAGATGAAAAGATTGTCAAAGATATCAGGTCCTTAATTCTCATGGAAAGTGGTAGGATTTAGGTGTCTAAATAATCTTTGAGATCTGACCTTTCTTTATGAAATCAAGGGTACCCATACCTGATGTCAATCCCAGACAGTCAGTTCACTATGGCTCTGCCATGGATTGTTTTTCCTTTTCTGATTCAATAATTGCACTCATTAGCTTAACTATGAATTGGGAGTGCAGGTTGTCTGGTAAGTCTCATCTTTGGTGTCTCAAAGTGGAAAAATGGGAGAATCAGAGCCCATGGATATCTGGAGAAGAGGCATTATTTTTGTTTCTTGCTTCATTGCCCAAAGGAAAAAGTGTCACATCATGACCTTGATGTCCCAGGGGCCCATTTCACAGAATGGCACACTAACACGTGTACACTTCCATTATATTTTGGTTTCTCTGCTCTGTTGAGGGCAGTAACATTGGAATTTTTCAGCCCATTCAGCTGCCCAAAATGTTGGTTTTCTGCATATGCATTCTTTTGCAAGTCAAGACTTTGTTTTTATTCTTTTGAAAGCATCTTGAGGTTTGTTTTATACACCATGCTGTAAGTCCTGTTTAATTTAAGCATAAAATTAATTTGTCCTTTGTGTAACACAACACTAAAGCATGTATTCATGTACATGAATCCAAGGCCTCCAGGCCCACAGCCAAAAAGCTGTTTTCTTCACTCTCATGTCCCTTAAAATTTAGTTGGGTTGATGTAAGTAAATGCTCATCATAGGACTTAATGATCTTAGGGTCTTTTCCAAACTTAATGGTTCTATCCTTATATCAAGTGGCCTTCAGCTGTCCCCAAGCTTTGAATGTTTATATCTCCTGACACAGTTCATCCCAGTTTTCTACCTAATTCTACACTTATGTTGTGATTATTAATTCCTGAAAGCTCTAAAGTTTTGCTAAGTCAAAAACTACTGAAGAGTTTGGCATCTTCAGCCAGCAGAATGTTTCAGGGTGAATTCAGGTGTCAAATTTTAGACCTTTAGTAGGAAAAGGGTTAGCTTAATTCTTTCAGTACTGACCTGCTTTTCCTCTACATGCTACTAAATAATTTGAAAAGAATCCAAAACCAAACAAAACCAAACCAAAAATATCTACCATATGAGATGCTTTTATAACTCTAGACTGAGGAAGGGAGAGAACACCTTCTACCTGACTATAATTGCATCTGATGGTACCAAAATGATACATTTTGCATTTCAGTACCTATAAGGTCAGTGACATTGTTAAGATGAAAAACTGTTAATTCTATATCTTATTCTCTTTCTTATGAGCTACCAGAAAACTAGTTTTTGCTGCTCTTTCTTTCCTCTTGCATGTGTGAGGTGCTATTGCACTTTAGCTATTCCCTGTATATAGCCAAATTACTCAGAAACAGACTTTATCCCCTGCATCTTAATTTCTCTCAGTCCTAATAGATAAAGAATAATATCCAGGTCTGCAACCGCTACTAATTAACATTTTCCCAGTTAGGAGGCAATAACTTAAAACCTTTTATTGAAAGCATGCTTCACAATATATAGGGTTGGCAGGTGTAACAAGATAACATTTGTGCTGGGTAAGGAGGGGGGCTCTGGGTGGTTACATAGCACAGTGTTTAAACAGGAGGAAAAGCAAAGGAATTCCTACAGGTAACTACAACCTAATTACAAACCTAAAACAATTAGGGCATTTAAACAAAACTACTGATTTAGTATACAAGTCTTGTGAATTATGTCTTCTGTGAATCCTCAAGGTTTGGGGAGGAGAGTTTCTTTCCTCCCTTCACAGCTCCAAGGCCGGCTGGCCTGTTAACATCTTTCTTGTTTCCAGATGTTCCCAACACAGGTCTCTATTTGAAAGTTTAAAACATAATTTCTTGCAAATACGAGCCTTCTCATTTCTGGTTTGAAGGTTTGTTGTTGAACACCCAGTTCTATTGTGATTAATTAATGTATTCTCCAGTTTTTATCAGGCCAAAGAAAAATTTAAAAAAGAAATGAAGATTGAAGGATTTCTGTACAGTGACTTATCTGTACTAGCTTCTGATATCCCATATTTTCCACCAGAGGAAGAGGAAGAAAATTTGGAAGACGGAATTCACCTGGTTGTCTGTGTCCATGGATTGGATGGTAAGGCCAGGAGAGGAATTAATGTTTGTAAGTCATTTTTGGTGTAAATTAAAAAAAAAAAAGGACATATGTCCAGCAAGTATGAAAGAATGGAGAGTCTTAGTATTTGGCTTAGCTAAATATTTATTCCTTATTATGCTATTCAGTACATTGTAATAAAGGAGCTAGGGGAATATGAAATATTTGGGCTAAGACATGGGGTGCTGCAACAGTTTTTTGATTTTGTTTAAACAGATTTCTACAGCACAGTGTATCAGTCCTGTGTGCAGGAGGAGTTCATTATAGTAATTTCTCTTGTCTTTCCACAGATACTTGATAGTTTTGCAATATATCACCAGGAGGAAAACCCTATCTGAACCCCCAAAACACAATTATAGGGTAAAGAGTGGCTGGCTTTAGAAAATGTGGTAATAAAAGTCATTATTGACTGCAGGAGAGGCAGGTCTTGGAACTTTTTACATATAGGCTTTCTGAGCAGAAAACAGTTGTGTTAAACATGAACCTTCTCTGGTCAAATTCTTGGTATTAGTGGGAAAGGCATAGATTTTAACCTTGAAACTACAGAGAAGGAGGGGCAGAGACTCTGAAACATGAAAAAAAAATGGAAAACAAACACTTACTGGCTTGAGCAAGGACTGGTTGCCATGGAATATCTCAGTGGTAGCAATATCCTTCTCATGAGGTAGCAGCACCTCCTTTTCCAACAAAATATTTCAGAAGACTTTGGAACCTCTTAGTATGGAAATAGACATGTCTCCAAATAGCAGGAGCCTGACAGTATTTCAGCACCAGCTAATTGTGAATACATGGAGATGGGCTACTCTCCATCTGAAGGTACAGCCCTATTACCCCAGCACATGTGCCAAGGTGTCCCTGAGGGCCTCACATCTGTGAAGGGGAAGGACAGACCTCAGCTTGTTGTCTTTTTGTCTTACCTCCACAGTTCAGCAGAGGACAGAGTTACTCTGGGCCTGATCTTTGCCCTTTTTTTCCCCACAGCAGCAGGTGAGGTCCAGCCCACCTGGGACAGGCTGTGGATATTGGTGCTCTCCTGCTGTGTCAGTGCATGATCCTATGGTGTGGTAACCACCTTTGCAAGAGCTCCCTCATGTCAAGTTTCTTGTGTTAAATTGACTCCCTACTAGTTATTTTTCTATTGAATTTCATCTCATAAAGTGCCATTTATCCCCAGGTAACAGTGCAGATCTGCGGCTGGTAAAGACTTTTATAGAACTGGGACTTCCTGGTGGAAAACTGGACTTCCTAATGTCTGAAAGAAATCAGGTAGTACCGAACTAATTTCCATCTTCCTTTAGATTGCTGAAACAGGACCTTGAGTAAAAATCTTTTCTGCAACTGAATGTGAAAGCACTGGTGAATTCAGGGAATTTTACGTAGCATTTAGTGCAGAAGCCTGGTCCTATTCCTGTCTAATTTGATAGGGCGTTTAAACCTATTGGAAAACATTCCTGGCATTAAAGCCAAAGGCAATGACATTAGCAGCAATAGGGCTAGATTTCAGAGGAAGAAAATGGATTTATCCTATCAGTTTGCAAACATGGCCTGGTGCCTCTGTAACACAGCACTGACCAAAAGTAGCAAGTTTAGTGATGCTAAATTCTCTGCAGGATGGGGAATATCCAGCAGGTGTTGTCAGCTCCCTTTGCTTCATCAGCCACTGTTTCTCCTGTTGCAATGTTTGTGGGATTTATTTCCTTGAATGATAAAGAAATGTCATCCAGAAAAATTGATTGCTGGTCTAGGTAGAGAAGCAGAAATGAATCCCCTGCTTTGCTCAGCATTGAACCCATATTTATGACACAAACGCCTAACTTTATGCACAAGATAAGGATTTCCAGTGCCCAGTTAGAAACATTATTCTGATCTATGAGCAGCTGGGAAACTTGAATCAAAACTTTCCCACCTTCTTTGCTCAACAGCTTTTATACTTTGTGGTGTCTTGTTGGTGTAAGTCTGTGAACTTACTACCTTGCAATGTACATCCCCATTAGCAACAGACCTGTACAGTAAATGTAAGCAAGGTGAAAAAAATGAGACCACTTCATACTTCCATCAAAAATAAAAAAAGGTTTTCAGAGAATGAAACATCATACAACACCTATATTAAACATTATCCAGAGCTCATAATGGGAACTATTTAGAGATTGTATAGTCTGGGAAGGTGGGGAAATTGCCATGGCACTGGAAATAGAGCTTGGGTAGTTTGATGACTATTTTGATACTGTAAAGCATTCCATCACTGCTTTTTCCCTCCTCTGAGAACCATAATTGAAAATGACCCAAGAAATCAGTCATGTACCTGTTTTGCCTTATAGAAGAAAATGCAAATCATTTCTTTTAGCCAGTCATTTGTGATGCATTTGACAAGTTCAATCATGCTGAAATGGTAGTAAAGTATGGAGATATAACCAGGTGAAATATGACACTTGATGCGCTTTGTTTATGATTAACATTCAGGCTGATGTTCTTCCACACTTAAACAACCTGAAAGGTTTGGGATAATGAGCCTAGGAGGAAATCTTTAATTATCAATGCAGACAAAACAAACAGGCAGAAGGTTAGTGGACTGTTTGTAGTTTATGAGAACATTTATTTTAAGTCTCTGTTGTGAAGTGAATATGCTCATGTTTTCCTTTGCAAGAGCTGCAATTAGCAAGATGAATTGTGTCACAAAAGCATTAATTACTGATATGTTTCAAAAGCATTAATTACTGATATGTCTGCTCTGAATAGCTGTTCCAACATTTGATGATTGTTTTTGTGGCACGTCACTAGTTACGAATTTGATTTAGAGTCCTGTTGGATTGCCAAATGACACAGCTTTGAGTAAGATCTGCCTATAATTGTATAGACTAGACAATATATTATTTGTTTTATTGTCTCATAACTGGCAGTACTGTTGCAAGCAACAAATTGTTTGCCTCTCTACACTCGTTCTCTTTCTGATGACTGTTGAATAACACACAGCGTTTGATTAAGATGGCCATGATGACATCCTGAGTATAACTCTCATGTCAGCAGTGTATAATGCTGTAAACTATTTTATTACTGTAATCTGTTGAATCCGAAATGCCAAAAGCTTTTCTTCCATGTGCAGTCTGATACCTAGAACAGATGAGCATTAGCAGTCATCACTAGCGTTAAGTCAGGCAGCTGTAGCATCATACTTAAGATTCTGGAGTCACTCAAAAATCTCTCTCAAAGAACTTCAATTTTCAGAGGACCTGGATACTGAGAAAAATCCCCTTTTTCCCCCCTTGAGCATGTATAATGAAAATTTACACTGGTTATTGCATTTCTGCTTGCATTTTACTTTGAAAAAAAACCCATCTATCTGCAGTTTGTGCAATATATTTTAATTTACCAATTCATTTCCTTTTTCACCAGACTGATACCTTTGCTGATTTTGATACAATGACTGACCGACTATTGGATGAAATTATTCAGCATATCCAGTTGTACAACCTCTCCATATCCCGAATAAGGTAAGTTTTATGATAGTTAATAGTCTGTAACTGTTTGAGTTACATGAGCAACATCCAGTGAAATTAGCTTTTCTTAAAGGGATCTGTGTCAAAAGCCATTGAATCAGTGAGACTAATTTTTACATTGTTATAGATGAAAGAGTATCTTGTAGGCTGAAAAAAACACGAAATGATAATTAAAGGCCTAACTAACTGATAACTAAATGATAGAGTACCCTCCTGGAGTATTTTGTGCCACCCTTATTTCTAATTTGAAGAAAATACAGACGGTTTTCATGTCAATGTAATTCTTTCTTTCCCAACAGTTTTATTGGACATTCCCTTGGTAACGTCATCATTCGATCTGTACTAACTCGACCCAGGTTTCGCTATTACCTCAACAAGTTACACACCTTCCTGTCCCTCTCTGGGCCCCACCTGGGAACCCTTTACAACAACAGCACTTTGGTTAGTACAGGTAAGAGTTGATGGGAAAGCTGTGACTGCCTGTGCTTCATGGTAGAGTGCATGATAGGGCAATGCAGGGAGGCAGTAATAAATCATAGCGTGACTTGTGCATTCGAGCTATGGAAAATATTTGTGGAAGGCTTCAAACTCACACAGAAAAAATTGCAATGGAAGGGGCTTTTGGTATCTACTACAAGGTCCATCACAGTGCTCCCTGGAAAACCCAAGGGTGTGCAGCAATGAGAGATCACCCTGCGTCCACTTAGTCTTCCACATCTCTGGGTGCTACCAATAAAGAGAGGCATCTCCATGGCTGAAAAAGAAACTATATTGTGGGAATGGAATGTCCCACAGTTCAGTCTTCCTGAGTGTTTCTGCTCCTATGACATGGATAGCCATAGAATCAGGGAATAGTTTGGGTTGGAAGAGACCATAAAGATCAAATAATTCCAACCCCGCCTGTCATGAGCAGGGACATCTTCAACAAGACCAGTTTTCTCGAAGGCCTGTCTAACCTGACCTGGAATGTTTCTGGGGATGACATCTACTACCTCTCTGTGGCAACCTGTCTAGTCTAAATCTATACTCTTTTAGTTTAAAACTGAAACCTCCCTCCCATGAGTCCCTTAGTCTTTTCTTCTTGTTGAGTGGGATTACAAAAGTTAACAAGACTTCTAATGAATTACAGTGCTATCCTTATTGTAGGCATGTGTCTTTAATTCCCGTGCTTGATAATTAACAAACAGAAAAAAAAAATATGCAGCAATTTTTATTCCAGGTCTATGGCTCATGCAGAAGTTGAAAAAGTCAGGGTCGCTTTTGCAACTGACCTTCAGGGACAATGCGGATCTGCGCAAGTGTTTCCTCTATCAGCTCAGCCAAAAAACGGGTGAGTAGAGCTTGATGTGCCTGTGGAAATACCAAAGGCTATTCCAAGGGATTGTGATAGATTGGCATTTTCTCCAGGAACTAAAGGAAATTTCTGTTTTGTTAATGATCTTTCTTTAATCACTTTCAGGAAGGGCTGCTCTGTCTAATATCTAATAACTATTTTATCTGTGCATTTTTTCTGTGCCATTTTTCAGAGGATATATTTGCCAAACTGTTAGCATCAAATAAGACCTTTGTGCTGCAGCAAACATGCACCTAAGTTTATATTCTGCAAGCACGAAACATCATTCTTGACAGGCCAACATTCCTTAATTTATGCTACTAGATGAAAACCATTTTCCTTTTTTTATTATTTTTGTAAGTTTAACATCTCTTGTCTCCAGGAAATAGGACTCTGTGAGATGAAGAGCAAATTTTATTCATGTCTATTTTGACACTTTTGTACTAAAGAGAGATGTATGGCCTCACACTGGAAAAATGGTGTCTGAATAGAGAATATTTTTACTCCTTCTTTGGTCTGCCATGAATAAATGATATAAATCAGGTTTTTCTTAAGAAAAGAAAGCAACCATGATCCTTCTGTTCAAGCAAATGCTTTCTTTTAAGAGTATTTTTTAATATTGTATGTGAGCGAACTGGTGCCGAGTATGTAGTCACAAGGTCTCTTCTTGATGTTTAATTTTTTTCTCATAGTTTGGTACACTGCTAATAGGAAAGAAAACCCCATCCAGCCTGATTCTGGACCTTTTTCTCATAAAGGGGGAGGGAAGGATGAAGAACAAACTTTGTTTCTGATTATAAGTATAAATATTTGCAAGATTAAGTTTTTATTTTTTCTAACAGACACGTTTTCTTTTAGTTGATATACAGTTAACCTCTGTGGGTGTTGATAAGTAACAAATAGTTCACAGAAGCAGCAGAAATGTTTTTAAGCTGTTATGAATCTTTCTAAGTTTGTGTTGCATGTTTTAATAATTATCATCTATTTTGAACTGTAGGTTTTTGAAAGCCTTTGAACATGAAGTAGTCACGCTGACCCTGTATGTATTTTTCATTGTTGTGCTTCATTGTGATTAATATATTTAATATATTTGCCACAGGTCTTCAGTACTTTAAAAATGTTGTGTTAGTGGCCTCACCCCAAGACAGATACGTACCCTTTCATTCAGCAAGAATAGAAATGTGCAAAAATGCTCTTAAGGACAGACACACAGGTATGTTTAAGATCTTTTCTATATTCACAAAGCTATTGAAGGATTGTGGTTTTGTCGAACTGAGGTCATTGCATTAGAAGAGTTTTTCATCAGCATGATGAAAACTCAAATGTTTATTTGATAAGGAAGAAAGTGTTCTCTTCCCACAGGAAATTACTGAAATCAATAAAAGAAGCTTTTCAAGAAGCTCTTTGCCTGATGAAAAAAAATCCAACCAGGTCATAATCAAAGGTTTCTCACTGCTTCTTCCCCATCCCTCTATTTTTTTTTTTTTGTTCTTTAAAGAGATGATAATAGAACTAGCTCTTGACAATGTTTTTATGTAGTCTACTGATATATTGTATACACCTTTGTTACACGTAATGAAATCTCTCTCAGCACATCCAAAGTCAGGGCGTTTTCCTTTTCTTTTCAATAGTGTTTGAATGATTGCCAGATAATTTAAGGGACAGATCTAAAATCATATTGGTTTGTAATGAAATGATGTGCTGTAAAGCACATCAGGACTTATGACACCAGAGGCCCCTCCTGTGTGCTCAGACCACATGTTGTCCCAGGTATTGCCCTTGTTATTAGCAGTCTTCCTAAATTTAGTTTATAAAATGTTTCATGGCTTCAGTTTGATACCACTTCCAACAATAAGGTTCAGTGCAATGTTATCCCCATTTCACATGTGTGATTACCTAGAAATGAAGGTACTCTTTGGACGCAGAAAGAAACAGCCAGGCCCAATTATCAGCAGGGTTGCCTTTGCACACCTTACCTAAATGCCAGCTCTTTCTATCCTACCCCAGATATGAACTAAAAGGTCATTCTTTCACTCTCTTGTGGTGGTTGTTTCTCAGTGAGATGCTTGACCTGAGAGAAGCCAGATCTACATTCATTTATCAGTACGTGTTTCCTGAGCCATGGTTTTTGCCCTATAAACTCCTCAAATATCTACATGATGTCCTTCCTGCATTAAATTCCACAGAAACCTCAATGGACCTCTGTGTCCTGCCAGACCCAGGCAGCGTGAGTCCAACCCCACTCCCCTGAAAGTAATGAGAGAGATGTGACTGATTGCCCAGGAGTTTCTCACTCCTCGTGCTAGCAGGTTCAGAAGATCTCTCCCCATGGCCAGTGCCTCCTTTAGATCAACAACACTCTGGCACCTGGCAAATCTTAAAACTGGACTCCCATCTCCTGCATTTAGGCTTCCATTTTCCTTCTCATTGTGGCTATAATTAAATGATCCTGGAAGGAAAGAGAGGATCTGGGATCTTTGGCATGTAGTTGCCTGACATCTAAACTCTTTTTCAGGTCCTGTTTACGCTGAGATGATTAACAACCTGCTCCAGCCCCTGATCGGGGCAAAGGACTGCACTTTGATCAGACACAACGTGTTTCATGCCCTGCCAAACACGGCCAACACGTTGATAGGACGGGCTGCCCACATTGCTGTGCTGGACTCTGAACTTTTCCTGGAGAAGTTTTTTCTTGTGGCAGGACTCAACTACTTCAAATAGTGCCTGAAGTGTGGGGTAACAGAAGCCAACCTTTCCACTGAGCAGAGGAGAATCCCTTAGCCAAAGGAGTGCAATGTTAGAAATGAGATCAGGTGGGACTTTCAAACGCTTCATTTCCATTTCTCTTTCAGAGAATAAAGTGCTATGGCTTTAAGGCATTCAAGCTTCCAAGTATTGGTGCTTTTGGAAGAAATAAATGTTCCTCTTCAGTTTCTATGTTCTTTGTCCACATAAAGACATGAGCCACTTCTGACGTACAGAATCAGAAAAAGAAGGCTAATTCTCCAAATGTGATTGGACCAATATAAGTCCTGTTTCTCCTGAATATTAAACCAGGAACTTGTCTGTCCTTGATTTAATGCTTATTTGTGTATTAACAAAGCTATACATTTGTAGCACCTTTGGGGTAGTTAACACAAGAGGAAACAAGTGTATGTGAACTCAGGTTAAAACCTCTTTTGTGATGAACTGAGAAGTCTGAAAACCATTTATGAAATTTTCAGTATTTTGGTTTGTGGGAAGAAAATATTTGGATGGTTCCATTACTGGTAATAATTTGTAACATACAAATTCTACATTCAAACAATGGAAAGGAGTGAAATATTTTACATAGAATGAAGAAATATTGATATTTGTCTTTAAAAAGAAACTCCAACTTTAAGTTGGGAAGAGTTTTATTCAAGTAGGAAGCTGCCAAACCAAGAGGAGTCTGTTGGATTACTTGTAAAATATCAGTGGCATCTGTTAACATTTCTTCTGTTTACATTTATGGAGGATCATATTTGTGCTTGTTATAACCTTAAAGGTACAATTTTTACTTTTACATTTGTATCCAAGTACATTTACACCAACAGTTTTATTTATTTTTTTAAAATTTATTACTTTGATATGGAATTCAAAATCTAGCCAGTTATACCCCTAAAAAAGCCAAACACTTAAAAAAAAAAGACTGGAGATGTAGAATGGTGAGGACTGGGGGAAACTTAAAAAATATAAGAATGTCTTCGTAAGATTCTGTGCAATACCTTAT
>JAWWMP010000081.1:145291989-145317629 GCA_035047865.1 Dendrocincla tyrannina | reverse complement strand
ATGCCTTATGAATGCTTTGTTAATGCCCGTTTGCAGAGCTCTATAGTTCTAGTTATTATATGGTTACCGATAGTTGGAAATTTAAAAATTTACTGCAAAGATATCCAAGCTGGTTTTAAGTGTTTGGAAAAGAACATATTTTTCACTTTTTTTTTTTTTTTTTTTTACAAATTTTCATTAGGATTTTTATCAAAAAGTTATCAGATTTAAAGTGACAAATTTCAATAACTTTCTGTACATTTTCATAACATTTTGATAAATTTTCAATGTCACAGCTGTTTTTTCAAAAAAGAGAAATTGAATATTTCTTCACAATTATTTTTATTTGGAAGGCAGGCAGTTTTTTAATGCAAATATAATTTGTTTAAAAACATAAATTAACAGGTCTCTGTGTCTTGTAACAAAGAGTGAAAAAAATTACAAAGTTGGTTTTAGGTTTCAAAGCTCTCATGAATAAATTAAGATCGAGATAGTGGAGATTTCTGAAACAAGAGCATGAAAAATGAAAACAAAACACCTCCCAGCCACAGTGAAACATTTGTACATGCAAAAAGGAGAACTATTTTTTTCTCAAAAGGAAAAAAGTGAAAAACTCACACAAAATTACTTAAAAAAAAAAAGAATTGTTAGCAGACTGGCAAACACTGGTAAAGAAAAAGGCTGACTTGATAATATAGGCATGCTTTTAAAATAGGAAGGAGAAAGAAGGAATATACCAAAGAATGAGATTAAGATCACCTTAAAATAAGAAGGTATATTACATATAAAAATTTTTAGCCCCTGTAGGGGCAGAAATTATATAGAAACAGTTCTGTGGTGTCATTCAATGTCAACAACATTTTAAGTGTTAAATATTATCTCAGTATTTTAACTAAATAGGTAAATACTATTTTCTCTCTCTTTTGTTTTGGTTTTCCTTTTTATTATTATTTTTCCTTTTTTATAAATTGACAGTTAAAATTTAAAAGTCAGTTCCACCCAGTTAACAAATAAATTGTTTCAGGAATCAAGAACTTCTGGTTTCCACTTCTTGTTTGGAAATGCTTTCTCCCTTTTCAACCTGAGCTTTCTCATGCCACCTACACTGACTTATCATAGCTTACTTCTTTCTCAGTAAATTGTCTAGAGAATTTTAAACAGAATGGGACATGATAGTTGAGATGTTATACAGAGCAGTATTTTTGAGCCAGGACATGGATTTTACGTGGAAAAAAAGCCAAGAAAGAAAAGCAATCTCAAACCATCAGCAAGCTTCAGTGTGCTGTATGAGGATCTGGTCCACTTGTACAAAATGTTCAGGAGTCTGCCAACAGAAAATGTTGAAAAACACTTAAAAAGAAATTAGTTTACACCTATATACGTACTTGATGTGTGTGTGTTTGTGTGTGTATGTATACAGTCTGTATGAAGAAGTATGCTTATGTCAAAGTCTCACCAACTTTTGCAATCCTGGGTGTAACGAGTCTGACAACATAGCAGTGCAGCTGTTCTCCACTCTAACTGGTGTTCCTGCCTTGCCTCGTACATTGGACAGCATTCCCAACCTTCTGCCTGCATGACTGTGAGCGAAGGGACATGTGAAAAGGTCTCTGTTTTGCTGCTGAATTTGGTGGGCCTTTCCATATGTTCACTTTGTCATTCTATACTCCTACCAGTACTCTGACTGACGGAGAAATAGACCTAAAGGTTTCAATGCTTCTATATATAGAGAATTCTTTGATGGCTCAGTCTGATTTCAGAACTGGAGTTGGATTGTATATGGAGTTGGATTAGGTCCATATAACTTACACCATGTGGGGTATTGCAGAGACCTTCTATGGAGCCTCAGAAAAATCTGGGAGATGTCATTCCTGTCAAATGATAAGACACAGATTTTATCTTCCTTCTGCTGGCAGAACATTGTGGGATATGTTGGCAGTAATGGTCTAGTTGAGTTTTCCTTGCAAGGTTCTCAGAATAACCTCCCTCTCTTTTTCTTCTTCTATTCTTTTTAATGGGATGTTGCCTTGGTAATGACTGATAATGCTTTTTAAAATAGCAAAGTAAATGCACAATTAACATCTTTGTTCCTGTCTCAACCTTTGGAATTTTTATACATTGTCCTTTCACATAAAGCCTTTTTAAAAACATTTTAGTACATTTGCAGTATTGTTACAAGGATTTTCCTGCAAACTTCACAAGCTCCCCTTGTCTCCATGTATCTGTGGAGGCAGGGCTTAAACTCTTAAGTGAAGCTCTCATATTTATAGAGGATTTTTTTTTCAAAACCTTGGACAGAGGAGGAATAAACACGTGTTTTTTGTAGTTTGTCAGTGTTAGTGTTTGTGAAATGAAACTCCCTTCAATTCCACAGGATTCTTCAGTTAAGAAAAAAACAAAGCCATCATTCTGGGGTTGTTTCTTTAGCAAGTAGAAAGCTCACAACCAGCATGGAGGATATCCTGGCTCCACCAAGTAAAGTGTTTGGCTGTTGAGGTTTTCCAGTGTTGGAGATGAACTATGGGCTACAGCTGAAATGACTGAATACTCTGGAAGGAAAGGTGGTAGTCCACATTTGGAAAAACAGAAGCAGAGACTAAGGGAAGGGCAGATCTCAGGGCTTTGAAAGACAGAGGAAATGATAGAGGGAATGAAGGAAGACAAATTGCCTGTCCTGAAAGTCTGTAACATTTAAAAGGACTGACGTTAACTGCCTTCAAAAAGTTGAAGCACTTGAAACCAGTGCAGTTATAACAATTCAATGCATATCTATGATTCTATGGTCATGTTTTCATTAATAGCTGGATTAATCTTGGCAATATTTTGGAGCTTCTAGAGCCCATTGTGCTCAACTTCTGAAAGAATTTAATATCTTCCAAAATTGAGTATATTTTTTTACTTCAATATGGATAGAAAGAAATTGCAGTATTGACCAAGTGCAAGTAGATGAGGGACAAAATAGTGAGTTCTTTTTTTCTGCAGCTGGGCTTAGGATTTCTAAGGAGGTGGTTTTCAATCTCCTGAAAATTGAAAATTCAATCTCCTGGATCCTCTGGAGATGTTTCTGTTTGGAGAATTGTAGAATTTCGCTTGTCTAATTTCATCACCTAATTTGTGCTTAAAAATTTGTTGCAAAATGAGCTTTTTTCACAAAAATAAAAGTCAAATTCTCTATGTAGTCAGTGAAGAGAGGCAGGTACTACTGAAGGTCTGCAGGAATGATCCTGTTTTCTCTTTTGGTGACATTCAGGGTTACTTACCTCTATCCTCTGACCTCAGAACTTATAATAAGACACCTTTTAGGTATCTAAGACACAGACAAAAATTGGAGGCCCAGCATCTGAGGACTGGATGACATCCTTAATTATTAGCTCTTCAGTTTTTCATACTTGGGTGCAAGTTTTGACTGTACACCTTGAACAAAAGCAAACACTGAAGATGTAAAAAAAAGATCCTTTTAAATTTGCAGGAAATGTGGGTTGTTTCCAAGCCTCCAATGGATGCTCATTTTCTTTTTAATGAGATTCAGAATTTCTTTTCAAAATCATGTCTGTCCACTGACAAGAGAGGAAGCTGAAATTTCTTAGCTTTAAGGGATTGTTTTCTAAAGTCATGAAACCTTAGCACAGAGCTTTGGAATTACCTACAGGAATACTGAGCACTATTTCACTTCAGAGCATTTCATAAATATCCACTGAGCAATCCTCTTCAGTGTTCCCTTGCCAGAGAAGGAACATACTTGAGAGAGAAAGCAGTTACAAGACAGTGTGAAAAGGGAATTCAAGCCAAAGTTTTCATTATTTGTAGGTTTCTCTGGTGCTTTTTGTTTGATAAAAAAGAAAAAAAAAAGTTATCTTCTTTTATACCTCTGCATTTGAAATAGCTAAGTGGTGATGAAGGAGAAAAGTGAGAACTTCTAATAACAAGGTTAGGCTCTTGCAAAGGTTTATGCAAATATCCCATGAAATTTAATATATAATGAATAGTCATGGAGCATTTCTGAGCATTCTTAGCATGCCAATGTGTGTCAGTCCAGCTGAGTGATTATTTGCTTTGTGGACTTAAATTTCCATTTATAAATTATCATCAGAACAGCCTGATGTATTTCACTCCAGCTGGTTATTTAGATGCTAAAGGTCATGTCCATGGAGAGCTCCCATGAAACATTTTTCCTTATTTCAATACATATGCTCAGCAATTTTGATATTGAATGTTATTACATAATTGACAGTTTCTGGCTCATTTTGCTCCCTCCTGCAAATTTTCAATGTTTATTTAACCACTGAATAGTTTTCAGGTTATAAATCAGTATAAATACAGGTCTATTGAAGTCAGACTTCAGCTTCTTTAATGCAGTTGCTTTATAGCTGTAGTACCAGAGTCTTAGGGTAAAAATCACTGAATTAAAAATTAGATCATTAATGTTTGGAGTCATAAAATACACAGTCTGATACTTGTTTAGCTGCAGTTCACTCCTTTCTGGTTTGGTTTTGCCTTTTGAGTCAAACACAACCACACGAGGTTGTGCCTCTTGTTCTGTTCATGGTTCCCTTAATTTGCTATCCTTGGAGATGCCTAAATTGCCCTAAACTACTGTTCTGCTTTGTCCAGACATTGCCACATTTGCATGGCCACCTTTCCTTGACCTGGCCGCATCTCTTCAGAGACTGTGAAGTCAGTGCAGATATACATTCACAAATACATCCAGCACTGCCATTCCATTTATCCAGGAGTGGGACCTTGTGCTTACACATTCATTCCAGTTAATTTGTTCAGCCCTTTATGAGGACTGTTGTGCACCTGTCCAGACATGTTACAGATGGCAGAATATTTTGTTTCAGAAGCAATAGTTGGAAATGTCCCAGTCTAATTCCTCTTCAAAGCAGGGTTATCATGAGCATCATGGTAAGGTCAGCCCTGTCTTTGTCTTGCTGTCTTGAAAACATCTGGTAATGGATAGACTACAGCTACTCTGGATTACCTTTTCAACTGCTGTACATAACTCCTAAGGGGGAAAAAAAATAAATCCAAATTGATGTTTCTGTGCTGCATTCTCTTACCTTTTCTTATCCCACTATTTTATACCATGGGGAGAATCTTGCTTCTGGTGTACTTGAAACTCCCTTTTCCATACCTTCAGACAGCTCTTTGTCACTTGGCATCCTTTGTACCAGACTAGACAAGCCCAACTCAGCCTCTGCTCAGAAGCTGTGTGCTTAGACCCCTCACTGTCTTGGTAGTCCTTTGTTGGGCTCTGTCCAGTTTCTCAACCTTGAACCGAGTTTAGGAGGCTCCAGGCACTGGCAAACTTCCTTGGACAGTAGCTCTACTGCAAACGGGTGCCTTTTTCTATGTTCAGGAGGGCCTCAGAGGCTGCTGGCACTCATCACATCCTCTTGCTGTCTGAGGCTCTAATCAAAAGAGCTAGAGCTCTTCTCCTGTTGCCACAGTTGCAGTCTTACAGCTTGCAGCCCATCGTGAGTTAATCTTTGGGCACAAATAGTGAGGAAGCCTGATGTGACCAGAGCAGCTGATGTTTCTTCTCTATTTCTTTAAGACTGTATAATACATATGCACTTCCCTAAAAGAAATCCACGCACAGAATAGAAATACTTATGAAAATAGTTTTATCAGTGTTAAATAGTCAGACTGCTTTAAATGCAGATGAGTCAGGCCTTCCCCTCATAGACTAAAACATAAAGAATAAATATGTATAAACTCTTCTTATGCAAAAGTTCACACTACTAGTTTTAACTTCTGTTAAAACCCTGAAACTTGATTTCTCTGCTTTTGAAAATTCAGTTCTCTACTCTCACCCAAAGTGCTGCAGGATCCTATTATCGGAGTAGCAAACTAACCATATCTGTCTGAAATGGATTTGCACACATACGTATATGTGCCAGAAGTCCATTGGCTGTATGTTAAATGCATGGAGCTTCACATCTTCAAGTACCTTCTGCCTCTGAAAATACGAAGCTGTGACACAGTAAATAGGTCTGCTATTCAGCATGCCTTCCAGTCTTTGAAAGACATCAGCTACAAACACAAACAACTTATCCAAAGGAACAAAAAAACCTTCTCCATATAGAAGTCCAGTCTCCAGTAATTTTTTTTTTTTTTGAGTGGGTGGTTTGAGAACTGAGATGGCTTCACTTATTCTATGCATCCCATAAACGGGGTTGCACTCAAAAGTAAACAGCTTTTGGTGCTCAAAACTCCAATATTTCAAGGAACTAATTTAAGAAGTTTATCAGTCCTTCCTGAAAGCATAAGTGCCAACAGAAATCTATCTGTTTCACTCCAGGATGGATAAGCCTGTATGCATCATTCCCAATCATGGCAAGATGTCAAGGCGTTGATATCAATGGAAAGATAGCAAGTCTAATATCAATCTGATACCAATTTCTGATACAGTATCATATGTGTAGCTACATGTGTGGGAAAGGTTGCAGAAGAGACTGTGGGAAGGTTTTTGATCTAAGATAGGACATCACTTTCAGCAAAAATAATATAAAGTTCTTGTATGTCATCCATACATTATGATGTATACCCTACATACATATGTACACAAAATGTCTTTTCCCATATGAGAAGTATGTTATTCCCATATGTAGTGACTGTATGTTCCAAGACACAGTGTATATATACCATACCACACTTAGAAGGATACTGGTGATGATCATTGAGTCAAGCAGGTTTCAGTTGTTTTTTGGGGAAATTTATGTTGTTTATTTTCCAGAGCTCCTTTGAAGGAGCCATTTGTTGGCTTCATCCACCTCATTGGAGGAGAGAGATTGTTTTGTATGGTGATTTGTCAACCCTTTGGCATGTCGTTAGCAAATAAAACTTATCTGAACAGTCCTGAATTTGATGTGTGTTATCTACCGACTCCATGGTTTCCATTGTCAATGCAACATGTCAAACTGAGCTACCCTATCTCCTGAGAAGGAAGCTTATCACCATCTTTTAATTTTCCTTCACATCAGTCCTCTTCCAGCATTCATGTTTAAGCTGATAGAACAACTATTTATCAGCTTTGTCACTCTTCTTACTAATTTTAGTCTTGTATATGTTTGACTATGCATCCAGTTTGGGAAAATAGTAGTTTCTTTTTTTCTGCAGTTAAATATTCTTATGAAGTGTGAGGGAGATCAGTCTAGACAAGCCATGGTATTCCTTTGTGACTGCATGTCTGGGAAAAAAAAAACAACACCCCACTAAAAAGCCACTACTATTCTTTTGTGTATTCTACATTTATTTTCTACTGTGTTTGTTTTGCCAAGAACAAAGATACACCAGTGTTTTGTCCCATGCCTTTTTGGGTCTCCAGATGAGTCAGAGTCTAGATATAGCTCTGATAGACTGAGAAGACAAAGATAAATCCTCCTTCTCTCTAGAATGTGACAGGAATATACCCACCAAGATGGCAATAATGACAGAGAAAGCAAAAAGAACAACTTCCCAAACCCTATCCAATTGACCAAAATAAATCACTACAGAATATTATTGGATGTTTGGGAAAAGTATAAGGTCAAAACCAAAACACAGATCAGTATTTTCCAAAACACAAAGTTCAGAAATATTTTGACATTTATGTTGATGTTTTTCTACTTTGATTTGTCCCTAATAATAATAATAATATCCCTTAAATGCAGAACAGTTTAACCTAGAACTTGTTTTCTTGGACTTAAATGATGAGTCTATTTATTACTGAGGGGTTTTTTAGCCAGTATTAGACTCAGGCATCACTCATATTTATAACCTAATATATGCTCAAGTCCTTTTTTAAAAAAGAATAAAAAATTCAATCTTAAATCTCCATCTTTCAGTTATGCTTAGACAATTAGCCACAGCATCTGAGACATCAGAGAATTAAGCTCTCTCTCTTTACAGAATTACCTTCAGTGAATAGTGCAAGCCTTAACAGGGAAGGCGTGTCTGCTGGGAGTTTATGTTGATGAGTCTAATTTGGTCAAATAAAGTAGGTGAATTCTGTCCTCTTTCTTAGCCTTCTGTTCCAGGCTGCAAATTCACAATCAGGCACTTAAAATTAAACCTTCTAGTTTGTGTTATAAACAAAACACATCTGTGAGACAGATCATGATTGATGTCATACCTTTTCTTCTGTGCAGTGTACAAACACAGTTACTGTGTTTGAGACACTGGAATCGTTATGGTTTAAGAGTCTTGGAACCCTTAATGAAAATCTCTTCAAAATTTATTAAACTTGTAACCCTCAAAATCAGATTTTAACTTTTTAATAGTTAACAGTGTCATCAGAAGTAACCTCAGTTTTACAGCATCTATTCAAATAGAACACCTTACACTGCTGGTTTAATTCTCAGCTCAATGGTAACACCTAAAATTGGATATTCGACTGTTCCTCAACTGACATGTGGAATAGAATTCTGTGGATAGGAGCACAGTTCTGTAAAGATCCTTATCCTGTGTTTCAAAGAGTTATCTTTTGCTTATTTTATAAAATATTAAGAAAATATCTCTGGGAAATAAAACCTACTGTTTCCTGTAAATAATTAGCTCTGAAAGTGGGGGTTTTTTTAAGCACACTGTTACAGTTTTTTGTTAACAAAGGCAAGGCTAGAAATTTTTTAAAATAAATTATATGGTTGGGAGGTCTTTTGTTTTTGTTTTTTTTTTTTTGTTTTTGTTTTTGTTTTTTTTGTTTGTTTGTTTGTTTTTGTTGTTTGGGTTTTTGTCAGATAAGCAACTGCCAAATACTATTGGACTGAGTTTCATATGAGGAATTTCAACTTTAAGCATTTTTTTTTCTCATTAAAAAGCTATCCAAAATCAAGAACTTGGCCCCTGAACTTAATAACCGTTTGTATTCTTGCATAGTGGCTGTGAAATGCTGGTGTTGGATACATGCCCATATTTGTGCACATAGGCTGCAAAGCAAAGCATCAGAGGTATATTCCTTCTCCAACTACTTCCTTTGGGGCTGATTGTTCAGGACAAGCAATATGCATGATATAAATGGTGCATGAAGCAGCAAGTACAATCTTCTGCAAATCTGAATTTCAAGACGGCAACTTGATACTGAGACTGAACTTTGCAAATGAGTAGTTTATGGTATTTTTAATTACAACCATTTCAGTGGTCTGAATATGAGTAGAGCTGATTCTGTCATGTCGCTAGAGATTGGGCTTTTAAATGAGACATTGTGACGTGATTGAAGCAGTTATGTTTCTTGAAAATTATATTTCAGATCAGACAGAAGAGGCAATAATTAGAGGCTGAGAGCTTAAAAAATCTGTACTTTTTATTTATTTATTTTTAAGACACCGGTTCACAACATGTGCTCTGTCTGCCTCTCTCTAATTTATTTCCCTTTCCCTAATGAACATTTGTCAACTACCACACACTTCAATTTTCTTTAACTATGTCTGTCAAGATTTAAGTGAGACTTATGTTGAAAAATCAAAACTAATCTCACAAAGTGGAAACAAATGAAGTTGAGTCAATCCTGTGATATTTTAGGGAAAACGGACATACAAATCAATTTTCTTGAAATGTAGGTTCTGACTTAACAGTATTCACAAAGTCTTTACTAAAGGTCTGATCCTGAGAAATGCTGGTCAAAGGCACTCTTGATATAATGGGACAGATTCCCAAGTGGATTAACCTGATGAAGAGCTTTATATAGCCCGAGCATCTCATGGAATGGTAACCAGCAGCATCCATGGCATCTCAAAATCAGACCATCAGAAGATAGCAAATGTCCTGGGGGTTTTTTAAGGCCAATTTTTCAGTTGGTCAAATGTGTTTTAAAAGTAACGTCTTTTTAGACAAATGCAGACCTCTCCAAGGGATCAAGTCAATGGATTAATGTGGACAGATCCTTATAGGTTAAGGGAAAGGGCTTTTCATTTTTAAATCTACTACTTTTAATCATGACCATACAAAAAAGCTGAGGAAATCTGACATGGTCCCTTGTATGAACAAGATCATGAATGTAAAGCTTAAAATGCCACTGTGAAATTTTAATGCTTATTTATTATGGTTATGATGAAACCTGTATAATAATAATAATAATAATATGATGATAACAATAATAGTAATAATAATAAATAGACATCAGTGCCAATATGATTCTACTATTTTTCTACATATGCTTTATTGTGGCATTTTGTGTAGCTTGTGTTATGTGTAAAAAAAATGTCAATAAAATCTTTGCTTCCTTTTGTCTGTACTTTCTGTGGTTCTTGATGGTAGCAAGTTCCCCAACTCCTTCTGTCCATATAGTGTGTGGCAAATATGATAGTGGTAAAGAGAAGTAGAATAAAAGATGCTCAAGTACAAGCAAATAGTTGAGCTATATGAAGGACTATGACTGATGCCCCATCCTCGGAAGTGTTCAAGGGCAGGTCGGATGGGGCTTGAAGCAACTTGGTCTAGAGGAAGGTGTCTCTGCCCATGGCATGGGGTTGGAACAAGATGGTCTTTAACAACCCTTCCAATACAAACTGTTCTATGATTCTATTATTCAGTCTGTCCTTCTCTTTGGATAATGAAAACCATCTTCGACTTATTGAATAGGTAATTGTTAAATAAACTAATCATGATCTGAAAGCCCTTGAACATGGATCTCTTTTTGACCAATGAATGAGACCTTGAAATAACAAAGCCCTGAAGGCAGCAAATTAGGAGATGCTTGGACAGGTTTTTTTCTAGGTTTTTTAGTGTTTGATTTTTAAGAAGTCATTTCAGGAATGTAATTAATAAGTAGACGTGAATTCCTCTGGCCCCATATATTGGAACTGAGAACCTCATTACACACACCTGCACACTGTTATCAGGAAGTTACAGAAATTGGTGGGGTGGGATTGGAGTAATTTGCTATTTCTTCATAACTCTATGGCAATGTCTATGCCAATTAGCCAAACAAGGAAAGGACAATTGTATAGTCAAATGAACAGGGATTGTTGCCATCAGTTCTGTTCTTAATTCACAAATTTCTGTAAAAATACATATGTACTTAAAATTAGTCACAACTGTCCATCGGCAAGACAAGCATCTCTTTGTCCTTCCAGCAAGGATATATCCCTTTCTTTCTATTTTGTTAAATTTTCTCCAGAGATATTTACATCCCTGAGTATCTGTGCTGGGAAATGGAAAGGATGGAAGCAAAGCAGAGGAAAGTGCAGTTCCAGAAGAAGCTTCCTGGTCCCAACTAGTACTGTATGCTATTTCAGGCAATTCTTGTGGAAAAAGACCTATTCAAAAGTGTCTTCCACAGAGACTCCAAAAGACAGCAAATACATTCAGAAGTTGATGGAAGCCCTGAGACAGACAGGAAAGGAGTGCAAAATTTAGGGCATTGCTGCCTTCATGTTGCAAACTGATTAGTAGTCAACAAGGGCTCTGTTGTTGTGCCTGTGTCTGTACAGATAGTTTTTTTTCCTGACTCATTTCTCAATCATATCAAATGGCAAAGGGGGCAGCAGCAGGGAGGGCATAATTAGTGCATTGGTTAAAAGCATTTTCCTTTTGATTATAATTACATTCTACTCTCACAGGCAGAAAATGAATTGACCTCACCTTAATCCCAACAAATCATTTGTCCAACCTCGAAATGTTGCAGGAGTTGGCATATTCTCTGTGATTTGGCAGAATGCACCTCAAAGCAATCAGGATAAGCAGATAAACAGGTACTATGGTCAGTGCCAGGAGGGATTCATCACAACTATGCAGGAAAGCCAAACCAATGCCAGCTTTATGATGTCTGGTTCAAACTGGGATTTTTAGCCCATTATTAAAACAAACAAACAAACAAACAAACAAACCAAAACCCACAAGCTAAGTTACCCTCAGTATTTTTCTGAATCAAATTGTGGTAATATGGGAAACCACGTCCCACTCAGAATCTAATGTTGTGCTGAGGACTCCTAGTGAAGAAACACCCCAATTTTATGTCATGACTGTCCAAAATGAAGTGTTTATTTTCTAAAAAGATCATTGGTACAGTCCACACTCTGGTTAGGTTCCAGTCATAGGCACACAGGTCTCCCAGACCAATAAAGTGAAATGAAAACAGCACTTTGAACAGGTCTCTGTTTCCTCAAAGACAATAGGCAGATGCTTATAAGGGGGCAAAGGCTCAGTTTGGGCTTTTGAATACCTTCTCAGGGGTGTATAACAGGAAGGGATGTGTGTGCTCTTGAAACATAGGGGGAATCATGAATAACTCCATGGCAGGCATGAACAATGTGAAGTAGAGCACAGGTCACACAAGCTTTGATAGTCTTTCCAAGACTAGGGACAAACTGCTTTGTTTTCCTTTATGGTCGGAGAGCCAAATGCAGATAACCTGGTAAAATGTTACTCTATGTAGCCCAGAGTGAGTCAGGTCTAAAGCCTATGAAACACTTGGAAGCAAAGTGCATTCTTCATTGCTTTAGCCTTTGGATGGCTGGGCTTTGGACCAGTTATCCCAGATGTAACTGATACCTGTGTCCCTTCCCATAATATTTGTATCCCAGCTTTTCTCTCCTTTTCCTCTAACCTTCGTCTCCCGTACAAATACATCCTTGTTCCCTGTCTATTGCCAAAGAGAACCCAGTGTGATGAACAATTGACTGTAAAAGTCAGGAAGCAAATTCAGAGACCTAATTAGTGCAGACCCAAATGCCTATTTACAGAATTAAGACCACAATTAGCAAACAAATAAGCCAAAATTGGTCTGCTGGACTACGAGTTAATTATTGTGCTGGAATTGAGGGCTAATTACTGAAGAAAAGAGTAAGTGTGAGGTTTCTGCATTTCATCCTTGCAGATGTCATTGGTCACACACTGATTTGTACGGAGTGGTAGCATTAGCAACCTGTTCTTCAGCTTGGATGGCTCCTGATTGCTCACAGTGGCTTGATCAAGTTTTCTTTATTATTCTCCAAAGAGGTTTCCTCTCTGATTTGTGATAGAAGAGTTAGATATACATTCACACATGCTCTGTCACACACAAACATGCACAAAGAGATAAGCATTAGCATCTGCTACACTTACGGCTAATTCTGCTGTAGGCCTTAGTCCAAATAGGCAGCTAATATCTTAATGTTCACACAAAATTGCATGCATTTGGAGAGACAAATGAAACTTAGGCTGTGTTTTTCTTCCTCGAGTCATGAAGTTGAAAATAAGAATCAATACCCAAACTGAAAATGCTGTCTTTCATCATTGCTTACTTTTCCTCCCTCTCTTTACATGTCTACTGCGTTTTGTATTCAAACCCATCCATTAAATAATTATTAGCAGCAATTGTTGTGCCTCTGTCTTGAATATGTTTATCACATGAGCATCATGAGATGTTTATTGCAGGGACTGCAGAGAAATACATAGAAATAGGAGAAGTCTGCCTAGCACTGTGCAGTAGGGATAGGTTAGCTCAGGAAACACTGATTGTGCTCAATCAGGTTTTTGGGTTTTTTTGACAATCTAGTGATTTCTCTACCAAATTTCAAATTATTTTGGTGGGCTTGGACTTCAAAATCCTAGAATCATCTCACTATAAATTGTACAAACTCTTGCCACAAACACGCATCTTCCCTGCCTGTATAATCCAAAACTGCCACAAGCTTTTTAGCTGCAGAATTATTTATGGATTACCCTGTCTGATCTTTAATGTGGAATATATACAGCAATACCTCTCTAATGCTGTGCACTACTGTACTAACTGTAAAGAAGCAGCAGGCAGCTCAGAAAGAGCATCCTTAAGAAGCTTTGATAAATCATAAAAGCAATCTGTACATGGCAGGAAGACACAGTTAGTCAAAAGAAAAGCTATTTTAAGTCACCAGTAATAGTAACTGCAGACTCTCCCTGTCTGGTTCAGTCTGGGTTAGATGTGAACATTCCCAAGAGCATTTTGTGTTCTGTGAAGCTGTGATTGTATAACTGGCTTGCTGCCTCGTCTCCTTGTGAATGGCTTTGACAAGCAAGGTCTTTGGCAGGGTTAAACAGGCAGCATGTCTTTGCTTCCATTCTCAGTGTTAAACTTGGAATCCAAGCTTGCACCTGCATGTCCATGTTGTTTCCTCCACAGATGAAATTCCACTGAGTAGAACCAGTGGGGTGGCATTAACAGACCCAAATAATCTTTAGAGTCATTTTGAACCCAACAGGAGGGAAATGTTTGGAAGGAAAACTGAAGGGACAATCCAAATTTTGTTACTTTTATGTTGATTTCCCAAGCTTCAAATTATTAACATACGCTTCAAAAAATCACAGGAACTTCTAGTCCTACAGCCAGTGGACAGTCAGGAGAGAAGCCTGAGAACGAGGTCTCCTGTCCTTGCCAGCAGCCACACGATGTCAGTATTGGTTCATACAAATAGAACTAGTTGTGCATTCCCTTGACTGTCATTGTACACCTGACAGGGCTGTGACAGGCCAAGGATATGATGCTGGAAGTAACCCCAGGTAGTGGAACACCATGCCTAAGCTCAGAACCGGATGGAATGGTCATGAAGGCAAAGTTGTATGTTTTTCTTATGTGGAATTCTGACTCAGGTAAGTAATTTCTCTTTTCTAGACTACCCTCGTGTATTCCAGGGGTATACGAATCACAGTTTCCGTGCATTTTTCCAATTACTGATGACATAAATTGGAGAATCAGACCCAGCATGTGGCTTAGTGCCCAGATTGTTTTCATCATGACTTTCTTAGAAGTTGATTACTGAGTTCTCACAAATCTGGTGCACAGGCTGTTAAAGACTTGCTGCTCCTTATGAACAAATGTGTGAGCTCATATTAGAATATTGCACTACCAAAAAGGCATGGGGACACAGAGCCTTCTGGAATTTAACAGGAACATCTCAATAGATCAAGCTTTTAACACAGAATTGCCATGAGGCATTAATCAAATACCACCTTTGTGCTTCTTACAGGCTTTCATTAAAATGGTCAGTGAATCTTTGATATTAACATCTCCTTCCAGAAATGACATTAATCATTTCTTCACTGGAAGGGTTTTCAAGCATTGGAATAGACTGCCAAGGGAAGTGGTGGAGGTACCATCCTAAGAAGTGTTCAAAAAATGTGTAGATATGGCAATTAACGAACATGGTGGTGGTGATGGGTTGATGGTTGGAACTGATGATCTTAGAGGTCTGTTCCAACCTTTATGATTATATGATTCTATGATTCTGGATTTCTATATGAAATTTATGTGTCTTATTATGAAAGCTTGGGTGTATTTTTCCACTGGAGGATGTGCAAGCACTGAACCAGCAATGGAACAGACATGTTACTTGGCTGCTCCATTCCTTGATTTCTCCTTCAGTTTGGACATTGCCAACTATTTTAAGGAAGGGTGCTCTAGAGCTTGTATTGTATTCTACTTGTGACATGTCAAAGCTCAGCTGAGAGCATATCCTGGATATATTCTGCAAACCTTCTTAGGTTCCTGGGTTTCTGATGTTCTACATTTCCGTTTCTATGAAGTAATTCATACACAGAGAAAGATTAGCTCTGCTTTAGAACAACTCTTTTGTTTATGTTATATAAACTCATGTTTTCTTTGTTGCTATATATTTGATGGTATAAACACAAAAAACAATGAAAATCCAAATCATAGTTAAATATTGAAATCCTCTTAAACTCCTTTAGCAGGAAGCCAGATGGTGGTGGTGTTATAGTTAAGAAATAAGTTTCTATTTTAGTTTAATTTTTAGATTTTTTTTAGGCATATTTGTTTAAAAGTCTTCCAGTGTGGTTGTGTCTGGAAAAACAGATGCACCAAGTGGACCAACTTTTCATTCTTGTTCTGCTGCCATCAGCCAGCACCTTGACTGTTCTCTAAGGATATCAGAACAGTTACCTATGTGCTTCCTTCCCTTTTTGTTAAAATGGATAGAAATTAATGGCTGTTAGAAACACCTAAGGTCTTTCCAAGCTAGAATTCTCTTGAGGCATTCTAGAAAAGCCTTGATATCACTAACTCTTCTGCTTGAGATGCAGCAAATCCATTTGCCTAATTTCTGTAGGTCAGGTCATTTTCAAGTGTCACAGCAAACAGCTCTGCTCCAGAAATTAAATCCAAGGTGAAAATGTGTCAGAAGTAAAGTGAGAATATTTCAGCCCTGCAGGCTTCCTCAGCAAATGACAGGATCACATTATACCACTGTCCTTTCTCTTCCATACCCTCTTAATCCAAAGGGAGGGAAGGAGGATTCAAGGCACAGACACTACTTTCTGTGTTATCCTAAATGGGATCTAAAATCTAGAGTGAGATTACTTCTGTTAGGGTAATCTTGCTTTCAATCTGCCTAAAATAGTGAATGTCACAGCCTCTCTATGAAAAGCTTTCATATGGATTTTTCATAATCAAATACAAGGAAAATGGAAGTTCAAACAATCTCAGTCACACAACTCTCCTACTTTCCTTTGAGCCTACCAAAATGCCATTCAGTTTCTCTTGGAAAAAATACTCCACCGCGTAATAAAAGTACCATTGCACAGACCCAAACACCAAAACATGCCTCCAACTCTCTCTTCCCTCTTTGGAACTGCATTCAGCAGCAGCATAAGCAGAACACCCTCCTGCCCAGTGCACTTTCCGTAAGAGTACCAACTACTCATTTATACTAATTTTCCAAAGGGGAACTGGATTTGACTTGGAGTTAAACATTTTTTACAGTCAAGGTGTTTATCAGTTTTATTCCCATCCTCTACCACAGATTTATTGGAAGAAGCAGATCCAAGGAGCACAAAGTCTGTGTAGTGTTCCTTGGCTCTTAGAAGAATTTGTGGTGCAGTTTTAGAACTGCACCAAGTAAGCTCTGCTTCCCTTAACTCTTCTTGGTAGGATATTATTGAAAGTCCAACTAAGCACAATGTCTTCAAGGATTGGGTGCAGTATCCAAGTCAGATGGTAAATGGGTGAAATGGGTTGTCAGAGGCCACACCAAGTACAGTCCTAGTGCAGAATGAAATACATGAAGTAGGAGGAATTAATGGAGAACACAAAAATAGACTTAAAAACAAACCCCCAGAAACAATACATTTTAGTTTGAGAATAATCAGTCAAGACTCTGTCAGAGGTTTTTAATGCTGCAGACACATTTATTAACAGTATTTCAGCTGTCTCTGCAGTGCTCACCCTTCACACATTGTTAGGCTCAAGTGCTAAAAGAAACAAGTAGGAACAAAGAAAAGTACTGAGAGATCCTGAAAACACTCATATGAATCACCATGTTTTAACCATCTGATTAATCTTCACCAGGGCAATTTTGAAGCAATATTCCTATTAGAGAAGAGTGCTCATAGGGTTTGTAGTTTCAAGGCTTTTTACAGAAATTCCTCAGTGTTTCCTCAGTTAGTGCAAATATTGACCCCTCCTTTGAATAAGACAAAATGGAAAAGTGGAATCAATTAAACATATCCTCTGACTGCCAGCTGTGGGAGGAGAGGTTTCCAATCAATCCTAAAGGAGCACTGGAGTGGTGAAGAAGGATCGCTGCTCCACTTGCTTTCTCAGGATAAAGGAGTTTCAATATTCCCTCAGCTGCTTTGTAGATTATTTTCTTGAGGAAATGAGACGCATACAGATCTGCTAAGCATTTCAGATGGAGTCCAATTTCATCTAAATTTGATGGATAGAATTCACTAGGGTATTAAGTTCTCACTCCTGTAAGCAAGAGAACCCACCAGAAAAAAAAAGAAAAATACTGAAGATTGGTCTTTATTCGGTAGGTTAATTTGCTCATTTTGTTTTTAGCAGCAGAGTAATTCAGCATCAGTGTAGACTTAATTTGTAATGATTATTTATTGCATTCGAAAGTAATGCCTAACACGAAGAAATCTAAACTTATTGAGTGGTTCCTGTTAGTTCTTAAGTAATAAAGTGAACTTACTCTCATTTCCCCCTCTTAAATTTTAAAGAACACATTCAAGCTGTCTTGCTAGTAACCAGACAATATTTATCTTGTCTTCTGAAAGGAGTTAGCATTAATAACTCTGTGGCCACTGTGCTCATCTGAACACCAACCCAATCTCAATCTACAGTATAAATATGAGAGGATTAAAATCTTGCAATGTTACAAAGTTAAAATTTATATGTCATGAGGAAAGATTACAGAGGTAAAAGTTATAGACAAAAGACGAGATCCAAAATTTTGCTCATATTGATGTCCTGTATTCCATCATTCAGTCTGGGCTCACAGGTTGTCTTACTTTAAAGTAGAGAAAAAGGCAAAAAAAAAAAATGAAATGTCCTGTTCAGCCACTCCATCTTTACCAGTGGCAGAGGTGGGTAATATTCTCACTGATCAGTGCATCATGTGCAGTTTGTGGGGTTATAAACAACTACATCAAATGCAAATAGGAGACAGGTGATTCCCAAGGTACCTGTCCCTCAGGGTACCCACAGTCTTCACTGCCGTAACTGTTTGGTTTTGAATACAAACATTAAATCCTCACTGGAAAACCTGATGGAACCCAAAATGTCATCTCACATCTCCTGCTGCCACCACAGGCAGGTTAGTACTGTCAGACATATATATATATTTCTTAGCCTGTTGTATTGTCTCTTCCCACCAGGATGAGCAGGTTTTGTCCTGGAGCCAGATCAGAGCTCAGTGACAAAACCCACTCTTGCTATATTATTTGGTGGCTGTCAAACTGTAACTGGCGTTTTTTGACAAAGTGCCTATGCCTGTCAGAGCTCCCAGATGCAGAGGACTCCTCATGGGTGTTGGTGTAATGGGCCGTTAGCTCAGCTCTCCTGGCCATTACTTTCTGCAATACTGTGGTGACTTGAATAACAAATTGTCCATGTTACCTTCTTGCTTTTGAGGCTTTTTTATGCTTAGTAATAACTACAAATTCCGAGAGAACTAGTTGGGAGTCCTCTCAAATGAAATGTTATTTGGGGGAGGATTGTAGGTCTCTCAGTGCTAGATCTAAATTATATGGCCTGCTTGCTTCAGCAGAGCAGAATACAACACTAGCTGGTCTGGCCAGGAAGCAGAGTTATTTAGCCCAGCCTCTGCTATTACAGGGACCATGTAATAATTATAGCATCTAATCTGTTCAGTAGTCTCAGCGGGCTTGAGCAGACAGTTCAGTCTGTCAGGCTTCCTGCAGTCTTACCTTTGAATACAGTGGGAAGTTCATAAGTCAGTGTCTGAGGACACATAAGATGTGATTGTGGATCCAACCAGACTCCAAGCACCTGCTCAGTTCTGCAGTTCCCTTCATTGAGGAGTCTTGTACAACAGGCAGTTGATCAAAACCTCTTAGTTTGTTTGTTCATGCCTGTTTAAAAGAACTATTGCAATGATTTTGACAGGAGAAAATGAGATAACAGAGGGAAGGAAGGAAGGAAGAAAGAAGGAAAAATAAGCAGATATAAAGGATTATAACAGATAATCGAGGGATCATAGAAAGATAGAATGGTTTGGATTGGGAGGGACCTTCAAGATCATTTAGTTCCAACCCTTCTGCCATGGACAGGAACACCTTCCACGAGATCAGTGTTCTCAAAGCCTTATCTAACCCGACCTTGAAAACTTCCAGGGATGGAAAATCCACAGCTTCTCTGGGCAACCTTTCTGGTGCCTCACCACTCTCACAGTAAAGAATTTCTTCCTAATATCTAATTTAAACCTGCACACTTTCAGTCTAAAGCCATTCCCCCTTCTCTGATCAATACATGCCCTCATACTTGTCCCTCTCCAACTCTCTTGAGGTACTAGAATGTTGCTATAAAGTTATCCTGGAGCCTTTTCTTCTCCAGGTAAAATATATTCTATCCTGTGGGTATTACCATATATATATATATAAAAACCAAAAAATCACAGGAGGATGGACGTATAAAATATTCTTTTTTGAGTACTCAGGTTGATTTTCTTACAGCACTATGGTCTCTTTTTCTGCTGGGAAAAGTACCTGGCCCTTCCCTCCTGCATCCTTTCTGGCACACTCTGGAGGAGCAGGTATGAGCTGCTCACAGTCTGCTATACTGTACATCATCAGGGTGTGTATTCACAGGACAGAAGTGAGTCTGGAGGCAAAGGAGTAATTCTGAAGAGATACAGATCCATTTGTTGAAACTGATTAGCGTGCAATGCTTTAAAGGTTAAGAATAAAGATTGAGGAGCTTGCAAATCCAAGATAAAATTCAACAGAAGTCAACAAAAAGTTAAGACAAAATAACACACCAATTCATTTAAAAGACAGATGAAAGGTCATAGATCTTATCTGTCAGACTGGTTACGAGTGAAATCTCATCTGAAACTGAATGTACAGCGCTGGCCACTCATGGCCAATCAATGCTCAAAAATTATTAAATAAAATAAGGAGATGAAAGAATATATAAATAGGCTAATATGAGAACAGAGAAGAAGAAAAACCTTTCAAAATCTAAAGAACTTGTCTTTAGTCTAAAAAAAAAAAGTGGCATGAATGCTGCCCGTAAACAGACAGGAGGTAACAGGGAGAAGAAGAGAAAAATGATACAAAATAAAAGAAAACCTCTTATAAACTATCTATGAATATAATTTGGCTGAATAAAAAAGGCTTCCAGTCACCAAGCACTATGGTCTGAAATGGCCTTCTGGTGGAACAAAGGGAAGTGGAACTGAGTTTGCCTCAAGGTGCTGGTCAGTTATTTTGTGACTGAGGTACCAGGAATCGTTTCTGCAAGCTGAGATATCCCTTTCAATCAAATATCATACTTCTATATAGATCTGTGTCTCCAAAACATAATTTTATTCTTGTCATGTCTCAGAGAAGTGAACTTTTCTCCTTTCAGCAAATTTTTCCAGATAATAAAATCATTGTTGGTAATAATAAATAAAAGTGAGAGTGGAAGCTACTGTTGGCTACTCATAAAAATACTCATGGTCAGCTATGAGTGAACAAGAGAAGCAAGAACAGAAATATTCAGAGTTGCAAACATAACAAATGCCACAAGTAAGTTGAAATGTGAGGTTTGCTTTAAGAGAAAAGTAGGATTTTTTTTTATTTTTTTTTTTGCAAAGTTATTCATAGCTTAAGTTTGTGGAATTCATGAATGATTTGGATTAAGTCTCATCCACAAGTAACTTTGAAAAAAGTTCCATTTGCCTTCAAAATGATCCAGAAACCTATACCATTCCAATACCTAAAAAAGAAACAATTTTTCATTTATGCTGCTGCTTTTCGGAGCACCTTGTTTCAGGGGAGAAAAGCTGTGAATATGACTTGAAATACTGCTAATCCTATGCCACTAAGGAAAATTTCCATTTACAGTACTTTCAACTCATACTAGTGTATTACAATATACAAAGAAGAAAATTACTGTGCTTGCTAAAAACATATGCATGTCTGCATGGTACTGTGGTTATTGCTCTGTTCCTTGATGTGGTCACACTGGACTCACAAGTTTCAGTCTTTATCTCATCATCTGAATGTCTAACTTTCCTTTTAAATCAATCATCAATGAAGATATATGGTTTACTGCCTAATCATTCATGCAATGCCATTAAATTCTGTCCCTAAAGCTCTGTTTTGGACTTGTCAAATATGCCCAGAAGGAACCACGGAGACTCTGTAGTGTGTATTTTACCAATAGCAGAATTTCACTTGCTGCTGAAATGCATTATGTCCTAATTTCATTCAGCCATGGAGCACATTGTGTTAAGCACTGCAACTTAACAAAGTTACGAAGAATATCTCACAGTTTGTGCCCTGGAGTCCCTGTGATTTCAAAGTATGACCAAAAGGTAACTGGGAACTTTCAGAAATTGAACAATCTGTGCAGGAGAAAGCTGTCAGCTTTCATGTGCTAGACAGGCAATTGAATTACCTTCTTGAGTTTGATTTCTCTTCCCTGGGACCAAAACAGGATGAAATCTGTGGTCTTGAGAGAAAAGCCTCATCAGCACAATGAAATGGGAAAATAACCCTGAAAATAGTGCGGAGGTAAAAGCCCTTCCACTCCTGCTTATCCTTCCAAATGGCTGGGGGTGAGAAAGAACATGTTGCTAACTGTGTAATGAGGCACAGATTGAAAATTGCTTAAAAGCTCATGCACAGTAACAGGGAAGATTTTACCCAGTGGCACTCTGAGAAAATTATTGTAATGGCACTTTTTAGTTATTATCAACTTGGTCTCCAGGACCTCAGTAAGTGCCATTAGACATCTGCTGTGGGACTATTCTCAGCGAGCGAAGAAGCCACCAAGTCTTTTAAAAAATATAAATAAGTGGGGAGCACACATGTTTTTGGTTTGGGGTTTTTTTTTGGTATTTTTTTTTCATTTTGTTTTATTCCTCACAACATTATGGAGATATTTTTCTTTTTCTTTTCTTTTTTTTTTTCCCCTTTCCTGGTGTTTTGTTGCTGTTGTTGTTGTTGTTGTGGTTGTTTGTTTTTTTTTTACCTTAAGTATTATTATTATTGGTGTAGATTGTCATTTGCTGCTTGCTCTAATAAATGGTTTCCAGGTGAATTGGATAGCATCTGTTCTACTCATTTTAATATGTATAATATCTGAACATCTGATTAAGATGAATTTTCTAAACAATTAAAGAAAAGTATGTTATAGGTTAGTAGAAGCTGAATATCTAGACTTCTCAATTTCAGTATTTCATAGCCATTTCTTGTTTTATTTCTGCCATAGTTCTGCAGGGCTACTCATATAAAAAGAAAGGGAAAGACAAAAGGGATTAAATCCAGAAAATAATGGATAGATTTAAAGGAAAAAAAAATTCTATTTCTGATGACTTCACTGTCAGAGCAGAGGGAGAACATGAACGGCTTTGGTGCTGGACAGACACTGTTCAGCAATAGATAAAACATAAGCATATAACTAGTATGAGTTTGATCACAAACATAAAACACTGCTCCTTAGCAGCTGCTATGAAGGATGTAAACTGCAGCCCAACCAGGCCTGTGCAAAAATATTCACAAGGAAGAGCTCAGAGGGTCCAGACCTGAGTCCTAGGTCCTCTTTCACTGTAAGTCTCCCATATCCCAAGGCAGAGTTCCAACACTATTCCAGAGCCTGGGCAGAGATGCTGCCATCCTTCCTGCAGAGGAACTTGTGCTACTGCAAACATAGAAATGCAAAGTGGGTGGCTGTAGGAGGCAAACAGTAGGGAGAAGGCAAAAGCTCATAGTGAGGGTTATCAGGACCCAGTTTCATCCCTACTTCTGCTGGTTCAGTTTGGTTGCCAATGCTTGCATAGCAGAAATGAGTGAAGGCTACATGTACACAATTAAATGTGCTAGGTCTTTCCCTTGGCACTGATACTACTGGCATGCAGTTATCAATATCTATCCTATCAAACTCTCTTGCCTTCCAAAACAGGATGGCTGAATCTAATATGCTTCTTGGAAATGGTCCATGCCCCTGTCACTGACTGGTTAAGTGCTTGGGACTTGTCTGGGGAGTGTTACTTGGTCCTGACCAAAACCATGCCAGACACTATTTTAACAAATCAATGGTATTATACAGCAAATTGCCATCAGTGCTTGACCAGGATATAGACATAGTCAAATGGCCAATGGCCTGATTATCATCTGCTGTAGCTATTTAGGATTGCCAAGTATCTGTGGCAACCAGAAGTTATTCTGGTCAAATGGACCCACCTCAGTGAAGGTGGCTCTTAGATGAATCTGACCTCAGCAGTCCTTAGACTTCAAATAATTCATCAGACCAGTGTTGAGCAAAAGACAAGAATCCTCCCTTACACATTGACCCGACTCTTGCAATAGCCATAGTGTAGAAAATGCAGAGCTGGGATGGCAGGAGGACAGGGAGGGATCCATCCCTCAGAAGAGTCTTGTTGCCTCCCCATGTATTCTCTGCATTTTGCCCAGGCAGGGCAATGAGGTAGGACAGCGGCAAATAATTGCAGAATGATACTTAAGAGAATCCTTGCTTTGCTCTCCTCTGCTTTACATTGTCCCTGTTTTCACGTGTTGTTAAACTAGGACACTACGTATAAACCTTGTCACAAAAGTAGTACCCTCAGCCTCTTGCTTATTCCTTGCATTTTTTTTTTCCACGAGGCCTTACCTTGGAATCAAACATAAAGCTGCTCGTCTCCATCCTTTGAGTCTTGGTAAGACAAAAGGGAGAGCCTTGAAAGCGAAGGTAACTGCAGAAGAGCAGGCAGATATTCACTTCACAGCAACCCTCTTGGGCTGTTTCCTGTGCTTTTTCTTCTCAGTTTCCCCCTGATCAAAGAGCAGACTCCACTGCCTACATAATACATGAAGCAGTGCTGGCTGACAGTATGCTCTGGCTCGGAGAGCTCGGGAGTGTGTGGGGAGACATTGATGTCTGCATACTCTGAATGGCCCTAATGGAAGCTCTTCCACTGATTGCCCACACACCCTTCAAACCCCTGCTCAGGAGCAGAGCTGAGGAATTAGTTTCCTGACTTCTTTCTCTTGGTTGGTCTCTTTTCTCTCCCCTGAAGGAGCCATCCCGACTACGACTATCTGGTGCCTAAGGAAGCAAGCAGAGAACAAGATTGCTGTAAACACAGTGAGAGACTAGAGGAGCAAGAAAACTTGTTTAGTGACACTGACAGAGATGGGTAAATACAGGGCAGTATCTCAGAGTGGAGAAAAACCATCCCCTAGCACTGCAAGAAGGAAAGAGATTAGCTTCCAGCACGGAGGCCATGCTTTATGGTAGGCTTCTACATGCTTTGAAGCACAAGCCTGAGAAATTGAAAAGGAAACAATCCTTAATCCTGCTTTTTTACGATTTAGTGATAAAGTCAAATCCACTTTGCTGTAAATAGCTCAGCTGTTTTTTAGAAGCCAGGCTATTTCCTGAGATACAAGGCTATGCTTATATAAAGAGATCAGCATTGTTACTGGGGCATGGGGAGGAGAAGAGCAGGCAGTGGTGTGTGGGAGAAGTTTGGATGCCCTTCGTAGAGGGCTGCCTTTTTTAATTTTGTTATTGGTGTTGTTGCTATTTATGTGATGTACGATTCAGGGAGTGGTGAGTAGAAAAAGAAAAAGAAATACTACAAAGGAAAGGCATTTTGGCCATTTTTACCAAGGCATCCTGAAAGTCCATTCAAGAGATGCATTTTTTTACTTCCCATTACATGAACATTTTTTTTAGAGAAAAATAAATCTGCTGTTCCCATCCTGTCCAGTATGAATGATGTAGTCTTAATTACACATGACCCATCCTGCTGAAAAAGCCCATCCACTTATTCCCTGAATGGCTATTGAGCACACAGATCTTAAAAGCATCATGCCAGTGCATTTCAAGCACTCAGAGTTCAATGAAAAAAGCTAACTGCGAAAGGGTAGACAGCCATAAAACAATTAAAATTCTGCATAAACAACATTACAATAATTGATCTTTTAAATCAGGAAGCTTTTACAGTTCCACCTTGACAATGGAGGATTAGATACAGGAAAAAAGAGCTTGCAACAAATACGGAAGGGAAAGTCGCTTGAACAGGTGCATCCCGTGGTCATTCTACTTGTAATTCTAAAGTTCTAGTGATGGCACTGGGCTTATATTAGTCATTACAGAGAGTGGGATATTCAAAGTGATGCATTAAAAATGAGTTTGCATTGCTTAAATAATATAATTTTTGTTAGTAATATCTATCTATCTATCTATCTATCTATCTATCATCTATCTATCTATCTATCTATCTATCTATCTATCTATCTATCTA
>JAWWMP010000081.1:145152857-145291889 GCA_035047865.1 Dendrocincla tyrannina | reverse complement strand
CTATCTATCTATCTATCTATCTATCTATCTATCTATCTATCTATCTATCTATCTATCTATCTATCTGTCTATCTATCATCTATCTATCTATCTTTAAAACACAGATTGAAATGGGAACAATTAAATGCATGGAATTTTACCTGCCTAAGAGAGTCTGCTTTCAGAAATAAAATAAAAGGCTGAGATATAAACCTTAAACATGAACACCTTGTATTTTCGCATTTTGGAAAATATTTGTAATTAAAAATCCTCACAATTACTATAGTTGTAATTTTGTAATTTGCAAAGACCTTGGATGAAGATTCTTTTCATAAACAGGAAGCAAAGAATTTTAAATGTTCTGAAGTATCTAATGACCCAATTCAAAGTGCTATTCAATTTCTGCAGTCACCAAACTGCACCTGATGACATGAAACATCAACTTTTAACACAGCTTCACATGTCCCTGTTTATTGCTACCAGAAAGCTGTAGTCCAGCCTCTTTACAGGTGCAGATACTGCAAATATCATATTGGGAGAAAGGCTGTAAGCTGAAAGAGTGCAGGTTTAGATTAGATATTAGGAAGAAATTCTTTACTGTGAGGCTGATAAGGCACTGGAGAGGTTGCCCAGAGAAGTTGTGGATTTTCCCATCCCTGAAAGTGTTCAAGACCAGGTTGGATGGGGCTCTGATCAACCTGGTCTAGTGGAAGATGTCCCTGCTAGTGCAGTGGGGGTTGGAACTAGATGATCTTTAAGATCTCTTCCAGGTTGAAACATTCTATGATTCTATAAAATATCAATTCATTAGTTTTCTCCAAACCCCCTATCTTATGGAAACCACCCACGATGTCACCCTATCGATACATTCCTAATTTCTTCGTTCCCTCCTGTACTGTGGCACATTGCTATATGTGTCTCTTGCTATATGTAAATCTCAGGGAACCTAAAAGATCAAGTGAAGCATATCATACGCTAGGCACTTATAGCTCAAAGTGAACCTTTTCAGTGCTCTTTGCATCCCTTATGTCCAAGACAATTTTCCTTTGCAAAGCAGAGGCAAGAGGTCACTGTTTACCTATGTGCCCCATGGCAGGTAGCTGGACAATGCATTTTTCTCTCTTCCATTGCTTTCTCAGTATTGTGTGGCTTTCTGCCAGTGTTGCTCCTGTCCTCAAAGTCTCTCTAAGGTGGTCTCTACATAGTGCTTTGAAGTGACCTGCCTATCTTTTATTGAAACTGTTCCTTGCCTTTTGTAAAGTCATAACTCTGTGAAAAGCATAAACGACATCATAAGTAACTCCAGAAAATCCACTACAGGACTCTTAGGGACAGTGTAAATACAGCAGTGGAAGCTCTTTATTATTGTCCTGAAAACTCCCCTAACAGGAAAGGTGAATCCAATAGTGATGCAATACTACTAAATCTGATTTGCCATTTTTCAAGGCTGGTGAGAGGTATCTCAGACTTCTGTTTTGTCTTAGGAGTGGGAATCACCCTGAGAATCATCTGTCATTACTATTTTTATTACTTTGATGTATTTAATAAATAGCATTTTTTAAGATGAAAGCTCAGTTGTATGGAATGAAGTGTGTACTCTGTCTGAAAATCTGTCACCTAGGCACATGAGAAATAAGTATGTGAGATGTGCCTGAAAGTTGAGATACACGTACCAGAACATACATTGAGAAAAATAAAACAACAATAAACAACCCAGAAGATGGTGTGCTGTGGATGTTTAATTTTCTGAGAGACTGGGGAAATTTATTTAAAATCTATTAAAAAAAAATAGATGCAGGAAAGATGTTTATCAGTTTGTACCTTCTTATTTTTTATTTTATGGGTTTTTACCTATTGTGGTGGGCTACAGAATTCTCACTAATTAAAATAAATGAGTAAGCATTCCAGAGAGAAATTTGCTAAAGAAAGTTTTAAAGGAAGAAGTTCTTGAAATCAGATTTCATAGAATCATAGAATGGTTTGGTCTGGAAAGGACTTTCACAGATCATGCAGTCCTATTCTGTGGCCGTGGGAAGGGACATCTTTCTCTAGATCAGATTGCCCAATCCAGCCTGGGCATGAACATTGCCAGGAGCGGGGCATCCACGACTTCTCTGTGCAACCTGTTCCTGTGTCTCATCACTCTCATAATTTCTTCCTTATTATCTAAGTCTTTTTCAGTTTAAAGCCATTCCCCTTGCCCTATCACTGCATGCCCTTGTAAAAAGTCCCTCTACAGTTCTTTTGTAGACCCCCATTTAGGTACTGGAAGGTGATAAAAGACCTCCCTGGAACCTCCTCTTCTCCAGGATGAACAACCCTGACTTTCTCAGCCTGCCTTCACAAGAAAGGTGCTCCATCCCTCTGAGCATCTTTGTGGCCTCCTCTAGGCTTGTCTTTCTTGTACAGGGGACCCCAGAGCTGAACATAGCATTCCAGGTGGGGTATCATGAGAGTGGAGTAGCAGAGGTGAATGACCTCCCTTGACCCACTGGACATGCTTCTTTTTGTGCAGCTCAGGAAGCTCTCTTTGTCCTTAGTTCTTACCTTCAAGTGAAGATCTGTCAAGAGAAATCTTGATGGGTCAAGGAGAAAGGCAGAATGAAACAGAAATGATAAATTAAATTAATTAGGGAAACTTAAGCTGGACTTTCAAATATAGGTCAGAGCAAGCCTGTTGAGATGTGCATATTCAAAGAAAAGTAGGAGCTCGTTTCTTTCACTTCCATTTTTTTCCACTGTCAGTCACCATCTTAATCTAAAAGATGAGATAACATTTATCTGCGGATTAGACCACAGTAAATACCACCCTGCTCCACCAGGAGCACTTAGTTCAGGGCCTGTATTGGTCTTTATGTTAAACCATTGTTGTCTTCATTTTTTTACTAGGACTGCTTTTCTGCTACCGAAATCTTCCCATCATACTTTTCCAACTTAATCAGGACACATAATACAGAGAGGCCACAGCAGAGAACAGAGCTCCACCTTGGTATATGTTTTGCCGCTCCATAACAACTTAGAGAATGTTCTGGGGAAATACTGGCCTCAATTAGAGACAGTCTCCTACATTAATTCAGAGTTAACCACATACTAATTTCTTCAGTCATTAATAATGTCCTTTCTCATGCTGTGTTTTGAGATGACAAAGAAAATCTCCTTCAGTCTTCTTTGATAAGACAGAAGCAACTGAATCGTGGTGTTGGCTTCAGGATTGTCTGAACTGAAACCTAGATGACAGTGACTGACAAGGAAGAAAGACAATACAGATTGATCACTCTGAAATATCAGCAGAATGAGGTAGCTGAAATAAATATATTGTAGATAAATATATATATATATGAAGGCATTATAGCCAGAATGTGTGAATTTCTTGGCCAAAACTAAATTCAAATAAAAATTTCAGTTACTGCCTATATGAAAACCACAGTCTCAGAAAATATTTCAAGTTGAAAGGGACCCAACAAAAATCATCTAGTCCAACTCCCTGCTCCTTTCAGGTCTGCCTCCCATTAAGTCATATAACCAAGAGCATCATCCAGATGCTTTTTGAATCCTGTCAGGCTTGGTTCCATGACCACTTCCCTGGGGAAAGCCTGTGGGAAGCCTGTCCCAGTGACCAAACACCCTTCTGGAGATGAACCTTTTCTTAAAGTCTGGTTTGAACTTCATCTGACACAGCTCCATCCCATTCCTTTGGATCCTGTCACAGGTCACCAGAGAGAGGGGATCAGCACCTCTTCCTCCACTGTGCCTTTATAGGAAGGTGTAGAATGTGACGAGGTCTCTCCTCAGCCTTCTCTTCTCCAGGCTGAACAAACCAAGTGACTTCAGCCACTCCTCCTGTCTTGCCCTTGAGGTCTTTCACCATCTTGGTCACCGTTCTCTGGACACACTCCAAGAGCTATCCTTGTTATAACTGAGGGCCCCAAAACTTCCCCAATACTCAAGGTGAGGCCTCCCCAGTGTAGAGAAGACAGGGACCATCCCCTCCCTTGCCCAGCCATCATGCTTTGCCTGATGCCCTCCCAGGACACGGTTGGTTCTCCTGGCTGCCAGGGCACTTCTTATCCCCATATCCCTTTCCACAGGACTGTTTTCCTGCCACTCATCCAAAAATTACATTTTCTGTCATGTGTATCATGAGTTTGCATCATCAGGTCAATATCTTCTCCCTTTTATGCATGGAAAGTATGCAGAAAAAGTCAGTAAAGTTTTCACCTAGTTCTATTTTCACAAGAAAATAAAGCTATACATTTGACAAACAGCATGCACTGTGTCCTAATCCCTGGTCTACTCAAGTAGGTCTTGGCATCTTTTTTTCAAAGGACAAAAAAATCTGCAATTCAACTGAGAACTATACTGCATTTAAATGTATTTTCATGGCACATTTCACTAGAACATAATTTAATATATATTCAGGTAGGTGTCAGTGCTGTGAAATGTCAAATACTTTTTTTTCTTTTAGAGGGCTTTTAAATATTATCACAGAAAAACTGGTGTTTAATTGAAATTCCCTTTACTGTCACTCAAACAGAAGGATTAAAACATCAATTAAAGGGTGATTATGACAGTGTTTTGCTTTGCAGAATCTGAAATTAAATGCTTAAAAATAAACTTTTGTGGAAGAAACTGTTGATGAACTATTTGAGGAAGCAATCCGAGCATAATATCTGAAAATTTTATTCTTGAAATAGAGTTTTATATGTATTTTATGAAGAAGATGAATGCTTTTGCTTCTGTTTTTGAGAATACGTTTACCACCAAAATATCTTATATTAATAAAACAAGGGAACACAGGTTTTCCCCTAAATAATTTGTGCAAATTTGGGCTCTAGCCCATCAACTTCAACCTCTGGAAGACAGATGAAAATAGGTGCTCATCTTTGCAGCTCAGGCCTTTCCCTGAGAGTGAAATATAGCTACTGGGGACAGTGAAGGTACTGAATGTCCATTACAGTTTAAAGTACAATTCTTTTGCTCCATGCACATAAATGTATGTTTTTATACTCCATCTCAGTCCAAAATAGATGTGGTCACTGCAGTACTGGGATGCAGAAGTCACAGCTGATATAGAAAGGAACTACTCTCTTCCTAAGTTGCGTGTGGGTACATTTGTGATGGTGTAGGCACAACTTCAAAATATAAGATTTTCCTGAGAGGTGGATAACTCAATGCTTGAAATGGAGCTGCTCAGTCTGCTAGGCTGAAGGATCTGCTGATGCAAGGCAGGCTTTCCAGAAATCTGGGAAGCTTAGAATCACCAGCCATTTCCAAAATTTGCTGTGGATGATCCTAAAAGCTAAAAGTAAGGAAGGCTGAGGGAAGGCTTCATATTTGAGTGAGCTTCAAGACATGTAGTAAAAATTTGCAGTATTGAGTGCCTGTTGTGAAGAATGATCCAGTCATACACAAAACTTTATGTCAGTCACCTGATACCATTTGAGGAAGTCAACTAGAAATTTTGGAAATAACAGGTTTCCAGCACTTTTTTCAGGAAACCTCAGATGCAGTAACATTTCCCCAGTGTTAATTGCTTTAGGCAGTAGACTCTCTAGTCTGCAGTAAACCCTCTAGTTTGTGGGGAGGGACTCTGGCTGGCTTAGCGAGGTAGGTTCCCAGCCAGGAAAATGCTCTTGTCTTTCTCTTTTGACAGGTTAGTTTAGTGCTCTGGCTTTCACCGATGAAGTTACTTCACCTGTCATGGTTCCTGTGATCCTTGCCAACTTCATATGTTTAATTTACTCAGCCCTTATTCAGATAACATTCTCAGAGCAAACTCCAAAGAAAGCACATCTTGGATATCTGGTGGCATAGTATTGTTACCAAATTGCACTCCTGGCTAATGCCACTGGCTTCCTGCAGATCCTTATCAACTTCTTAAACAAGTTATTTCAATGTCTGCTCTCAGCTGATAAATTGTGATGAATACAAATGCATGTAGTTGTCATATTGAAGTATGAAATAACTCAGTTTCAAAGTCATTACTAATGTGCAAACATAGTTACTAAGGTAAATTCCCAATGTTTTGAAGACTTCAACACCACCTTTTCATTGCCATTGCCCCTATAACATTATGTCAACATCGTTCTCAAATCCAGGCTAGTGTTGTGCTGTTTGTACTATTTCTGTGTTGTTTCTCTAGAAGACAGTCGCTGTTTCTCTAGAATTTTACATCAACTTCTGTTCAAATTTGATAAGCATTCTCTCATAATGCATATTCTGCATACTGTATGGGTGACTGGAAGCGTGGCATTTTTCTTCCTGCTGGAACAAAATAGGGTGTGTTTTTGATACAGACATGATTATAGAGGGGTGGTGTCTGCAAGTTCTGTGTTTTCAGTCCATTGACACTGTGCCTGATAACTGAGGAAAATAATTTGGAAGCTTCTGCCTCAATTTTATTTGAAAAGAAACACTGTCATGAACTTCTTAAGCTTATAAAAAGAAATATGCAGTAGTGTAGAGTGTCTGTAGTCAAAGACTTTAAAGTCATAAAAGTCTAGCAAGCAGGTTCAATTTTCAGAACCAATGGTGAGTCTAAAAATGGGGAGGGATAAACAGTTGGTGGGGGAGAAGATGAGCTCAGGAGGAGAGCATCCAGTCCTGTGGCTCCTGTAGGGATTTCAGTGGCATAAATAAACGAGCCAGAGATGTTGCTACAGCAGATCCTCCCTAAGGGAATGGTCAATGCTGAGGAATTGAAAGGAATGCATGTTGGTTTTTTTCCTTGCCAACACAATTCATGTGCCAGGTATTGTGTTTCTATAGCAACACAAATTTACTTTGAGAGACAGTTTGCACAATAGGAGGCCAAAGGCTCCAGCTCTCTGAGTACACTGATTTAACTGTGTGAGCCATCCAACACCTACTGCAGCGGTGGGCTGACCCTGGCTGGAAATCAGGTGCCCACCAAAGCTGTCTGTCACCTGGACAGGGGAGAGAAAATATAATGAAAAGCTTATGGGGTGAGATAAGGACAGGGAGTGATCACTCATCAGTTACTGTCTCAGGAAAACATACTTGACTAGGGGAAATTAATTCATTACCAATCAAATCAGAGAAGGATAATGAGAGATAAGAGCAAATCTTAAAACGCCTTCCCCCCTCCCTTCTTCCCAGGTTCAATGTCACTCCCAAATTCTCTACCTCCTGTCCCACAGTCATGCAGGGAGACAGGAATGGGTGCTGTGGTCAGTTTATCACGTTGTTTCTGCTGTTCCTTCCTCCTCATAGGGAGAACTTTTCACACTTTGTTCTGGAGTGGGGTCCCTCCCACAGAAGAGAGTCTCCCATGAACTTCTCCAATGTGAGTCCTTCCCACAGGCTGCAGTTCTTCATGAACTACCCCAGCATGGTTCCCTTCCATACTGTGCAGTTCCCCAAGAACAGACTGCTCCAGTCTGGGTCCCTCATGGGGTCACAAGTCCTGCCAGCAAACATGCTCCACTGTGGGCAATTCTTTCCATGGTCCTGCCAGGACCCTGCTCCAGCATGGGCTTCTCATAGGGTCACAGCCTCCTACAGGCATCCACTCCTCCTGTGTGGGGTTCTCCAGGGGCTGCAGGTGACTGTCTGTAGAGTTGCAGAGTGTTTTCTCATGTATTATCACTCTTGTCTCAGTTCTGCAACTGCCATTGTTCAGTCATTTTACCCCTTTTTAAAATACATTATCCCAGAGCCGCCACCACCATCACTGATGGGTTCAGCTTTGGCCACTGCTGGGTCCCTCCTGGAGCCAGTTGGCATTGGCTCTGTAGAACATGGGAGAAGCTTCTGGCAGCTTCTCATATGAACAACCATTTAGTGCTGAAACCACGCTGCATGGAGCCTTCCTTTTTAGAAGGTGACAGGGCCATAGTCACAGACAACCAGACTCCCACATAGTTTGGGTCCACTCTCTCTTTGTGGAACATTTTCAGTCATTTTTCAGATGACAGCAGTTGCTCTGAAGCAGAACAGGATCCCACAGCACAACGTAAATGAAGACTTTCATTGCTATCTGAAAACACAGGCTGCAGAATTTAAGAAAAATAATTTACTCACCTAAATTGGCATTTACCTGTGAAAAGAGAATAAAACTATCATGCTCAACGGAGCACAGAGGATTGAAATATGTTAAATTCTAATCATTTCTGATGATTCTATCAAAAATAACATCCCATAATGCCATATAAAGAATTCATGTCAACAAGAGTTCTGTCTGCCTTCTGCTTGTAGAAATCAAGCCTTTTGGTCAATGCAGAACAAAGGTGCTCATGTCTGAAATCAACCCTAAATCCATTTATGGAGTTCCCTATTTCTCTTGCCTGTTTTTTTGCTAAAGTAAAAAAGAAAATAATCCCTGTGCCAGAAAAGGGAATCTGGCTGTATAATGACCTGATCCCTCATTTTCTTTATTTTAAAAATAAAATACCCACTGCGAAACTGATATCTATTATCCTTGGTGCCACTAGCACCTGGAAACACTTATAATTGTATATGGCATGAATGAGTGGTAAATTTGTGGGTAATGCCAACTATTAAAACGAAAGCCATGTTTTACAGAAACAGAAGCAAAACTCAGCAAGGTTTTCTCTAAAGTATCTGCCAAACTTTCCATTTTCATGACTTATTTGCCATTCTTCTCAGTATTCACACTAAGCATGGTCCAAAAAAAAGTAGTAGGGAACTATTATTCCATACACTAAGAGACACATGACCAGTTCTATCCCATTGCTAATGAAACAATGCTCTTGACTGGGCAACTTATTTTTTCTGAAGACTCTTTTCCAGAATATGAGATGGAAACATAGGTACTAATCATAAAAAGCATCTCTTCCTGGGGATCTGAATCTGAAGATGTGGACAGAAAGAAGAGAGACATGAAGCCCTGGCTGCATCTTTGATTATCTTCCCTTTCCTATTTTTCTTTGGGTCCTAATTCCTCTGCACTGGCTTGCTGAGCTTTCAACAGCTTGATTTTCTTTTCTAGATGAATTATAATGAATTCTGGGTCTTCTGGTAACAACTGGCCCGATTCTGTCTACAACATGAGTCTTAATCTGTAATTGCATTAATGGTGTCCTTTTTTTTGTTCGCAATATGCTCTTTCCTTGGTTTTAAATAAAAAATGTTCTCTGGAATTTTTTTTTTTTTTAAACTTTATGTATTCATTACTGAGTCTCCTTTCTCTTTTTTTTTTTTTCACACCTGATTAAATAGTTAAATTGCTCCCTTCTCTGTCATTGGTTTGCTAATTCTGAGAAGCTTCCAGTGTTTTTACAACATTTTATCTCATCAATGGATGCGTTGAAGTACATTACCACCATCTCAATATTGCTCATACCTTTTTGTAGATACAGGTCTCTGCCTTTATCTCTTTTTTAACTGTCCATCATGGTCAACTTACTCCCTCTTTGCTCTAAAATGAGCTTGTAAGTCCATCTTTGTATAGTTCTCTAATATGGTCCTAGTTAACCTCTGCTGCCTTGCCTTGTTTAATCATATTCTCATTTGCTGTGAAATTTCTTGTTGATTCCAGTGACAGCCAGACAGTCTCTGAAATGCCAATGCCACTCAAAGAAATGGAAGATAAATTCTGTGACTTAATACAGGCAGCATTCCATGCTTGGGATTTTGGCTTTTTTTGGTTATATTCTTTTTGTTTTCAGTTTCCCTGTATCAACAGCTTTCTTTGATGTAGTCATTTGTTCTTGCTGGTGTCTTTTTTTTTCCACATTGTTCTCTCTTCTTTTATTTTGTACTACCTTAGGACTCACAGAATAAAGAGTGTCCTTTACCATGCCAGATGTCCTTTACCATGCCAGAACATGATCCTAGCAGAGATGTTTAGGTTTGAATGACATGGTGTCACCATAAACACATGTGTGTGTGTGTATGTGTATGTACAGTACTGTGCATATCATACTGTTCTTGAAGGAAGGATAGAAAAAAAAAAAAACTAAAAATCTAAATGGATTATGTCAGGTTACATGGGGGTTTTAAAGATATTTTGGTCTAAAAGCATTACTAGTCTTTAACAGGTTTAAAAAAAGTTACCAGACTGGACATTGGCACAGGTTGCCCAGAGAAGCTGTGGATTCCCCATCCCTGGAAGTGTTCAAGTCCAGGTTGGATGGGGCTCTGAGCAACCTGGTCTAGTGGAAGGTGTCCCTGCCCATGGTTGGGGCGTTGGAACTAGAGAATCTTGAAGTTCCCTTCCAACCTAAACTATTTTATGATTGTAATAGTAAAAACCAAGTTCTTTTTCTGCATTTGTGATCCATATCAGTACATGCCAACTGCTTCCAAGCTGCTGGTAAACATTTTGAATTAGGGTAGCTCAGCTGTGATTCAGTCTGGCATCATAGCTGAAAATAAGGATAAGAGTCTTATAAAAAGCAAGACCTATGTTAGTAAATTCCCTCTTTCATGAGTGATCAAAGTGTAAAGGAATTGTAATATTCATAGTATTTGTTAGTTCTGTGCTGAAGGTGTTTCCTCTAAATGTAGTCAGGAGTAGAGCAAATGAGATAAGGTATTGATGGTGTGAATATATAAAAGTCTGAATGCGAATAATCAGAGATTATTCTGCTTAGATATAATTTTTTTTTTCCCCAAAGAATAAGCACAAGTATAAGTTTTGCAACTGTAACGGTGCATACAACTTTAATGAGCTCAAAAATGGCAGCAACCTTTTCAGAATGTATTTGTCTCTGAATAAGAGGGGAATATGATGAACCCACTGCTAATTAGACTAACAATATTAATTTGAAATGGCTCCAAAGAGGGTTTCTTTTAAAAAACTGGATTTGATAATCCAAAGATATTGCATTATTGAAAGGACCATTATACTTCCAGTCATAGTAAAAGATTCTGTGTTTCCTCAGGTTTTTACTTATTTACAATTTCACTTTTGTTTGTCTGTTTTTTGTTTGTGGAATTTTTGTTCCCACTGAAGACAATGGGAAAAGGTATAAGTCACAGCTCTGTGATATCATTGTATATAACATGTGTGATATATATACTTTACCCTCTCCATAAAGCATAAGAGGCAGTGGCACAGACCACTGGGAACGTGAACTGAAGATCATTGTCCTGCCTAGAGCCTTCTAATTTGAATATGTGGACTCTTAGATATGGTTGCTGGACACCTGCGAAGAGTGGGTAAGATTCTTCTCACCTAATACAGAATCATAGAATTGTTTGGGTTGGAAGGGACCTTAAAATCACCTATTTCCAACCCTTTACCCTCAGGGAGACCTGCAGAGCACAGAGCAGTGGTGACAAACTCCAGTCTAGGATATGGATGGTAACATCTGGGTGTGAGTTTTGGCCTTCAAGAAGTTTCAGTGTTTTATTCCCCCTCACCTAGAGCCAAACAGGGCATTGCTGTATGTACAGGAGTATGCAGAGGGATCACATTCGGCCCCTTATCTTTTGGTTAATACAGAAAGCAGCAAGCCAAAGCACAGGCATAGAGAAACCAAGTGCTCTGTATTTTAGAGAAGTGACTTAATCTCTGTAGACATGTTTCACACCAACTGCTCCAAACAAAAGTGCCATCTCACTTGGTTCCATGACAGCACATCCCTCTTTTGAAACCCGACATAAGTACTTTGAGACAGGCAGGGAACAACAGTTCCTGAGCCCACAAATACACCCAGGGATAAGAACAATATGTGTCACAGTCACAGAGCTGACATGCTTACAGGCTTTGCCTACCAACCTATTAGTCTGATGTTCTTTTTGAAGAGCAAAAAAAGGTGGCAACACAGTAAAGAACCCTGGATGACCCTGAATCTCCTGACATAATTGATTTTCCACTGATATTGAAAAAATAGATGGGAATATGGGAACGGAGTTTGTGTGGAACGCAGGTAGGGTCCACTTCTCAATTTAGACTTCAGATAGAAAATCAGCTGCAAAACCTGAAGGAAATACAGGTAGATATTTATTTGTTTATTTAAATATTCAAGGCCAGTTGGATGGGGCATTGAGCAAGTTGGAGTAGCAGAAGTATTGGAACTATTGGAACTAGAATATCTTTAAGGTCCCTTCCAAATCAAAGGTTCTGTGATTCTCTGCCTATTCACTGGGGACAGATGCAATGCAGATCCTTAACTGGAAGGGAAAGAGAAGGCAGTCAGTACATGTGTTGCTTCATGGCCTTTGCCATAACCTACAACTCTACAACACCTCATTCAGACGCAATCCTTTCCAAGATCCCACACTGGTACAGTTTCCCTTGGCTCAAATAAGTACCCTGTAAAGACAAATTCAGGAATCCTGTGTTCAAAGGCTGCATAAAACCCAGACACAAAAATCGTGGATGTCAGTGTGGGATCTACCTTCTCTGTTCTGCAAAGGCAAACTAAATTCTGCCCGACATCTCCATGTCACTGCAGGTCACTTTTTTCATAATTTGCTCTAATTGGCATGGTGACGTGTTTCACCTGCAGGCAAATGGCACTCAGAATGGTGTGAAATTCTCTTCCGCTTCTGACAAAACATCAGAGCTTTCAAACTGATCTCTACATCCAGAAGGCCCACTGATCAGGATAATTGAGAGGCATTCCTTTTGGATACATATAGCCATCAAAACCCCAGCCCACTGTGTAACAAATTATACACATCGGGGTGCATGAAGGTTTTTCCACAAGATCTTTAGAGGCTGCAGGACTATAGTCAGCCTTTGTGCGCCACATATATACATAATTTCCCTGCCTGAATCATGCAAAGAACACTTTAACTCTGCAGCTCCTCACTGGAGCCTTAGATGAGCCTTTCAGACAGTCTTCCAGGAGTCAATTTACTTTCTGCAATTTTGGGCAACAAATGGTGGGGGAAGAGACAAAAAGCAAGTCCCTGGATATATATCTCCAGACTTTGATCCTATCCTAGTTTTTCAACTTGATTTTAAGCTAGATGCTGTAGCTATTTTAAGATTTAAAGAAAACAATGCTGCAAAAAAATAATAGGAAAGGAAAAAAACAATTTTAGGAGTACAAGTTGACTCGTGGGGTCATAAAGTCCAGTCCTCAAACTCATAGGAAACAATGCAATTAATGTTTGGTTGGCAAAACTTCAAACCCTGGGGCAAAAAATAACTTCAAAGAATCTACATGAAACTTCAAATTTATAGTGTGAGACCAAAATCCCCAAATATGATATGTCAAAGAAAAAGGCAGTGTACACACCTCCTGCAAAACCAGTGAGGTTTTAGTAAGAAGTAACATGTGATTCTAAAAGAAAACCATATTTTGCAGGTCTGCAGAGCTTTGTCCTACAAACTAGCTTCTTCGTTCAGCCTGAAAAGCATTTCAACCCTGACTATGTTTTGCTATCCAGATTCTGAAGGTAGATCTGTATCACTCCTGTCATCAGCACATCGAACCTTGCACCCCAGGGTAAACTCTTACATGTCAGAGGAAAACAAATAAACACACAGACAAACCTTACTGGTAATTAACACCAGAAATAAATAATGAGTAGGGAAAGGAAAATAATCAGGGTTTTGTTTGGTTTGGTTTGGTTGTTTGTTTTGGAGTTTTTTGGTTTTGTTTGGTTTTTTTCTGGTTTTGTGTTTGTTTGTTTGGTTTTTTGTTGTTTGTTGTTTTTTTTTTTCCACAGCTATTGGAAAATTTAGGGGAAACTGCAAAACATGAGGTACAGAATAAACAGAAGCCAAACAAAAAGCAGCCAGGTCTCCTTTCAGACTTTGGACACAAGCATTCTGAAACAAGTCCCTGCAGACCTTCTTTCAAGACCTGCTTTTCTTACCTTTTATTCAGAAAATAGAGAGCAGCTTTTACCTCATTTCATTCCCTCAGCTATAAGAAGGCACAAAAATATGTCACCCAGCATTCCTCCTGCAACAGCTGGAATGAATGATTTGCTTGGAGTCTGGCTTCATAATAGTGCGTTGCCATCTCATTAAAATAAATCACAGCAAGTGTTGTCATAGCCTGCCCTGGGCTTAAACAGAAGCCCTTAGGTCCTTTATATCTTAAGGGACAGGCAGGAAGACAAACTCTGAAAGGCAGAGGGGGAGAGCACAGAGAAAAGCCTTCACAATGGGAATGAGAATAAAACTTTCCCTGTACCTACTGTTGGAAATTCAGATTCTGGGGTGTTTCAAAGAGTCCCTGAGATTTTACACACATTTGGTTAATTTGTCATAGTGAAATACAATACTTCAAATGATCATGCATTTGGGATTGGTTACTCTGTGTGTGTGTCCACATGCCTTTTTCCTCTCTTTGGAAACAGAATAATGAAATACAGCCTCTGGGAATCAGGTTTCTGAAATTTGAGGATTCAACAGATATTTATATATGCCACTGGGGAGGTACAGATGCATCTACTCACAAATAAATGCATCCATTCACATTATATATATGCGTGTGTGTGTATAAATACAATGTATATATATATGTATATAAAACGTGTATATATAGATGTATGATGTATGTATACAGAATACAGATGAAAATATGTACCAGCAACATTCAAGGGCATCACTGGATCAGATTTTTTGCTTTCTTCCCCTCCTGTTATTGCTAGGCAAAGTATCCTAAAATCTCACGTACAGATCTCAGTGGGTTTCCTTCTTTTCCCAAGCTCTGGAAAATCTCCTCACCTTTGCTCCAACCTCCAGGGCAGCTGTTAGGAGTGTGTGGGACTCTCCCTGTTTCTGGGACAGGCCGTTCTGTTGCTACAGAGATATTATCACATATTATACAAGATAAATAATTCCTGGGGAAGCCCTTGAACCTTGAAGCTCTGCTTTGTGACTCTGAGTCACATTGTCCCCTACATCACTAGATGGCACTATTAACTTAAAATCATAGCACACTTTACCAAGACCCTCTCTCCAAGCTTCAGACATAGTAATGAAATAGCAGAGGGGAAAGAAAGGGGAGCAGAGTGGACGCCATTGGCAAAATAGTTTACATTTTTAATTTTTTCCTGGTTCTTAAACATTTAAAAAGGTCCAGGACACTTAAAACCACGTGAGAAAAAGCCCGAGGCTAATTTGGCTAATTTGGATCTTCTCACAGAAAGGTGCAAGTTGCATCCTGAATTCTAGGTGGGCTGGCTCCTCCTCCTCCTGCCAGGAGCCCATAGAGTATTTGTGCGTGCAGTAGGAGGATAAACACAAGTTGTCTCATTAAATTGTTGCTGTCCTTAAAGCCTCAAAGCTTGTGGGATCAGCCCTGGGTCCTTTACTTTATAGCAATGAAAAGAGAAAAAATGTGCTTGTTAGGAAAATCATGGTTAATTAAATTAGGATCAATTAAATTATGATCTGAAAGAAGGAGCAGTTTCCTATCCTTTGGTGAGCTGATATTATCTGCCTCTTATGTTGGTTAGTGGGAGAAATTATGTACTTGTTGTGGCAGGATCCTTTCCAGTCTGGGTCAAAAATCAAGGGGATGCAGTAATTTGTTCATGTAATGGTGTGTGGTGCTGTTCTCCCTTGGGACTGTGCTCTCCCTCTGCCTTTGTAAGCTGGAGATCTGGCATGTTCAGTCTCTCCTGCCAGTCTGTAGTGCGGGGCTGGTGCTGGGGTCAATGTAGCTTTAAAATGGGTATAAGAGTCCTCTCCCAGCCCCTGGGGTGGAAGTTTCTCAGCACTGAGTGCAGGGCCAGGATGAGATTTTCCAGGCCCATATAGAGTCAGCAGGCTCCTGAGAGCAGCAGGAAGCACTGTTCACTTTTGGGATCCCAGAAAAGGCAGGCTGGATGCTGGTACCTCCTTATAATGGTGCTGGTGGTGGTAACATAGGTTTGACCTAAATTTCTGAGTTTTGTGTGCTCCCTTCTAGACAGACACCAGTGTCAGACAACTTCTTTTTTTCCTGTCACTGCCACAAAGCAGTAAAATTCTGTCAGAAATTATGGATGAGCTAATATATTGTACTGCTCTAAATATCTCTGGCACCTCTGAAGTCTTAGAGATGATTAAATTGGTGTGTATTCCTGGTGAGGGTAGAGCAAAGGTGGAATCACTCCTTCAGGATTCTGCACAAGGAAATGAGTGCTGGAAACATAAGAGATTCTGGTTCCCCAGCTCCTAAATTAATTCCTGACCCTGAAGGAGATGCTTGGATTCCCTGCACAGTGAAGATGAAGAGGTAGGAACATAGAAATGAGACCTGCAAAAGACTTTATCCTGAACAGTGTAGCAAAAGCCAGGTGCTGAGAATGCAGCTGAAAATACAGGTCTCTCAAAGATTTTGAAGTTTAGCTTTGGGCTTCCCAGACATTTCAATTTCTTCTCAGCATTCACTTCTTTTGACAATCCAATGTCACAAATTCTCTAACACACTGCAAGGAATGCTCAGTTCTCCAAGTTTCCATGTCTAGCATTCACAGGATACCAGGAATGCCAGAGTTCTGCTATGCCTTCTCATGGAAGAGAGAGACCTTAACAATGACATTAAGACTCATCTTGTGAAAGAGGGAATGCAAATTAAATTACTAGACAAATATTTTAATATAAAATGCAAGAAATGAAACAACTGAATTGTCTGTATCCTGCTCTCCTCTCTTCATCCATTTCCTTCAGGATATTTTGTTGTCTGATGATTAAGGCTTAATTTTAGATTAGAGATGGGATATTGAGGGAAACTTGGTCCTTCTCCATCCAAACTACAATAATGTCTGACAGAAGAACACTGTGTTACAGTGAATTTCTTATAGGGGGAATATGAAAGGTATTATATGAAGGAATTTATTTGCTGTTTTGTTGTTTGGTTTTTATTCTCAAAGAAAGCTCTTAGATTCTGATGTGCTATTTCTGTTGAATCCTGCTGATTACAGCCAGAGCAAACTGTGAGGAAGTGGGTGTGTGAGAGAATGAATGATAAAAATACAAGAGGCTTTAATAAAATGGGAAAATATTGACATGGTAATGGTGAGAACTGAATAAGGAATGGACAATGCATAATTGATGATGAGTGCCGTGTTGGTAAGCACTAATTCTGAGATCTCACTGTGAGGGGAAAACACTTTTCTTATAAGATTGCAGGTGTGGTGGGGTGAGTGGGCTTTCAAAAGTCATGTTTAAAAAAATGTTTAAAGCAGAAGAAAGTGCCTTTTTTTCTCCTCTCAGTCCCATGTACACACATGCAGACACATACACAAAGCTGTGGTGAAAACAAAAACTATCTGTTATCCTCCTGTTTCTAATTCCTTTAGAGATTCTCCCCACTTCTTTTTCTGCTTTTATTGCAGTAAAAGTCTTCTGCCACTTTTGTATTGCTGTAACACCCTCCAGGAGAGGATACAAAGGAACAAATCCTGCCTTTCCCTTCCACACATCTCATGTCAGTTGTTGCTTTAGGAAAGCAGAGCTGCTGCTCATATGGCAGGACAAATCAGCCTGTTTTAGCTTCGTCCTTGAGAAATCATCACCCTGATCAGAGATGCAATCCCTGCTTTCAAGACTGGGTTGACTTTTGGGTATGTTTGTCTTCAAATTGGGTCAGGTCAGGGGTGGTAACTTTCAAGGGGAAGGAGCCCCTGCAGAAGGTGGAATGCATTAATGCCCTGGGTCTGTTGTCAGCCCCGAATATTTTCTTGAACTGTCAGTTCTACCTTAGGATGGTGAGTTACATTTCACTTTTGTGCTTGATTGAAGATTGATCTAATAAAGCAGATACATCTGTGAATGAACCAGTTTATTTTCTCACAGTTTTCACAGAAAGATTTTGAGGGGGAAAAAAAAGAAAATGAAGTAAAAACCCAATTGCACATCCAGATTCTTATCCTGGTCTTGCACTATCTTTTAGCAGAACTTTATTTAGGGAAAACGTACCATAGCTGTGTAGCAGTTTCTTTCTATAGAACCTCAACTGAGAGCTTACAACTGGTTTTGCAGGTAGAATAGACACTGCAGTTCACACATGTGCATGTAGAAGGGAGGGAGGGAAGTGGGAGAAAAAGAGGGAGAAAGACTGATTTATTTAGTAGACTATAATTTTCTGTACACTAATTTAAACACAAGAGCAGAGATTTTGTTTCTGGGAAATGATGATTTAAGTCAGATCTAGTACTTGTGCAAGGGTGACAGACTGGTTTTCCTCAGGCAGGAGAACAAAATGGAAAGCAGCCGTGAGACAGCTGCTAATCCTCTACTGGAAGGCATCCAGATGGTATGGTGACAGGACTGGCATAGCCCCTGTGGTAAAGAGAAGGGAATAGCCCTAGGGAAAGTGTGCCCAGAGGGCACAGTGCATCACCAGTAGAGATTTCTTGCCATGCTTTAGCTAGTAACAAAGCTTTTATTTCCCCCCACAACACTAAAATCCACTGGAGCAATAAGTAAGAGTTTAATGTACTCTGGTTTTTATGTTAAAAGAAGGCATCAAAGCCACCTTTTCAGAGTCAGTAAGTTTAATGTTCTAGGAGTGAGGTTCACTGAGCCATGGAAATGTTTAACTTTTATGTTTCTTGCCATGTAGGGGAAGGCATGAACTAGGCATCAGAGGCCTAAAATTGCTCTACAGGGGGGGAAGAACTAAGTCAGTTAATAAGAAGTACTGATGAGACCATGGACCATGCAGGAAAGCCATCCTTTATGTATATAAGGGCATCTGGCCAGCAATGCCTGGTTAATTAATCTGAATTCCAGAGCTGTGAGCAGCCCAGGATTGCTTCTCTCAGCCAAGGTGATAACAGTTCTGGGACAAGTGTGACAAAACATGGCCAGGCACAAAGTAGTTGGGATGGGACTGGTCATAAGGTGTGCCCTGGACTTCAACTCCAGGTGGACATCTGGTATCCCAACATTCCTTTGGAGCAGGCATATGACTGGGATGATTTGAAGTCTCCTGGGGATGTTGTGACTATTTGCTGGACCAAGCTAATAATGCAAAGCACTGATGTCTGATGTTCAAATCATAGACACACATAAAGCTCTGACACCACAAGGAACCATCGCTCCTACATTTTCTCAAGGGGAATCAATGTACACACTGACTTCAGACCAGGTTTTGGAAACATCCTGGCTAAGCCCTAGTCTTCATGAAAGAGAAAAGACCCAAACCCAAGGTAACCTGCATTTAAACCTATTTTCATGTTAGCTTATGTTATTATTGATTAAGAGGAAAACAAGGCCCAACATTGTCTTCCAATTCCAGTGGATCTTCTGATAGGGCAAATCAAAGCCCACTTCCATGACATGGTGGAAAGAGGATGAGGAAGGGTAAAAGGAAAGGACAGGAAGAGAGGAGGAAAGTGGAATTAATCCACATTGCAAAGTGCAGTTTTTACATTCCAAAGAGGCAACATCCAGAATTAACTTCAAAAGTCTTTACATGTACATTTTATCAGTTGGCTTTTGTTCAGTTGACTGGGGGTATTTAAGAACAGAAATTACTCAATAGATTTCTTTCTATTTCTAAGTGAAATTAATGCTTATACTCTTAGAGTTTTGTGTGGGTTTGTCTTTTTTGTTTGTGTGGGGTTTTTTGTTTGTTTTTTTTTTTTTGTTTGTTTGTTTTTTAAATAGCATAAAGCATCTAATGCAAGATTAAGTTGCTATTATTGCAGGGAACAGATGTATTGGTTTTATTCACCAACAAAGAGCCTTTCAGACTGTCATGTCAATGACCTCAATCCTGGATTGTTGTGATTCATCTGGGAAAGGAGTGCGATTCCATCTCTGTGCCTGCCAGAAACATTCTGAATTCCACCAGTACACTGGGACCAATCCAAAATCATACTTCTACCATTTGGTCTATTGGAAAACCTATACATCCCAGATTTTCTCAACTGAAATTTCAAATTTCATTGTTGTCCCACTTCTCTAACATACTTGCAAACTATCCAACTTATTAACCCTTCTGATCTCCTGCTTCAACATCTCATTATGACCTTTTAGAACAGATCCAGAGGAGGCCATGAAGATGTTCAAAGAGCTGGAGCACCTCTCCTGCAAAGACAGGATGAGATGGGGTTGTTCAGCCTGGAGAAGAGAAGGTTCAAGGGAGAGCTTAGAACACCTTCCAGTATCTAAAGGGTGTGACAAAAAAGCTAGAGAGGTACTTTTGGCAAGGATATGTAGTGATAAGTCAAGGGTGAATGGCCTTAAACTGAAAGAGGGTAGATTTAAATTACATATTAGGAAGAAATTCTTTCCTGTGAAAGTGGTGAGGCACTGATGCTGGTTCCCTGGAGAATTTGTAGGTGCCCCACCTCTGGAAATGTTCAAGGCCAGGTTGGATGGGACTCTGAGCTACCTTGTCCTGTGCGAGGTGTCCCTGCCCAGGGCAGGAGGGTTGCAACTAAATGATCTTTACGGTCCCTTCCAACCCAAACTGTTGTATGATTCCATAGTCATGCTGAAAAAGCGAGCAAGTTTCCACACAGTTCGTCTTTGGCATGTACTGGGAAAACTAGTGAGCTCCCTCTGGGCTTATGAACACCAAATTGATTAACTTAAGAGAAGCAGAGTCACAAAACAATTAGGCCATAACCCAGATATCTTGTAAAGGCTTACAGATAGTACTGCCTCTTTCTTGCCACGAAAATCAGTCATTGGTGATTATTTTTCACTTGTTCAGAATAATTAATGGAACGTGCAGGAGTTTGGGAATGGAGTTGTAACACATTTGTGATTATGTATACATTTCCCCTTGTTTCTAGGCATCTCTGATATATCATTTGATGTGTATACTATAGGCTAACTCCATATCAGGGGGAATCTAATATTTGGACAAAGCTGGATGAAAATGAACACCTGAAAACACCAGAATCTAGTTGATGGCAGATTTAATAAAAGAGAGTGTAGAAGGATCATTGAGGACAGGTGCCAGCAGCCCTTTGAGCAAAGAGTCCATATCATATCCACATTCAAATAAGCAATAGCACATGAAAGGCTGAGAGATCTCAAAGGCCAGAAGAGGACTAGATTAAGTGATCAATCTGATTGGACTAAGGATAGGGCTAAAAAGTGGAGAACAGCTTTGTTGAAGGCACCATTTTAAAGGATGATGTTCACGTCAGGGGCACAGAAGATTTTCACATGGCCAACAGATGGCTTGAAGTCCAGGATGTTTGATATGTGAATTAGAGTGATGTCATTGACAAAGAACCTGACTGAGAGTCATGCGAACACCAAAAGAGGCTGTGAGGTGCTCAGTGGAGCACTGCTCTAACTGTGGTGTTCACAGAGGATTTTAAAGTCAAGCATGAACCCTTGGGACCCCAGTTTGTTTGTATGCTTTTCTTACCCGAAATTGCTGAAAGATTTTTGGAGACAGAGACAGGACCCTGGCTTGGCTTCACTCTTCCATCTTAACCTTTCTTCTCATCTCCAGTCATCTCTGAATGAGAATTGATGCTGGAGATGGGAAAGGAAAGAAGGATAAGGAGAATCCCTCTGTTCTTGCTTTCCATTTCTAGCCTCAGTCATGGGCTGTGCTGCTGGCAGACCTAGACAAGGAGTTTTCTCACCCACCACAACACATCCCTTCTATCACTGTAACAGATATGTTATCCCAACTATAGTTGAGTGATAGAACTCATGCATCATAACTACATATCTGTTCAGAGACCAACTCCTCTCTCTCAAAATCCAGGAGTTAAGAATGTAACTGAGGCACATTTACAACACCATAATGTTTCTACTGAACGGTTTCTTGATGAGTGTTCTGCTCAGTTTGTCCTTTGGGTTTTCTGGGACCACAGTTTTTGGCAATGAGTTGTTCCATTCTTTTCAATGAATAGAAATAATTTTAGGTGGGATGAAGAGCATCACTGAAGATCTGAAATGTCACTCTGGCTTTATATTTCTGGACCAAATTTCCCTGCTGGTTCATGAATGGATTTATAGCAGGCAGCTTCTTGGTAAATACAAAATCAACAGATATTATGTGAGGACTGGGAGATGGGTAGGGTCATTCCTCAGGAGGCAGAAACCAGCACCTGTGTCAGTAACCTGCACGGCTTCCACATGTCACCTTCATAGTCTCCCCAGGATGGGAAGCTCTTCTTTTAGAACTTTGGGAATGAGAACATTTCTCAAAAGAATTTTTAAAGCTTTTCTATAGTAGAAGTTTGATTGTATCTTTCACTGAGGTTTTGGCGTTAAGGAAAGCTCCTTAGTGACAGATGCCGCCTCGTGATTATACAAAAGCATGAATTCCTTTAAACACTTGTTAGCTTTGTCAGGATGGGATGCCATGCAAGTATGAATGGAAAAGTGGTGATCCATCAAAATACGTGTTCCTCTCACATTACAAAAAGCTCTCCCACCACACCAGGAGTGCTAATGGAAGGAGCTACATTTGGTAAGGCCACCTGGGAAATCCTTTTAACCAGGCATCAGTTTATGAAAAATCCTGAAACAAGCTATTGTTTACACAAAACAGGTTTGTTGGGTAAATTGCTACTTGTGAGTGGTTGTTTTAGTTGTTTTTTGTTTTTTTTTTTCTCCAGCAAGACCCTTCTGATACTATTTAAATCACTAAAACATCACTTCAGTATCAATTTCCCCTGCGAAGGAAGTTGAATCCGGAAGAAACACTGAGAATTGTAGTGTGAAAATCACATCACCCTCTGCAAGGGGTGTTAGTATAATTTTCTGCCTTGAAATCGAGGAAGGAAAAAAGCTGTATTGATTACAGCAAATGACAGTAACTCTCATGGAAATGGCAAAACAAAACCAAAACATAAAAACAAGCTTGATACTATATGAATGATCATCTCCTCTATTTTTCTGCTACTCCACCCTACTCTCAAATTGGAAGTCAGTGTTGCCTTGGATATGATGGTCCCTTCTCCCTAGTAACAAGTGATAGGACAGGAAGAAGTGGCCTCAGGTTATGCAGAGATGGGCTTAGCCTAGATATTAGGAAACATTTCTTCAGTAAAAGAGTTATCAAGCATTGGAGCAGGCTGCCCAGGAAAGTGGTGGAGCCAACAACCTGGAGGTGTTTCAGAGGTGTGCAGATGTGACACTGGGGGTCATGGTTTCGTGGTGGACTTGGCAGTGTTGGGTTGATGGTTGAACTTGGTGATTTCAGAGGTTTTTTCCAACCTAAATGTTTTTATGATTCTATGATTGACTGATCATAGAATTTCATGACTCATTTCAAGACTCCTATAGCTGGTGTCCAGTGTCTTCTCTTATTGCTCCAGACTCTGGTCTTGTGCATGTGGGAGTATTTTCTGAAGGGCCATTATAAAGCTCTGAAAGGAATCAGTTTATAATGTTGCAACCATCAGTACTGTGGAGGGCTGCAACCCACAGGCAGGTGTGAAATGGCAAAGTGTAACCTCCCTAACTTATAGTACACTTTGTTGTAACTGAGACAGCCATCTGGTTTTGAATTGGGAAACAGAAAGACAACTTGATTGTTCTTTGAATCATAAGCTTTTTTGGGCAGGAACAAGGGAACATTAGGTGTTTTTATAGAGAGCTGTTAAAGGAAACCAGAATGAGGGGTGTTTCGGTACTAATGGAAGGACTTAACAGCCGATTGTCTTCATTTTAGATGTAAGAAGAGCCAAATGAACTGGTAAAAATCTGCATTCTCATTCACTTTGTCAGAAAAGTTGTGCTTTTCTACATATTCAGAAAATGACTCATCCCCTCCAAAGGAAGATCTTATCTGCTGGATGAGCATTATAACATCCTCAGATCTCATTTTTCTGTCCTGGTGTTTTGCCTCAAGCCGAAGGCAGATGTGAGTTTAATTTGGATTGTGCAATTACATGTTATGAACACTACAGGTTTTTGCTGTTTTCTGCCTCTACACTACTATGTCTGAAGTATCATAATATCATTAACGTTTAAAAATGTCTTATAAAGTAAATTTGTTTTCATCTCATGGTGGCAGGGATGCAATTGTAGCAAATTGCTGGCATAGGGAACTTGGTGAGTGTGATGGGAAGCATCATGCCTTTCAGTGGAATAGTTTGAGATGGCAGAAGTCAATCTGCATTTTCAAGTCTGCATCTCAGATGTCACCAACAGGGAATAAAATGCTGTGTCTCATTTTGGTATATGAATCTTCACTGAGAAAAATATTCTGATATCTTCAAAGCTGCATTTTTGAGACAGTCAGCTGATTAGTACTTAAAACCCACCAGCAATCCTTCTCTACTGCTTCAATTTATGCCTACTCATGACCTTCCATCTAAGAGATATGTGTCATTTAGGACTAAAAAGAACAGTAAAAAAGCCTCTTTTGAAAACAGATACCTCAATACAGAAACAGTGTTTCCTCCTCAAGAAGCCTCCCAAGCTCACGTTGCAAACCCAGGTAAGAAAAGCATGGACTTCAGCACATCCAAAAGATTTTAGCTTTCATTTTTTCTCATGGTCCTCAGCCTTCTAGTGCAACTGTATCAAGACCTGTATCATGTATATGATAAGTACATCTTCTGATTGGGTTTCCTTGGTTTTAGTTTGCTTGCTTCATTTTTGGAGCAACCTGGATTTGAAAGCAAACCTTTCAACCAACCTGACCCAACTGTTCATTCCCCATTTTTGAAAGTCATTTCGATCTGTATTATGAGCTCCAACAGGAATAATTCTCCAAAATGCAGCAATGCTGAACAGTCCAGGCTGTTGTCAGAAAAATAATAGAGAAAATTAGGTTTTATCTATTTTAGGTTTCCTAAAAGAAAAATAAAATATAAAAGTCCTAGACTGTAAAAAAGAGACTTTGAACATCCTATACCCCTGAGTATCTGTTGATCTTGTTTATATTCTGTCTCAATTTCTAAAATTAGCTCTATTAAGCAATAATATCACATACCCATTAGATGGCGCTCTTAGTTTCTGCTTTTCCCTCTATTACACCCGCTGAGCTTGCAGAGAAGTGGGTCAAGGGGAAAAAAAAAAAAAAGCTAAATTGCAACAGATTTGGGCTGTGTGCAAGTCCTTTGGAGTCCGGGACAACGGGAGCAGTCTGTACAGAGCCGAGTCACAGATGCTTTGAGTTCCTCTGGCTGGAGCTGAGACCACTCCACACACCTGATGATAACCCCCTGCGATTGTGGCTTCTGTCTTGGAGGTGTTTAGCTGGACAAACACGTCATTCCAATGGTAATTTCTGTGCTCCTGAATGTATAGACATCTGGCATTTCCCAGGTACAGAACGTACTGTACAGCCGGCTCTTGGCTGCAGTCCAGTGGGATTATTTCTGCACTTTCTATTGCTTCCCTCTCTGTGTGGCTGCCTTGTATGAAAGGACAGTTGTCATAGAGTGTGCTTAAGAAGATATGAGCAATTTCCTGCTCTGTCCCTAACCCTGCTCCCCCTCCAAACAAATAAACAACAAAAATCCAGTCTCAATGCCCCTCTTTTCCTCAGGAGCTTTTGCCAAAGGCTGCCAATACATAGCTCTGTGAAGGAAAATTGGTGAGTTAGAATAAACATCCGAAATACACAAAAGCTGATCGAACAGGACTATTTTTGGCAGCTGTATGGAGGTAAAGTGTGCTCCATGACAGCTGATTTTAGAAGCACTACTGTCAAGCGCAAGGAAGAAAATGATCAGAAATAGATGGCCGTCAGTTCTCAGTTTTTCTCACAGAGAAAGAGAAATTCCCTTCCCTTACACTTTTACACTTTAAAACATTTTTTCTTTGCTTTTCCTTTTTTTTTTTTTTAACCATATTCACGAGGACTAAAAAAAAAAGAAAGAAAAAACCACAAAACAAAACAGACAAGTAAAATGAAGAACAAAATCAAGTTATAAGAACACCAGTAGTTTGGGAGATGTAGAGTTAATAAAGCCATGTTTGGACTTGTATTTCTTAGCTGATTGACTACTTAACTATAAAGAGTTTCTTTTCATATATACCAATCTCTTAATGTGGAGTTTGAATGTAAATTCAGGCTGCCATTTTACATTACAGAAGTTAGCACAGGAAAGTTTTTAGAAATGAAGTTACGAACATTTGAACTGCCTTTTCTTCTCAGATTATTGGTTTTGTGAAACTTGCAGAAAAGTAAATACCTTTGTGATCTCTGCTTCTTGAAATTGTTGTCAAGCATTGGAAGAGGCTGCCCAGGATGGTGCTGGAGTCACCATCCCAGGAGGTATTGAAAAGATATGTAGATGTGGCACTTGGGGACTTGGTAGTGCTGGGTTTATGGTTGGACTCGATGATCTTAGAGACCTTTTACAAAATAAATAATTCTATGATTCTTTTGAGGTGAAAAAAAGAAAAAAAACCTTAGAAGAGAGAAGTGACTGAGCCCTGGCAGTTTTCTAATCTAAGCAAACCCTTCTTTGTGTTATTCTTGAGGTAACATTGCTCTTTTACATTTCTAGACCTCTTGTAAGGCTTAGAAAACCCCCTCTTTAGTATGTTTTGAAAATATTGATGAGGTAAGTGATAGGAAAGGTCACATCTTTCCCCTGCTTTTTTCTTCATCCTTTTCACTCCACAGCCTTGCTCGTGCAAAAATAATGCTGCCTCATACAACATAATCTAAAGTATTGTTTCTTCTACACACTTTATTTTTTTTTTCTCGTCATCCAGGAGGTATGAACTCTGACCAAACCTTTCCATAGGTCATTTAGAATTTTTTCATATGTTATAGCCAGCTGCCTGTAAGATCTCTGGGACTACAGACATATACCAACCTTCTACACCTCAAGTTGAGTTAGATGCCTTCAAACATTACCTTTGAAGTTATTGCTAAGATGGGATTGAAGCACACATACCTTTATGTTAGGGACATATGAGCCTGAGTGCTTTAGTAGCACACCTAAACACCTCCATTTAAATGACAAATAGATTTGAGATGAATGGTAAAAAGAAAAAAAAAAAAAAGTAAAATTTTCACTGCCTTCATGCTCATTTATCATTTGTAAGTGAAATTTTTCCTGATGTCACATTTCACTCTGTGGTCCTCCTGATGAGCATCAGAATTTAGGCACTTAGAAATATTTCTCCCTCCATTCAGTTTCAATCAAGCTGCTTTTGGTAAATCCTTGGAGGATTCTTAAGTTTAACTCAATCTGCATCCATTGTGTAAAATCTTTTCCTGCAGCAGCTGCTGCAGTAATGGATCCACTTCAGGGACACCTTGAGACAACAGCATCCTCAGAACCATGAGGTTGGTTAAAATGGTGTGTTTTGATTTCCTGAGTAGCTCTGTTATGGCCAGGATGGAAACGTCAGCATTCCCAGCCTCATTCCATGGATAGCAGTCATTGTAGCCCCACAGATGAGACTAGATGACAACTAGAAACTGCTTTCCCAGTTGCTATCTGTGGCAATAATCCTGGTGTTCAAACCTGGCTCTGCCTGGGCAATTTTCACACACAAACACACCTACTCACAGGCACATAAACATTATATATATATATAAGAAAATATATGATAAAACCTAATATCGCTGCATCAAATTAATATAGGTATATTTAGGGGTTCTGGGAATAGGGAAATATTCATTATGATTGTTTTTCACTGCAAATTCATTTCAGGAAGATAAGGTTGAAATGAACTACTCTTGTAAAGAGGCTATTCACTGGGAGTAAAAAAGTTAATTTTGTAACATAAGTAGTTGTCTCATCACTACACTTTGTCTTTTCTGTATATATTTATTTATTTTGTAGGCAAATGCAGTGAAAACTCCCCTAAAAATCCCATGGTTCTTTTTTCTGTGGAATAAGCATAGGGGCTCTCTATATAATGGGTATATGACAGTGCTCTAGAAGAAATTCAAAACTCTACGGCCTTTAAAACCAAAGCAAATACCCATTATCTGTACTGCTTGGAATAACACTGAAACAGGATGTTTCCATCCTGGATGTTTCCAATCAGCCAACAGGCTGCTGATTGAGATTTTATTGCATGTGTGCAGATGTGTATATGACATGCAAGGACAGACACACAAAATGTGTGGCTACTTCAGAAATTCCCACTTCTTTAATTACAGTAATTGAAATTGATGTGGTAGTAAAGCTTTCAAATAGCTATGTCCACTTTTAATGTCAACTTGATAACAGACAGAGCGAACCTTAATTCAGGAAACTACATGTTTGAAGCTAAACATTTGCTATTACCCTTATTATGATGGACTTAAACCCAACAAAATTATTTTCTTCGTTCACGGTTTATGTGAATAACTCAGAGGGACTAAATTCCTACCATAAACTCTTAATTGTTGTGCAGATTTAATTATTTATGGCTATTGCTGAAGTATGAGCATTTTTTAAAATGGTATAGATATTTGAGATGAACACAGAAAAATGAACTAGTAGTATGAAGTTGTACAAAGGAAATGGGCATCATTAGAATCAAGGATTTGTTACTGTGTGGTGCCATTGTTTGCAGTGCTGGGGAAATGCCCTGGCTATTCCTTGGAAAATCAAGCAGTTGTAGTTCAATGACAGAGGAGATTCCCTCTTAGATTTGTGCCTTTTCCTGGTCCCAGTGGGAACAATACTCAAGATAATTCCCACAAGTCTTTTGAATCATGGCAGGGACATCCCCAGCCTGGGGGTGCAACTCCTCAGATGTGTGTATGATCTTTAGGTGCTTTTTATCCACATCCACGAAGAGTGAGCTTTATTTTTAGAGCTTAAATCCTTCTCATCAACTGAAATTGATCCTATGATCACTTAATATCTCCCTTTTTTTCCCCAAATGGGTAAATGTACATTTCTGAAGGAATAAAAGCAGTAGCCAAAGCACTTCTCACTGGTCTATCCTGCTGTGTAGGAGGTCATTTGCACAAGGCTCCATCCAAGCCTAAATGGTATTTAAGTGGCATGGACTGATACAGCTTTTAATCCAGAAAGTCAGTTACTGGTTGAATCTAGAGACATGCTGAGCTCTTTGGATCCAGCAGTCAAAATGTTTTAAGTGGAGGATGTAGGGTTCCTTTCACTGCACCATCATCTCACTGACCTTAAATGTGGAGTTTGTTTACTTCACAGAGGCAGTCCCAGCTCTGAATAGATCATCATCCTTTGAGTGATTACTACTATTACAAGGAAGCCCAGCTTTTGTTATTGTACTGATAACTTATCAGTCATGTGAGAGACTGTTGGATTGCTATGGTTGGAAGAGATGAATATCCATGGTTTGGAAGATGTCAGGTAATTCCTGGGGTTGGGCTTCAACTCTCAGTGAGGAGGAATAGAGACCTGAAACATCTGGAGACAGAATAAGACCTTAAATGACTAGGAACAACTTGCTGCAAATGTTCATTCACTATCAAGACTGACGAGCTGATAAAATTACAGAAAATTGTGTGCTTAGTTTTCACAGTGAGACTACAATTTGATGATGCTTTCTGGAGAAAGTTCTTACTGCTTGGAGATATTTAAACAGCTACTTGATGTGAGGCACAGCACAGCTCTGTTACCATACTGCATCAGTAATTACTTATTCTGACTGTGCTTGAGTGGAGATGGAGAGACTGATACACCAAGAGGTAATATTTACTCACCTACTGGTAATGAAAAATTTCTTGAAAGGAAGCTAAGAAAGAAAATTGTCACCTCTTGTGCTTGCCATTTGAGGATGTGGGTAGAGATGGAACAGAAGACAGATTCCTTCAAGAAAAATCCTTTTGTTGATTTTGTTTTGAAACACAATTTTGTTCTATTTTCATCTTTGGATGAATCTGAAACAAAACCCCAGAAAACAAAACTCAGTGAAAAGCAACACATTACTTCCTCTTGTTTTGTCAGTTGTATCTGTTGCCAACATTTCTAGAAATAACATGGCATTGGAGCAAGTTCCTATAGGTTACAACTTTGGCCATGGAAGTGGTGCATGTCCTTAGATTTTTGCTCAAGTCTGCATTCTCTCAACTTTAGTGATGGTATGCCAAAATAATAACAAGGTTATCTCTCTCAAGAAATCAGTAGATCTTTGGACTGCTAAATTCAGACTTCCTATATGCTGGAATCTGATCCTAGAGAATCTCATAGAATAATGGAATCATAGAACAATAGAATCATTACAGTTGGAAAAGGCCTTTATTATCATCACGTCCAAGCATGAGCCCAGCACCAGGACTATGTTCACCATTAAACCATGTCCTCGTACCCACACATTTTTTGACAACTTCCAGCAGTGGTGATTCAACCACATCCCTGGGAAGTCTGTTTTGATGCTTTACAACCTTTTCTTTGGAAAAAAAAAAAAAAAAATGTTCCTAATATCTAATCTAAACCTCCCATGGCAAGATATTACTTGCAAAGTGAAAAAAGGCATTGCAAAAAGGAGGGAGACTAAGGAGATGACCTAGTCCTTACTGACAGCTCTGAGATCACCAAATAGAGAACCACAGTTGTGGTCACAAAGACCAAGAAGTGCTGAATTCCCTAAAATTCCATATACAGCCTATTCCTTTGCTTAGTACTGATGCACAATATGAAGCCTGTTTTGCACAGGGCCTCCCTCATTGAAGCTCTAGGTGCACAGGGGCTAATTCTGGGGAGCATTTTGATACTTCCAAAATCAGGTTTGTGCCTTCTCTTTTCTTTGTCAGCTCACATTTAGACTATTTTCTTGTTTATAAAACATTTGCCATGCAGCTGTAACAAAATCAATTTGTAAACTGCATTTTTTGTTAAGATAAAGAAATCCATATGAATCACTGAAAAAGCCAGGGGCTTGGCATATTCCTAAACTTCTAGGCACAAGACCAGGATTCTGCTCATAGTTACACCAACATAGTCCTGAGTAACCAAATCAGGATTCAGTTTGCTGTCACCTAAACCCTACAAATGAGACAGTGCAATTGTGGGCTATTATTATGTGCTCAGTTAGAGTGATTATGTGTGGGACTGAGTCCAGCTGAACAGCCAAGGCCAGATTTTGTTTATTTGCTTGTAAAGCTTCTAGCACATTTTAGCCATTGTATAAAGAAGAACCATTACGAAGTCGGACAGTAAAAGAACCCTGTACAAATTGAAAGTGATGTGATTGCTACAGATTTAGATTGTTCCAAAGTCCACAAATATGTATACAAGCAAAAAAATAAGGGGAAAATAAAAGATAAAATAAGAGAAAGTCAATAGTGAAATGGACTTTAAACCTTTAAAGTACTTGTTTATAAAGCCATGACATCCACATGACTATTTAAACGAAAGAGGATGCCAAAAGTAGGGAATTGTAATGTGTCAGTTTATCTGCCTGGCAAACAGCTGCATGCTCTTTTCAAATTCCTTACTACACATGGATTTCTGTGACTGAATCAAGACCAAACAAAACCCATCAGGAGCACAAGCATATGAATCTCTTAACAAGTGAAGGATGTGTCTGGAGCAACAAATGAGAACATTTGTGTATTCAAACTGGTGAACACAAGTTCCTGGGATAAAAAAAAAAAAGGAAGAAAAGCAAGTCAGTGAGTGATCTGAAATTATGGGAGATATCTATATTAAAGGAAAGAAATATGCAAGCAGTCTCATATCAATTTTAGCAGATTCGGTTTGATATATATTTCTAGCCTCTCAAGAGAATGACTTGAATTTCAAAGGTGTTTCAGTGATAGTTCTGGCTGAGCCACACTGCAGAATATTAAACTGTAGAAATATTATATGCACAATTATATGTATCCTAAACTGTCGTGAAAAAAAAATCAACAACAATAATAAAAACCCCAAACAAAAAAACCCCACCAAAACAAAACCACCCCAAAAAAACCCCAAGAAAATCCAGACCCCAAGACTGATTATTGTACTACAGCTCTTAATTACCAATCCCTGACTCCACCTCCAAATAATTTCTCAGAACCTGCTATACATTTTCATTTGACTCTTCTTCTCAAGTCTGCCTGTGTCTTTACCTGTACTGGAAATTACTTTAGGTGAGAGTTCTTTCTACAGAGTTCATTTCTCTACTGAAAAAAATCTATATTTCTGGTTCCTGTCTCTCTGTCTTTCCTGACCAACTCTTTGATTTTGAGTGGGAACTTAGCAATTGGTATGCTCTGTGAACCACAGTTCATCCATTCTTCCATTTTATTTAGATCTAGCTGGGAAAAAGTCTATTACTTTACTCAAAATGGCATGTATCACTTCCATTAGTGAATACACAGGTAACACTGGAGAGTCAGTCCTACACCCTCCCTGTGCTCTCTCATACAAATTAAAAATATATTGAGAAGGAATTCAAGTGTGACATCTGTGTAAATTTTGGTATAGGGTGTTATTCTTTCTTGAGGACAGACTTGCCTAATCTTATAAACAGTGGTACCCAGAAAACTGTACCAGAGGTGATGGAATATGACTTCACTGCAAAGGTAGTAACCTGAGCCTGAAAACAGTGAGATTTTTCAGTTAAATTGGGAAGTCTTTGGGGCATCTACTGACTGAAGCCTGAAAACCATTCTGCTCTAAGTATGGCTGGCAATCTGTCTAATTCACAGTACAGAGAGAAGGTAATCAGCTAAACCATGAAATTTCTTTAAAAGCTTTCTTTTTTTCCCCTAGAGCCAAATTTTCTTAGCATATCCTCAGCAATCCCCTATCATTCTGTATATACTGATTCAACATTTAAATCCTTTTTCTTGTCACTGTAATTCTGCTGCATTTTCAGATGATGTGTCTGAGATCACACATGCACAGTGCTGCCAGAGGCAAATAGGCTGGCACAGGTTGCCCATAGAAGTTGTGGTTTCTCCCCTGTGAGTGTTCAAGGCCAGGTTGGATGGGGCTTGGGGCATCCTGGTAGAGTGGGAGATGTTCCTGTCCATGGCAGGGGGTTTAGAAATAGATCATCTTTAAGGGGTCTTGCAACCCAAATCATTCTCTGATTTTATGAAACATAAAGCCTGCAACAGTCCAATGGAAGTGGGAGGTGTTTGCTGAGCACAGACACGTCCTTTCTAACGTTTCTTGGACAGCAAAACCTTGAAGATAAAGCCTACTGAAAATGGTGATCAAATCCTCTCAGAAATTCAGACAAATTTAGGTGGCTATAGTAGAGATATCTACACTGAAAAGATTTGTGAACATTTCTGTAAGTGACTGAGAATACAAATCCTACTGTTAATCCTGGAGATGCTATGAAGATTGGCACCATGGTAATGAGAATGAATTTGGGGCATTATGAAGCACTTGAGTGCCTGGCAAGTGGGATTTCTTCAAACAAAATGCATTTTTAACACACCACACTGAAAGCTCTGTGTTGAGGAGCACGAAGTTTGTGCAGTTTTTACTGCACAAGTAAGAATAAGGCAAACTAGAACAAGGTCATGCTTCATCCTGAGACTAAATAGAAGAACATTAGAATTATCTTACTTTATCAAGTATATCCACCAAGTGGTTTTCTCCTTCTTCATTCTTCCCAACCAGTAGCCTTCAGTGATGCACAAATTCACCACTGCTTACAAGGAATTCTTTCTCCTTCTTAAGCTCTTTGTTGTGGAGCCTTTTCCTAAAACAGTCCATTTGCCCTCTACATTTGTGTTGCAGACTTCTCCAAGGTCTCTTTCATTCTCTGCTCAGCAATTCTCCAACTGTTCCAAGGGAAAGTCATCTCTCTCCTTCCAGCAGTTTCTGCAGCAAGCAGAGCAGAGACCCAAGCAGCATTCTGTCCTTCCAGGCAGTAATAAAAAAAGAAAATTATTTTATAAAGAAAACTATGTGTAGTATTCACTCTGTGAAACCACTTCAAAACAAATTCAATAGACCACTTACAGCCAGTGACTAGAAGTTCACTTGTATTCTGGTTTCTTCCTAGACCAATAAGTTATTGAACTGCAAATGAATTGGAAGATGGAATTGCTTGTCTACAGATATGGAGGTCTTTCTGGTCATAGAATCAATGAACATTTATTCAAGATATTTTGTATACATGGATATAAAGCCTATCAAATCAAGATAGGGTCAAATCTTTTGCAGTGTGAGATTGCAGTTTTAACACTATTTTCAAGTTTCTTTTCAATTCTCTACACTTCGCTCACCTGTGTTTACTGAAATATGAATATTAATGCTTTTGTTCATGTTTGTCTGGCGCACTGCAAAAATCAATGTTCTACTTAGGGTGATTATTCAGCAGGTATTAATGCTTCTTCATACAGCTCATATCAATTTTCTTTTGGATTTTTTTTCAATTACAAATTGAAAACCAGTATGAAATTGTTGCCACTGTGATCACAGTTAAGTCTATGAAGTTCATAAAAGGAGAGAGACAAAAAAAAAGAAAGAATTGAATTGCAGTATTACAAACCTGGATGCATGAAGTACTGAATGCAAAATTGGGTGGGGTGTTGAGTGTCTGTGTGGGGAAATCAAACCAATGTCATATTAAGGCAATTTGCCCCCGTCACTTAAATGTCACAAGGTGATAGAAGAGCATAAGCTGTAGTTCTTCCAATCAAAAGAAACTTCTTTCAGAGCTCACTGAAGCCACTGTAAGTCTTTGCACTACTTCCATGAGATTTGTCTTCTTCAAGTATAAAGTACTTCTATTGGAGCATAACATGAGCAATAAACAATATTACATGTGGCTTGAGACAAAAAACTCTCATAGAGCAGGGATCCAGTATGATTTTTGTGAGAGTAGACAATATCATCCACCAAGTGAAGAAGCCTTTCTTTGCTATCCAGATGCCGAACCTGAATGCCAACGCTTGAGCTTGATTGTTAAAACTTTTCTCTCAGCAGATAAGTTCTGACTACTACTCCTTTTTAGGGGTGGTAGTAGTAGTAATACTGCAGCTCTTGGTCCTCTGACCCTATTTCTTAAGATAAAAAATTATTCTAGTGTGATTTCTCAGAAAACAGGTGGTGTCAAATCACTCTGATCTAAAGATGATGTCTTAAATCTCTGTATCTAGGATTTCCTGAACTACTTTTTTCTTCCCTGATTTATAATCATATTTGCAGGGAGGCAGGACAATTTTCATTGAAGAAGCAAAATTTTTGAGTTAAGTTCTTTATTCAAACGTCAAACAGATACACTGTACTCTAGGTAGCATGAGAAGCAAGATAAACTATGCAAAATGAGAGTTATGCATATGAAATCTTTCTCAGCATTCTCACTGATATTTGTTGAAAGTGAAGTCCAAAATGATCCTTTTCTCCCTGTTTGCATTCCATGATTCATTTCTAGTTCTTGTCTCTGTGAAATGGCCAGAACAAATCTCTTTATTGGTGTCTAGTACATAATATACAGCTTCCCTACCCAACCTCAATTCATGTCCTGCAATTCATTTATATAATCCAGACAAACTACCAATGATAGCACTTAATTCAAGGTGTTCTTGCATTTGAAAAATGCATATCCATGTGTAGTAAAACACGTATTCATATCCTTTGTTAGTCTCTGATTATTATGGTCAGTAGGGATTAAGATTAACATGGAGGTTTCAGAACTAAAAGAAAAGGACACAAATCTATTATAAAACCCCATCACTCCTTCTCCTTCTAAAAATTTTCATTAACAACCAAAACACAGCTTCCAGCTACTCATTAACCTGTTTAATTTCCTAAGTGGAAGTCAGAGCCAAAAAAAAAAAATAAAATAAAAATTAGCTTTAGTCAAAGAGAAAATTCCTGGTCATTCATCTAATTGTTTCTAATTTTAAAGCCTAGCTTGACCATTTAAATGCAGGCTTACTGGAGTCAATTTGTTCATATAAAAGGCACCTTTGGTTTTTGTGACTGAAAATGAATAATGAGACAATTACTATCCTAGACTACAAAACACTTATTTATAAACAAATTACAAAGTACAGTACTAATGTACTAATGACTAAGTAATTAATTGGTGCCAGGACAAAGTGTTGGGAGAGGTCTATATTGCAACGCACTATTATGATCAAATATTTCATCTTTTTTTTCTTAATTTTAGAATTATGACCTGTCTTCTGTATTTCATGTGTTGAAATAACAATATAATTACAAGCTAGTTGGCATTGGTGATCAATAATTGAATACAACAGTGCTCCACAGGCCTGTGGCATGTACCTCAATTGGAGGGGCAATTGTATAGCAAGATGGAAAGAATAATTCCCTATTGTTCCCTAGCCTGATTGTGTGACGAGTTTCTCCATTCACAGTTCCCTCTTCCTACCTTCTCTTCTACTGGGCTCCCCTCAGGTCATAAGCTTTAGAAGCATCTAGCCCCTAATGAGATTTTGAATTTGCAGCCTGCTCTCTTTTCTTACTGAGGTAGCATTTTGTGCCTACTACCCTCTTCAGGTACCTAGGCCAATACCTACAACCTTCTTAAAAAAGCAAACAAAATAAGTCCATCCACCTTGATAACTGAATCATAGAATGATTTGGGTTGTAAGGGACCTTAAAAAGATTAACTATTTCAAATGCCCCTGCCATGGGCAGGGACAGCTGCTCACAATGTTGCACATGAGAGGAAACAGACACTGCTGACCAAACCAGCCTTCACTGTGAAAAAAATTTAAATACAAAAATTGTCTGATAGTTATATTCCTTCTGGCATTAACAATCCCTTTGTAGTGGTGTGCTCCAGAAGGGAGCAAAACCCCAATCTGGGAATACTAAGGTGCATAAAAAAGTAGTGCATATGACATATGCAATCTCATGGACGTTGATAAATGTAGATAAGTAGGTAGGGAAAGGAACACCAGTGTGTGGAGCTGGGAACTAATACAGAAATTATTGAATAAGTACTGTGGTAAAGGGAAAAACCTTGAAGACAACTACAATTTGATCAATCAGACTAAATTGGCAGAAGGGGAGGAAGATCAAAGCAACAACTTCCTTGGCACATCCATAGGCAGGATAAACCTCTGGTACCAGCTGTTTTATTTCATCAAGTAGCAGCAATGTGTTTGCAGTTGATCCATTAAGCCACAGAGAAGCTGATTAAAGTCTTCACTGTCACTGCCTGCCTGCCTCAAGAAACAATTGCCTATGACCAGTAACACATTTTGGGAATAATAAAGGAACATTTGGCACTGTCCTGACCGGAATCTTGGTTTTATTTATTAAAAAAAGAAATAAGTGACTTTGCTGAACTCTATTCTGCTTTTTATTAATAACTATTATTTAATGCTTAGCACAATGCATAATAGGGAGAAAAGCACTTGCTTTGCTTAAATGAGTTCAGAATTGCATTATCTTGTGTGGTAAGAAAGAAAGCAGCACATTGAGAGTCTGTAATTAACTGGTACCATGAATGATGTGGTGGAAAACAAAAGCCAGTGTACAGCTAATGTGGTAGATGCAAAATAATATGTTCCCATGCACAGCATTCCGGAGGTGTACATTACTCCCACCATCCATTGTTTCCTGAGTCGTGGTATTATTTGGAAAATAATTTGAACCAAAACAAAAACAGAGCCTAAATCGTATGCTTTTGTGCAGGAGAGAAATCTCAGTAAAAAGACAAATAGCATTGTCCCCACCCCCCTATTTTGTCTGGCAATGAAAAAAAGCGTTGCATGTCAAGGAGCACGGCATAGCAAATAGCCCATTTGCAGCTTAACTGGTTGACAGTCCCAGGAGCCACTTTGGAGCGACTCAGGCAGCATTCCACTGGTCTTCCTTAGTCCAGTCACTTTGTATTAGCGATGTCACTCACTGTTCTGCAGCAGGTCAGACAACTCATGATGCTTTGTGTCATGAGAAGGAGCTGAACAAAAATGTTCCCTGAAAACAGTGATGATTTTGTCCTTTGTTTAAATATCTCAAACCAAAATATTGTTCCAATATATAGTATCCTTTTTTTTTCTTTGAGGATTCCAATGGCAATTGTCAGCTCTGCCTGTGAAGGTATCACTGCACTCATCTATTTAATGCTGCCATGTCTGGGATGGAGAGTGACAGACAACAGACAACAACAGCACAGGAGTTGGAGAAGGAACTCTGGGACAAGGACACCAGGGCAGCTCTCTGCAGAGCTCTCCCTACAGATAACTTCAAGATAACCTGGGATAAATAGGGCTTTTTCCTTTTCTAGCCTTTATCCAAAGGGACTAACTCTTTTTCTACAGCATATTGACATGTGAAGAGCCAACCAGTTATATATGCAGCCAAAATATTTGAAACTTTAAGACTTTCAGTCTGATAAACAGCTTCTCTCCTCACACTCCTTATCTGCATACACCCACTTACTCCTCCTGCTAGATGAAGTGTCTGCTTTGCTTGTGAGTGGTGACTACATACAGAGTAAAATTGCCAGCTTCATTGATTCTTATTAAAAACAGTATTGTTTAAAAAAGATTAAAAAGCAGTTAGAAAATATTCTTCACACACTGACAGGAATCTCCAGAGTGTATGTGACCCAAAAGACCCTCACCAGAAAGAAAGTAAAAAGCTACAACATGCCTATTTCATTACCGAAATACTCCCTGGAGCCATCAACACACTAGGTATAAACAACACTGAGAATTGAGTTATTCAAAATAAGAACCAGCTAATTTATTAGGATCCAAGACCAAATAGAAAAGGAAAACAGAGGGATAATTCACCTGTTCCCCTTTCTTTCCTCTTTTATAAAAATGACAATAAGGTCGTAGCCTCATAAGATGGAGAAGAGATAACCCTGCACTGGTTACTTCTCTCCAGCTCTTACTCAAGAACACTTTTTTTGTTTCTGAGACCAGAGGTACTGTTATAAATAAAATCCAAGCCCCCAAAAGGAAAGGGTCTATCCTTCCTGTCATATTAGATATGTGCCATGAAAGACATTACTTTGATAAATAGGGGCAGTTCAGTGCTAGACTTCAATAAAAATGGCAACTTTCACACTGAGACCTTCTCAAAATTCTCCTTCAGGTGATTAAAAAAAAACCAGCCAAACAAACAAAAAAACCCACAAACAACAAACAAAAACAATAACCCAAACAAAAGCTATACAAAATAGACGGCCCCAAAATTAAACTGCAGAGTTCCATCCCTGATCCAGATTCTGTTTATATTTTTCGTTTGCCACAGAAAGTAGAAGAAAAGGAAAAGAAAGTCCAACAAAGCAAATGCAAGGGATCCTCGTAATGCCCATTCTCTGGGTGGAAACACTCGGTGTTTGGGCTCCTACTTCCTCAGTATTTCCCTCTGAAATAGTCCACTCAAAGTCTTTGGAGGCAAGAGCCAACAGGTGGCGAGTAGCAGGGCAATTTTCCACTGAGATTTCCAGAACAGCAATCCATCCCTCATATTCCCTCTCAGGCTGTGGATCAGCAAACCTAAGCAAAGTCCATTATTTTTATTTACTGGGGGGCTGACTGAAGTGAAAGAGGCCTTGTGTTGAGCCCATTTCTTATGAGCATACAGAGGGCAGCACAAACCTCTAATGCGTGGCAGAAAATACAGGAAAATGCATCCAGATTTCTTTTCCTTGTTATGGCCTTAACCACTTCCCAGGGGAAAACACAGAAGGTTATACTCAGGATTTAAAGGGCAGTCCTGAGGAACTGTACATAGATATGCCTTCTTTGGCACCACTTAGAAAATACTTGGTCCTTACAACCTAGAAGGAGATTTTCAGCACTAGTTTTCCCAAAAGGATGAGCTGTCTTCAGACTGGAAATATGGATTGTAGCAAGAAGCTGAGTAGAATTAAAATTTGAAGTCCCTCTCTCCCTTTCTTTCTCATAAAATTGTACATTATTTATATAAAGATCAGTGATCCAGGCAGTTCATTTTCCTCCCCTTTTCATTAATAAATACTTGGAATGAGACAATCTCAAAACCTCAAATGCAAAGAAACTTATTGCTTGTCAATCCTTATACATTAGAGTTTTTAGTCTCCAGACAAATAGTCCTCTGGCATTTTTAGATGCAAAATGGAGTGTGAGTGTGAGAAAAAGAAGGAGCTTTTGCCTGAAGGATTGCATTTGGGCTTCCTGGTAATGCTGCTTTGCATTTACTTCATTGCCAGCAGGGCTCAAATTGGGTCACAGACTGTCTGCCAGTACTGCACACTGCTGGCACAGTGTGTCTGGCTGCTTTGTTCTCTTCTCCATCAAGTCACACCTTTCCTTCTCCTCTCAGTAGCTGGGCAACAAAGCAAAGAAGCTGCATGGAGTGGCAAAACATGCCCTCCTCAGCTAGGATGGAGTTGTTACCCATGGTTTCCTCCAAGCCTTATTTGTCCAGACTAGAGTACTGGCATTTTGTTTTGGTGAAGATTTGAATATCTAATCATAAACCCGAGTTAGAAAATATTCTAGCCTGGGGTCCTTCTTTAAACAATGAAGGAATGATTCCTCAGAAACTTATTCTTTTCTTTGACCCTAAAAGGAGCCTGGAGTGACTGCACTTAAGTTCTTCACTTAAGTAAATATAGTAAATGGTCAATTGGAAGGAACCTCCGGAGGTCTTTAACCCAACTCCTCCATCAAAGCAAGTCTAACTCCAAAGTTAAGTCAGATTTCAGACAATCTTTTCCAAAGATGTAGTTATTCTCCTGGGGAAAAATGTTTTCCTGATTTCCAATCACAATTTCCTTTCTTGAAGGAAGACTGCTGTCTCTAATCCTCCCTAATACCTCTAAGAGTTTGAATCTGTGTTGTTTAAAAGCTTGTTTTATGTAATGATGGAAGCCCTTATAGCCAACTTTAACTTTCTCTTCTCTAGGCTGAGCAATTCCATTTCACTCTGCCTGACTTTATATGCAATGCACTGATCACCTTAGTGGCCCCTCCACTGAACTCCCACTAGTTTATTCATAAAAGTAATGATAATAAGGAGCATGAGATCACTCCAAATGTTTCAGCACTACTCAGCAAGTCCCATATATGCCAGCAAGTTCAGTAGTACAGAGATATTTCCTAATACAAATTAGAATTTGGCATGCACAATTTCTTCTATATTTAAGGCCATGATTTGGTATTGATCAAATTCGTGAAAATCACTGCTTTTCAGAATCACAATAGGGCAGTCTAGCCCAGACCATCTAGTTTGCCCTTCAGCAAAATTATGCCTTAATATTTGCAAAATGATTCTTGCTAAAAGCAAATAAAATCCAAACAAAAACTAGTGACCCTTCTGTAAGAATATCTGCAAAGTGCAACTGAGCTGGAAAACTCTGTACATTGACTTTTCCATAAATCCCTTGTGTATATCTAATCTGATTTTTCACCATAGTTATGTCTGTACAACCAGTCAGTAGTAAGATTGTAAAGCATGATAAGTCAGGAAAAATCTCTATATCTGCACAGGAATTTTCTAATTACCTTTAAAGAAAGGCAGAAGAATCACTCTCAAAACATATGATGCAGTATACGTCAAGTATGAGCAAGGGAACTCTTTTCCTTTCAGGACCTAGTCTTGCCATCATGGTTATCCAAACGAGCTTTGCTTATCCATCCTGTTCCACTGCATTTAATCGACTTAAATGCATGAGCATAACTCAATGTAGGAAGGACTACAGGTTGTGATATTTAAGCTTTGGTTAAGATCAGAACTAAATCCTCAGTAAAATCAAACAACAATATTTTACAACAGAAATAGAATTGTTCATGAAGAAAAGTGCATTAAAAAAAAGAAAACTTACTAGGTTATCCAGTTCTACATATTTTGATTTGTTATCTTACTGAGGAAAGTTGTTTCATGTGTGTGTGTATAAAATTCAAAATAGAAGCATATTGAAAGGCGAGTAATACCCAGTGATATTTATTTCTTTATATGACTTGTGTGTAGGGATTCTCAGCATATTTTTTTTTATTATTTACACGTGGGAGAAAGTTTTATGTATGGTTTTGAGCTGTACACATGCAGACATGCACTGGCATAGACGAGCACATGCATAAAGGCAAAGAACTGAATACATTGCATTATCTCTCCCTCTTTTTTGGATTTCAGTGTCAACAGATAGAAACTCAATTATTAATATGCAGACAAATTTCCCTAAATTACACTTTTAGCTATTTTTATGGCAGTGTTGACAGTGTTATTACTGAGTAGAAGAGAACACCCTGCTGAACAATATTTTCCTGCTTTTAGTATGAAATGAAGACAAAAGCTAGGGGGGAAAAATAAAAAAAGAGCTTTTTTGTATATCTCTTGGTGATGTGCCTTTTATGCAAATATCTCATAGCTTTCTACAGTAATGGTACCATTAAATGCCTTGAGATTATTTGTAAGAGAAAAGTGTTACCTTGAGATTAAGACATAAAGTACTAAGTGCATTTTTAGGAACAGAGAAGATTTCTTTGTAAAGAAGTTAATGTTCCAAAGAAAGCTTTGTTTATTTGAGAGGTTTTATGGTTGTGCTGCTTTCTTCACTTAGCACCTTAATTCTCACGAACCATACGGCTGTCCAGATGTTTAAAATAAAAAGCCCATTTGGGTATTATCAGAGATTACTGAGAAAAGATATACAGACATGATGTTTAGCTATGCAACATAAATTCTCGGAGCATGTAGTACCCAATCAACACAGTCTCCTAGATCTGATGAAACTGAACACATAAATCATAAAAACTAGACAAAGGTCTCATTATAGCATTTACCTCTAGCCAGATGCTATCTGAAAATAATCGACCAGCCAGGGTGATAATCCCTTTCTATTTTTTGTATTTTTTTTTCTCCTTCTTCTCACCAAGGCATTATTGGGAAATGCGTTTACTAGGGGTGAATATGTTTCTGCCCAACCCAGATGCACTTTTCAGATGTTCTTGTTGCTTGTAATGCCTTGAGAATAGGGTTGCCTAACATCTAAAATACATACATTCTCCTTATTGCCTGAATCTTTCATCTCCTCTCCTCCGGGGTTGCCTAATACGCTCACCAAGCTATTATTGTTTTGCTTCAGATAGCTTGGCCCTCTTGCCGAGTTTCATTTGCTGTCACACAGTCACAAATTACAGCATTTACTTCACGCTACCTCCATCCCAAACTATCAGTTTGTGCTTGCTGAACTGGAGAACATGATGATGGATCAAGGCACATTTGCGCTAATCCACTGCAAGTTGATTCTCCAAAGAATGCAGCACAGTAGTAGTCTGTGGCATTTTCTTTCCATTTTAATTTGCTTATGCTGTTTTCCAGTAATTGTTTGCTATCCCAGGCTCTTTTATTTTTTTGGTCACAGCAGTTTGCTCTCACTTTTCTTCCTTGGCTTTTGACAGATCATAAAAACATAAGTAAAGTAAAAAAAAAAGACAAAAAAAAAGACAGAAAACTAATTTTTGGTTTTTACCTTTTTTTTTTTTCCCTTCATAAACAAACCTTTAGAGCTATCCAGCTTTTCTGCAGGTGTAAATCACTCTGGCTCCACTGTGCAAACTATTTCATGCCAGCTGAGGCTGTAATAGAGTATTTTGGAAATGCCAGTGATGTAGCTGTTGTCTAGACTTCAGTTTCAGACGTAGACTTGGATCTCCTAAAGGAAAAATTTGCACCATGTTTATGTATATTCACTGACAAATTGCATATTCTGCTTCAAATCCTTTCAAAAATATTCCCTCCTACATGTATGAAGATTCAAGGTTAGAGTGGCCAATCAATGGACATTACATGGAAATGCATTAGCACGTGTTCCAAGAACAACTCAGTATGAAAATCCTGAAGGGATGGGTTGGCATTTATCTTTTACTTTATCTGCCATGCTAGTGTTCAAAATCCAGATTGTGGACCACATCCCCACTCCTGTAGTTGCTGTGTCTGCCCAGAGTAACAAGAGAGCACTCCCTTCTTGAAGACTCCATTTTTAATATTAATTTAACATTAGGATTATTCAATCAAAGAATCATAGGCAAATTTAGGGTACCGGTACCTGGCAAAAAATAACCCCAAGCACCAGTACAGGCTGGGGGCTGATCTACTAGAAAGTAGCTCTGCAGAGAAGGACCCAGGAGTCTTGATGGATGACAAGCTGACCATGAGCCAGCAGTTGCCCTTGCTGCCAGAAGGGCCAATGGTATCCTGGGGTGCATCAGGAAGAGTCTGGCCAGCAGGTCGAGGGAGGTGATCCTGCCCCTCTACTGGGTCCTGGTGAGGTCACATCTGGAGTGCTGTGCTCAATACAGATCTCCGCAGTTCAAGAAAAGCAAGATGCTACTGGAGAGGGTCCAGCAGAGGCCACAAAGATGATTAGGGGCCTGAAGCAACTCTCTTATGAGCATAGATTAGTCCAAAGGACAGAAGACTGAGACTCAATACATACAAATATCTCAAAGGCAGGTGCCAAGGGGATAGTGCCAAACTCTCTCTGTGGTGTCCAGTGACAGGGTGAGGAGTAACGGCCATAAACTAAAACACAAAAAGTTTCATCTCAACATAAGGAAGAACTTTACATTGAGGGTGACAGAGCACTGAAACTGCCCAGGGAGCTCATAGATTCTCCCTCTCTGGAGGCATTCAAAACCCACCTGCACACATTCCTATGGAAAGTGTTCTAAGTGACCCTGCCTTGGCAGGGGAGCTGGAATAGATGACCTTCAGAGGTCCGTTCCAACCCAAACAATTCTGTATTTCTGTGATCCACAGAGGAAAATTCAACTGCTTTAATTACATACTAATTTTTCTTTTAAATCCACATAAACAACAACAAAAAATACAGTGACATAATTGATACAATGTGGGCATAGTGATTTTAGTTTGTCAGAACTGCTGACATTCTTATGTTGTCACAATGGGTAATGTAGCGTGACTATCATTGCTGTGAAAATTTCAGCTTAGATTTCCTTAATGTGGCCTATTCAACTTACTGACAGTTTGTGACACAAGTTTTTTCCCTTGTTTGATTTCCATCAGGGGTCAATTCCTCAAAACAGTGCTCAGTCTTATGTGCATGTTTCTCTCTGATCTTTCGAGAAAATTCATTGGTATTCTGCAGAAAGCACCCACATTTCTTCTCTCAGTAATTTTTACAATGTCTAAGATGATGTGATCTTTAGAGGATATGAACCAACACCTCACAAGGAAGAGTTACATGATGAAAGCTTGTGAATTTGGACCCTAAAGTAGCAAGATCGGCAGTTCATCACAGAGTCATTGAATCACAGAACGGTTTGGCTTGGAAGGGATCTGAAAGACCATCTAGTTCCAACCACCCTCCCCAGAAGAAGGGAAGCCTTCCACTGGACCAGGTTGTTTGAAGCCTCATCCAACCTGGCCTTGAACACTTTCTTCCATGGTTCTGGCATCCACAGCTTCTCTGGGAAACCTGTTCCAGTGCTTCATCACCCTCATAGTCAAGAATTTCTTCCTAATACCTATCTAAACCTACTATCCTTCAGTTTAAGGCTATTCTCCCTTGTCCTATCACTACATACCCCTGTATACATGCCATTCAAACCATTCAAAGTTAAAAAGCGATTTATGTAGCTAGAGTCCCCATACTATCAGATGTAATCTGGTCCTTATGTTTGGCCTGCAGTCCCTGAGGTGTACCTTAAAAATGTGAAATGTGTAAGAAGGGACAATCTTTCTGCTGGCCAATTAGGGTTAGTTTGGGTTTGCTGGACAAAGCCCTTCTTTTTTTCTGAGTAAACTACTTTAACTATCTAGATATGGAACAGAGAAGGAGAGTGAGGGAATTTGTGCATATTTCTCATTCTTTACTCCCTCCTGAGAAAAGTAATCTACTAGATAGCAAAATAATTTGAGATTCATGAACCCAGCAGAGCACAAGTGGCAGTGTAAGTCTGTAGCCTAGTGATTAGGACCCCCTGGAGACCTAATTTACTCCTCCAACAATACTATTGAATGCAAAAGTTGTTATAGGGTAAAACACAGAATATTCACGTCCTTTTCCTTCTGACCAAAATGTCCAGGTGTGATGTCCTTTCACAAGAATTATCTTTTGAGCAGACAATGGCCATGTATTAATATGATTTAACAGGAATGGAGTCTAACATAATGATATATTCTGGTAGTTGTTAAAACCACTTTTGCTCACACAGTTCTTTTGCTTTCCAGTAGTCAAAGAGCTGTTTCCAGACTTTACTCAAACCACAAAGCTATGACTGATCTTGCAAAACACCTGGAAGTGACCAAGTGGTAAGGATATTCCAAAACTCTTTGCATATTCAAGGGTAAAAAGACTTCCAAATAAAAACAGCAGCAGCTAAAAAAACCCAACAAACAAACAAACAAAACCCAAAAAAACCCCATCAAAGCCAACCAAACCCAAACAAAAATAAACCAAAATAAATGTGACTTTTAAATCTTTAAAAAGGTCCCTGTAAAACTAAGTTCTCAAAATTAACACATTTTGGGGAATTGCACATTTCCCCTTCCAAGCAGCTAACTGGGACAGCTGGCAGGCAGAACAGTTAGTGCAGCAATACAGAGATATGGAGATGTCTGTTCCTTGTAAGTACATCTTTTGTGGCTTTATGCTCTAAAGCTCCATACGTTATGAAAACTCCACACCTCTTACAGAAAAGTTAATGGTGGCAACAGTACTACTGAACTGAAGGTTAGACTAAATGGGCTGCAGAGGTCCTTCAAACCAGTATTTCCATGACTCCATGAAACCTGTTGCCCTAATTCTAGAATTTTTGTCCCGAAATCTAAGCTTGATTTTTATAAAATTTAGGTTGAATTTTCTTATCCTGTCCTACATGGCTATTTCTTTCCTGCTTTCAGCCACACATTGCCTACTTGAAGACTGTTGCCAGTATGCTTCCAGTCTTTTCCTCTTTAGGCTGAAAGGTTTAATTTTTTTTCAATCTTTCATAAAATATCACACTTTTCAGATTTCTGATCACTCTAACTCCTGTCCTCTGGCTTTTGTTGTCCTACTGGTTTTACAGACATGATGGAGGGAGGTGGCTGGAGGAGGATTACAGTGTTCACTTATGACCCACTATAACTTCTAAACACTTTTCTGTGTAACGGCTGCTCAAGCAGCTGGTCCCCATTCCGAATTTTTACAGCTGATTATGCTTGTGAAGTGTTATATTTTGCATGAGTCCCTAATGAATTTCAACATAATTTTTCCAACCATATCTCCTGTGCCTCAACATAATTTTGAATTCCAGTCTGGTTCTTGAACTTCTTGAAGCTTGTTGTCACCTGCAGATTTAATAAGTACACTTTGCATTCCATCTTCTGGTTCATTAACAAAAGTATTGGATAGCTCCAAAATGAAGGCAGACGCCTCTTGGATCCCACCCAGCACTTCCTTCTGTTTTGACTATGAGCCACTGACAAATAATCCCTGAGTACAGCTTTCTAATTGTCTCTGTACCTTCTCCATGGTAGTTTCATCTAGTCCTGATTTCTCAGACTTATTTGGGGAAAAAAGCACTAAGCCTTTGTCAGACATCTTACCAAAGTCAAAATACGACATTACCAGCTTCTGCTCAATCCACAATCCATTTTATAATGGAAAAAAAAATTAAAAAGAAACCCATAAAACTTGTTTGCTAGGCTTTCTTCATGACAAATATTGACTATCTGTTGCTTCATGTTATTTCTGAGATACTTGGAAAGCATTTGTTAGATATTACAGTTCTTTTTCACTGCACAAATCACAGACACAAACTATTGCTTATCATTTCATTTATTCTTTAACCAAAGCAATGTTAGCTTTTTAAAATGACAATGAGTAAAATTTATCCTAGAATTACATTGCAATACACATTGTCGCCATGCTAATCATGCTTGGGTGTTTTGTGGTGATAAATAGCTATTCAACATAAATATCTAGAATTATGAATGGAGATGCAGGCCATATTTTGTATGTATGCATATATAGCATCTCAAAGAAATCTCCTTTGCAGAACTGCAAGTATCTTTCTGTCATAGAGTCCTTTGGCAAAAAAAAGAGAGAGAGCAGGTAGTTACACCTTAGACATTCAGCTCTGGGGTCCACAACAAAAGAAAGTTGTTGACCTGTTGGAAAAAGTCCAGAGGAGGCCATTTAGTTGATCACAGGGTGGAAGAACCTCTGCTATGGAGGCAATCTGAGAGAGCTGGGATTGTTCAGCCTGGAGAAGAGAAGGCCCTAGGGACGTCTTAGGGCACCTTCCAGAACCTATAAGGGGCTTACAAGGAGGCTGGAGAAGGACTTTGATGGGGCAGGTATAAGGGAGAATGGTCTTAAGCTGAAGGACGGTACATTTAGATTAGATATTAGGAAGAAATTTGTTACTATAAGGGTGGTGAGAAAGTAAAACTGGTTGCCCTGTGAAGTTGTGGCTGTCCCATCCCATGAGCTGCTCAAGGCATGGTTGGATGGGGCTTTGAACAACCTGATCTAGTGAAACCCTACCCATGGTAGGGGTATTTGGAAATAGATTTGTAAGGTACCTTCAAATCCACATCATTATATCATTCCCTGAGTCTATGATATGATAGAAGAAAAATCTTCATGGTTACTTCAATTGCTAATTATTCTAATAACTGAGACAGAATAGCATGGAGGAAGTGGGTATTCTTATTTTTTGCAGATAGTTTTTATATCTAAGTTATGATGCTAAGCTTTTAATACAACCAGTGTGGAAAAGTAGGATCTGAATCACCCTTGAGAGAGTTTTTTCACTTAGGACTCCAACTAAAAGTCTAAAGCCAGGCTGTGTAATTAACCTCCATTGTTCATTTTCTTCCATTGTCTACCAATGCCATTCTGCCCTGGCCTCATCCAACTGTCCACCAGCTCCAGTTTTTCATGCCTCTCAGGCTGCAGCCTTAATTTTACTAACATATACAAAATTGCATAGATTACAGACTAAATCCCTGATTGCATTTCCCTTTGCTTTATTGTTCCTACCACAAGCAGGATGAGGCTTAATAGTTCATTCAAGCTTTCTTTTTATCCAGATTTATACTGGGTCTTGCTTCTTAAGGGAAATCAGAAGCTGGCAGTGCTTACTACACTGCAGTTACAGGTTAAAGTAGCAGCAAGGCATGATCGAGTTTATAAGCATTTCCAAGCATTATTTCCCACTGTGCTTTGCTGCTGTTCCTGTGACACTCAGCAGCAAGGCTTTTCAGGGGACCCTCATGGGATGCTCATTAGTGTTTCTTAATTGCTCCATGCAGAGGGAAATAACTGTACATGGCAGGATTCCACAGTTGCTTTAGCCTGTTTAACTCATGAGGTCTTAAGTTGTAAGTGTCAAACCACAAAGAACAAACTAATGAGAGAAAGATTAGTGCAACAACCCTCTAATGTGTTATCAGGAAGGCCCCTGATATTGCATTAAGCTGTCTTTTCCCAGACTAATTTCATCACGTCTCTACTAAACATCTACTGTTCCCTGTCTTGATCTCCTTGCTCTCTCGTGCTGGGTTCAGAAATAGTTCCAGTCTTCTCAAAATGGTCTTGTACATTATTCACCCTATTCCCCACCAGTGATTTGTCTCTGAACCAGCCAGAGGTGTGCTTTAGGATTGGGAAATACCAACCTCCTCTTAAATTTCCAGGCAGCAAACGAATAAATTTCGGAGAAGGGGAGATCATAGAATCAGAGAATCATTTAGGTTGGAAAAGATCTCCAAGATCACTGGGTCCAACCTTTGGCCAATCACCACCTTACCAACTAAATCATAGCACTAAGTGCCATGTCTATGTGTTTTTTGAACACCTCCAGAGTTGTTGACTCCACCACCTTCCTGGGCCTGTTTCAATGCTTAACCCCCTTTCAGTGAAGAAATTCTTTCTGATGTCCAAACTGAATCTCCCCTGGTGCAGCTTGAAGCCATTTCCTCTTGTCCTGTTGCTTGTTACCTGGCAGAAGAGGCCAACCTGTCTTGTAGGAGTTCAAAAGGAAAAAAAAAATAAGTAAACAAACCAAGTATTTACCGAATGCTGAAGAGGAAACTGAGGGAACTGAAACAAAGAAGAAAACAATTTAAATTTTATTTTTTAAAAAAACCCTGCATGACAAAGGGAGGGTTTACTGGGGGGGTTATGTCTAAGCACTGAGGATTTAAAAATTCTACATGCCAATCTGGAAGAACTACTAAAGGGAAAAAATATAAATAATGTTATTTGAGAGGTCATGAGCCTCATTTATTTACTCATTTATTTTCCAATCATAATGAATAATTATTCTAATAATTCTGATACAAATATAAATTGAAACAAATTATTGAGGTCTGAATCCTAAGAGAAACAGACTACACTACCTCAGAGAGACAAAAAATAAAAAAGCCTTGCACACGTAAGGTTGCAATTCAAACCCAGAATAAACACACAGATTCTGCATAAAAAGCTGCTGTTGATGAAGCAGTTGACTTGGTTACAGCATACTCACCTGCTATTTCTGCTCACCACATGCTTAGTACTAAGATTCAAAATATATTAAGACATTTTTTATTTTTTTTTAATATTCTGGGTTAGGATTATTTTATCACTCTCAGCACCATAAATCTCCTTTTCTCCTTTTAATCCTTCTCTTTCTAAAAACATGGTGCCTCTTCGTCATGGAGAAAGTTCCTGTGCAAAGGATATGATGAGTCTGCTGGCCCGTTGAGTCCAGGAGTTTAGGAAGAAGCAATTCGCATCATCGTGTTTTTCTGCTGAATCAGACAATTGGGATGGAGCTCAGCAGAATCAAGGTGCATCCTCAGGTGCAATAACTTGACACCAGGATCCCTCAGATGTTTAAGGCAATGGATGGCACAAGGCTTCCACCTAGAAGAGTGCACTCCTAGTGCAGAGCTCCTCTTTCCTGCTGCAGAATATGGCATTATTCAAGGTATCCTTAATACATGACCCAAAGTCATAACTGGGAAATAAATCTGCATTGGAATTGTCAGAGTTGAAGAATGGCAGGTACAAATAAAGACATAAACATATCCATGCTCTAAGTTCTTCAGAGGTTTTATCTTTTGTTTTGTTAGCTTGATTTGATTTTGGGTTTTGTTTTTTTTTTCTTTAGTTACATAATAATTCCAATTAGTATTCTCTTGGTTGGTTGTTTATTTTTCCTTTGGGTACTGGAAAAGAACCCAACAAACCAACCAAACAAAAGCCCAATATGAAATAGATTGTGGGAGATCTAATTTCCTCTTTAAAATATAAAAGAGAAGAACCTAAACAATGGTGGAAAAAAACTCCCCAAAACATATGAGTTGAAAAACATTTCCTTCAAAATTATTTTTATCTCAAATTAATATTACTCCAGATTTCTTTCATTCATTTTTTTTTTAAAAGTCCTTTGATTTTCAGTAGCCTGTTTACATGTAGTATTTCTGTTTATTTAATTCCATTCCTTTGTTTTCTAAATTTATTTAAAACTTTTACTCAGAAGGTCATATCAGGCATCCTGAACCCAGGCTAACATCTTGGTAACTGTCTTCCTGGTTCCAATATACATGCAGAAGTACAATTGATCCTTCTCTGCATAAACTCCTTATCTGATTGCCTGGCAATCCCAAAACTCTTTCAGCTGAATCAGAAGAGAGTTGATTTTTGAGCCTGTCATATTAAACAAAGAAAGATCAATAAAAGAAGCCATGTAAAAATTGAAAAGTTAATTGTTTCTTTTGATATATTTAACATACTTCTGTAATTCTGTAGATCTGATGTGGGGCAATGAAATTTAACAGCAGCTCACGTAGCTGAACAGCTGAGAAATGGTGCAATCTTCCAGAATGCATATTCTACATTTTTCTACATAGATAAATCTCATTTTCAATGGGATCTGAGTTTTCCTTTAAGAAAAAGACAAATAAAATGATGAAGAGGAAGATGAAGAGGAATGAAATGCAAGGATATAAGATGAAATCTCTTGCACTTGTGGTTGCCCTTTCTACAAAAAAAAAAAAAAAAAAATGCAGACAAAAGTCAGAACATTTCTGTTTTTTCCCACTTTGCAAACTTTGATCCCTACACCCGCTCTCTACATGTTTAGTGTTCTGGTGTGGCAAGCACAGTTGGAATGGTTTGGCAGACACCTTGAAAGGTGACCTCTTCAGACACTGTGTCTAAATCCATAAATCAGATATTTTGTTTTGGTTTCAACCATCTTACTTTACTTCCATTTAAAAATAAGAAGCTAAGATCCTAAATAATGACTGAACTCACTAGAGATTATCTTTAATCCCTGAATTATGGGATGTAGGTCTTACAAAAAATTATATCAGTGTTTAGAGAAAAACATAACATTTGCTTTGTTTTAACTTTAATCAAAGGCGGTAGTGCAGGCCTTAAATTTATATCTTTTTTGGTCTTGATCAAAAGTTTGTATAAAAACTCCATTTTTCAGCTGTGGAGCCAAACTCATTCCTCAGAATAAAGCTACCATGCACTGATAAACTTGACCAAGGTAAAAATTAATCTGTTCCCTGCTCACATGTGTCAGAACAAAAACAAAACAAAACAAAATATTTATAGATGGGTAGTAGATAGATTTTTAAAATATGATGGCTATTTCATGAAATTGCACAAGTCTACAATAACAATAAAATTTCTTGATGACGTACAAATCAGATTTCAAGATGGCCAGCATTTCTTATTCACTTTGAGAAGAAATTAACTCTGTTTCTACTGACAAAATCACTCAAATCCATGTTTGTGAAAAGGAGATGGCAGTATTTTTTATGTCTTGAAGCTGTATTGAAAGGACTGGGAATAGCTTTGTGAACTATGAAAAATGATTGGTTAAAGCACATATTTCTGTCTAAAACAGAAAAGCCAGAAGCTCTGAATTCAGATAATTGTATAATTAAGTATTTATCTGTTCAAAATTTCATTTCACATGTAACTTTCTTTTAGTAGCAAAATGAAGTTTAAAAAGGTCAAACTGAAAACCTGAACATTGTGTTTAAAAAACTTACGTTTCAGACATTCTAACATTGTCCTGAAAAGGGGCAACTTTTGAAATGACCATTTTCTGTGAACAGTTTTGATTATCACACTTGAAATTTATAACTAAAAACATGCATTGAAAATTAGATGTGTGCTTCTACTAATGGCTGTGATTCAATTGAGTACAGTACTTAAACACTTTTGTTTCTGAAGAGGCCTGTTCAGATCGTTTTTAAATGTTCAAAAACTTTTTCAACATTAGAATTTAGACTAACACTAATACTTGAAAAGTTGCCATGTGTCTCCTAGTAGAATCATAGAATGTCTTGGGTTGGAAAGGGCCTTAAAAAACACCTTGTTCCAACCCTCTTGCCATGGACAGGGACACCTTCCACTATCCCAGGTTGCTCCAAGCCCCATCCAGCCTGGCCTTGAACACTTCCAGGGATGGAGCATTCACAACCTCTCTGGGCAACCTGTGTCAGGGCCTTACCACCCTTATGGTAAAGAATTTTTTCTCAATATCCAATCTATACACTCCTTCATCTTAAAGCCATTCCCTCCTGTCTTACCACTCCATACCTTTGTAAAAAGTTCCTTTGCAGCATTCTTGTAGCCCATTTAGGTACTGGAAGGTGTTATAAGATCTGTCCAGAGCCTTCTCTTCCCCAGGTTGAACAACCCCAGGTGTCTCAGCCTGTATCCATAGTAGAGGTGGTCCAGCCTTCTGATCCTCTTTGTGGCCTCCTGTGGGCTCATTCCAACAGGTCAACTCCTTCTTGTGTGGAGGACCCCAGACCTGGTTACAGCACTCCACATGAGTTCTCACCAAAGCAGAGGGGTAGAATCCTCTACCTTGGCCTGCTGGCCACATCTCTTTTGTTGCAGCCCAGGATGCCACTGGTTTTCTGGGCTATGAGTGCATATTGCCGAGTTATATCAAGCTCCTGGAGAGAAGAGCAGGTAAATACCAGCAGACCTCTTTGAGACTTCTAGTAGAAAGTCCAATGCTGAATCTAATGAAATAGAACAATGACATGTTGTGATTGTGTCCACAGAAGAAACAGAAGGTCTTTGTGGCAATTTGCAGGTTGTATATTGGACCATCTGTGCTTTTTCACAGTGCATGAGGCTGTGAGCTAGAGCTAGGTGCCTCTTTCTAATAATCATAAGCTTTTCTAAGAGTTCTCACCAGTGATGTGAAGGTTTTCTCCTGCATCATTATCACTTGACCATGATGTAAATGTATGAAAACAGTGCAGAGTTTTCTGCCTTTGAGCCTGTACTATGTCAGGACTTAAGCTTTGATCTCTTGAAAGCTTTGACTCTTTATCCAGTAAGCCAGCTTGCTGAGCAGCCTTCATCATACCCCAAACTGACACCCAAGATCTGGAACCACAAATCAAAGCAAAAAAGAAAGACAGAATCTCATAAGGCAGGTAGAGAAGCTGGTAAAATAGGAGTATAGCCTTCCCTATTGGCAATATTGATAAAGCTTCCATTATGGAACTTACTAATTACAGAGCAGACATAAATTGTTTTGAAAAAATCTTTTGCTGAAGCATAAAGAGCAGTAAATGAGCCTTCAGTTTAGTCTATCAGACATTACAGTGGCAACCCCTGGCACATTAAAAAGTTAATGTGATTTTAATAGGTCATAATCACACTAATAAACTTTATAACCACTTTAGTAGCCAGAGTCATTCGACAAAACTATAACTTTTGTTCTTGGGGTTGCATCAGAATCAAAGTACAATTAATGTTTAACAGGGCAGAGCTCTGCTTTAATGGAGTTTAACAGCCAGAGACTCAGGGCCACTCCTTGTTAACAGCAGATATACTGAAGCTAGGGCTAAAAGATCCCACTGTTCAATATAGATGTGCACAGAAAACTTCATGTCTGGGGAAAAGGAGAGGATTGAACAAATCCAGAATGCTTCTCTTCATCTGAGGTATCATGGACCTTCTGGAGGTCACTGCAAAGACCTTCCCTGTCGCAACAGCCAAGCCAATTAATGTTGAAAATACCACATTGTCCTGTGTGCTTTCTTTTCTGCTGAATAGGATTGAAAATGTTTCCATTGAAGGGTAATTTTTATCCCAAATCAACTCAAATCAATATACTCACCTTAATCTGAAAGACCATTGAGGTGAACCACATCAAATAGGAAACCTTCAGTGTGCCCATTTGGCACTGTAAGAACAGAGAACAATCTGCCATAGAAAGGACTGGAGGGTGATATCTGTAAATAACATTAAAACTTATTTTGATGGGCAGTTAGAAAAGCAGTCAATAACACTGCACTTTCCTTTGAGTTAGGTCATACTCCCCTTGCCACCAGCGGAAATGTTTATCCTTCAATAAAGTTGGCAAATCAAAGGTGGATTGGTCCCACATCACTGCACAAAGAGAGTGACAGCGATCCCTCGTTTTCAGAAAGGTCTATATTGCATGAGAAAACATCAGGGGACTGAAGGCCTTTGAAAGGCAAAGAGTTCCAGTCATTTGAACTTTAGTTTATCTGATAGAAATAGCTGTCAGATATATTCAGCTTCTCTTTCTTCCTTTCAGTGACTCTGAGACAGGCCCTATTGAGATAAGCCTAAGAAAGAGGAAGAAAGGGCAGATAGTCAGCGTAAAGCAGTTGTATTGTGCAATGTGACAGAAAAGAAGAGTTGAAGAGCTCAGCTGGAAGTCTGTGGTTAATGTTTTAAATATTGCCCTATTGAGCTTAAGTGCTGGCCGAAGCAATTTCACGTTAATGACAATTCTGCTTTCCAGGCATTCTGCCTAAAAGGAGAACCGTGCTGTTCATGCATTTAGCACTTCTCCAGAGAGAGCTGTGCCTCTGGAGGCCATGGGGAGTAGAGAGGAATGTCTTCTCGGTTCAAAGACATGGGGAGTTTTCCCCAGTAACTCATCAGAGGTTCCTCCCCTTCTCAACAAATGCTGAACAACAATGAACAAAATGATGAGAAAAGGTTATTCTGTTCTGTCTTACCTTATTATCAAGGTGAATATGATAATATCTCTACATTTTGTAGAAGAGCATTGATTAAGACCTTTCCATCACTTTAAAGATTCTCTATGAAAAACAGCAGAAGAAAAAACACATAAGAAAACACACATTCACATCTGAAACTCTCAAATAAAGAGAAATAAATAGCAAAAGGAAGTGAGATCCATCCTGACACTGTTCTGGTGGCATTTTTCTTGTACTAGCACAGCTGCTCTGGTTCCCCATATTCATTTGAGTGTAAAATGTTTACTTAGCCAACAAATAACTTGAGCTTAACTTTTAAGATCTTAACCTTTTTTAGATAAATGACTGAAGTCAATCTTTTGCTTTTCTAAGTCTTAATTTGAAAACTTCCTTTTCCCCTCCCGTGGTCAGCAGTAAATCTGCCTCATTGTAAAAAAAAAAACCTTTATACAATTTTAGTAGTTTAGCCTTAAACTGTTCTTTTCCCAGTACTCTCGTTTTCAATTGCAATAGGTGTTTTGAGATTTTTGTTGTTTCATTCACATGTATTTTTGGGCAACATTTAAATCTTGCTAATACCCACTTATTACTTTACTACAGATACACAAAACCCCCCACATTTAATCAGAGTCCTTACAAGGTCTTAACTTAAATATTGACCAACAGAAAAAGAAAGCACAATATTGACCCAATCCCAGATTATCCTTAAAAACTTAATGATAGTTAATAATAATATCAGTATAAGGTATTTGCTTCTTGTCACCCCTCCCTCTAACAAAAGCTTGATCCTTTGAACTTTGTTGAAATCGATGAATACTTGTTTCTTTTAAGAGGTGATAGTAGAGGCTAGAAAACAGCAATTACTTCACAACAATATGCCAAGATGATGTTGCAAGTATTTGTAGATGATTTGCAGTAATGAAAATGGCTTTATTATATGTATGCAACCCATAATTGAATGCATAAAGCATCCACTCTGAATACAACTTCAGGCATAAAGGCTAAGAGCTTTCTGACTAAATGTCAGGGTCTACAGTATAGCTGGTGACATTTCATAGAGCCAACGACTTTTTTATACCCCTTAGCAGTCCACAAAAGCCTGGTCAATATTGTCAAATACTTTTTTAATGTGATTCAGTCTGTATTAATGTAATGAGCTGCATTCACTCTGTTTGTTACCTCCCCATTAGGTACAGGACGACCTTGAGTGCTTTTTCCGACTAGATTTTGACATTGTGAACCTGTGGACTTGTGGCAGATTAATCTCCCAGAAAATACTTATTTTATTTAAGATTGTCAGGCTCTTAGACAAGTAGAAATGCAGTCATACCCCAGCAAAATTCATGCAGGTCTCTGGCTGGCTGAGGGTACACGTTTGGAAAGCACATTGATTGAGCTTAAGCTAAGTACATAAGTAGCACCAGTTTAGTACATGTGTTCATGGTACTACAGGTATATGGACATATTTTACTATGCATAAATGTGTCCAGATTCATCTTTTAAAACAAAAGTGTCCCCATAACAATTCTCTAACTGAAAATATTACTAGTATGGATATTATTCCTCTAACAACAGATGAGCTTGTCTGGAAGTATGATATCAGTGACAAATGTGCAGCTATTGATAACATTCTTGCCTTACCATTGGAGCCTGGATTTCACCAGTGATCAACTAGAAGAGAGATGAGGGATTTGTTTTTTTCTGATGTCTATTTTCAATCTTACCAAACTGATGCAAGTGTTTTGGGACAAAGACTATTCCTTTTTATTTGTTGTTTTATTACCTTGCACAGGGGAGTCTGGGCTACTACAACAGGACTCTGATTTTGGTTGTGGCATAAAGATGATGTTTAAAGCTACTACTTATTAAAAAATGAAAAAAGTAATAATAAAAATAAATTATAAAACAAGCAAACAAAAAAAAACCCACAAATCAAAAAAGACCAATTTCCCTTAATTTAGCAGGAGGAAATAAGAAGGGAACAAATTCTTACGTCACTCTGATGAGCTTTCCTTGGTGCACAGATGTTTGTGGTGAAATGAAAAAATTTTATGTAGGAAGACTAAGTTGCTTTACTCCCGAACTTGTCTGTGAGATCTAATGATGGCTGAAGCAACAGAGCTTTTGAAAAGATGGGGAATAATAAAAAATACTGTGCAAGACATGACTCTTTCCTCCTCCTGCCCTTTCATTTCATAGGAAACAGATGCAAGATCAGCTGGCAACCTGGCATCCGTCTGCATGTCTTGTTTTAAGACAGTCTATTGCTCATAAAATGTTAGGAATACAGTTGCACCACAGATGTGTGGTACTGAAATTGTTGAGATATCAGTTGAATGATAACACGTGAAAGATTCAGAGGACTTCTGGTTGTGTCGCCTCATTATATGTGTAATTACATGCAAAACCACTAGTAAGACACAGAACCTGTGAAAATGACTCATAGATGTTGGCTCCTGATTAAATCCACAGTGACTAAATAATGCATTAATGAAACAAAGAAAAACTATTAGAGCAATTACCTAACCTTTTCCAACCTCATGAGATGTTTTGATGCTTGCTTCACTATTGTTTTGTTTTCTACATTTCTATAGAAATATAGTTTTCCTTTAGCTACAGAAAGAGGGTTAAGAGGGTTATCTATCTTGTTTGATGTAGTGGGAAAAATAGTGACAAAGGAATAAGAAAAAAGTTGAGATATTTCATGGCAACTTTGTCTCAGCCTTTAATAGCAAAACCAGTTGTTCTCTGGGTACCCAGCCCCTGAGCTGGAAGGCATTCTTCTGGGAGCAGAATGAAGCCCCCATAACTCAAGGGGAAATGGTCAGTGACCTGTTACACCATCTATACGCACAAAGGGTATGGAACCATATGGGATCCACCCAAGGGTACTGAGAGAGCTAGCAGGAGCTCTCACCGGGCTCTCTTCAATCATTTACCAGCTGTCCTGGTCAACTGAGGAGGTCCTAATTGAGTTGAAATTAGCAAATATGATGCCCATCTACAAGAAGGGCATGAAGGAGGCTCCGGGGAACTACAGGCCTGTCATCCTGAACTCAGTGCCATGGAAGGTCATGGAGCAAATCGTCTTTGAGAGACATCATGCTGGTATGTATGGAACAGCCAGGTGACCTGGCCCAGCCAGCATAGGTTATGAAAGGCAGGTCGTGGTTGACCAACCTCATCTCCTTCTGTGACAAGGAGGCCCAATTAGTGGATGAGGAAAAGGCTATCAATATTGTTCTGGACTTCAGTAAAGACTCTGACATTTCCCAGAGCATTCTCCTGGAGAAACAGGTTTCCCATGGTGTAAAGAGGTGCATTCTTCTCTGGGTATGTTTAGCCTGGAGAAAAGGAGGCTCAGAGGAGACCTTTTTGCTCTCTACAACTACCTCTGAAAGGAGGTTGTAGTTAGTCTCTTCTCCAAAGTAGTAAGTAATAGGACAAGAAGAAAGTCTCCAGCTACACCAGAGCAGATTTAGATTGGATATTAGAAAAAAGTTCTTCACTGTAGGGGTTGACAAGCATTGGCACAGACTGCTCAGGGGAGTGGTGAAGTCACCATCCCTGGTGACGTTTGAAAGATGTATAAATGTGGCACTTGGGGACATGGTTTAGTGGTGGAATTGGCAGTGCTGGGTTAGAGGTGGGACTTGATGATTTTTGAGGTCTTTTCCAACCTTAATGGTTCTATGATTCTATATATACACTACAAACGCATATAAGTCAAGGACTGGACAAGCCACTGATCATGAGTCATTAGATAATTGTACAAAACACAGTGGCATTGTACCCCTTCTATTATTGCTTTTTAAATGGGGAGAGGTTGTGTTGGAATCTTGATCATTCTTACAGTTGGTACCCTCTCTCTAACTTCTTTGCATTGGAAATGGCAAATTTGGTGGTAACAGCAGCAGATTCATTCCTAAATTCCTGAATCACTACTAAAAGTTATTACCAATAGCATAATTTTATAAATACTACATTTACAGATGTACATATAGTTATACATACATGTGTATATATATTTGCATCTTTATTTAGATAGATGTGTAAATACACAAAGGTATCCTGAAGTCAGTAATTGTCTGAGTGAAAAGTTGAAGTCTACCCTGGTTATCACAAGGAAGTTTTACAGTACATGGAGCAAATTTATATCCAACATGCCCATCTCTCATGAGTTGCTCGTCTATACAAGGTAAATGCAAACCATGCTTCTGTAAAACCAAGAAATTGTTTGCTTGGATTGTCACTGGTTGACATGTTTCATGGGACTGAATTGCAATGCATTTGTCATCCATCAAAATCTTGGATCCTACATACAGAAGAGCTTTATAAAGTGTAGGTAGATCAGTCAGGATTATTGGGGGGTTTTTTGCCATGACTTCAGACTCTTCCTTCCCGAGCTTCTAGTCCCTGGCAACTTTTGCTGCTGGCAGAGCGTGTAGCAGTGCTGGGAACTGGAAGGCTGAAGGGGTTGAACAGAAATGCAACTTATTTCAAACCAACCGTTTGCATGTGGCTGATTGAACTGAGATCCTGCTGTCTGACTTGACTGGATTTGTACAGACTGTAAAGGTAGCTTAGACACTGACTGCAATTTTGACTGTCTATATGTGCTGAAATTAAGGAGTGTTCTTTATGGAACTAATTTTGACTTCCAGAATAAACCAAAGATTCAGTTGCCTGCTTTCAGACAAATATATAGGAAGGTTTTTTTTAAATAATGTTACTTATATAAACATTAATTTAATGTTCAGAAATTACAGAGAAAAAATAGGTCCCAGGTTTTTTTTTTCCCAGTTCCTATCATTTTAATATAGAAAGTCAGTGGCAGATATTTACCATTCACATTTGAAAAGTGCTATGAATATAGAAACAGCATGCTGAGTACTACCCATCATTATTAAAAGCTGTATAGTAATTAAAAGAAGAATGATAGAACTGCTTACAAGGTGAAAGTGCTAAATAAATATTTATTTTACACAGTGTGAGTTATCTCACAGAATCATAAAGATTAAGAATAATTACATGGACCCAATCAACATCAAAATGAATGAGAGTCTCCTGCCTTCATGTCTGGGCTACTTAAACACCATTTTCAGGCTGCTGTAACCTTCCTGTTACTGACTCCATATACACTTTTTGGAGGGTGACTGTGATCCTAAAAACACAGCATTCAAGAAACTGAGTCACCTTCAAGGCAACTTTGCCTAATAAAGTCAGGCTGGTGAATGATGCTACCCATTGTCTTTATCTTGCCAAGATGCTGGTTTAACACTTATCTCCTATTTCAGATGGCTTAGAGACAGGAAAACAGAGACTCCTCAACCCCCATCCCTAAAGTTGGTCCACTTCCTAGATTGACTATTTCTATACCTAGTTTGTTTAGCTTGTTCTAAAGGAAAGGAGAGATACCTCTCCTTTGCATGCTCTCATAAAGACACATATAAAATCTCATCTGAAAGTCCTTCCTGAGACCACCATTACCTTTTCCTGGTAGCTTTACAGTTGACTTGATCTTCTCCTATCTCATAAAAATATTACCTATATATCCAAAAAGGAAAGATCTGGAGGCTATAAAGGAAGGCAACTGGAATGAATCCTGAATTTACAGTGTATTGGTTAGGCCAATCAGATGAGAGGAAAAATAACTAAGTGCTTTTTAATTAGATGATAGCTGGATAAATAGTACAGAATTTGGAGGATGGGAATAAGATTTCAAATGTACTCCTAAATAAGGTACAGAGGTCTGCACTCTGAAAGGCAAACCCGGATGTGATTTCTTAGACGAGCTCACACCAAGGATACATATACTTAGAATTTCACCTACTGGTGAACTATTGATTTTTTTGGGCTGGTGTGATTGATAAAAGAGAAGCCAAAACTCCCCTTTCTGCATGGAGAACACACACACTTAACCCATCTTTAGGAATTCCTGTCAACCTTGGCACCTTCATCTCACACTCTGTATGACTATCACAGTGCCTAGATCCCATTGGTGAAGGCTTGCCACCAACCCTCTTCAATCTTCTGATTCTCTTGTCAGTTAGGCAAATAATTGTGTGATGGATTGCTCCGTGGATCTCTATCACTGTCCTCTATGCTTACGTACCTATTTCAGCAAGAATCTAAATCAGAATTTCAGATTTTTTTTAAATGAATATCATATCTCGATTACGTAGACTAATTTCCTCTAATGTTAAGAATCTAACTCAAGAGCCAACAGTTAGTTGTAAGTAAGTTAGAATTTAGAATATTGGTTGTATGGTTTTGTCACAAAACCATGGAGACAGACGGGACAGACAGACATCAATACTTATGTTGGTTGACAACTAATTGTCAGCAGTTCCAGTGAGAAATAGTCTAGTTTTTACAAAAATACTGCATTTGAATAAATGTGTTTTACTTCCAGAAAATATTCCCTCTTCAGTTCTAGTATCAGGGAAGAATCCCAACTACTAACCTTTCTTTATTTTTTCCTGTAAGACAGATTTTGTTCTAACTGTTACTATATTACCCTACATTCACATAATCAGTTATTTTAATTGTGCAGCATCCCCCAAGTCTCACCAAGGGCAGGCACTTTATCAATAAAACGATAATTACAGAAACTTAATGAGGCCAGCCAGGAAACACAAAAAATCTTGATCCACTTGTCAGAAAAGCATAGATAATTTAGTGCAGCTCAGTGTGTTTCTGGTCTGCAATCTGATAACTCCACATTTCATAAATCACCCTATGGCAGCCCAGAGACTTCATTTCTAAGAGCTCACATCCTGACTCCAACTTCTGAGTTGTCATCAGGGTGAAAGAGACTCCGTTCCCTCCCCTCCTCTTTCCTTTCTCAGCTCTGGGGCTAGACAAGGAATCTATGAGAAGCCAAGGTACATCATGGCTCACATTAATACTGAAATCCCTGAATCTTAGCATGAATCTCACAAATCCCATGGACAAGCACTGAGGGCTGCACACATTGCATTGCTCTATGGCCAGCTTCATTCCAACCTAACAGCCAGAGCAATTCCAAAGCAATGGAGCTTTCTTAACAGGCTGAGGTTCAGAATTCAGCACATCTTCTCTAGACATGTCACTTCTTCAGCCAAACGTGGCCTCTTTTTATAGCATAATCTCAGTAGCCATGTCCCAGGTCTGACCCCTGTCTCTGGCACAAAGGACATTTCTTGGAGGGTCACCTTAGAGGGGTTTCTTTGCCCATCAGGCTCCTTCCACCTCACTGCCTGGTGACACAGAAACATGGAGCTCTTTGCTGTTCAGTGTATGGTACCCCAAAGCAAAAGTGGTTATGAGCAAGGAGTGGGGCTGGCTGTATGGGTTCAGAGTGCAGGAAGGAATATGAAGGGTTTCAGAAAATACCTGTGATGAAGGACTCTGCCAAAATCACAGCAGAGATCCTGGCCTCAGCAGCCTCTCATCGCAGCAAGGCAACTGGTGAGAAGAGCACACACAATGAATTTTCTGTTCTCTTGCTCCTGTCCTTCCCAGGTATCACACTGCCGCTATTAAAGGGAAAGAAGAAAAAAGAAAAGACAATTTAAGCAGCCTTAACACGTTTTTTCAGGCACCTCTTAATGGCATCTTCAGCAATTACATTTTACTGAAAGCAATAGATAAGCTGACACAGTTTCCAATATGCCCCTTCATTTTCTTTTTCCCTTGTGCTGGCAAGTTTTGACAAGTCACAGCTGTTGGTCGAGGATACTGAAAAGGGAGAAAGAGATAATATGCAAATTTAACCAGCAGTACTGAACAGTGAAACGAAGCACATTTCATTTACATTTTAAAACAAAGTACAATTTTAGGAGCCAGTTACATTTATATAGGTTTGTTTGTTTGCTTTCTCTGGTCCTGAACTTTCCTAATACATGGTGTTCTGGTGTGGCTGCTGTTTGGTATTTTCATCCCATGCTTCTTAAGGTATAAAACAATTAAATCTTGACTTCCAGAGCTCACTCCCTAAATACAAAGTATATCTTAGCATGTAAAACTTTCCATTTGGAAATTTACAATTATAATTGTAAGCTCACTGCAGACCTCCAGGGAAAGATTTATACTGAATATGAAACAGTTGTGATGGGGTTTTTTTTCTAAATAGTTTGAATATGGAAGCACATTTCTGAAATACTTGGACTTAAAGAGATATTGTTCCACCAGTTCCACAAAAAGTACTGCCTCCAAAATATTATTTTTTTTATTTTTTCCCCCTAGGTAATTTTAACTATTTTACTTCATAAATTAAACACTTTTTAATACCCAGGCTTCCACTTAAAAGAGAGGCAAGAAGGTCACTTCCCTGTTTGCATCTTCATTACATAAAAATTTTAACTTCTGAAGAATAAGTCTGCAAAGAAACCAGTTCACATCTCTGATTTCAGCTTTGAGAACTAACTCATCAATGAATTAACCTAATAATTATACATAAAAATTACTGATTTCAAAACACTATCATGCTTATCACTCATTCTGGACTTCAGGAGAATTTTGGAAATAGGAATAGTGACAGTCAACCAGTGATTGATGCTTTTCTAAAATGCAAGATCTTAGTCAAATTTCATTGAATGTCTACCATTACTCTTAAGTTACTTTCAATAACATTTGAGAAAGATAGTCCTCCTCTATCATGGTTACAAGAGATGTCTGTTTCTTGACTATCAGCAATACTTTTAAAGTGCTGTCAATTAAATTCTTTATTACATAATAATATTATAACTTATGAAGTGCTTAGCTATTTTAAATAAATAAACAGATAATTAGCAATACTGTCCAATAAGCTGAAAAGTCTTTGGGCTTGTACTATGGGGTGGGCTCAGTCAGCAGCTAATGCTCCTCAATAAAAATCCCCTTATATCATAGCGTAAAAAAGCACCCAAAAGTACAGACCACATTTTGAATCTGTCACACTTTGCACGTTTTCTTTATTCTATTCTTTTTTTAAATTTTATTTTATTTCAGTTCATTTATGCTTTGCTTCAAAGCTAACAAGTATAAGCTTTGAAAAACAGATCAATGCAACCCATGGTTTCAAGAGTAGTAGTACAAAAGAAACAGAAAAAGAAGAGTGTGTGAGTCAGAACAACATCCATTTAACTTTGGAAACAATAACTATTTTTTAATAAGGAATGCTCTCTTGTGAGAAATTGATTTCTACCTTACAGGACTAAAGGCTGAGAAAATAAAGCAAAATACAAAACACATAGAAAAATACATTTTTCTTCCCTTATATTTCTATATTTCTCTCTCTCTATATATAGATGCATACATATAAAGATATTTATATTTATACCCTTGTAGTTCAGTCTAATTTGTCACTACATTGAATATAATTGTTATTCTGAATTGTTAATTACTTTTTATATGTAAGTTTGCATGTATTTTTCACTTTACTTAATATTTTACTTCTATATTTTTCAAAGTAATCTATTCTCTTTCTGATAACCTCATCATTAAATATATTTTCCTTCACTGGAAAGGAGATTATTTATATTACAATTAAGAATAACAGGGACTGGATAATAATGAGGAGAGATACTACTAATTAGTTGGAGACAAAAATCCTTTTTCTGTTACAGAGGATTAAAATTTGAGCACATTTCCCAAGAGGCAACAACGAATGTCCTTCCCAGCCTTTTAATATGCAACAAAATATTATTGTTGGAAATCACCACATTATCTCCATGCATGTCCTTTATATCAGTTCTTACTGCAGCAAAAGGTGAGTAACATGTTTTTAGCCCAAGAACAAAAATATTTGGAAAACACTTTTCAGAAACTGTTCTGATATTTCTAAATATACTGTACGTACAAAAAAAAAGTGAAGGACAAGTCACAAAAATGCCCCGAAGAATTTCAAAATAGGCAAAACAAAAAGTATGGAATGGAGAGACCCATGTTCAATCTTCTTTGTATCTGAAAGACTTTGAACCCACATTAAGCATTTCCCCAGAGTATAGTCTAATCTTATGTGGTATTCTCAATATCTCCTCTGACTTTATTCCATATTCAAGTCTATTAAATATTCACTAGACCAAGCACTGCAACACAAATATATCCTTTATGTGCCCTGTTGGCCAGGATACAGCGTCATTCCTTCTGCTACAGACTTTCTGCCTCTCTATCTCATGTGTTGGCTAAGCACAATGACTAAGCATAAATGAAGATATTGTGGCATCCACCATTTTGGGAACCTAGTTGATTTTTTTTTTCCTTTGGCAAGTTTGTGTTTCAGGAACTTCAGTATCCTTTGAAAATTGCTAATTGAATTGTGTTCAGCATTTGCAAAAATACTGTTTTTTCTACGTATCCAGAATTATTCACTGAGTTTAAAACTAAATTCAGGCCCTCTCAAATTGCATTTTTTACTCTGTACTAAATTAACCTAAGCCCCTGATTTTCCCTTCAGGGTTTTCATGAGGACAGGAGGCAACGGGCAGGAAGTGACTCACAGGAAGTTCCACCTGAGTGTGACAAAGAACTTTCCTGTGTGAGCGACCATTCACTGGAACAGATTGTCCAGAGAGGTTGTGGAGTCTCCCTAACTCTGGAAGTTATTCCAGAAATTTCTAGATGCAGTTCTGTGTGATGTGCTCCAAGACGAACCTGCTTGAGCAGAATGGTTGTACCAGATGACCTACACTGGTCCCTTCCAATCTGACCCATTCTGTGATCCTGTGATACTTTTAGTGTTTCTTGGTTACATGTTTAAGAAAAGAGATAGAAATCAAACTGAGTGTCTCTTTACGAAAGCTAAAAAATGTAAAAATAAACAAACAAAAAAGCCCCTCCCCCGAACAAAACCCACTAAAAACTGATTCACAAAGAAAATTATGTAATACCTGCAAAAAAGTTTATGCTTTTATAGACCAAAATCTTAGATAAATAAATTTCCTCATTCCATCACAAGCACCAAATAAACTCAGCTCATTTTTAGTGCACCGGGGGTAAGTGAGCAGCTGGGTAAGCATTTGGCTCTTAGCCAAGGTTAACCCACCACAGCTCTTCTTCATCATGTTTTCACACAACTGTGTATCTAATATATCATTTGAATATCTAATCTCAGTTCTGTTGTCAGTAACTATCCAGATATTGGACTGTATGTCAAACCAGATGCAAAAAAATTTTCTTTCTCTTGTGAAGGTGAAAGCAAAAATCAAATAAAACTTCCTGTCCTTTGCATGACAGATTTTTTTCCACATATAGTAGGAAATGCCTAAAACCAATTTATTGTTTTACACCCGAAAGCCATTTTGGATCTCCCACTGAAAGATATTTTTTGAAACCAACAATTTAAATAATTTTTAACCTGTGGATGTTACTGTCATGATACAAAAAGCTTCTGCTGAAATTTGGATCCTTTTAAAATCCCGTCTCTTGCATTTGAAATGGCTCATTCTGTACTTCAGAGAAGCGTGGCACCATGCAAATGAGAACTTGGGTCTGTATTTTTCAGCTGCAGAGCTAACCAGATTGGCCACTACCCAAAAGTTATTTCCATTATCTGCTCCTTGTTAGCATATATACTTAGTCTGAGAGTGCCAGCACATACAGGACATACCAGAAGTTTCATATTAATTGATAGCGTTAAAGTTTGTTAATACTTGAGCATTGTTGAACAAAGGTAAAATATTAGCATGATCAATGGATTTCTATTCCATTTGCAGAGATGATATCTACCCTGCTGTGATGAAGACACAAGTAGGATACCTTTGAGAAGGCATCTAGATTTGGTGGTGGAATAAACCTTGTCTCTCAGAGGCACCAATGGATCATCAAATTGAGCAAAAATAAAGAACATGGACTTAGAAAGGCTCTTATTTGCTGCATGTGACACGAACAGATTAATTAATGTCAAGAGAAAGAGTGCCTGAGTGGCTGCTGAGAAGCTGCCTTTAGGCTGTAGAAATTGCATTAGTTAGACAACAGTCCAACAGGGATCCCTGGAAGTCAAGCCACAGATCCTAAAATACGGGATAAAATGTGTCGTAGCTTCAAAAGCCTTCTTGAATTGCATGAAAGCTGAGGAATTACCAGACAAATCATGTGCTGACTACAGAAATAGGGTTATGGAAGGGAGAATCTGTCAGTGTCAGCATGGACGACATAAAATTGCCTGAAGCTGTATAAAGCAATGTGAAGAGTAATGAGCCATCTCTCCACACAGGTATGCACAGCACAGATGCCAGGAGTGTTATTTAGTGAGGGTAACTCACTTTAACAGCAGCTGTGTTTTTCATCAAATATTACGCAGATCCCTTATGAGCACAACTCCCACCCCAAAGTGGTTTCTACCATCAGGTCTTGGAATGAAAAACAAAGATATGTCATAGAGTGAAGCTGAGGACTTCTACATCCATAAGGGGGCCTATCTGTGCAAACCTGGCTGCTGGGACAGCCAGCTCTTCTGTGGCAAGAAGAGAAGGTGAGGTAATCTAGAGAATCACATCATTCGGAAAAGCACAGAGAAATGGGAAGGGTTGGTAGGTCTCACTACCTACCAAATTACAGAACTTCTTGAAATTAAAGTGGTTGGGGAAATCAAAAGAAAAAGGATTAAGGGGTATATCCTTGGGGGCTTTAAACTTTCATTTATTATCAGTTTGTTGGAAAAAATATGTCAGCTGAAAGCACACCTTTTGAACCCTTGTTTCTTCTTCCAGACTCTCGAGGTTTTGAACAATTACAGAAACAGAATGTGATTCTATATAAGAAAAAACCCCAATTTTATTGGTTGTGTTTTGGTTTTCAGTCAAGAATACACTGCAATTCTGCCTTATATTTCCTTTCATTTCTATCTTCTTTATCCTTGATTTCAGGGTAAACACAGGCACAGTAGCTTAGCTCTGGCACGAGCTGTTGCAGTAGACATTTGAAATATACAGTTCCCAATTTATTCCATCTCTGGGACAGAGAAAACCTCCAAGGGACCACTAGGTCAGCCCAGCAGTTTAGCTGAATTGTTACTAAGGAGACAGTCTGACGCCACAGGCCCTGATCACAGAGTGCTTGGGCTGGCAGAGCGTCTTGCTTTGCCGCTGAGCTGTGTGGAGGGAGGGTGGGAAATGCTGTTTTCATTAAAAGGTCCCTTTTCACTCAAATTATGCAAGCATTGACCTGGTGCCACAATCATATCCTGTGTGACTGGAGATAGCTGGAAGAGCTAACAAAAGTTAATCTGCTCTTAAGAAAAGAAGGAAAAAAAAGAGGTATTAGTTAATTAGCACTGATCAGTTGGTTTGCTGGAAACAATATCAAGTGAGTGCAAACCAAGATATGTACAATTATTTGCATACCCCAGCTTGTCATACAGGTTATAGGTGATTCACAGCTTTAAGGAAAACGACACGGATATTAGGCTATATGTTTGCAAAAGTTACATCCTTAACAAGACTCACTCCACAAGGAAGGATAGATTGTATTAACTCTACATATTCTGACTTCTTGGACTGGTTTAGTAATTCCCTGTCTGCTTCTGAGGCATGGCCAGGGCATAATGGGGCAGGCAAGAGTGTGCTTAATGAAGCAAAGTGCACAGTGATCTGTGAAGGTCCATCTAGCCGAGGTAAGATCCTCTGGCCTTCATTTCTAGGAAAATGTAGCCCATATGTCCACTGTGTAATCCCCTAAAACTCTTTGTAGACTTCCAGTGAGACCATGCTCCGGGTCACACAAACTGACCGCATTGTTTTGCACTCTCAGGTTTACTCATGACCAATCCTACAGCTGGGGAATAGGCACATTCAGGCTTAGAAAACCCAGCAATGCCCAATGATTATACTTACATAAGAATGAATTTTAAGGTTTATTCTACTATTCTACCTTAAGAGGAGTTTTTTGTCCTTTTTTGTTTGTATTTTGTTGTTGTTGTTTGGGTTTGGGGTTTTCGTTTGGTTGGTTGGTTGAGGGTTTTTTGCTGTTGTTTTTATTTGGTTTTTGTTGTTGTGGTTTGGTTTCTTTTTTTTTCAGGTGGAGTTGTTTTGATTTAACTTTTTTTTAAAAGCTTTTTATTATTCTTGACATGCTTTCAGTTTGTATTTTATGACGTTAGTTTGCCATCTTTCTGCTTATTGGTTCTATTTGACTCGATAACTTTGGGATTCACTGGCTACTTTCAAGAATATTGAAGAGATGAGTATAAACCACAAATAAACTATTCTATATCTTTTCAAAATTAGTGGCTTACACAGGTAGAGATCCTATTGTGGACTATATTTAGGTCTTATTCTGTCTCCCAAGAGGCAAGAGAGCTGTCAGCTAGTCATATATAGCTAAAAAATATTTAGATAGCTCTGAATTGTTCACAGTATTGCTATGAGTTAGTCAGCTGGCTTATCAAAAAAAAGAAAAATAAACAATGTGCAAGTAATTGACAGCCGTCCTCCAGACTTCAAAATATTTGGCTTTCCAGCAGCTAGTTGGGATAATGAATTTGTGACACAGTTGAGAAATTCAATTAATTTCATATGCAACTCTAACAGAAATATTTCAGCAGGAGTGTTCAGTCCTTTATGGTCTGGACCAGTTTTAAATTTGCAGAGAATGGCACCATTCACCAGACATTTAAACTGCCATGAATTGCTGTTTCAAAATTTATCACAAGTATCTGGAAGCATATAGAAAAGGAGAACCTTTTATGTTGGAGTAGACCTTTAAGATCATTGAGTGCAACCATTAACATAACACCGCCTCCCTACATGCTACATTTCACCTTTTTTGAATACTCACAGGAGATGGTGACTCAAACACTTCCCTGGGCAGCCTATTCCTATACCTGACCACCCTTTCAGTGAAGAAATTTTTTCTAACATCCTATCTAAACCTTTCCTGGTTCAACTTGAGGCCATTTACTTGTTCTATCACTTGTTACATGGGAGAAGAGACTGATCTTACCACAACCTCCTTTCAGAGAGTTGTAGAGTCTCTCCTTGAGCCTTCTGGTCACTAGGGCTACCCAGGAGTCTCTTTTATACACATAGGAACTTGTCCACTACTGAACCTGGCTATGAACAGGCCTTCTCAGCCACTCTGGGGTGGGCTATGGGCTCCTGATGAACACCTCTGATTCCCTGAGGTTCCCCTGGATCAGGAACACACTCTGTGCACCACGCTAGAGTGCTCTGATGCCTATAATGCTGGCATTGGAGCCTCTTGCCTCATCAGCTGAGTGTACATATATATGTATGTATATATTATGGAGATTTTATATATATATACACATATATATAATATTTACTTATACATTACATATATTTATATATACATAATACAAATGTTTATATATAGTGCATCTAAATATAGAAATTTATATTAAAATCTGTTGGGTTAGTTTTTTCGGTTGATTGGGTTTTTTTCATCAAATGAAATTCTGTATTTAAAGTCAGTGTACAGAATTCATATCTCAGTCCTTATCTTAGAGTTGGCTTACGATTCACAAAGCAAAATTTTGGGAAATGTTTTTTAGGCTAAGATCATTCTGCTGTACAATATCTGTGTCCAGAAAGGAAACATGATTTGCATTGAACACACCAGATGGCAAAGGCATTTAGAGTGGGAAGAGGCTTGGTGCTTTGTCACTGTGTACTAGACAGTGCAGGAAGCCAGTAAGGTAATCATGTGGAAAAAAATAAAAGGTTACAGATAAAATTTCACTGGAAAGGTGATCTTTCTACAGAATCAAAGGTAAGAAAATATTGAAGGAAAAGGGTGAAATCACAGATGAAAAGCTGGTCTTTTTTAAGATGTCAGACCTGTGTGTAAAACTGACATGTGAGGGAGCCCTGTGGCTGAATGCAGAGGGCTTTTAAATGCAATGGATCCCAGAAAAAAATGTCATCAATAAGAAGGAAATCCTGGTACAAGAGGAAGACAACAAAAGTGAAGAAAGAAAACAGGGTATGGCAAACCAAAGGTCAGAACTAGAATAAAAGGTACAGCAGCTCTGAGGTCCCTGCTTTTCTGGGGACAAAATCTTGTGGCCCACAGTTCCAGGTGCCTTGCACATACTTTATTCTGTGGAAAATAATACATCATTTAGATAATAAAATTTACATTAGTTAAAAAGTTTTCATTCATCTTGAGAGCAACAGAGGTCATAAGGTGGTTGAATAATTATTTGGAAGTTTCTCAGTTCATGAAACTTATTTTTTCACAAAATAAATGACAGAAAACAGAGGAAATAAGTGCAATACATTTCTTTCAGTTATTCCCCTTATGATACATACAATACACATCTATGAAGCATGACCTGAGTATGACTCTATACATGGAGCAAAAAGGTGATCCCTTTAGAAAGAGGTTTGTGCAGTTACATGCCAGCAAAGAGAGGGTAGCACATCCAAAAATGAGCAAGTGCAGCAAATTATGCAAACTTATTTTGATCTAATCAACATGATGCCACATAGTGCCATATCTGCAGGTGAAGCTCTTTCAGGAATTTTGTAAACAAGACATGACTAGAGAAGGAAAATTATAGTCTTCTATTAGGTCAATTTGCAAAGATAGGGAAAAAATGGGAAAAAATTAGGGAATATAACTTTTTGACAGGCATTGGGAGAATGACCAATTTTAAGAAGGAACTTGAAGGAAAGCAAGTCCTGTAGATCATGGTGGAGAGTTTGTCCCATACACTTCAGAAAGGATAATTTTTTTGTTTGTTTTAAACCAGAACACAGACTAGATGGCCTTGAAGGATGAGCAAGGGAAAGGGGACTTGGTGCTATCAGAGAAAAGTAAACAATTGAGCTGTCACTTGGCAGGGCTGAGAAGGACCTGGATGCGGAATGGCACTTCTGGTTAATTTGGAAGAGAGGAATGCTTTTCTCAAACTCTTTTTTCCTGATGCATCCTCTCCTCTCTCCCCTCCTCTCTTTACTTAGTTCTGGGAAAAAAAAAAACAAAAAATGAACAACAAAAAAGGCCAACCTAGTAGAATGCAGTGGATATCAATGGCCAAACCTAATATTCATTAATTTTATACCTATTATATATAAAAGATATATGAAAAAAATATATAAACATTTCAGTAAAATAGTGTTGATTTTCAGATGCTGAAGGTCTGGCCTATAATCTGTGAGTAATGTGGTTTTCAGGACTACACTCAAATTTGTTCAGGCTTCCCTACCTACAGAGGGGTTGGCAATCAGCCTCCAGTTCCAAGAACTAACCTCCAAAGACTTATTTGAGCGTAGTGCTCAGTTGTCCTTAAGTGAGGTTTCCCACTGTGTCAGAGGTGGAGTTGTGAAACCCTTAGCATTGTTTACATGGTGCTACTGCTGCTATTTCTTCTTGGAATTGCAAATTTCCTAGTTGTGGGAATCAGCAGGCAAGAACCGTCTCTCTTGTGGGCAACCCTTAACACATCAACAGAGTGGAAGGAAATGTCACTGCTGGCACATTGGAGAAATGCCAAAGCAAACTACTAGTCAATAAATGGAAAATTTCACTCTGTAAACTTTTGGCCTGGGAGTTCATCAGGCAAAATCAGCAAATATTATAATCAATATGTGCCCTGCTGTCCACTGGAGTCTCTAAGCATGGTTTATTTATCATAATATATAATGTTTTTTTAATGAAGAATAAAATCAGAATTTTTTATTAAAGAATGAGTGGTTGTTTCCCCCCATCACGTCGTGTATTGTTTCAAGTCATAAATACCTGACCTAATTTTTTTTTTTTTTATTGTTCCCCTCTGGCTGGTAGTGGTAAAAAGTAGGTCAGGTTCAAATGCAATTGCTCTGGCTGACATTTTTTACTTACGCAGAGCACTTACATGAAGGCTGCTTGTTTTTGAGTCCCGTGTTGGTATCCACTTGCTCCTACTAGATATAGCCTTTCTGAGAGCTCTTTTTAAAATGACCAGCAGTTATATTTGTATTCCATAAATTATCTTTACCAACAATTTGATTTTTCAGGGTTTTTCTTACTGAAGGGGAACGATCACTTCAGTTGTTTAAAAGTATATCACTAAGAAATGGGTTTGTTTCTTATTAGAAACTCATGGGAGGAAGACAAATACAGATGAAATAACAAATAGAAGCAGATCTTGAAACCAAAATAGTGAATTCCCTTGTTCCCTTGGAGTCAGTGGTCCCTCATGAAGGGCTTCAAACAGTCTCCAAAGGTTTTTACATTAGAGGGAACATTGTAGTTGAGCTGGAGAGTTAAAGAAGCCCTTCCACTACCTCTTTCTGTGTAAATATAAATGGCACATGAGGCACTGTTTGACAGGTCACAGCTTCCACAGACTGAGCCCTGGGTGACAGGTCTGTTATCTAAAATACTGCAACCCGGTCTGAGAGCAGGCAAATAGCCGGATTACAATCCATCATGGCAGGACAAAACTCTCACCATGCTGGGTCAAAGGTTCATGTGTTTGTCAAATAACACTATAAATCATCTTTTGAGCATAGGAGCTGGATATGAAGTAAAGGCTGGGAAACAGGAGAGCACAACTGCTTCACAGTCGGATTTAGGCACTCAGCTGTCATAGGATCCTGTGACAATCCCAGATAAAAATAGATACATATGATTGTTCTGACGATAGAATATTAATTTAACTCCATGCCAGTTCTAGGCAAGCATGTAGGTAGCAGCTTTTTTGTCACTGTGGCACATGGGAAAGTCTCATTTCTGATTCACAGTCAGAACCCAACCTGAGAGCAATGTTGCTCAGAATAAACACATTTCAGACTGATCCTTCCCAACCATGTGTGTAGATTCACCAACAAAACTCAAATCCCTGAAACTGTATCCCACAGATGTAAAAAAAATCTGGCTATGTATCTTGTTTTTCTTTCTTTATTTTGTGTTTGGGATGATTATACGAAACACTTTCCCTTTAACATCTGCTGCTGCCTGTAAATGATGGACTAGTTTCCAGACACAATTTCTGCAGGTAACCAACTGTGATACCCTGCAGTGATTCATAATACTAAAGTGTTTATGGAGATTTTTGGATTTACATGTTTATGAAGTTTACAGTGTGACATAAGAGGAAACAATTGAATTGATGTTGTTTATTTTACTGCAGCCATGTCTCTGAGGTGCTCAGTACAGTAAATTAAGTTAGTGTGTACTTCTCACTATATGGTTGCAAACCTCTGCTCAACAGGACACATCTTGTGGAGAGAGAAGTATGTGAGATATTTTTTTTTCCTCTGGAAGCCCCTCACAATGACTCTGTAATGCAATTTAATCTGTAGACTTAAATTGTTAAATATATAAAAAAAAAATCAGGCAGGGAATGGCTGCCTGTGTTAGTTACAGAATTAAATATCCTTCAGAAGTCAAGCACTGATGGCAAAAATGCCTCACTTTATGAGAAAAAGAAGAAACAGGTTAACTGGAGAAGATCCCAAAGCAGACTGTTGTCCCAGGATTTTAGCATAATTCAATAGCTTCTCATCCTGCCTGTCAGGAGAACACACTGAGAGGAGGCATCTGTTTCTATGTGTGCAATACTAATTATTGTGAGGGACTGTTTTGGCACAAACTACTGAATAGCTTCAGTAGGGTTGTTAGAGGTTAAGGCTGGCCCCAGGCTGTACAGCCCTTTGGATTGTATAGCAATGCTCATTGTGTGGCAGTAAGTCAGTAGTACTGCAAAAAAAAGATTGTCCTGTTTCTGGTGTTCTGGTGGAAATTGGGGACTGGGAGGAATTTGGGAACTATGAAGAGATTTGAATTGTGCTTTCTTTCTTCCTTTTTTTTTGATCCCTCCAACTTTCTTGAAGGGGGTGATCCTTTTGCCAAGGATGGTACTGGTTCCTTGGTAACATCACCCCATAGGATGCTCCGTGCTGTATAAGTATCCCTTAATGGCTTGGGAGAGCTGGGATTGCTCAGTGGCTTTGCCATGCAGCAGGAGTGAGGGTTATGGGAGATCCTCCAGCAACGTGATAATCCAGTCGTTTCCCCTCTGGGACCCTTCACCCCCTTCCCTCCTGCAGTATGGGGTTCTTTATATCAGGCTCCAGGAACCCATGTACTTTATTTACTCAAAAGTCAAACTGATCCAGTGTGTACAGTAGGTCTCCAGATTTTTTCTAATCTCTTTGCCAGTACGTTAGGAAATGCAAAAAGCAGCCATTCTGGAAGTCAAAGAGGGGAAAACAATGTGGACAAAATGAGCCACTCAGATGTTTCATTCCTTCATTTACTTTGACCTGAGGAACTACCTTTCCCCTTTAAGCACACATGCTCTCTTGCAGGTAGGCAGAGCAGACCTGTAGATACACCTCTAGGCAACCACCTGTTTTATTCCCAGTTAGTATTGGTGGCTTTGTCATAAAATAGCGACCATTACAATGAGGTTACATTAAAGAAAACAAAGAAACAAAAGCTCTCCCCCCTCCAAAGCCAACAAAACAAAATGAAAAAAAAAAAACAAAATAAAAAACACCAGGTCTTATTACCTGATCTCACAGGCAGCCACTACATCTTGGTTTGCATTTCTATGTTACTATCTTTTGCACTTGGTTCTGTGAACAATCCCTGTCCCCTGCAAGCCGCAGTTCCTAGAAATATCTAGAAATTATTTTGGAGAGTGCTGTTCCATACAGGATGAAACTGGACTGGGAATATGCTAAAAATTTATTTGTATTGTGGCATAGTGCCTTGCCCTCATCCAAACAGTCACTATTTGGATGCAGCTCTGAAAAATAAGGAAGAAAGGAAGCCTGACATTACAGTTCTGAACCTTTTTTCTGGTAGAAAGGTAGAAACCAGTTTTCTTTAAACAGTATTCAGCCCATTTTAGAGGAAGGTTTGTACTAAACAATCACACAGTGCTTGGACTGGTTACCGTTCCTGTGGCTAGCTAATTTGTAAATAAAGATGGAAATGAAACAGCAGAAAGAATTAAAATTTAAAAATTAGTATGGCTAATAAATATTAAAATAACATTTTAAATAGCAATTGTGGGATTAAAATTATAGAAGAGGAATACTCAGAGCTTGATATTGTGTAAAAATAAAAGCCACAAAATAAACAAGCAAAAATGAAACACTCCTCCAAAACACCAGGAATAAATAATAAAAAAAATGAAATAAGAAAAATGAACCCTTTAGTCATTCAGTTTCTTCTAAATTAGGAAAAGACGTAACAATTATATCTAGATTAGAATAATGGTACTGTACTGAATTAAGGTTCAGTTTAACAAATTTATCTTTTTAAAAAAAACCAAAACCCTAGAGTCTTGTCTACATTTTAATTCTGGAAAATGTTAGTTAAAATACATTTATAATACATTTATAATGTATTTTAAAATAATTTTGAATCATTTTGCCTTCCTGCTTCATGCTTGTGTAGAACTTAACAGAAAATATATATAATAGTTTGCTTTTTACTTGAAGCCATAATATGCCATTTAGTACAGAATTAGATCCTTGCTATTGAATTCCACAGGATGACTCAGACATTTTGCAGAGAACAAACTTTTTCTCTATTAAATGACTTAGATTTTTAGAGTAATTTCTAGAGAAACTCACTGATTAAGTAACAATGAAATTCTAAGTTACTTTCCCATCAGAGTGAAAACAATTAACATGAGGCAGATTCTTCACTGCCTGGCATTTTGTGCAGAGCGAACAAAAAATTCCTACAATGTGGTATCATTGCACACACATTTTCAATTTATTATGTATTAATGCAGAGATCACAAAGTGCTCTCTCCTCATTTTTCTTTTTACTAAAAACTTCATTTTCAGACTCTGTAATAGGTCCTCACACATGATGTTCTGTAATCCTTTTATCATTTCAGTTGTGCTTCACTGAGTTTTTTCAAAAGCTTATCGATGTCCTTTGTGTACTGCAGGGACTCAGCTGTGCTCTCTACTTCATTGTCACCTATGCTAAGGAAGGAAATGCTGGACAAAATCCTTCACATCACACCCGAGGAGCTCCTTTTATGCATTTTTCATGGCATACTCAAAGAAAGTTACTCAGAATTGCAGCTTTCACTACTACTCTCAGTAAGAATGCCCATGACCATCAGTAATTAGTGAGAGACCTGCTGAAGCAGAATTATTCATCTTTCAGCTGCAACTCTGGACAAAGATCAGCTTTTTATTAGATAACAACTTGGTAAAAAAGGCCAGATTTTCAGGCAGGCACTCAAAATCTTTTGTAATTCTTTCAAATGTCTGAGCTCACACATTTGTTTTGGTAATGATACAGAATCACAAAATTGAGGAGCTGAGCAGGCACCTCTGTAGACTTTCTGATCCAACCCCCTGCTGAAAGAAGGGTTTGCTAAAGAAGGTTGCTCAAGTTCTTGTCTACTTGGATTTTAATATCTCTAGGGACAGAGGCTCCACATCCTCACTGGGCAACCTGTTTGAACACTTAGAGTAAAAATGCTTTATTCTTATGTTTACAGAGATATTTAGGTAGTCTCTGTATTCCTTCTGGATCACCTGACCTAACTCCCACCTGTTGAGAACTCTCTTCTTAAGTTTGAGTTTAGTTACCTAAATGTAATTTGGTCTAATAAAAGGAAATGATTCAGCTTACAGTGCCTGCCTGTATAAGACTTAACTGAGGCAAAACACATTTAGCTAACCCTAAATTGCAGTCTTACATGGTAAATATACATTTGGCACAGCAATGTAGGATAAAGATCTTGATCTGAAAGATAGGGATCACCCTCAATATAAAGAATGCTAGACTCTAAAATTTTTCCTTCTGAAAAGCAGTGTCACAATCAAGAAATAAGACTTTAGAATTTTGATAAAGAAGATTGCAGGTGTCTAGATTATGCAACAGGAAAGTCATTGTAGTGGTGAAAAATAAAAGAGTAAAAAAGAATCTCCTGAAAAAGATCAGAGACTTGCCATAAATTTTGTAAATTAGTATCACTGCAAAACAACAAGGTTCTCTGAATGCTTTTTAGAAATCAGCTTCTCAAATGCATTTTATATATTTCATTATTATATATTTTATTTAAAAACAGCTTACATGACTGTATCATATTGTCTCTAGAATATTAGCTACAGTCTTGTAAATGTAAGCTATAATGCCCTTCCACCTCAGTTCTGACAGGTTGGTCAATAATCTCTTGAATGACATATTGGTAATGAGTATGGTTTTTGAATGGTTTCTTCTTAAAGCAAAATTCCAGCTATGGATTAATATTCTCAAATCTGACTTCTGGTGTTTTTACAAGATTTCTTGTTGAGTATAATTTAAAAATAGACATTAAATTCCCAAGGGAAAATAGCATGCATTGATAAATTTATGTGCTCACAAGTTACAAAAGGTCATATAAGATCTCTATAAAGTGAAACAAACAAACTCTAGTCAATGTGGTTTATACTTTCTCTGCAAAGGTGTGAAAGACCACTACTCAGTAGGCTACTGCATATATCCCTAGTAAACTGTATATAATGGATACATTTTCATGCTAAAATTAAGTCCAAAATATCTATACATAGATCTGAGATAGACAACTCTTCAGACCTTGAGGGCTGTCAGCCCACCTCTGGACAAAGACTGAACCAAGATATTTTGAGAGGATGACCAGCAGGTCATTCAGGACAGCCAGGACTGCAAATCCAGCCACTCTATAGATCAAAAGTAGGACCAAGGACACATCTGGTGTGAATTAGGCTGAAGGAAGACGAAAAGCCATTTATAGATGCAGAATGGGCCACCATATCTTTTGGCTCCCAAAGGAATGTAGGCACTACAGTTATATATAAACATCCAACTCTTAGCTTTGGTTGCTTTTCCATCTCTACTTTTTAACTGTCCTTCCAAGGTGCCTCCGAATTTTCATAAAACTGGTTCCTGGATGAGAAGGGGATCCTAACCCTCAGTCTAGAGAGGTGAGGGTTGGTGTTGAATGCTCTTAGAAATCTCTGAAATTTGTGACAGTAGGTGGAGAATCACCTTCAAGCTTAATGGACAAAGAAAAACAGGGTTGGGAGTGGCTGGACCTGTAAGGCAAGTGGCCTTCCCATGGTCTTCCCGTGTGGGTGCAGCGTGACATCCATTTTGTATGGCCAAAATTGATATGTAACAAGAAGTCAAACAACTGTACAAAAAATAAACAAAACCAAACCCAACAAAAGTGTCTGCTGAAAGGAACCTGATCAGGCTTCTGGATTGCATAGTACTCTGATATAAGACTGGTGAATCTAAGATGGAAAAAGACAAATGTGGGAGGGAAGGGATGCATAAGCAGGTGTGTTTACAGTTAGACAGATAAATGGATTAGATAGAGAGAAAACAGCAGTTGGATAGAGCTATGGGTGAAAAAGAAATCGAGAGACAGTATTTTTCTGATCTCTTATTTTCTTCTGCCTTAGAAAAGTAGCTCTGCAAGTACCTACTGAATTATCACACCTGCTTATTTAATCCTGGGAGTTGCATCATTTCACTCGTAATCTTTATTTTATTCTTTTTCATTTGTTGGAAAATCAAAAAATACTATTTTGGTAGGAGGCAGAATTGTGAGCTATAAGAAACCATCTTACTTTAGGTAAATATCATTTTCTCACAGCCTGCCTACAAATTCAAAAGGCCTACTGAACTGCTGCCTGTGTATCTTACAGTGCAAAAATATTTCATTCGGATTAGTTAGGATTATATGTGTAAATGCACGTGTGTGTGTACAGGTGCACATGCATAGGTAGAATGAAGCAGAGGATAAAGGGAATCAATGTATCATTTAAGGAAAGGAAATGAAATCATGCTGGGAAAAACTCTCCAGTCATATTAAATATTTCTGTCCAGACCCATGTAAAGACAGCTAATTCAGGTGGAGGAAACTCTTATATCACCATTTGCTCCTAAAAATTTCTTTATCCATGGTTACAATCAAATTTCATAAAGGATTTTCAGTGGTTATGAAATAACTGTCATTTTCATTATCACTGCTTTTGAACATAGGAAAAAAGAAAAAAATAAATCCTACCGGAAAACCTTTACTTGTGGCATTTCTGGTCAGGTTCAGATTAGGAAGTTCCATCAGTTTTTAAAGGAAGGTTCAGTTTATGATATTTAGTAACCTCTAGAGGCTTGGGTGAGTCAGATAAACTCCAGATAAACATCTGACCTTTGCAGGGTTTATCCAAAGTGAAGGGAAGCTATTGAAGTGTACCTATTACTAATCTGGCACTTGTTCCAAGCAGGAAATTTTCACTGATGTTAATGTAAGCTCTGTGCACTGAGTGAGAGGAGATTATCCAACAGATATCCACAGAAAAAAGAAAAGCTAACAGCATATGAATTGGAAGCCATGGTGCAAAAAAATTAGTTCTTGTGGCATGTCAGGCAGTTTGATTTTTAAACTAAAATTATTACCATATAAAACTCAAATGATTAAATTATGGACTGAAAGTAACATTTTTCTATCAGCATAGAGATCAGCTCCAAGGATGCTTCAATGTACATGTACTTGAAAGATCTAAAAAAAATTTTCATCACTTAAAAAATTTCATACATTTATTTGAAGTGCAGATGTTAAAATTATTTTATCTCTTGATTTGAATTCACTCTTAGCAAGCCAGAATAACACGACATGTCCCAGCGGTGTGTTCCAGACTTCATAGCAATAAATTGTTCCATTTCGTGTTTATGCAACACCAAAATTAATTCCTCAAAGAATTATAGACTGGCTTGGGTTGGAAGGGAGTTTAAAAACCGTCTAGTTCCAAGGCCTCTGTCATGGGCAAGGACACCTTTCTCCAGACCAACTTGCTCAGGACCCCATCCAACATGACACTGAGCACTTCCAGGGAAGGACCCACCAGCACATGTTTAGAAAATGACATGAAGACGGTATGTGTGAAACACCCCTGCCAGGAAAATTAGCCAGATTCTCTGCCAAGGTTGCCTTGCCTTGCAACCCTGTGAGGCACCAAGAAGAGCAAAGTGCACTTTCTCTTCACTCTTAAAGCTCTGTTACTTCTTGCTTTGTCCTCTCACTTCTTAACTTGAAAATAGTTCAAGGTGGAAACCTGCAAAAAGAAGCTTGTATAACATATAAAGGAGCATATTAATTCCCTCCTCCACCCACAGTTTTTGGCATGAATTGCAAAATGAGGAATATTTCTGATCTGTAGAGTCTTCAGTGGTTACTTCCCCTCCCTGTTCTTGGCCTTAGCAATCCGTTGGGAATATCTACAGCATCTTAAATTATGTGGACAGGAACGGTTCACTGGAAGTTAACAAACCAGGCTATACTGCCTCAAAGCCAGGCCACAGAAAATTTAACAATGGCTTTCAGCAAAACTAATGGAGGGAGATAAGCTATGAAAAGAGACAACTCTCTAGAATTAATAATACAGCTGCACGAATTTATAGCAGCTGAAGATCCAGTCTTTTGCTTATCTTCTTCCCTGATAAAGCTGTCTCTCTTTTTAAAAACAGAGAGCTTTCCTTTTTTGTTATAATTTCTATTTTTCTGTCAGTGGGTTATTTGTTCATTGGAATGCAGAGCTGACCTCAGCTGAAAATTCATTGAAAGCCCTGCACAGCAATCCTTATCTCCAGAATCCCAGCTAAAACCCCTGACCCATGTATTTTCATTGTCCTCTCTGGAACTCTATTATATTCACGATATTTTTGACAAAACACAGTGAAAGAACAATGCTGGAGATGTGAATACATTCCCTTTCTCCCTCAAGCAAAATGAAACCTAGCCTGTCTCAGGCCTCCCTTGATGGGAAAAAGAGTTAATGCATTAAACATAGGACATACTCCAGAATTTTAATAGCATCTTTAATCCACCAAGTTTGGACATATAATTGTTAACATTTTGTTTTTCATTATGGAATGTTTTGTGCTTAGTATACTCTGAGAAATGAACATCTGGTATTAATAATTTTTCAGCATAAAAAGCTCAGCAAAATTGCAACCTATTGTAGCTGGCAGATGGGTTAAAAAAAAAAAAGAGTAAAAATAATATCCACAAAACACTGCAATGTAGATTCTGATTTAATTCAAACAATGCATAATGCATTGACTTCTAACAATAGGTGGCTGTTGTGAGCAGTCTTTTCATAGTTAGACGTATTCAGTAATGATTATTCATGTAAACAGGCTTTTTGTTTAAAATTAGTCAGTGAATTGTTTTGACTGGTATGCTGGTCCCAGCTTTGATGGAAGATAGTACATGTGTACTGTGGAAGGAACAGCTTCAGAAAAGTAGAAATAGACTCCCCATTGGAGAAAGCTCCTGACACTGAGCTGCTACACTTTGTTTCAAAAGCAAAAAGAAACTGTATAATTAGTGTTTTTCTGTTTTACATGAGTCTGCCTTAAAGAATCAGAGAGATCATCATAGAATCCTTGGTTTGGGTTTGAAGGGACCTTAAATATCATCTAGGTCATCCAGTCATGGGCAGTGACACCTTCCACCAGACCAGATTGCTTCAAACCCCGTCCAACCCAGCCTTGAACACTTCCAGGGATTCACATCCACATCCACAGCTTCTCTGGGCATCCTGTTCCAGTGCCTCAGCACCCTCTTTGTTTGAGATGATGTTTGCCACCATTAAGAAAAGCTTGCAGTACAAAACTGGCTTGAGTTTAGAGAACGTGAAAGAAGGAGACACTGCCAATAACTATATTGTCACATCTTTCATTTGGAAAAGGGAGATGAGGTTGACATAACTCAAAAGTTGTCAGCTCTGCTAGATCATTAACTTTTGGCTCCCTGTGCTTTGTAAAGACTTGAGAGGCTTAGTTTGAAATTTTTCTTTCTTCTCTTTTTCCTTCTATTTTCTTTCCCTTTATATTTTTTTCCTTATCTTATTCTTACCAAGAGGATTAGAATTTCGTTTCTCACTTACAAGCATGTTTACCTGGAGTGACTCCAGGAAAGGAAATAGCTTTTCATGGAGATTTGTATTATGCTAAATGACAAAATTCGAACTGCAAAGTTTTCACCTTTAACTAAGCCTGGAACTGTTCTGACTTTACATAATGGACTTGGATGGTGTAAACCAGGAACCTGCCACATAAGGACTGAATTATTTATGAAAGAGTATTATTTTCATTCCTGGGGCAGAAAACACAGAAATTTCTTGCATATTGCTTTCCTTTATAGTCATTCAAATAAAGGGAGATCTAGTCTAGTGGAAGGTGTCCCTGCCCAGGGCAGGTGGGTTGGAACTAGATGACCTTCAAGGTTCCTCCCAAGTCAAACCATTCCATGATTCTATGATTCTACATTAATCTGCCTCTGTTTTATGTAGTCTCCCAAACTACTCCAGCAGATTTTCATCCTCAGTTTAGCATGTAGTGACATTGTACCCTGGAGTGTGCAACATCAGCTTTTTGTTATAACAACACCACTGTGCTGGGCTTCAACAAAATTTCATGTGGGAGAGGTGAAGGCGCAAATGCAAATAGAGATAAGAATGTCTCAAAATCAAAAGATGCCTCATGGCAATGAAGGGTAGCCCAGGGCCAAACTTCATGTGTGATACCAACATCTAGGTCATGAAACTTGGATGCTGTCATTTCACAGTATGGATGTAGCCACAAAAATGAGCTCCTGGCAGGCATTAAGAAAGTCAGAACACATCTTTCCTGATATTGGAGCAGTGAACAGGCAAAATCTGTTCCCCAGCACTGTTTGCTCAGCTCTGTATGCAGTTATTTTGAATGATGTTAGCTAAGACATCCTGAAACTGAAGAAAGTAAAGGTGGATAGTTCGCTAATCATATTATCCTTATAAATTTGAATATCTAGAGAACAAGTTCCTCTTTTCCCTTCCTTCCATAATACTGTTTTTACTATCTTGTTGAGACTGTAAAAAACATTTGGAATGGGACTGTTTCTTGTTGCATAGCACTATTGCATCTACTTCTAACTTCTACTTAGTGCCTGAGTGTTGTCATACTGAGGACAGCAATAAAGATTGCTGGCTGACAGCCTCTAGATTGAACTCTCATGGCAAAACACCAATTCAAGCATAGCAGCTTTAGCTGGAAGGTGCTGATTTAAACTAAAAAAAGATTTTGAAATATGGCCCTTAAAAATTTTGAAACATTTCAATAAAAGCAAAGGTAATATGTATAAATAAATAAAATTCAAAAATAAAAAAAAATAAGGTTTGGTTTTTTTTACCCAAGCACCAAACAAAAGTACTCCATTGTTCACAAAGGCTTTAATTCTGTGATATTTTTTCCTCGTTTCATCTTGGTGGGGGAAAAAAATATTTTCTAAAATGAATATTTTGTCTTCAGATTTAATAATAAATTGCACACTTCTTGATTTCTAAGTCAGCATAAAATTTTGATAGTGCCCAATAAATTGACAATACTTGTGGTGACTCCTGTTAGACATATTAGCCATGTGAATCAAGCAGTGTCTTCTTTTGACTCTGGAAAGGCAGCTTTCTGTGCAGCTGTCATCTTTAAAGGATACTACTCTAAAACTCAGCCTATAATCACCTAACACAACCTATGCCATATGTACATGTGCAATTCACATGAGATTGGCTCCCAAGGGAATTCCTATTAGAGGCATGAGCTGTATTGAGGGAGACAGTCTTTTTAGTGCCATTAAGGTAAATGAGCTGGTAATGGGAAGTGCAGATTATACTAACTTCAATAATTTATTTCATACTTCCCATCAGGGTAGCTTTTACAAACAGCTAGTGTTAATTGAAATGTAAATGAATAATAAATTATGAAAAAAGGTATTAAAAAAAGGAAAACAGGGTAAAATAAAAGAAGTAAAAGCAAGATTCTTACAGGACAGGCTAAAAGTCAAATTGATATGTTAATTAGATAGCACGAAATGATAGGAAAACAAGAAAGCACACAACAAGTCACATGTGCACAGTATTTGTGCTGCCCTGCTAGTTGGTGCTGAGCACCCATGAGCAGCAGTGTGTCCTCAGTCTGTCTGTCTTTGCTGACCCAGCACCTGGGGTTTACCTGTGTACATCCCCTAGAGCAGGCTGGCAGCTCGTGACATTGGTGTACATCAATGGAGTGTGACCTACACCCTGACCCCTCTGAAAGATCCCAGCAAGGATTTTCAAAGGTAGTCAGTGATTCTGGCTGCTTCAGACCCGCTCTTCCATCATATTCACTCTCAGGGTGTCCTAGCAGGTAGAATTCAGGGAAGTATGTTAGATTAAGGCACCAATATGAGTCTTCTTGTATAATTGGTAATTACGAAACATCTTGATGTATTCTGCCAAAGGTGGCCCTGAATAATCCCACTGATGATGTCACAGACATGCTTTCTTTCCACAGAAATCTTAAAATGGGAAAAATTACCAGGCTGAGAAAATTTAATGGAAGTATGAATCATGTTGACTTGTACTGCTGCAGATTAGTTACAGTACGTTACCATTTTTAAACTATTTTAAGTTTCACCAACAGAGCCTGGAGAATACAATTAAAGTGTTGGGAGGTTACTGATCCAGGCAAATACTGCCTTCCAGAATTAAACACGTGAATCTCTGCAATTTCTGGAAATACCTGCACAGTTTTTTCCAAAAGTACCTCATAGTCTTGAAGTAGCAGTTGTCTAATTAAAGATTAAGGAAGTGTCAGGAATTTCAGAAAGCATTTCTTTCATTAAGTCTTTTCAATAAATAAGCATATTGTGCTTTCTATTCCTTTAATAAGAGATAAGTTTACTGAAAACAGCTTCAAAAATCAAGAGGTTGAAAAGTCAGTAAGTCTTCAATTAGAAATGCATTTGCTCAAAAACTCATGACCCAACATAAATCCTGAGGGATTAAATATAAATGCATTTTTCATTATCAATTCCATAAGGCACATAACTGCTAAAACTTTGTTAATGCTCTAAGGAATCACTTAGTAAGGAGATGCCACACTGGCTTCACTACCAGAATATCTAGATCATATTTGGCAAATCTATAGAAATCTTCAGATCACAGAAGTCTGCCATCTCACAAAACCTTGCAGGTCAAACTTGATGGATAGAGCAATGCATGTGGTCAGATTTCTTTATGTCATACAAAGCAGCAAAGAAAAACTGACCCATTTCTAACTGAAGTCTTTATGTGTCCTTTAGAGACAAGAAGCCAACTGATCTGCCAGCAGAGGAAATCACCAAGATGATTCTCAAGGAAATATTCTTTCTGAAAATATTCAGCAGAACATTTTGGTAGAGCCATGAAAAATAAAAATATAGGGTGGAAACTGAAGCATTAGCTAAAGAAAAGAAATACCTTTGACAGAGAGTTCAAATTCATTAATGGTCAAAAGATCAGACAAACACTGTGCGGGGATTGAAGTTGTTGGATGACCTGCTCGGAACCATGAACTAGTGACAAATATTTCTACATACACTCTTTGTTGGGACAGTTATCCTCTAAATCTCTCAGGCCAAGGTATTTCTGTCACACCTTCAAAACTTAGGGAAGTCAAGGAGGTGAATTCAAGCAATAGTTCTCCTACCCCATAGATCGCAAAGAGACAGGCAAGAAACTCTTGCCATCTCTATTTTATGTCCAAATGTAGGGTCTTACAAATATCTCTACTTAAGGAAGACAGATAATCTCTCAAGGATGTTGTAAGATGCCTTGGGAATCACTGTCACCAGGCTGCTCCTGACAACCCGAATCATGGTCCTTGTAAACATTTACCTTGAAGTGCCCTGATGGCTGTGACAGATGTCATTGTGCCTCCAGGGCAGGAGGAAATGGATGAAAAGCAGCTGCTGAGGTGAAAATCTGGCAACCTGCAGGCAAATCAGACGGTCAGATAAAAGCTCTTGGAGATGACAAGTGACACAGTAAACCTAAAAGCCAGGGAGGAGCCTCTCTCATTCTAGATTACCAAGCAGTATTAAGATGAAAAAAGATACTTTTTCTTTTGACTTAGTAGATAAAATTGTTGTTCTCACATATTTTGCTCCACTGAAAGCTCCAGCCATTCCTCTTGGTCCTACAAATTGGGATGTTGAACAGAAGTTTAAGGAAGGAGCAACATAGCTGTTAGTGGACTAAAAAGGATAGATGACCCAACGTGTCTGAAGAAAGAGGATGGGTCCTGGGAAGCCCTAGAGCCTAACACACGCTCTTGATTTTTGCCTCATAAGATTCTGCTATAAAACTCTGGGCTTGAATACTTGGATGAAGGAGAACCCCAAAATTTATCCTTCCAAGAGTAATTCTAAACATCTCTAATTGTTATGTGATCTCTCAAAGCTAACACCTTTCTCATGCAAGCAAGGCTCCTCATATAGCAGTTACTGACATTTAGAACATTACAGATAATCTTTCATGATGCTTGGCATAAGTATGCCAAATAAGAACTCTCTTTATATAGAGACTTCAGCTTGGAAAATGGTTTTTAAGAAACCTTAATTAAGTACTCAAAAGTTTTGCCTAGGTTGCATTCATATAATTCAGTAATTGAGTTGATTGGAGGAGAATCAAAGAATCACAGAATCTTTAAGGTTGGAAAAAGACCTGTAAGTTCATTGAGTCCAAACATTAGCCAGGTCCACCACTAAACCATATCCCTAAGCACCACATCTGTAACACAAAATGATATAAGAGGATTCTGTCTCCAGGGACATCTTCTGGTTTTAGTTTTCCTGCTTGTCGTTTCTAAATTTTTTACTGAATATCTGAAATCAGCAACAGATTAGATTATAACAATTAGAAGTGTTACGTCCACCTCCTAGTCACTTTGTACTATTTTTACCCTTTTAATGCTAACTTGAATCTTTATTGTTCCACTGTGTCCTTCTGTACCTTTTGCTTTCAGCTCTGTTTCATTTCAAGGACTCTTCACTTTCCTTAGAACTTTTCATTGTGTTCCACTTTAATAACAATCTTCTTCATTTTCCACCATGTGTTTCACTTATCATTTCTCTGCTAAAAGAGAAAAAAGAATACAAGGTCACTTTGCCACAGAATCATAGAGGATATGCATAGGAGCTTAACTTTCAGTGAAATAAATCATTTGGATGTATCACTGCTTCCAAGACAAATAGAATAATAATTTTGATTTCCCAAAATGGTTTATAATTTTCATTACCTCTGCATTAAGTTCTTAGTTATAAACCTCTGCAAATGAAGCTGAAAAGACAGGAATAATATTGAAATCAGGCAATTTTTTGAGGATGACCAACTGATGATTTGCTTAATTGCAATGTTCAGTAATTGACTTGATTGAAGGATAAGAATGAAAATGGCAGGAGCTCAGAAAATGGACTGATCTAACTTTGATATTAGATTTCTTGTGGATTCATGTCTAATTGCAAGCATGCAATTCTGCTCATTTTGTTTATTTCTAAACAGCAATATTACCCAAGAAGTGAGAGCCAGTATAAAAAATCTTTTCCCAAACAATGCACCTTTTTTAATTTTCTTTACTTTCAGTGGTTGGTTACTCAGCTTTGGCATTGACCTCCCATAGATGAATGGAATGAAGGTGTTAGAAAATATTTGAGGAGAGAGATGGCCAGTTTTTCTATGAATGGATTATTCCTCATTGCAATGTTTTCCATTAGGCTTCCATTGTTTCCTTTATTTCTTCTTAGATCTTTCTTTAAGAAGGATATATTTTCACATATTTGATGTTGATTGCCCAGAAAATTTCAGAAATATCTCAGTAGGTGACTTATAAATGGCTTAAGGAAATGGTCAGGGTGTACCTTCAGGTTTATGGAGTTACCTACTTTTAAAGTCTTTTATGGTGTTTACAGATAAATTGAAGTCTGGCATAAGTAACAGTAAATTAAGTACCCTAAATGTAACTTTTAAAGTTTGATTAATTAATATCCATAAAGCATTTTGCACTACTCAGACTAAATGTCTGTAAGTGCGCAGACCAAAATAATAATTATTAATCCTGTATCTCACTGTGTGGGAGTATTAGAGAGTTGCTTGGGCCAGGTACTCTAAATTATACAGCCCTATACTTCCAAGTCCTCCTCCCCCAGCCATAGTTCCATTAGTTTGCTGGTCTTTTCCTGAATTGAATTTGCTTTTTGCTCATTTGATTTCGAATGAAAACAAGTGGCTATACAATGTTTTTTACAGCAATGTGCTTTGACACACAGGAGATATTTCAGCCTCCATGATGACAGCATGCCATTCTGATGAAATAATGCAGCAGTCACTTAATAACATGGAAGGAACAGACACAACCTAAACATGCAAATATGGTAATTACCAACCTCAAACACAATTATCTCATGTGCTACTACTCATAATGAGAACAATATTTCTTTACTGGTTTTTCCCAGAGTCATTTGCAAAACACTTGCTCTGTCTGTTTCCTTCCTTGTGGAAATTTGTCTCTCCCACAAAATTTCATTTTCTGTAATGACACAAAAAACACTGGTTCAGTGACCTTGGCAGCTCCTTCACAGGGTACATAACTTATGCTGTCTTTCCACCTTTATATGAATTGTGTGTCTCAACTCCCACGAGCTGATCAGAGGAATGTGCTCCAGCCCAACACATGCATGGTTGAGGATGCAATTACTGTATCCACCTTTCCCGCTGCCTGCTGCAAGAGCAAGAGGTCGGATCCTCTGCGGGTCTAAAACCTGGTCCAGATTCATAATAGCTCTAGTGTGATTTATGCTAGGAGAGACTTTGGACCAGCTTGTGTGTCCATATGAAATTTGCTTTTACAATAACACTCCTCTGAGATTTTATTCTTCAAAATAGTTATAGCTGTTTGATAGTTCTCCTTATTTAACTATGATAATGCACTGGTTACTGCTCAGAGTTGCAAATACAATAATCTGATGAGCAAATATAATAGTTTTTTCACATGTTTGGGAAATGTAAATTGGGAGAAGTAAGTAGGAACAAAACTTCTCTTTAGGTTTCACAGAACTTCCTATTAGATGAGATTGGGTGGCTCTTGTGTTGAGATTATCCCTGATAATCAAGTAAAAATTATGAATCATCGGGGACAGTACTGTAAAAAATTATTAAGGCTCCTCAGAAGCATAAGGTAAACATAAAGCTGAATGAAAGGGTTTCTGTGAGATTCTTTGCCTTGTTTCTTAGACTGTATGTTTGTCTGAACATTTCAGGCAAGGGCTGGTTTCCTATATGGTCATGGGCACCCAGGTTCTGAAGTCAGTGGCAGTTTAGACACAGAGCATCCAGTTATTTCTCATACTTGGTTTGCCACAGTTCCAACTCACTTTTCTTTGGTGGTCTTAGGTTAACCCTTACTGTTAGAGTAAGCCTAAGAAAGAGGTTTTCAAACTTCTCTTTCCCAAGTGCTTCTGAAAGGGTCAAACTTAGATCTATAGTTACTCTTTTGCTTTGATATTAAACTTCAATATAGCCATGAAAATCACTTGGAGTGTCTGGCTTATTTTATGGCAGGTGTCAAGACAAAGTTGACTTGGACCCTGGACAAATAATCTGTTACATGGTGTGGTGAACTAATGGGCCAGCAAAAGTGATCCTCTGCCCTTTGAGAGGTGAAGATCAGCTACTAGAACAATGTGTATTGTTAGAGTCATTTGTCATCTCCTGCTTGTCATGTCTTTGCTGTTGTTGTTTCATATGGCAACATATGAGAAATAAGCAGCAATTTCTGTGAAAAGTGGCTTTAGCAAACTGTTGGTGTTCTCCTACTGCCAGACTGTGGTAGGAGAGTCAAACCAATATTCATTAAGGCTTTGTCAGCCTCTCTACTCAGGTCCCACTTGTCATTGACCACATGGCAAGTTCAAATCGTTCTTCACCCCCACTCCATTAGCTCTTGGAATAACTATTTCGCTGATTTTTCAGTTTGATAAAACTATGCATATAGTATAATTTGCAATTTTATTCTCAAAATAACATACACATGGTATTATGGATCAATGACAATTTCAAAAGTCATTTTTATATACTTTTAGACACAACAGAAATCTGAACACGATATATATACTCTGTAATCCATTTGTTTGTGGCACAAAGGATCCATGCAGTGCATTAGTAAATAATTAAAATTGAAGAAATTACAGATCATTAATAACTATAAAGACAGCAAAACTCACTAATTTAACTCTCAGCCAAGATTATTCCTTCACAGATATCTACTGAAATGATTTTCAATCTTCAATTCCTTTCTTTCAGCTGTACTGTAAGAAACTCCAGTTTTCATAGTATTATCCCTATTAAACTGAGATGTCTCTGTCTCCATGCAATAAATTGAATGAGTGCAAGACTCACTCCCATGAAAAGAGAGAGTTCTTTCATCATGAGACTGGAATTTGACCCCATTTTTTTGAATAAGAACTGTTTCATGGCATTTCACATCAGACAGAGCTGTAGCGAGGTTGGCTGAAAGCCGTCTCTCTCCTAAATCAGGCTGAGGGGCAGGAGAGACAACTGAGATGTGAAGGAGCCGTGCCAGCCAGGGCTGCCAGCAAGTGCAACACTCTGGTTTGGATACAAAGAGGTGTCAAAGCCTGAGGGCTCAGGGTCCCCAAGCACCACCACTCCATGCACAGACAGGGTCAGAGCCTGGAAACAGAAGCTTGGGGACTTGACCCAGAATAAGATTTTATTCAACAGCAACAATAATGAGAGGGAACAGTGTATGACCACACATATCATGGCAGCTCAGTAACATTTTTAGCCCACATTTTATTTCAGATTTTGACCTAAACCCTGCAGAAAACACTGCTGTTGGAAGAACCCTGTGCCCCATTGGAATTAGTGATACTGAACTCACAATAAGTGAATCTAGTGCAAACCTCAACCACTAACCTGCAGCTGACTTTTGAAAGGTGTCTTTCGGCATTATCACTGTACCCCAAAGACATGATCAGAAACATTGAAATCAGCATTTTTTAGTTTCCCATGTAACATTTGAAAACTGTTGTGCTTGCATGAAGTCTCACTGAAAACTGAAAGAAAACATTTTAAGTTTTAAAATGAGTCACTTTCAATTTATGGATTGTTTTTCCTTTGTAGAAGTTAGTTATGACTAGGAAATTAAGGGATAAATTAACTGAAATTCACTTAACGCTTTATTCTTTCAAAGCAATGGGATTCTCAGCACTATAATTAGAAATAGTTTTGTTGTTCTTTATTTTCTCTCTTTCAAACTCTTCTTTTGAGTTTCCTGTAAGAATATCTTTTTCCTACTGTAATTGAACAACTCTCCTTTGGACCAAAATCTTAGTAAGTTTAGTAGCAATTTATTTCCTGAGCAGGTCCTTAAAAATGGTGCCACATTGCATCTATCTGTATGTTTTCATGTCCCACTTCCTCAGGTCACCTACAGCGTAGTTCATCTGAATAAATTCTGACACTTCCATCTAGGGGCTCTTTCTAGTCTATGAAGAGATATAAATCCTTGTGCAGTCTGAATTTAGACTTCTAAAATAGGTCATGGGAATTGTACTTATTCACTTGTGCCTGTTCTCTCAGCTGACTACAAAGAAACCTGGGGTGACCAGCACAGCTGGAGGCATCTACACTGCAGATCTCTAAAGCTGGATGAGGTGAATTCCACCCCTGTTCCCTAATAAAGGCAAATTGTCAGTGACAATGGAAAGTCAGATCCTCATTTGTTTGGGCCCTTGTTCTCTTACCTGAATCTTTGCAGAATGACTGTAAATATATCACCATTGACTTTTTACAACATTTGGGACAAATCTACTTATACTACAACCTGCAATGAAAAAGAATGTTTTATTACTCTTGCTCAAGTAAAAGACTAAATCTCTCACTTTGTTACAAAAGGCCTACAACTGTTTATCTGAACAGGGGGACATTGATATTCTTTTGTCCCTTTGTTGCAGCTGAGCAGCAGACCAGGAAGCCCTGATGTGGAATTCATAGGGATCCTGAGAGCTACTTAGAAGCTTGATTTTCATTTAACTTTCTAAAAAAAAAAAAAAGCTCCCAAAATCAGAAACTAGGGTAAGGGAAGAAGGAAAAGAAAATGATGAATTATTTTGAAGAACTTAGGATCCAAGCAGAGACTTGGCCTACTTTCATTAAATAGTCAGGAGAAGAATTTCCTCCCTCGTGTCTTTTTTTTTTTTTTTTAAACATCATTCCCCTAAACACTATTTCATGCTGGAATTACTTCCAGCTTAGCTAATGGTGTTGTTAGTTAAAATGAAAATATCAAAAGTTGACACGTTATCAAACTGTTTATCCATGTAGTTCTTGAAGATTCTTTTATTTATTTAGGGAAGAGGCAAGACAGCTAGGCTGGGTGGCAGATCCAGTTCAGCTGTTCTGGAGTATCATCACTACTGTTTATATTTATTTAAGTGGGCTATGCTAATCTTGAATTCCCAGACTGGGATTTTCTCTGCTGAGACCTTTAAAAATACTGAGCTAAAAAGGAGGATGGAAATACCCTTGGTGAGAAAGTCCTTTGGTGAGAAGCTTTCTTTCCTAAATTTTCCTAGGAGATTATCTTTATGGTTTCTGTGATGCAGACATGTCTGTTCTAAAAAAAAGAAGAGTGTTTTTGAAAACATTTTAGCCGGTAGACTAATAAGTGCTAACCCTGTCACCAATATGAGTTAGTGTCCAACAACCTCTGAAAGAGAAGATCTGGACTGCATTTCCAGTTCCTAAAGTCATAGAATTATAGATTAGTTCAGATTGGAATGGACCTTTAAGGGTCATCTGGTGCAACCCCCATGCAACCAGACCAGATTGCTCAGAGTCCCATCCAACCTGTCCTTGAATGTTCCCATGGATGGGGCATTGACCACCTCTCTGAGCAACCTGGTCCAGTGTTTCACCATCCTTATTGAAAAAAAGGTAAAAAATTTCTTCCTTATATCTAGTCTGGTTCGATTTCCTTCTGGTTTTAAACCTTTAAACCTTTATCCCCTTCCAAAATGTCTGTCCCCATCTTTCTTATAAAACCCCTTTAAGTATTGCAGTATTGAAAGCCACAGTGAGGGATCCTGAGAGCCTTCTGTTCTCCAGGCTGAAGAACTCCAGGTGTCTCAGCCTGTCCTCATAGGAGAGGTGTTCCATCCTATTGATCATCTTCATGGACTCCTCTGAACCCACTCCAAAAGGTTGCTGACTTTCCTGTGCTGAGGACCCCAGAGTACTTCAGGTGGGGCCTCAGAAGGGAAGAGCAGAGAGCGAGAATCATCTCCCTTAACCTGCTGGCCACGCTCCTGCTGATGCAGCCCAGGACACAGCTGGCTTTCTGGGCTGGGAGTGCACACGGCTGGCTCACATCCAGATTTTTATCCACCAGAACCCCCAAATGCTTCTTCACAAGGCTGCTCCCAATGAGTTCATCTCCCAGTCTGTGGTGATACTGATGGTTGCCAAGACCCAAGTGCAGCACTTTACCCTAGGACTTACTGATCATTAGGTTCTCCTGGCCCACTTCTCAAGTTTGTCCAAATCCCTGTGCATGGCATCCCATTCTTTAGTTGTGTCAACTGCACCACTCAACTTCATGTCATCTGCAAATTTGGAGGGGGTGCATCAGTCTCACTGTCTATGTCATTGAGGAGATATTAAAAAGCACCAGCCCCCTGAGGGACACCATTCCTCACAGATATCCATCTGGACATTGAGCCATTGGCCACTACTCTCTGGATGTGAACATTCAACCATACAAGTCATCCAAATCTCCTTTATATAGTTTGTACCTCCTCGTGCAAATTTGTCTATGTCTAACTTGCTACTTTTCCTTTTCTCTCCATTAATAGAAGTATTAGTCATTTTGGGTAGTGGGAGAAGAAGAGAAAGGAATCTTGAAGCTATGTTATCACTGATTACACTTCCAAATTGACAAAAAACTGCTGTTCCTAAATTTAGCACCATGCAGTAGATTGCAAGGAGCAATACACCATAAATTACTGCATTTACGACGTGAAATACAATATAAAGATCACTGTATGAAATTTCTGTGACAAGTGCACCAGAATTACTGAAAAAATACCGCCCCATTAGGTACCAAATTCAATGGAAATTTATAGCCACCTCTGTTCCCACACCTAGAGGGATTACTGTCAACAGTATATTTCCCCTTCTCCCCAAATCTTGAATTCTTCATGCCTGTAGCTATAGTGCAAACTAATCAGCATTCATCCATTAGGTAAATAGCTCTATTTTTGTGTGTGTGTGTGTGTCTGTGTGTGTGTTTCTGTGTGTGTCTCTGTGTGTCTCTGTGTGTGTCTGTGTGTGTTGAGGACAAAGGGATTTTTCTCCCTTTTTCTTTTCCCTCAGTAGTGTATGTCTGTGCACAGGTTTCCCAGGGGACGACACAGACAGAGTAATTTGTGAAAAAGCCTGAATTGAGGAACAGAAAAAGGGAGTTTGCTGCAATTTATGTGATAGGAAGTCTTCCATTATAGATTTATTAGGAATACAGCATCCCTGTAAGCATGATTAAGAACATTGATATTTGTATCAGAAATAGGTGATTTTCCCAGTCTATGTTTCTACTAATATCTGAAGTAACTTGCAAATCCTGTAACCCACAGAATAACAATGTGTCACCTTTGTAAACCAAACCTTACATAAACCAGAAAACAGGAGGAAAAATGAGACAGTAGCTAATTGAGCAGGTAATTATGCTTGACAAACTCCTCAGCCAGCATACGCTAATTTCCCTGGTTAGGAGGCTGGGCTAGATCTTAGGAGACTTTACCTGTAACACATAATATCCAGTTCCTCACAGATAAATATGACTTGATTTTTAAAATATCCATTTAGGCTGTTAAATCCATCTGGATACTGCCAAATAGAGTGTTTAGACTGTCGAAGATCCTACTTAGATACTATTGAAAGACTTCTGGTATTTCAAATTTCTCCTGTATAGCCTAAAAGTATATCTCTACCAGTCACACTAAGACTTACCTATGGTTATGGAATTTTAGAGGGACAGATAGGGTCTAAGTGTTTGAGAACCTGGATATTATGTCTAATGACTTATTTTTAGGGCCAGTAGTCAGGCATCATGGAATGAACCAGCTGGCTTAGGCTCTGCATGTCCTAAGGAACTAAGGAAATTCAAGGTAGTCCTTCACTATTTTTACTACTGTTATATTGACCCATTTGTTATTGTTCCTTTCTGCTTTTTCTGAGTGGATTTGAAAGCATGTCTCCTGTGTGGATACTCTAATCACCAAACTAGGATATAGCTGTATAAGGTTCTCTCAATCCCTATTGTCACAATGGTTCCACTTTGCATGAGATTATTATGTATTCTGGGGACTGGAGGCAGTAGAAGTCAGAGTCAAAGAATGAAGGGGATAGGGTTGGCTTAGGGAAATGTGGCTTAGTAAACTTATATGGGGAGCTTCACTACAGTACTGAAAGTCCAGGAAGTTAAACTCTGATTCCCCCAAAACCAGCAGTAGCTGTTTTGTTGTAGTCACCTAAATAAATTCTGCTTCTCAGAACTCACTTTTTCTCTAAAAAAAAAGCTAATTTTAATTCTTGATACAGTTGTCAGGGTAAACACAGGAAGGACTATGACATGATGGAAAGCAGTGCCACAGAAAGGGACCTGGGGGCCCTGATCAGTAGCAAGTTGAATGTGAGTCAACAGTGCCGTGGCAGCCAGGAGGGCCAGCCCTGTCCTGCGGGGCATCAGGAAAAGCATCACTGGGCGAGGGAGGGGATTGTCCTGCCCTGCTCTGCACTGGGGCTTCCTCACCTTGGATATTACGTGCAGTTTGGGGCAGCACAATATAAGAAAGATATTAAACTACTAGAGGTCATCCAAAGGAGAGAAACGAAGATGGTGAAGGGCCTTGAGGGGAAGCCATATGAGGGAGATTTGGGGGCACTTGATGTGTTCATCCTGGAGAAGAGGAGGCTGAGGGGAGACCTTATTGCAATTACAACTTCCTTGTGAGGGGAAGAGAAGGGGCAGACATTGATCTTTTCTCTGTGGGGACCAGTGACAGGACTCAGGGTAATGGCCTGAAGTTGTGTCAGGGGAGGTTTAGGTTGAATATTAGAAAAAGGTTCTTTGCCCAGAGGGTGGTTGGGCACTGGAACAGGCTCTCCAGGGCAGTGGCCATAGCACCAAGCCTGACAGAGTTCAAAAAGCATTTGGTAGATGCTCTCAGGCACAGGTGTGACTCATGGGGATGGTCCTGTGCAGGGCTAAAGGTTGAACTCAATGATCTTTGTAGGTCCCTTCCAACTCAGCATGTTCTATGACTTTGTGAGATGATCAGGAGCCCTTGTACCTGGACACCTTTGAGGGAAAAAAGCCCACAAAAACAACAAAAAAAAAATGACCTGTCTAGAAAATGTAGACTTAGATACATCTATGATGTGTTCAGGCCAACAGTGATTATTATATATATGTGCCTCTGGATAGTATTGCATTGAAAAATGGGTCTCCATTTTCCTCCAAGTAAGCTCTGATTTACGTGCATGGAAAAAGAGGAGATTAATCTCAGTGTTCTTTCAAGGTCACCAAATGACTTTGGGCATGTATATCTAATACCTCTTTTCCAAGCATGAGTCTTTTATTCACAGTACACCTTTTCATTCAAAATGTTATGAATCTAGTTTCTCTGAAGAAAACATTGTAAAAAGAACTTTTTGCACCCTGAACATGAACACAAAACACAGCATAAAAACATTAACTCTGTTCTTACAAACTGGTTGAGTCACTGTCCCATGCTTTGCTCTACATAACACTGGTGTGTTGGGTAACATGACCTGCATCTTTCCAAATGAGTATAACTAAAAGATGAAGTTGTTAGCCCTGAAGGGAATATATTACAAGGAAGGAAAAATAAATTAACTTAGCAGATAATGCAACATAATTTGTTTCCTCAGGAGACTATATTTTCAGTGCAGATTTTATTTTAATAAACTTGTCTCATGCAAGATTTCCCAGTACCACTTTCAATTTAACTTCAAACAAATAACAACCTTGAATATAAATGATAGTTTACCTAATGCAACGTAAAGATTCAGCTCAGACTCAAGACTACTGATTAGTGCTCTCATTTGCAAAAGATGATAGGTCTGTATCTGACAAATTTTGAGACAAAATACTTATCTGCCTCTTGTGTCTCAGACTCAGGTTTATTTTTGTCTCTTGTGTTCCCTTTCTGTGAAAAATGAATAAACTTACTGTAAATCTCATGAGACCTGAATAAATCATCAGAGTTAAGTTTTGTAACATAACTAGTGAAATAAATAAAATAAAGGAAGAAGATTGTTTCTGGAAATGAAGGATTTGCTGGAAGGAAATAAAAAATGGCAGCTTACCTTCAGGGTTCACTTGGTAAAGAAAGCTCTCTTTAATACAGAGATGTTTTCCCTCTATTTTGAGACTGCCCTAAATACAACAGGGAGTAGCCTCTCTTCTACCATCATGTATCATTACATTAAATCATAAAATATATCCCAATCATAAAATATGGTTGATATAGTTTAAATTACAAGAAGATATCTTTCTGTTAGCAACACATCACATGGACTCTTCTGTTAACACTCCGTAGTATTTCAGCCGAAAGAATCCAAGCTCCAGTGTAAACCACGTGCATCCAGAGAGCTCAGAGTTTGCCAATTGTAAGTTTAGGGGCCTCCAGGAAGAAAAACCAACGAATTTCTGTGGCTGTAATAACTTAAGATTGCATCTCCTACATTCTGAAGGAGAAGCTTGCACTTTACAATGAGCATGAGTCCCTTCTGATGAGTTTCGCCCTTTTGCCTCTAGAAAGTCTCCCTGAACTAATAACTGACAAAGTAGGCAGGATTCCTGGCTGAAAGGAAAATTGAAATAAAAGAATAAAATTAATACCTCTTTGTTTTTGCTGGATGAGTTGCGCAATGTAACTGAAAACATCTTATTGGGGAAAAAAAGGAAATAAATGGAAAGGGAGAGAAACATAGAAGCTCTTTGTGGGTAAGTGTGTAAGTCACAAGGTTAAAGAAAAAACCCCACAGATAACATGATAGGAAAATCCATAAAACCATTAACTTGCTTGAAAAGGTGAATTTGACCTAGACATATTTCATTAAGCAAATTATATTCACTCAGTATTGTGAACCCTAAGGATTAATATAAAGGATTTGTTAAATTTCCCACTGAGGCACCTATAGATGAATTTGCAGAGAATGGAGCTGGCTACACTGCTGTTTTGTAATCCTACATGCTCTAATGATTGTCCCTGGTTTAGTGATTATGGAATCAAGGGAAAAAGTCATCAATCTTTCATATGGAATCAGAATAACAAAGCAAGGTGCCTTAATTTCAACCAGTGAGCACTGCATATTGATATTTGAACTTACAGAATTTTCTATAAAATATTTTGAGTTTTTTTGGGGAAATGTTGTGATGCGATTGCAGATTATGATCAGTAGAAACTCCTGACAAAGCAGCTGGAAAATGTAAAGCAGCATTTCTAGTTATATGTGTCATTTAAACATGTTTTATACAAATTTATTATGGGCTGTTTGTTTTTGGTGGTGTCATTCCTCCAGCTGTGATAAAAACAGAGAAGTACAAGATCTCCTAGAGGTCTATAAGATTCAATCTTATAACTGATATTAATGCATTTACAAAGTTCAATGAGCTTAGCTGGTTTCAGTAGTAGAAAAGACATCTTAGATTATAGTTGTGCTCTTCCACCAGGTCATCCTTATCATAGAACAGTTTGGGTTGGAGGGGACCTATAAAGGTCACCTAGTTCCAACCCCCTTGCAATTAACAGAGACTTCTGCAGCTAGACGAGGCTGCTGAGAGCCCCTGATGGAGAAGGGTTTGTCTGCAGTTGGGAGAAAGTGTTGCTTTCATCAGAAGAATGCAAACAGTGGGATACAGAAAATTGGTCCAGTGTCATACCTATCACTTGTACTGATGTCAGACACATGATAGTACAGGAAGTGAATGACATGACCCATCACTGTGGTAAAATACTCCCTCAGAGCAAGAATTGACATCAGGTTTGCTCAGGCAAGTAAATATTAGGAGGATGCAGAGTTTGTTTTTTTCTAGCTGTGACTGACTACACAAAAAGTCAATCTCATGTATAAGAATAACTTCTACCATTTAGCACTGGGCTAACACGGTTTCAGCACTGATGAGACCTTTGAATAGGAATGGGCATCATTCCTCAATACTTCTGCATTCCCCAGATCGGGGTGGCCTTAATATCGCCTATGAGCACTCACCTCCATATGACAGACTATGACAGAGGTGATGGGAATGTCATTTGAAACAGTATCTTACTCACTTTATTTGGAATACTAGTTTTATCAAGTCCTCATCTCCTCTTTTTTCTAACTTCAAAATCTCTCTTGCTTTCCTTTTTGAAGCTGGCTTTAAAAAGGGAAGTAGAATTACAGCTAAAAAGCAAACAAATAATCAAGCAAACTGAAAAATCCAACAATAAATCCTATTCTCTTGCTCAGTCAGTCTTGTTAATTGCCACTTTATTTAATACCTTCCTCTTCTGCTAAAGGTTATTAAGAAGGATGCTGAAGCCAGACAAACTTCCAAACTGGTATTTTGTTAGAGATTACACTGTGAGATTTCCATCTAGGCTCTCACACTGGGGACTACCTCTGCTCACTGGTCCATGATGACTGACCTACATATCTTTGCCGACCAGGGTTTTGCTGGATGACTGCCCTATGCAGCAGAATTTGACTCCCCTCACTATATTCATTTGTCACAGCAATTAAACCTATGTGTTGATTTATTGAGTGCAGGCCTGGTGTTAAATGTAGAAATGCATGACTTATTCTTTTCTTTCTGACATTACACTGCCTCTGATTGAGTGGCATTTGGCTGTATCCATGTTGTTTTTAACTTGCCTAAATTCGCTTTTTTCTTTTAGAGACAGATAATGACCACATATCACATTTTGCCATATCTCTTTCTTTTCTTCTCTCTTTCTCCTTTATTATCATTAAATTTAGGTTCATTGATGCTGTATTTTCCTTATACTGTCCAATATGGAATTCATCCTATGCCTCAACAGTGGCTGGGTGTCCAAGTTGGAAAGGGGTATAGAGAACCCCAAAAATTAATATGGTGCCAATGCCTCTTCAATTAACTTATCAATACATGGATTACTGCAGTGTCTTTTGAAAATTAGGAATTGTAGAGGGTTTCATCACAAAGACAACGGGATACATCCCTAGATATAAATGAGTAGCTGCCAAATGCAGGATGGCACAGATAGGGGCCAAGTTTCATCAGATACTTTGGGTGTAAATAAGATAGTCCGTGTATGTGATGGGAAAATATGATCAGGAACAATGTGGAGAGCAAACCTGTACTGAAGCCTTCACCAATATATTGACCCATGCTTATAGCACTTATGTCAAGACACAGGACTGGCCTGATACCTGAAACCAGTTGATATGCACCTCACAGAATCATAGAACCATCATAGGATGGGTTGGGTTGGAAGGGGCATTAAAATTCATCCAGTTCCAATGCCCCTGACATGGACAAGGACTTGTTCTGTGAGACCAAGTTGCTCAAAGACCCATTCAGCCCAGCTTTGAACACTTCTAGGGTTAGGACATCTACAGCTTCTCTTGGCAGCCTGTTCCAGTGTCTTACCACCTTCTGGAGTCTTCTCTTCTACAGGCTGAGCAGCCCTAACTCTCTCAGACTCAGGAGAAGATTTCCAGCCTGTGATCAACTTAGTGGCCTTCCTCTGGAGTCTTTCCAACTGGTCTATGTCCTTCTTCCACATCCTTCAAGGAAATTCAAGGCTTTTTTTCTTGGGAGTCAAATCTGAAAAAGGACTAAACCTAAAGAGTCTGAGTTTAGTGATTTTCTTCATGTCTTTGTTTCAGCCTCCCCTCCAGCCCGTGGTGCCCAAACTGTCCAGGCAATGGAGTATTTAACATCGTCGTCAGTCAGGAGGCAGAAGTTTTGATTCAGACAGGGCTGAGCAAACTGATCCTAAGTTGATATACACTGGGTCCTTGGAGAAAAAAAAAAAAAGTCCTCCCTTCATGCATGATTACTATTTCAGAGACCACAGAAAACCCTTGGCCATTTCTCTTTATAGTTCAGCCCTAGAGGAGACAACAACAGCCCTGCTCCCTATTCTTCTTCCAGGATAAAATCTACATTGTTACAGTGTTTACTAAGGATAGGTGCACCAATAGCTCAGTTCCTTCATGAAACCAGGAAGTCCAAGTCCCTTTTCCCTCCAGGAGAAAATCTTTAAAAAAAAAGTGGAACCAAAGACCATATCTTTAAGTTGCACCAGGGGACATTTAGGTTGGACATTAGGAAGATGTTCTTTACAGAGAGGGAGATTAGGGAGATTAGGCATTGGGAGGGGCTGCCCAGGTAGGTGGTGGAGTCATCATCCTTGGAGGTGTTTAAGATGAGACTGGATCTGGCACTTAGTGCCATGGTCTAGTAGATGTGGTGTTGGGTCAAAGGCTGGACTTCGTGATCTCAGAGGTCTCTTCCAAGCTACTTGATTCTGTGAAAAGGGCAAGTTATCTCTGTCATTCTGTACATACCCAGAGTCAAAGCAAGGGACTTCAACCCTCTGGCACAACAAGGTGATTTTCACACTCTTAGTGAATACACTTATTATTTTATTGTATTAAATGCAGACAAGCAGTGGAAAAGGATTGAGGTTAATTATGTATATTTTCAAGCCTTTGCTGCTGTACTATTTTCTAAATATATGAACTCTGCAACTCCCTTTAGAAACAGGTTTGGGGCAATGAGCGGAATGGACAAAGATGTTTTAGGGTAGTCTTGGGAAAAATGTTCCAATACTGGCAAAGGTATCTAAATAAGCTTTCCTGTCTTTTGTCATCATTATGGTGCTCACCAGATCCCATGGTGCTGGGGCCCTTGGGGGAGACTGACTTGTCCCTCTTTATTTAGGGATTCCAAACACGTTGCAGTGGAATCTAGCTAGAGCATGCGTCCTCTAGTCATATAAAGGGGAACAGGGACTATTTATTTTATGCAAGCATATGAATTGTTCAGCCCTAACCCTTGTTGTTTCTCTAATCTTTAAAATAGGGAAACAAAATATTTTTACTGTATTGTGATTTTAATTCACTTATCTTTGCTGCACAGTTACTGACTAGTGAGAAGGAATGTGATTGGCTTTATGTTTAAGACACAGACTGGAATCAAATAATAAATTTTCCCAAATATTTCTCACGTTATATATGTAGTGTGTAGGGTTGGCACAACAGCACAGAATTAATAAAAATTATAATATCAAGGAAAATTCTTATTTGCTTCAAGTACTGAAGCTCTAAGTGTTTATAAGCAAGTTCACACTCTTCCTTTCTATGAAAGTCTTGTCAATCATTGTATTAATTTTCTTTTTAGACTCTTCCCTTGTAATGAACTTGAACATTGTCAAAAACACAAGCAAAAAAAAAAAAAGGTGACTTTTGAAATTAAATAAAATATATATATTAGTATTAGCAACTGGTTCAAATCCTCCCCTGTACGAGAACAGATCCCCAGTGTTGCTTCTCTCCACAGAGAGTCAGACAAGCAGGATAAAAAGAATAGCAAGGAGGTGTTTCCTTGGCAACATGTGCTTGAAAGAATTCAGAACTTCTCCCTTATTCCTAAGACTCTTGTTTTTCATAGTTTTGTTTTGTTGTTTTGTTTGGGTTTTTTTAATGTTTCTTTGGCTTTTTTCTCCCCTACACAATTTCAGGTGAAGGGGAGGCAGGAATGTGAATCAGACCATTGCATGTGGTCACTCCCTGTTGCCAGCAGCAGTTGCACACATCTCACACTTGATTTGGACTCTGTTAGGGCTCTGAAATGGCTCTTGCTTATGATGGACTTCACCAGCTCTTGAATGAGAAGCAAACTCTCCTTGATGTGCTCCGTATCAGGGTTCACTGTTAACCCTGTTCGGATTCACTCACCAGCAGGTTGTTTTTTCTGTTTATGGTTGGGATTTTTGTTGGTTTTGTTGTGTGTTTTTTTTTGTTTGGTTGTTTTTTTAGTTTGTTTGTTTGTTTTGTTTTGGTTTGGTTTGTTTGTTTTTTTTCCCTTAAGGCTAAACCAAGAAATGGTGTAGGAAGATTAGATCAAATAAGAAGCTTACACGATTAAAAGATTTTAAGATCCAGTTTAATTTCACCTGATTTCAGATGCTTAAATGAAAAGTGTCCGGCAAAGTAGAATGAATGTACTCTTCTAATGAGATGGCAAATATCCAGAATTATTCAAATCTCAGTTGGGTTGTTTTGCCTTCTGTGGGCAAAGTCCAGATATAGAGTCATACAATCACAGAATCATTAAGGTTGGAAAAGATCTCCAAGATCACCAAGTCAAAACTTTGACATTCATTCAGGGACACTAGGGTGACTGTGACTCTGTATTCTGTATCTCATCATGCATCTGAAGGCCTTAGAGACTCCCTATTTGCATGAAATCACCCCAAAAAACAGAAGAGTGGAAACTTACATCAGCTTACAATCAGTCCTACTGTAATAAATCTGATTTTCTTTCTATTTGTTCCTCCAGGTTTCTAAGTCAAACAAATATTATTTGACAGTTTCAGTCTTCTTCAGTTTTCAAGTCTCAGAAATTATTCCAGATTTACACCAGTGAGTTGACATGAATGCAGTTAATTAAACCTACAGACATGCTGAATGAAGAGCAGGGGCAGGGCCAGGAGCTGAACTCGATGATCCTGATGGGTTCCTTCCAACTCTTCATTTTCTATGATATGAAATTTTAGTCCCATTGCAGTCAATGGGAAATTGCCACCCTATTGATGTCCTGCCATCCTGCTGTCATTCATAGATTTAATAAACATGCCGTGAATGGCGAATCAACTGAAAATACGTGTTCTAACTGGTCTGATATGAGTGGGGAAAACCACAGTAATATTCTTTTACCCTTGCTGTTGTTCCATTAACTCAAGTGTATTCTTAACACTGCATCAGTTTTCAGTCCAAGGTGGTTTATGAAGTTTCAGAGAACAAGTTCTTGTCTGGACAACTCAAAGAAACTGTGAGAAGGCAATTGAGGACTGATGACTCCTTCCTATATGCAGGCTATAGGATGTGCATTGTAAAAGTTGTTAAATTGTGTTGACTAGGTTTTTGTCCCCTACGAACTATTCTAACAACTTAATAACAACGCTATTTTGTGAAGGAATCCAACAGTTGCAGGCAATGGCCAGGTAATAACCAGCATTGCTTTCATAATGGACACAGCATTTTTCTTTGGAGTCCTATGACCGCTTTTTGTCATTGGAATCAAAAAAGACCTCAATAAGAGCAAAGTTTGGGATAACAGGCTTTCACTTTAAAAAAAAAAAATATATATCACAAATAAAGGGTCAAAGACAGGCAGCTTGGAGAAGGTAGTCAGGTTGAATTAAACTCAATATTGGAGTCATGGAGGAAAGATCTGTGACCTTTAGTAGTCAGGAAGTCAGGAGATCAGAGAGTCATAGAAAAGCCTGTGAAATAGAGATGGGAAATACAAACTTTCAATGAAAAGCAGATTGGGACATAGAACAAGAGGCCCTATTTATTCTCTCTGAGCTTTGATCTCTTTGAATTTAATATCTGGGGTATCATACAAAGCAATATGAAGCTTATACTCTCCTTTTGCTTATTTGGAGAAAGCTTACTTTGAAAGTAATTAGGGTATTTTGGTGATGGAGACTTTTTGTAAAAGCTATTCCACAAATTGACTTGTTTTCATAATAATTAATTTGAGCAAACTCCAAAAATATGTTTTAATACATCTGCAATCCCCAATTGAATAAGGCAAATTGCATTTTTTAGATCAGAGGACAAATCAGTGACTCTTTCTTCTGGATGAACTAGAATTGTGGTAAAAACCCAACCCACTGGGAACCTTGCAAAGTGTCAACTTCTGATTTGTTTAACCATAATTGCATATTTATAAATTAGAACAGACTTCTCTAATTAATTTTGTATCACATGAATAACATTGGTTAGTAACAACCTGCTGTATTAGTAAAATCATTGCCAAGAACATAGCAGTCTGGAGTCACATTTAGTTGGAAGGGAAATGAAAGGCAGCCAGAGCAGTGACTAGCCTTTTGTTTCACTCATGAGAGGTAATTACCAACTCCAAAACACAAAGATAAAAGCCTTTCAATAAACTGACACCTTCTGCACATCAAGTCCCTGGAATGTTTTTAATTCTGTCAGACACAAAGGAGATGAACAAATAAAAACACGATTTCCAGTCAAGCTAACCAAAGCAACATTGTTTGGCAAAAAGATGGTCTTGATGGATTTTCTTCTGTGCCCAAGTGGTCAGCATATAGAACAGTGCACAACTCATCCTAAAATGTGCAGAACTGACTTTGGGTGCTCGGGTCGTTCTGCTTTGATTGTGTAGTCAGGAGATCATTTGGATATCAGTTGGCAGATACAATGCAGAATTTATGGGAAATCCCTAAACCACAGCATCTGTAAGCCAGGCAGGATGTCTCAAAATGCCTGTGTTTAGGTAACTCAATCTTTCCTTTGATCTCTACAAGAGCACTGTATATGGTCTTTACTCTGTCGGAGATCAAGCAGCTTATAAATCCCTTCTGTTTTTACAAAGAAAATCTTGTTATGGGCATCCAGTTGTCAGAGTGGGGAGTTTCTTTTAGTATAATTATTATATTAACCTTCTAAGGAGAAAGACTACCATACTTATTAGAGTAGGCCAAGAGCTATACAATTACTGACTGATTTAGACAAGCTCTAGTATTTGCCCCCTTTCTTGTGTTGCATTTGGCCTTACAGTGTCCCTCTGACTCCTGAAGCCAGTGTTGCCAGGATTTCCAAAGGAGGAAAGGGTTGTGATGAGTTACCAATGTCCCGAATTCTTCACCCATCTTCACATGATGCTTACAGTGAAGAATTTCTTATTCCATAATCTGAGGAGCTTCCTGGGTGTAGTTTGAGGTTTTCTTAACAAAATCTGCTTTTTTCCATTGTCTTCAAGATAAAGTTTGAAGCTCCACCATCACCTTCCCCCTCTTCAATTAATACAAAGACATGATGGGTTTTTTTGCAATGACTACCCAGGTTTGCTAGAGCTTTTCATATATGGGATTCACAGAGATACACTAAAATAATTTAAACTAAACCAATTTGAGCAATACTCATCTGACAGCTATGCAACTGTTAATACAGCCAAAATAAATTAAAATCATCTCAGTCTGGGACTAGCCTGGAAAATCCCCATTCCAGCCTTTGTGAGTTCTTCAGTTATTTTTTTGCATGATGTCATCACCTCAGTGGCATAGCTGGAGCTGTCGTCCTATGCCACAACCTGTGTGGCATGTACTCTGAAAGAGTTTGTCTAAGGGTTCCTCTTCTGGAAAAGCTCATTGAGGTCTTTTCAAGGAGTAGATTAAGTAAGTGGATATTTTGGCTTGGAAGATACTTTCAGTAAAGAGGTAGCCAGGGAGTCTTCTCTCAGTCTTTTCATGGACCTGAATCTTTCCCTTGGTATGTGACTTCTCTTTGTACTTTGCACTCTTACCTTGCATCAACAAGAAAATTAAAGTGAGGACTGTTGCGTATTTCCAGGGCAATGTCACACAGTGCTGCCTGGACATTTAAAAGGTCACCAAAATCACTGGCCTGAGGTGACAATTTTTCTCCTCAGAAATGTGTGATTAACTCAAGGGTTAAAAAAAAATAAGGAAAAGAAAAAACCCTATAAGTTTTTTCTCTCTCAGAGAGAAATAAAATTTCAGAGCAAAGGATTTGTGCACACCTTTATGGCTGATGCCCCACCTACAATGTGGGATTTACAATTATTTTTAAGACTTTTGTCTTTAACAGTAGAATGAAGCTATGTGAATATGAAACACAGGCAAACAAAACCCAGTACATTAGTCACATCATTTGATGTGCTGGCAGGCATCCAAATATTACAGTCATGATGGTGAAATATTAACCTATAAAGAGCACAATAATACAGATTATTGGAACTAATAACTCTCCTGTCCATCTTATTTGCTTGATCAGTAGCAGGTGAGTACAAAGGCTGTTTACAATTCAGATCTTAAATGCAGAGATGAATTTGGAGCTGTTGAAGCAAAATTTGCTAAATAATCTAGAATTTACAAAAAGGACTACTGCCTATACTTTTTTTTAGTTTGGCAAAGAAGCTCTGTGAGCTTCTGGCTCTATAAAATCTGATACACAGTCAGTGTAAATAGGCATCATGGGAGCTCACTGGTGGGCCCTCAAAGAACCACATGCAGCTGGTGTAAACTGAGTAATCCTAACAAATTCAGTGGAGCTGTGGTGATATAAACTAGGTGAGAATATGGCCCCTATTGTTCCATTCATGCCCTATTGCTATCAAGCAACATGAGAAACAGTATCTGCCCACGTCAGACTTCTGTGGCCATGTGCAGAATTACAGTGACAAAAGCATACTCTGTGCTGCTTGCATTTGAATTTTTTCTGCTGCATTATGACAATTTCTGCATTCAAGATTATCATTCTCAGTTTTAATGTGTTTGCTTACATGAAATGCAGGTTGTAATTAAATTTCAGGCTGCTTAATTGTGCCTTCATTTGTATAAATTAGAATGTTGCTATAGAAAAAGAGAAGAAATAAAACATCTTTCATTTCCATTTCCCTCTCAATATTGCAATATTGTATCTGAATTAATAGTTAAATAAGAGGAAACAATTTTTTTTTTTTTTTTTTTTTTTTAAGAATCAGTGTTAATTAGTATTTCACAGCCTGGGAGGGATATGTTGGCACAGAGCATGTACCACTTGCTTCACGAAGACAAAATGCTTCAATAAAAGGAATTCAAAGACTTTGTTTCATCTTGCTCATTACGAGTAACTGGAGCCAGCTCTGAGAAGGGATATAGACTTTTAAGGAGAGATGAGTAGAATTAAGGCACCTGAATCCAAAAGGACTGACCCAGAAATTTCTTTTGCTTTGACTAAAGGCAGCTGAACTGATGGAACTGAGTTCCTACTAAACCATGTCAGATTTCAGACACCAGGCAGTCTCATGTTGTGGGTAACAGGCTGATTATTGCATTGTCTTCCCAGAAGCAAGAAGTTTGCCCATGGGCATTCCTCTCCTCAAAGGATGCAAAACTCATGTCAAACTCTTTGCTAGGGATGGGTTTACATAGTTTCTCTGCCTTTCCTCCCTTGAAACTCGGCCAGTGGGAATTAATGGAGATCATAGAATCATAGAAAGGTTTAGACAGGAAGGGACCTTGAAGACCATCTACTACTAAGCACCCTGTCATGGGCAGGGACAGCTTCCACTAGCCTAGGTTGCTCTAAGACCCATCCAACCTGGCCTTGAACACTTCCAGGGATGGGGCACCCACAGCTACTCTGGGAAACCTGTTCCAGTGCTTCACCGCTTTCATAGTAAAGAATTTCTTTCTAATATTATGGACAGGTGTCCTGGCTCAGGGGGATTGGAACTAAATGGTCTTTAGGGAGTTTTACAACCTAAACTATTCTATGATTCTATGATGGAGCATAAGGTTAAAAATTTTCTTGACAGAGAAAAACAAAATAATTATTTCAAATGCTGAGAAAATTATGAAAACTCAGTCAATATTCACTGGCTCCTTGCTGGGACGTCTTTTAATAATTTATTTATTGTTATCGCTGTGATGATTCTTGATATTCTAAATATCCTCATAAATCACCTGCACATTATCTGAGGACCAGCTGTCAGTGAGAGAGAAATTTTGAGGTCTTCAGCAGATTCTTGTTTTCTTGCAGTGGGGTCTGAAATGAAAGAAGTTTGTGCTCATATTAGCCATGACAGAAGGTGTCACTGACAGGTGAGGTTGATTGTGAAAAGCACATTTAGCTACCAGGACAGAAGGGCCTCGCAGCAGTAAGGCATGACTGGATCATGGTCTCTGTGATAAAACAGCAAGCACATGGCTCCCTGTGCAGTAGGGATGGTCCCAGGAATAAGATGTTGCTAGGACAGAGATTTTGATTCTAACAGAGGAGCACACACTGCAGGCACTGCTGGGGCTGGCTTCTGTAAGGTTTTCTTGCCTGAGCTCATTACGCTGAAACTAATGGGCACACTTCACAGCAAACAGGCACCATGCATGGAGGCAGCTATTTTAGATGCAAAGCAGACAGGGATGACATCTTTGAATGCTTCTTTTGTATTAACACTAACCTCGTTTGTCTGTAACAAGACAAAGCTCATTCTGTGTTGTACAGGACCAGCATTTCTCCAGGCTGACATACACAGCGTCTTCAGTAAAGTCTCTGTGCTCAGCACTGTCTCCTGGCAGTTAGGCCCAATGGTAGACAATGACCTACATCCATAGAATTCTGTTCCCATTCGACTGCCCTGTGGGAAGGTGATCACACACAAAACAAGTTGGGAATGGATCTGAAGTTGTGGTATCTCTTGTACCACGTATGGAAATAGTGAGGGAATTCATCAGACAGCCCATGCACAGGATAGTCCAGGGAACATCACTGTTCCTAGAAACATCCTTTGAAACTATTTATCTCAGCAGAATTATGAATTATATGGCTGGAAAACCAAGCTGGAGTCTTATGTTCAGTGACAGAAGACAGAAAAAGTTGTTTTTTTTCATTCAGTGGTTACATACAGGTTAAAGAATGAAGCAGAGGGACTAATTAGTCTTGAATCTCAAATTAAATTCCCTTTCTTGGGTTTGGGGTGAGGAATATTGTCAAAGGCATTTTTAATTGCCCAGTTACAGTTGAAGGCGACTCAAGTTAACAACTATTTATACTTATCTTTAAAAATCATGGTCTACATGGAAAATGAGAATAACCCATTTGTTACCCAATCTGTTCCTTTTTTTTTTTTTTCTTTTTGTATCAAAGTATCACAGTAAGGAGAAGAAAAAGTTTAATCAAATCCTTTCTAACACATACTTTCACATCTTAGAAGGTGAAATACAAGGATTGTGAAGGGAATGAAACAGTGTTTTATAAACCCCGAAATTGACTCTGTTAAAGAACGCTCACTACTTCACTAAGTCTGAGACTCAAGAAGCAGAGTCCATCTCCATTATGCAGCCAATGACTGTGTGTTCCTGGTCTGGTGACCCCACTTGGGTGTCATAACTGCAGCTTGGTTTGGTGTCCTGCTGCAGAGGTGCCTTTGACAGAGCAGTACGGTGTTGCAACCAAGCAGAAATGTAGATATATCAGCAGTCCATACCCTCATTTAGTTTTTAGGGTAATCCATAGTCTCACCCTAGCTTTGGAACTGTTATTTCTTTTCTCCAGGTCTCTAGTTTTCCATCTTTGAATGTATTTTTAATTTTATTATTTTTTAGCACATGCTCTTTGTGCATCAATTATGCAAACCACTCTTTTGCTGTGGCAATTTCTATTATCAAGCAACATATTGTTATCAGTAGACATATTGAATAATACTTTTAATAACTTATGAATATTTATACTATGGTTGGACTCTAATGCTTCAATCAAAGCAATATCCCATAGTGCAAGATGCTGTACAAGCCACAGATATTCCCTCTATAGTTTTAAAGGTTAGCAAAATAAGATGATAGTAGCAAAACCAGTAAATTTAAACTATTTTGTTGCAATTTTTTTCCTGCATTTTTAAAATGAAAAAACCTATGACCAAGGCATGAGGTGCCATCGAACAAGTTCCAGGATCAAGCAGACTTGAGAATGGCAGTTTCAGCTGCTGGTCAAATTTATCTTTGCTCCACCAATTGAAGCATTCTTAATCAAACTGTTCAGAGTCTTTTTAAGCCTGTTTGACTCATCACTATTCATGAAGGTGAAATCATTTCACATGCAAAATTAGAATGGCCTACTTGATAAGCTTGTGATAAAAATGTAGCTGACTACAGCAGAGCAGCAGCTCTTGCACCTGAGAGATGTCAGGCTGAAGGAGGCACTTCTTTCCCCTGGCTTGGAAGGTCAAGAAGAGGTAGAATTTGGGTGTGTCGCTTTTCTGTAGCAATGGGTGTACCCTTTCTTGCTGCAGTACAGATGGGCAAAGAATATGGATCACTTCTGGACAAATAATTTGTTAGTATTCATGTTAGAAATTTATTTAGCATTTACGATTCTATGTGAAGTATTTTTTCATAAGATTTTATTGATAGAACAACAGAATTTGACATGGTTTTGAAAACAATTAACATGTACATTGAAATAAATCTGCAGAGGTTGAGTTTCTTCCTTGATTTTTTAGAGGAATGATAACTGTCACGTATATATTAACAAATCTACATGCATGCCAAAAAGCCAAAATATTGAATCTGGCCAGAATAACATCTTTAATATCCTTGACTTTTTATTTGTTTGTTTTAATTTAAAAAAAAATAAAAATACATCAGGGAACATCAAGCTTCCATTCACTTCTGTGAGTCTAAGTTTGTTTTGTTTCCTTTTTTTGAGCGGGTGGAATGTGCTTTTTGAGGAAAGCTGTCAAAAAAAGAAGGGTTTTTATTTTTTTTCTCAATTAAATACCCCCTAGAAATGTATATACTTTCTATTATCAGATTTGTAAATGTCCCCTTCTAATAGCATATATTATGCTACATGTGTTCTAAACCCCATTTCACCAACTGTATTTAATCTCACTCTGCCAGTGCTCCGAGCCAAACAAAAGCCACACAGCCAAGTAGCTGTGGCCACAGAAAACGAATTAACTCTGAGAAACGTGTCCTTCCTTGTGTCTTAAAGCGCCTTTGAAGCTGTTTCTGTACTAAGGCTTATTGTCTGTGGTTTAGCACATTAGCATCATACTAACATATTTTCATGATTTCTGGTTCCAAATTAGCCTTTGTCATCCACTACACAATGAAAATATGTCCTAGTTTATTCAGTCATATTTTGTATCCTTCATGGAGTTAGAGCTTCATTCCTGATCTCTTAATTTCAATTCTAAACCTCTAAGACCAGCTTTACACAAGCTGGCCTTGCCAACAAAATAATATGCAAAATCTTTCCGAAAGAGAAAACAGACAATTGTGATGTTCACAGGACACAGCGCCTTTGCAGTGTTTGGTTCTATGCCTTTCTCTTTCCTAACCTTTCTTCAGAAAATTGATGTGACGTTTCCATTAAAGCCATTTTTAATTATGTCACAATAATAGTATTTTTTTTTCCAGTTGTTTCCTGCAATATACTCTGGAAAGGGTATGGTCCCTATTCCAGCTGAGCAAGAAAGTCACCAGAGATGAAATTTACGATCACAGAATCTTTTGGGTTTGAAAAGACCTCCAGGATCATCAGCTGTTAATCCAACATCACCAAGTCACCACTAAACCATGTCCTTAAGCAGCACTCCCATCTTTGGAACACTTCCAGAGGTAGTGACTTCACCATTTCCGTGGGCAGTCTATTCCAATACCTGACCTCCTTTACTGTGAAGAATTTTTCCTAATAACCTATCTAAACTTCCTCTGCTGCAACTTGAAGCTGTTTCTTCTTGTCCTGTTGCTTTTTACTGCAAGAAGAGACTGTCCCCACGTGGCTACAACCTCCTTTCAGGGAGTTGTAGAGAGTGAGGAGGTCTCCCCTGAGGTTCCTTTTCTCAAGGAAACACACCCAGCTCCCTCAGCTGCTCCTCATATGACTTCCTCCTTCACCAGCTCTGTTGCGCTCCTCTGGACACGCTCCAGCCCCTCAGTGTCTTTCCTGAATGAAGTGGCCCAGAACAGGACACATGAATCAAAGTGTGCCCTCACCAGTGCCCAGTACAGAGGGACAATCACTGCCCTGGTCCTGCTGGCCACACTATTGCTGATACAGACCAGGTGCCATTGGCCTCCCTGCCCACCTGGGCACACACGGGCTCATGTTCAGCTGCTGTTGACCAGCACCCCCATGTCCTTTTCTGCTGGGAAGGTTTCCTGACACCCTATCCCAATCCCGCAGCATTGCAGGGTCTTTTGTGACTCAAGTACAGGATCTGGCACTTTTTTTTAAATATAAACAATCAAACCTAGGCTTTTAAATTTGTATTTTTCAAGATTTGGTGTCCAAGATTGCAAAGACATAAAGTACACCCAAAGATTTTAATCAGGGTTGTATTTAGCCTCACGAAGTGGGAACGGGTTCTGCCCCTTTGAGCTGACTTTCACCTTTTCCATGTAAGTCAAAAACTGAAGAGAGTTTGATCTGTGGATTTCATCTGAGTTTTAAAAACTTCTTTAACTCCTGGAATCTCTGTGTTTCCTGTAACAAATTATTTTAGATGTGTAACCTTATCAAAAGGCTTTTGAAACTCAAAGTTGATGTTAACCCCTGTGGTTTGCACATCTCACCATAGCAGGAATTACTTAGAAATGTGTTATCTCTTTCTTTGCTCTGCACATTCCACCCTGATGCAAGTGAAAATATGATGGCTATCATTGATAGCTTTTTTCTCTCTCTGTTGTAAAAGAAACAAACAGAGCACTTTGGTGGTAGAAGAGGTATAAATTTCTTACCCTGGCCTCTGCCTCCCCACTAGCTTCTACCTTGGTCTGAAATGCTGGGGTATTTTTATCCTCTGTCCATTGAAATGTCTTGGGAAAATCACCCGTGGTTATTTAGCCAAATAAAAGTCAAAGCCTACTGTGTAACTCAGTGATGAGTGACCAGCAAGTGCAAAAAACCAAAATGCTTCACTGCATATAAAGATAAATAAATATTGGAGGAATAATTTATCTAATTAGATTTGAATGTATTTTTTCAGCATCCTGTCTAACAATAGAGTGGTCATATTTCAGTCTCAGCAATATTTTTCTTTCTAGTCTACTGTGTTGATACAAGAAATAACAATTTCTTTTCTTTTTTTTTAAATCACTGACACTGTAAATATCTGCCCTCTCGTCCGCCTAGCTATCATTGTACCTTACTGTTTCTCTTTTTGCTGTTACCTTTCTATAAATTAAAAGTTACCTTGATTGTATTTTTTACAATTTACTGGAATATTATAGATTTTTACTGTCCCTCAAGCTCTTCCTTTCCTGCTTTTGGGAATTTGACTTGTTACCATCTTGAAGAGAAGGTGAATGAGCTACTGGATCATTATAACTGAGATGTTGTATTCACGCAGTATTTATCCTTCACTTCTGACCTTTAGAAGGGCCATGAAATGATCAGCTTCTCCCCTGGCCTCTTTTTATTTATTTATTTTTTTTTAATCTAGATGAGAGGTTTGGAGGGCACTTCAATTTTATTGTCTTTATTTGAAAGGTATTGGCCTATGACAGAAATCGATTTGAGCTGGATAAACCATGGCTCCTACTCATACTGGAAGTTTTTGGGCATGCAGTTCATATATCTTTCTTATACACTTATGACTTACATACATTTGGAATAAGGAAGAATTTTTCCTTCAAGTTTTTAAGACTTGAAACAGTGGTAACGTCCTGGATTTTTTCAACAGTAGGGTCTAATTTTATAGACCTCTAGACTTTAGCCCTAATGGTATGAGAAAGCTTTTCTTGATATATGTTGAAGATTTTTATGAGGACTTTCTACCAAACACCCGACTGCCAATCACCCTGAACCACACAGTAATCCTGTGTTCAGCTCATTATTAACAGTTATTCTGCTATTCAAGACACAGGATGTGAATAGCCTGATTTTAAAATGGCACACAAGATGAATAGGGATCAGAAAGCAACTACTCTCCTCACAACTCTGAAACCTGAGGACTGCTAGTGGATCAAAATGCTCTTGTCAGAGTCTGAATGGTTCCCAGGTCCTCTAACTTACACTAGGAGAGTAGGTCTATTAGCAGAAGTTACAGGACTGCAACATTTAATATGTACTATTCAACTCTACCTTTGTCCAAGAAAACCCCTTTGAAAATGGAAATTATTTGATGGCACTGGTAAGTCAGAAGCCTTGGTTAAAGCTCATAGTAAAACTGGCTTTGTCTTCATGAAGTGATTATTTAGACCACTGATTCCAAACCTGAGTGTCTCAGTTCCAAAATGTTCCTGGTTGCAAATATACAAATACTATTGATGGTAATAAGGAGACTGAGGGAAGACCTCTTTGCAGTCTACAGCTTCCTCATGAGGGAAGGAGCAGATACTGATCTCTCCTCTCTGGTGACAAGTGATGGGACTCAAGGAAATGACCTGAAGTTGTGTCAAGGGAGGCTGAGGTTGGATATTGGGAAAATGTTCTTCACCCAGAGGGTGGCTGGGCACTGGAACTGGCTCTCCAGGGCAGCGGTTGCAGCACCAAGCCTGACAGAGTTCAAGAACCATTTGGACAATGTTCTCAGGCATGTGTTGTGACTCTTGGGGCTGTCCTGTGCAGGGCCAGGAGTTGGACTTGATGATCCTTGTGGATGCCTTCCAACTCAAGATATTCTGTGATTATATGATTAATGGGAAAGGCCCTTCCACACCCACTAATGTAGAATGAGCTCTATTTTTAACCAGCAGGGTATCCTGAGGATTAATTTACCCCTGAATACCACCAGTCTTAGTGAGTCTCAATTAAAATCTCATCAATAAATAAGAGTGAGAGCTTATTAGCAACATTTCTGGAGCCTTTATTTTATCTACCTGCACTCTCACCATGCTATGAGTTGCATGGAAGTCTTAGCTCTAATTCCCTCATTACCCTTCCAATTTAAATGCTTTGAAAGATTCAGTTCATCAACCCAAAATGCAATCAGCTCAGCCAGCTAAGTGAGCACAGCAGAGAAATCTATACTGTTTGCCATGCAAAGAAGAAACACTGAGATTGATTCATTAGAGTCTGTCTTTCTTATGCTAACCTGCTCAGTCAGAAAGCACATCCTGTTGAAAATTTAAAGGACTTCCTGATAACTTAATAACAATATGGAAGCAGATGTTCTCTGTCAGCAGGTTTAACACTGTAGTTTTCCATTAACTTCAGATTCCCTGGTATAAATCACTCTTTTAAGTTCCTCAGGTCTTAGAAGCAGAGGGTCCTGAGACATGAAATCTTTTATAACTGGTCATGCCTTCTGTCAAGAGGACAAAAAAAGAAAAAAAAAAAAAGAAAAAGGCAAACAAACAACCTAAATTAATTCCACTGCAATATATTTAGCATGAATGGGCGACAAAGGCACAATCTGGGCATACCACGGCTCATAATCTATCATGATCAGGATAATTTATTTCTAGATTTCCTGCACTGTAGTTCAGAACAAAGAGAGAAATCTCAAATGAACAAAGGGCTTTTTGTTCATCTGCTACCTTTAGTAAAAGTCTCAACATTTATTTACAAAGCCCAGACTTCTGTCTAGAGCTGGGTATTTACCTAACTGTGTGTCCTCAAAGATTTCTGCTCAGTTAATGAAGTGTGAATGGGTTTCAATGAAGAGCACGGGGTTTTTGTGTTCAAGTTCTCCATAAATAAAACAGTCTGTTCAGGATACATGGGCATTCTAAATTAAAGATGCAGCTACTGTGTTGGGTCATCAGGCCCACATTCTTCCAGCTCAGAAAAAAAAAAAAAATATTGCCATAAGTTGCCTCTTTTAATGCATGAACTGGTTGTTGAGAGTCTTACTGATTCACGGAAGAACCTCTTCCCTAGTGCACCACTTTAGGGGTTGTCTGCATCTAAGTGAAAGTGATAGTGCAGTTACAGTGAATTACAGACACTTGCAGCAGCGTATGCCAACCCTCTTATGTGTTTCACTCAACACTCCTGGACTGTGCAAATAATACAGTCCTTCTAAATGCATTAGTCAGGCTTCAAATGCCTGACTCATGGCCTCTATCTATAGTAGCAATCTAATACTGACAATGGTTGAAAAGTTAATATTCTTTAGGCTCCCTGTATTATATGTTGAATTTGCCAGATGATACACATGAAAAGGTTTTTTGGTTGTTGTTTGATTTTGTTTGTTTGAGGTTTAATTTTTGTAATGTAATTGGTGATCTTCTCATGATAGTTCCTTCTGGGACTTCCTCCTACAGACATTACCCATTCAGCACAGTCAGACTGAGATTTAGCACAAGATCAAGGTGCTTCCATGTAGGATTCTGTATATAAGATTCTACATATGACTGAGACGTCTAAATTCTCATTACAGATATAGTTTGCTGATTAACCAGGATGGACATGATTTTTTTCCCTTTTCTTTCTCTCCTTAAACAAAGATATTTAGATCCATTTGAGATGTCATGGTGTATTCAAGGTATCCATTTATGTGTTATGTATCTAGGTCTGCCAGGAGTGATACCATGTCCTTGTGAATCTTGCTCAATCCTGGATATTTAACCCAGGGCAGAGTGAATTTCCATGTACTGTTCATACTGCTACAGGCAGACATCTCCAGGTAAGGGTCTTTAATTGTAGCTGACTTCCATCCTACCTCTACAGTAAAAGCAACAAAGAAGAACTACAACTTTAACTAAGGTGGAACCAGGTTGTGTGTTCTCTTGAAAAAAAGACAAGTTTTCTTACCTAATCCCATGGTTTTAATGTGCAAGTGCCTTACAACCACATACAGACTTCCCCAAGAAGTCAGGAAGGGTTTTTACATGTCTGTTATGGTAGAGCAGCTGAATTGAAGAGTTCTATGAACACAGAAATATGTTGAAGTCTGTAGGATTCACTTTAGAAGATTATAAAGTGGTGTGGTTTCAATCCAATCAGCAACCAAGCCCCACACTGCCACTTGCTCACTCACACCAGCAGAACTGGGGAGACAATCAGACAGGAAAGGCTGGAAAACTCATGGGTTGAGATAAAGACAACTTAGTAGGGAAAGCAATAGCTGAGCACACAAACAAAGCAAAACAAGGAATAAATTCAGCCCTTCCCATGGGTAGACAAGTGTTCAGACATCTCCACGAGAGCAGGACCCCATCACATGTAATGACGACTTGGTAAGACAAACATCATCACTCCAAATGTCCCCTTCTTCTTCATCCCCCCCCCCCCCCCTCCTTTAAATACTGAGCATGATGCCATATGGTCTGGAATACCCCTTTGGTCAGTTTGGGTCACCTGTCCCAGCTGTCTCCTCCCAACCTCCCTTGCACCCCCAACTTCCTTGCCAATTTGGTGGTATGGAAAGCATAAAAGGCCTTGGTTCTGTGTAAGCCCTGCTCATTGATAACAAAAACATCCCTATATTAACAACCGTGTGTTCAGCACAAATGGAAAACATATCCCCATACCAGCCACTGTGAAGAAAATTAACTCCACCCCAGCCAAAACCAGCACATATGTCCACCAAATATTCTTTGTAAACATCTATAACAATGAACAGGGAAATTGAAACGTTTGACTTGGCTCAGGGTTGTGTATCGTTTGGTTTTGGTCCCATACTTTCTAAAATGATTGTCTAAAGTATAAATGTGTTTGTTAAACATTTGCTGCTTTCCAATGTACTTGAATCCATATTTTATGTTAAAGGTGAGTTTTGTTTCAGAGCTGCAAAAGCAAAGCTATTGCTTTAGACATCGTAAACCACCTGGTTGAGCACAAGCCACTCATCATTAAGATTTGGTAGCATTTTGCATGTGCACATCATCTGAAAAACTAAATTAGAATTGAACAAACAAAACAAGCAAACAAGCAACAACAACAGAAAAAAAAAAAAAACTGAGGTGTAGGTTTCAGCAATTTACGTCTCGTTCATCTTCAAACAGACTTAATGTGCTGTGTTACAATCCAGCCAAATTACATTCGGATCAGCATGAAAACAAATTCAGGTGCACAATGGGCTTTATTATGCTATAGAAAATAGGAGCATCACCAATAGCAGAAGGGGGCACTAGAAACTAGCTGCTACATTTTCTGAATCTGTTTCTTCTTTTGCAATCACCTTAACAATTATAATATGTATTGAAAGAAATGTGTGCACATAGTCTCATTCATTAACTAGTTGCCCTTGCACCCTTTCTCAAGGTCTTAGTGGATGTACTGTGATGTGCCTCCCACCTTCAGCCTTTACCTTTTGTAACTGGTGTTCCTCAGCTGCTCTAAAGTTGCATAAGGGTTGGCCACCTCAGCAGGCCCAGCAGGGGTAATCGGGCTGTACAGCTGTTCCCTTTTAGTAAAATGTGAGAGCATGCTTGCAGTGATGCAGAAATAGAGTGTTACCTTCCAAATAAAACATTATCTATTAACCCTTTAAAGGAACAAAAGCATTTGGAGCGAAGTGCAAGGCTAACTGAAGGGCTGAAAGTTCAGACAGTAGTTACATCTTGTTGGAACTTCCCTTCACAGATCCTGAAAGTTCTCTAGGAGCAAGAAGATTCCTATCTCCTTTCAGCATCAGCATCTCTTTTACTTTCCCATGGTAACTAGATCTTTTTTTACTTGTTATATTCAATTAGTTTTAATGAAAAATTCTAATTATTCCACTACTCTGATGATTTTCAATTTCCTTTGATTGCAAGAATTATCTTAGGAAAAGGATACTTTTCCAAACAAGAGCGATCTAGAAAATAGTGGTTAGCCTGTTATCCTAACTGATCTAGAGATAAAGCTGTGCAGACTTTTTATCCTGGTAATTATTTAAATTTCTTTGCCTTCACTCATTTTTTTCGTTCTCCGTCCCATCACCTTTCAAACACAACCACAGGGAGCTCTTCTTAGAGTCACAGTAGGCTTTCTAACCTGAAAATAGTCTCTGTGCAATACATTTTCTCAATTCTTTTTCTTTGCTAATTTTAGGTGTCATGAGACTCTCCCTTTGAGAAGCCATAGACAGGCCTTTCAATGGGCCAACAACTTTTATAGCCAGAGATATCTTTTTTATTTTCTTTTGCCATCTGTTAGCCAAAGTAAGGAAGACCTTTTACCCAAGAAGGCAACACATAACCTAAATTTCATACCTTGATGATATTTGCATCTTTTGCTTGAAACAACCTGGTCTAGTGGAAGGTGTCTATGCCCAAAACAGGGGGGCTGGAATTAGTTGTATTTCAACCCAACCATTCCAGAATTCTATGATTTTTGAATTCTTTTTCTAGCTCAAGTTTTCCATTTTTCATTTTAAAGCTATTATGCTTTTCTTTTGAAGACATATTCAGAAATCTTTCCTCTCTCAAGTGTCCTGAAATATAATTAGAAAGGGAAGGAAATATGCCTTAAAAATTTATATTGAGGGGTTATGGTGCAATTAGAGGTTAAGAAAATGCTAAAGGCATGGTGTCCTTTTAATGGAAGTTTGAATTCAGAGCATTTTTCCTCCTCGGGTAGAAGCAGGTATACAGGGACTCGGAAATGGATGCATGCAGGATCTGCTAAATGTGTTTCTAATTGTCTGAGTTTAATAATTGATAATATAGACAGAGCTTGCGAATTTTTCTTTCACATAAAAGATAATTGTGCCTGAGTATTGCATAGTCTGAAATTAAATGTGTTAAGTGCTCCAGGGACTAGCATGTACGTGCTGTGAAAGATCATTCCTCTTGATCAGAAGAAGTTAGAATATGTAACAACTTTTATTTATTTGGACTGTACTGGTATTCAAAGGGCTAAAGCAGGGCTCGTGAGCCATGGTGACAGGTGACGTCCATTCTCTTTCCCATAAGGAGACAGTAAAAGCTGTTGCCTACCTTCATTCTTCTTTTCTTCTCATCTGAAAGTTCAGTACAGGACCTCTGGCCTTCCAGGCTACTCCTTCTAAGGTGATCTGCCTTCCTTTTGTGCAGACATCTCTTTTATTCCATTTCTTTCAGTCTGCTGCACCTCAGGGAAGCAAAGAAGAGGTAAGAACAACTGCTCCAGGTCTCTCCTATTTTCTACTCTGTTAAGGAGGAAGAAGGAGTTTTCAAGGACTGAGAGTAGCAAAGGGCACAGGGTGTATGCATGATGTCTTAGGAGGATATAAGATCCTAAAAGTTTGGAGAAAACAGAAGATACAAAAAGACAGCAAGGGAGGAGAGGTGAAACTTCTCATTGGGGGAATCTTCCAGGAAATAGAGGTCAGAGTGCATCAAAAGGAAAAGGGATAAATTTTTACTGAAATATGAATGATAGGCAAGATGCGAAAGGGGGAAAGAGAATGAAGGAAAGGAAGAACAGAAAACTGTGGGTACATAAGGTCCTTAGTCTGTGCATTGACAGTCAAGTAATCATGCTAAAAATGCGTCATAATATTTACATATTTCTGGAAAAAGAAATGAAACACATGGGCCAATAAGGTAGGAAGAATCTAGAAAATGGATAAAGGAAGAGAAAGTCTAGATTTCCAGGAGAAGACACAAGTGTGCAAAAAGGAATGGTTAATAGGCAGCCATAATTTTAGCTAAGGATTTGTGTTTGCAGAAGTCAATGTTAGGCCTGAATAGAAACCCCTCAAAACCTAGAGCAGTATTGGATCAAAGGGCTTTGGATTAGGGTTCAATGGCCTCTGTTGAGATACCTAATGATAACTTATTCTAAAGGAAACTTTTTCTAATGTTGGACATTTATTATTGAGTAAATTATTAAGCACAAAGATAATTTTGCTGGTCTACCTTTCCCAGAAATTTGTGTTTTTCCTGAAGGGCAAGCAGCAAAGCATAAACTTCCAGAAGGCAAAGTGCAGTTCTTTTCTCTCAGTATTCTTCAGTGGGCTTTGCAAGAGCGTGCTCTTGGATCATCAAATAGGCAAGCAATAAACTTTCAGGAGATGGATCAGGTTCTTCTGGGTTTATTCTGTTTTTTAATGATGCTCCTATATACCAGCCTAGACAGTACAAATAACATCATGCTGGCAAATCTTCAAGAGTGCCTGCATCGAATGCTTTTATGTGTTTGAAATCACAAGCTTTCATCTCTCTGTCAAAGGCACAGCAGTCTTTAATGTGTGCGGTCAGGTGCCTGTAATAACTTTCTTTCAATTCAGAGAATAAACATTCCAGAAATTTAGACACAAATCCTCTATATGGGAATAACTCTGGATGGAAATGACCCCTCTGCTGCATTTCTGTACTAAAATTGGCTTCATGTAAAGATTTCTCACCCTGCTCAAACTCCCTTCCAGGCAAATCAAAGAAATTCAGTGGAGCACAGGAAGCTGCATGCCAAATAAAAGTAATAATAATAGTCATAGTTGTAATTGTTGTGATCATCATCCTTAATTTCTGTAAAAATTATAGGCAATAGCTAGCCATGAAATTAAGAAATTAGAATGAAATACACAATGTTTAATTTAAATGCAATATTGACTCAATGAAAGCATTTTTCTAGTAATGAGAAAATCTGTGTGAAATTACATCAACATTATAAAGGACACTGGTGAGTGCATGGATTCTTACAGTGAAGATAAACAGCACTGCTGCACAAGATGATCTGAAAACATGGATTAAAAAAAATCACTATCTTATTATAGCAGAAATACATGATATTAGAAATGACTCATTTATGAAAATTTAATAGTCATTAAAGCAAACCTAGAAATAAAACAGTGCTAGAAATATACTTGTGTTCTACTAAAGACATAGTTATAAAATGTTTCTGAAGGCTTTCTAAGTGGTTAATCAATTGCAGAAGACTGTTCAAGAGTCTCTTCTTTCTCCTTGATATTAGTCTCAATAGACCATTATGATCCTCAGAACAAAAAGATCTTTAGATCATTCATTTCTTTTGTGAGATAGTATCCTTTTTTCCATTCTTGAATTAGTCCCAGAGGTTGACGGTGTTACAAAGTTGTGCACAGAGAATTTTTGCTTTGATACAATGTCATAGACTCTATAAATAATTACCCTGTATTTTCAAATAAGTCACTTGAAATAAAGCACTTCATACTTTCATTTTTTAAAAAAGAACATGATTTATTATGAAAATCTGTTACTTTTTTCAAGAAATGTATGAATAAAAAACATCAAAATGTCCCTTGTAAAAGTATATTTCCTAAAAAACGTGTTTCTTGAGCTTAGATTCTAATAGCAACACCCTTTCTATATAATTCATTAGCCATATATGACAGAGAAAAAATCTGTCATTTTAGCTCTTCTCATCAAAAGATAAATAAGGACATGTCAATGTGAACTTATGGGGGGAGGGAGGGGGCAGAATGGTCCTTCCTTTCCTCAGGGGATGAAATTTCTGTAGAAATACCAAAGTGTTTGTGCCATTTTCCAATGAAAGGTCTATGGTACGTTCTGTGCAGTTGTGGCAGGATTATGGGAGTTAAGCAAAAAGTGAGTTGCAATTATGAAATTCAAGCTTGTGGTTTAGTTATAACTGTGGAGTATCTGTGTTCAGCACTGCCTCTGTGCGCACAACCAGGAGTCTTACTGGTGTGGTCCAAGAGGTTTCCGGACAGGTGTCTGCATAGATGGGGTAATGGACTGCCTTAAGACAGTATCAGAAGTCAAAACTAGGCAACTGACCCAGCCTGTACAAATAATTATTGAACTGATTGTTACAGGAGCTGTTGGGATGGGAATTTAAAACTACTACGCTTGAGTCAACTCCTCCTGCATCAGGCCCACTTTATGTATCTAGATAAGTGGAGTGAACTCCTGGGTGAAATATCCCAAAGACTTGAGCACATCATTTCTGCTGGAGGAGGGTTGTGAATACCTAATATCATTGCAAGTAGACAATAAAAATATTCTCTTGCAGACCTGGTTGTGTATGACAGTCTTTTGTATGCAGTTAAGACATTCAAGACCAGTATTGAATGTATTTAAGGGATATCAATGGCCAAGAGCTACTTATGGACTGGGGCTGTCATGTAATTTGGGCCATCTGACTTCCGTGAAATGAGCAAAACAGTGGTTTGGGACATCTTTCTTGATTTGGGTGAAGATACTGATGCAAGGACTCTTGCAACAGGGGTTCCCCTCACCATCAGACATCATACTATTTGGGCAAGTTAAATTATCATGGCATTACCCTCTACCAAGTTTCTTTTTCTTTCTTTTCTTTTTCTTTCTTTTCTTTCTCTTCTTTTTCTTTTTCTTTGTTTTCTTTTTCTTCTTCTTTCTCTTTCTTTTCTTTTTCTTTCTTTTCTTTTTCTTTTTCTTTCCTTCCTCACTTCCCTCCCCTCCCTTCCCTTTTCTTCCTTTCCTTCTTTTTCTTTCTTTGTTTCTTCCTTCCTTTCCTTCTCTCTTTCTCTATCTGCAGTTTTTGTACCTGTGTAACACAGTTCTGATCATTCGTATGTAAGTAAAAAAATAGCAAATCAGGCTGGAATAGGTATTGAGACAAATGATTGTAACACAGCAATAAAAAAACATACCTCATGAGAGTGTGCTGAAAGAACTTGGCTTATTTAGCATAATAAAACAAAGACTGTCAAGGAATATAATTGTGATCTATAAATATGCCAGGGGAGTAAACATTAGTGAGAGACAAGTACTGCTAAAGGACAATGTTTTTACATAGCTACTGTAAAGTAGCTAGGAATAGACAGATACTGAAAGCTAGATGTTGATTCCCATGGAAGAAATGAGATTTTAAAATATTCAGGTAAAAGTAATATGGTAAAAAAAGTTGGGAATTTTATACTGAAGTTATTAGGTTTATGTAAAGGAACACACGATGCGTGCCTGGGACAGAAAAGCACTGATCTTAGTGGCCCAGGAAGTCCCTTTTTTCCAATGTTCCATAATTCTTTTTCAAAATGTTAGAGAATTCTAGTTTGTCGTCTGTTGGATTATCTTTTTCTCTACTAGACTGAGGAGTGTGGTGACCATCACCATGGCTCTAGTTTGTGATTTCCAACCTAAAATGTAGGGCCCCAGGGTTTTTGCAGTTTGAATACTTGTTTGGAGGCACCTTCCTGAACCAGCCATGGTGATCCCTACTAACAGCTGTGGTTCCTGCACTTGTGCACTGAGTAAAATAGGGTGGGTTCAGAATCATTCAAAACATGAAGAAGGACCATATTCCAATCTGATTTCAACCCTTCAACCACAGTCTGTATAGCCTTGATGGACATCATTATACGTTATACAGTTTCAATAAACAAAGAACTCACTGATTACTGGTGGAGGGTGCTACTCTCACTCTGTGTTGGTGACCCCAATTAAAAATTTATTCAATGATTTTAACAAGCTCATTGAATTACTTACAGAAATCATCCCGCTTAACTGCATCTGATAATGTTTCACTTAGACAGGGCTACCAGTATTTCATTAAGCTGCCCTGCTCTTTGCTGCAAGGCACTGGTGGTACTACTTTATGAGTGTAGTGAACCATCTGCATAATGCAAAAAACAAGATAGGCGTCTGCAGATCCTGTCTGGATGTTTTAATAATCTCTGTCTTTGGTTAGACTCATTCTTAATGCCCCCTGTGAAGTGGGTTTCACCTGCAAGATGGATTTTTAAGAAAAGAAAAAAAAAGTGTTGTGACACGTCTTAATCTGCATTTTGTCACTAAAGCAAGATCTCTAGGCAGGAGGAAAAAATATAAATTAAATAAACCAACAGCTGAAGGTAATCAAAAGTCACATGCAAACAATCCTCTCTTTTTCAGAGAGAGTCTTTAATAATGACATTCACTCAGATTTCAACAGGCTCTGAAAAGCAGTATAGGAGTCTTATTAAAAGCAATCACCAGCTTTTTGCTCATCTCACTGAACACTCTTCACTTCAATGAGCTTCAGATCAGTCCAATTAGTCAGTGCAATTTAGTTTCTTCAATGCAAGTCACTGGGTTTTAATTGAGTCAAATTAGGCACAAATCAATAAAAGTCAATTCAAACTAATTGTCTTCTATACAAATCAATAGGATTCAATTAAAATCAATGAGGGTCTTATTCACTCTAACAACTGACCCGTTCCCCCTCTTCAGTTGTTATAAAAGAAGGCCACACATTGTTCAGTGTGGGGGTTCTTGACAAGTATATCTCTTTTAGTGAGGGAATATAAATCATGAGGGAAAGTATGGAGAAAAAGATATGTAACTGGGTTATCTTTTTCCGATTTCTGACTCTTCTACAGTGAATTTTCTGCAGTGAAATCTTCTCTTTCAGATTATGCAGGGGGTTGAATACATGTGCAAATTTAGACATACCTGCAAGAAAACTAAGCTATGAAGTTATAGAACTTAAAAAATTGATGAATGTATTTACTCTCATTCATAATGTTTAGTTTTACCCCAGAAGTTTCTCTTGATTTTAAAATGTGTTGGTTCTAAAATGTGAACTGTGTTGTTAGCCATGGGTTTATCTACTTAGCTTAACTGACTGCAGCCTCCTGGGCTGTTAATCTATGGAGCAAGAAGTCTTCCACTAAAGACCTTATTGCATTTACAACATCTATTACAAAACAAACCTTGCTATAAATAGAGGGGGAACAGTATACTATGATAACTACAGAATCATCAAGTTATGTGCTGGCTTTGGCTGTGATAGAGTTAATATTCTTTGTAGCAGCTCACACAGTGCTTTATTTAGGATTTGTAACAAAGATGGCACTGAAAACAATAAGTTGAGCAAGCACCGTTCAGCAAAAGCTCTACACAACCCCTCCCAGTGTCTGCGCATGCTCACAGTTCATAAGTGGAGCTTTTTGCATTCAGTTGGGATTTAATGTGTTTTGATTTGTGCCCATTACCTCTTCTCCTGTCAGTGAGCACTACTGGGATGAGTCTGGTTCCTTCTCATCAGTGCTAAGATCCATCTCATTTCCTGGCTAAAGAGTCCCACCTCTTTCAACCTTTTCTCATACGATAACACAGATAAATAGCAAGAATAACTTACAAAGCAAAATGTCCCCCCCTCCCCCCATTACTACATGTAAATATAATTTCTACAACCATATTTCTCACTTGTGGTTTTGAATCCAAAATTTTCCTTTCATAATTAACATCCCATACTCATTAAAGACCTGTATTCTTAGAAAAATAGAAAGAAGAAAGCACATAACAAAAGAAGTTAATGTAGGTTTTCCCTACAGATGATTAAGCAGCCAGTGTATTTAGGATATGACTAAATCTGCAAGGTTCCTCAGAAGACAAGACTTGATAGACTGAACAACCTGGTCGAGTGGAAGGTGCCCCTGGCCATAGCAGGGAGGTTGAAACTAAGGTCTTTTAGGTCCCTTCGAAACCAAACCCTTCTGTGGTTCTATGATCCTGTGGTGACTCTTGGTAAAAAAAGAGGCCCAGAGAATGATACTTGACACAGTTCAGGATCACTTTGGAAGTGATACTTGCCATGGAAGGCAATGATTACTGTCTTAAATTGTAAGGAGCACAGATACTGCCTTTATTTCAGATTACAAATTATGTTAGATATTTTTTTCCTTTTTTTGATAGATTGACTAATATTCATTTTACATGTCTATAACACCTGTGTTTTTGAAGAAGAAACTTTTTTAATTGTATGAGTGATTACAGTGTATGTCCTGGGCAGTTTTCAAAACTTGAAAATAGAATTTGAATGTAGATTTCAATATAAAAGTACAGCATGGTATAGTTCTTTATTTTGGGCAACTTAACCCCAAATCCTTTATTTTTATTTACTTTACCGTATTTATTACATGTAATCAACGTTTCACAAACACTCAAAATATCCCTGATGCCAGCTAGATATTTGAAATAAATTAATTTAATCAGCCTTATTCATAAAGAATGAATGCTGTCCTGAGAAGACATAAAATTGAAACAGGTTTCAAGTGTAGAGATCTATCATAAAACTTGATATTGTAATTTAGTAAAAAAATAAAGTATGTATATATAATGAAAGCACAAACCCACCTTTTTTACAGTATGTGTAGCTGTAGTTGGATAAATTCTTAGGCAACAGCAAACAAGGACAAGTATTAAAAACCTTCAGTTAAGATTTGCAGTGCAGTTTGAAAAGTATAATTGGAGATGCAGTGCCGTGTTTGTGGAGCGGCTTTTGTGTGATATCAGATTGTAGTGCTGGATCAAGCTACTTATGTTAGCACATTAGAGACAAGATTATTAAAAGTTGAATCATATCCTAAATGGCTTTCAAGCTTGAAATAAGTTAGAATGTTTTCTGTTTTACTCAAAGTGAAGTCACAAGTGAAAATGAAATGAAAACTTCTGCCCTAGAGCCCTAGAACAATAAAACTGTTTCACAAATTTCTGCCTACTTGTACATCTCCAATTTCAAACCAAATACCTTGTTTTCCATTATATAAACACTAATTTGTACCAGATTGTTCTTGCTCATGCTGTGTAGTAACTATTTCAATGTCTCTACTGATGTCAGTAGCTTTATAGGAGATTAAAATACCACCTGGCTTCCTGCAGGGATCATGTTATAACCTAAGTATGCACATTTAAAAGTAATAGTCAAATTATTATGATTTTGAGGCCTTTTAGGACAAAAAAGTGTAGAAGTTCTCATTTGTTTGGAGGGTTTTTTTTTATTTTTACTGTGGAAATATTTATTAAGAAAGAGGAAGGGCTGATAGAGGTTTTCTTAACCTTAGGTATATTTAATGTTCTATTATTTCAAGTGCAGCCATGGTTTATACGAGTCTGTTACCATTTCACAATGTTTCTGTTAAAGTGGATGCTCAAAGGCAAAACCTGGTGGAGTCAAACAGATTTGGAGATAATCTTGTTCCTAAATATTTCTTGAATTGATGGGTAGACTGAAAAAAAAAAGAAAATAAACCCACAAATTATACATGACTATATCTTTTGAGAATGTACATAAATTTAGAAATAGAAGCTGAAGGAACAGCATAAGGAAATCAAATTAATGCTTTGTTGAAATACAATGAAAGTTCATCAAAGATATGATAAGCAATTTTATACTATATCAAAGGGGTTGTAAAAGGGACAAAGTACCAGAAACAGTTGCTCAGATCCCCATCCAACCTGGCCTTGAACACTTCCAGGGACCATGAGACCCAGATTCTGGGCAACATGTTCCAGTGCCTCACCACCCTCACAGTAAAGAATTTCTTCCTGATATATAATGCAAATCTGTTCTGTCAGTTTGAAGCCATTTCTCCCTTGTCCTGTCACTCCAAGCTCTTGCAAATACTCACTCTCCATCTTTCTTGCAGGCTTCCTTCAGGTACTGAAAGGCCACGATTAGGTCACCCTAAGCTGTCTCTTCTCCAGGCTGAACAATCCCATTCTCTCGACCTTTCCGTGTAGGCTCTATCCCTCTAATCATCTTGGTGGCTTCCTCTGGAATTGCTCCAACAGGCTGATGTCCTCTCTGTGCTGGGGACCCCAGAACTGGATGAAGTACTCAGTGTTGTCACTGTCATTTCTGCATCCATAAATCTGCCTGAAAGTCAAGAGGATGGGCGCAGGTAATCTTGAAAGGGTGGAAGGTACTGTTCAACCAGAAGGAAAGTGGGAGGAGGGAACTTTGCAAATTTCACTCTTTCAAAGCAGCATGTTTCATGATACGAGCAAACATCCTCTACAGTTGTCCATTACATCTTTCCAATGTTTCTCTAGAGTTGTCTTGTAGTCTAATGTCTTTTGAGTGTGAGTTTGCTGGCAGTTTAGACATGGGGAGAGTCTGAAGTATGTAAGAGTAGGTCTATAACATTGGTTTGGAATGTCAGTAGATAAGAGATATGGGAAAGGTTGGCACTTATTCTGAGAAAGAATTGTCTCTCTGTTCCCTGTTTCCTAAAGGAAGAGAAACATTTAGAATCCAACTTCCTGAAGATAGGAATGGAAGTAACTTACTGAAAAAGTGAAAAGTTGCAATACTTAGAATTGGTAGAGGATTTAAAAAGAAAGCTTTCACTAAAGACTGAAAGATCATGCATAGACCAAATCCACATGTTCTGATGACTTATTTGTGGTTTATTTTTCCCATATAAGTTAGATTTGTATTACTCATAGTAACAAAATTTCTGCTAAGGTCTTAATCCCTTCAATAAATTTACTAGTTCTTTAGAGAAGATCAAATTTCTGTAATGACTAAACCAAGGGAATAGGGACAATTTGGCTGAGGTGAGCATGAAGATTATTCTGGACCTGGGGCATGAGACTCATGCATATAACATTGCAAAGGTAGTTCCTGCCCACTTTCTGAACCTGACTGTCAGGTCCTCATAGATCTCATACACCCAGTTTCTTTCCTTCTCACCCTTTTTGCAGCTGTTTCTATACACAGGGATACAATGTATGAGGTATGGATTACACAAAGCCAGAATCTCCTCGGTTAACTCATTTGGCTTCTTCCCCAATCTTTGTTGAGTTTTCAGTGGAACAAATGGGATGTTCTGGACTGCACAGCAGTCAACAGAAGAAATTTGTTTGAATTCTGATTTTTGCAAACATTGTTATGAATGTGGTTTAGGGATGTAAATGGTGCCTGGTTAAACCAGTTGTATTTTGTTAGGGTCACCTCCAGTGGTGGTAATTGAGCCAGCTCCATTTAATAGCTGTTTAATTCTCTTCCCCTTCAGTGTCACATTGAATCAAAAGTTCTCATTTTTATTTTCTTTATGCTTTATTTCAAAGCTAAATGGACTGTACATATTACTGGTCTTAATCCTTCATGGAACTCGTGCAAATTGACATTTTCCACATCCCAGGGTAAGACAAAGATTAATTAAAACCTCATGCTGGCCCATTATCCTCCTTTTTAATTTTGTTTCTAATTCCCATGAATATTAAGCTAACTTTAAAATTATTCCTCTTCCAAATATGAATAAATCCAAGCATCAGACTCTCAAAAAAAACCCAAAATACCCCTCAGGAGACACTCATGCATTGGTAATATGCATGACCAAGCCATGACAGGAAATTTCCCAAGACATCCAGCTCTCTAGCAAATCCCAGGCCAGTTTTGCAGAGTTCTGATAAATAAAGATGAATGTCCAAATTTCTAATAGCTCATCCAGTTAAAGACGGTGAATCATGGTCATATCCATCTTAAAGGATTTCTGGAAAGAAAAAAGCAGTGGAGTGTGGGGAAAGATGAATGGGAAATCACTGTTTTCAATATGCTACAATTTCATGTTATAAGAAGGATATTACATTAGTTATTTGTGTGTGTGTTTTTGTGTGTCTTCTCAACCATAATAAACAGACCCAATACAAGAAGTTAATTTGGAATGAAGGTTTTCACAATAAGGGCTCTCTGTCTTGAGGAAGTAGGAAAGGATGATGAAGAAGTTTGGTTGTTGCTATCTTGGACTTTTACTACTTTCATTATTGGCCATAACTTTGAGGAAAATATCTTTTGGTTTTGGTAATTGTTATTATTAAATAGAGAAATTAGGCACCTTAAAACAAACAGAAAAAATATGCATGTAAATAAATGAAACATAATATTTTTAAGGTTGAATTGTAAGTATATTCATTTCAGAATTGCAAGCATAATCACTTAAAAATCGCTAGAAGTTTGAAGAATTACAGATGAAATATCTTTTTCTAATATTTATCTTTAATCATCTAACTGTACTACACAAATATTTACCTTTACTGTTTATAGGATTTTGTGTGTTCTTAAATACTCAAGAAACAGCCCTGTGCACCATCCAGCCTCCTTTTATATCCCACCTAAGATAAGATCCCTTCTATGGATGCAGAGATGTCTCCATTCCTGACTATGGTCAGTCCAATAAGCCCCATGCTGCGGGAGGACTCAAGAGTGTCACAGCTCTGTTTCTTCTCTAGTACCCATGGGCAAAAGGAGAAAAAACAGATGTGGACACTGTAGATGAGGGTGGCAGAGAGCAGCAAAAGGGCACAGGTTAATCTCTGCCACGCTGTATGGGGAGGCAGGTGTTGCTCATGGGGAAGGAAAATATGGGCCACACAGAGGGTGAAAAGGTTTTACCTTTTTTTCTAAATCGTTTTTCCCCCTACTCCAGGTCCAATCACTGTTTTCACTTGGTCCATTGCTTTACATATCCATGGATGAGTGGAATGTTTTCACTTTGGATTCACACTGTGTAGGAGAAACACAAAAAAGGGTCTTTGTTCCAGTGAGGAAAGGAAGAGTACAGTGCAGTACACCCTCTTGTAACTTGGCAGAGAAGTGGAGTTCACTTTGCCCATATGCTCATACCTTGTCCAGTTGCAGGAGGCAATCTCAGCCTTATTGTTCCTCATGAAAAATCCAGCACAGAGCTATGAAAATCCAGAGGCAGCTATCATTTGTTATATGCTTTTTAGTTTTTTTCACTAAAAGCTTTATTTATTCACAGACTTGTCCTTTCCAATAATTCTTACTGTCCTATTGTATTAGTCTTTCACTTATATGAATTGTCATCTAGCAGCCTTATTACATTATGCTGTTATTAAAAGGTAAAAAATGTTATAATTAGTTTAGAATAGAGAATAGAAGATGCAATTCTGATTGTGCTCACATTACATCTGTTGTAAAAGTATGTGCTGAGCCAGATTGAATAATACAATTATACAAGATTTGTTGCCGTGTAATCATACTCTCCTGACAAAAGTCAATTTATACATCAATTTGTAGTGTTTGAATAACTGAATAATACAAAAATACATTTTTGTATTAAACCCCTCTATAATCAGAAAGTCATGAGTAGGAAAAAGTCATATAAATTATTTAATACATTTTTAATATATTTTCTGCACTGTTATAATTTATAAATTTTTTTTTTTGTCATTACACTGGCTAGTTCACAGATGGAGAACACACAATTTATTCTAGCATGTGGGGCCAGCAAAAAGCCTTAATCTTGTTTTAATTCTGTTCTGTTCTTCACAGCACATCATCACTGTGTCATTGGGGTCTTTTCTAGAAATTAGTGAAGCTGTGTCATTAGGTCTTTTCAATGCAGAAGTCCCTACTGTCTTTTTCTTTTCCACATTTCTCAAAAAACCCTCCCCAAAACATTAGATAAAGGTGGGGTTTTTTTCATAATTTCTATAAATACTGTTTGGTTTTTATTATGCAGGAAGTGATCTAATATGATCCCATTTCCCACCTGGAATGGAAAGTTTCAAGGAATCTTAAGGATCTCCTGGTGTAGCCTGGAGAACAGTCATAACTCCCTCACCTGCATATTCTGGCATTCAGTTCTACCTACATGCACTGCAGGACATGCAACTGGGGCTGCATGTGGGATCACAGGTTCTTTATCAATGGACAAGCCATGTCTTGGAGAAATTAGCTGGAAAGTCAATGCTGCTGGAAAGCCTATTGTCTTTCTGTGCAGCGTTGTAGGAGCTTGTGTGCCACAGGGAAAAAGAGAGGGAATTGCATGAATAAAAATACATACTGCACCGGGGACACTGTAAATGACAAATGCAGCTTCAGGGAAAAAAAAAAAAGATCACAAAAAATTCAAACCGCAAAATCCCCATAGACTGTTCAATGCCTTTTCCCTTCCTGTATAGAAATCCCTACTTTTCACTTTTTAAATTTTCAATGTCTTGGATGAATAAACTGTTTTTCTTGTCAATGCCTTTGTAGCTTGTTTCTTTCTTTTGCAGTAATTACTCATCTGTGTAAAATTTTAGAAATAATGATAAAAAAAAGCAATGTCACTTGGGTGATGCTGCTTTGAATAAAAATGGATTGGCAAAGAACAACACTGGTAAAATTAAAAGCACTGCTATTAATCAGCTGACCTGGCTGTTATTAACTCCAAGTCACTTGTGAACTGGATAATCTAAGCAATTATTAAAGCATGAATGTGAATTTAGCTAATGCCCTCGTCCTCCACATCATTATCTTAGGCATAATCACCCTTTGGTCCTTGAACGTCTTTTTCATCTGAGCGGTGAAAATTTCAGCATGGTGTTTTCTTTAATAACTAAAAGACAAGGCAAAATTCCCAGCTAACATGGATTCTATGCTTTCCAGTGTTCATCTGACATATTTGGAGGTTTGCTATACCATTTATTAAAAATAAAATAAAATAAAATAAAAAGGTAAAAATACAAACCAGTGCATTTTGTAGTAGCAATTTTGCACTGAAGTATTTTAGGTCTAAAACTAGACTTGTGAGTACCTCATGTCAGCTGTGGGAGAAACTTTGCAAAGACAGATTTATTCTTCCAGGGAAGATGAAGGCAGGTTGGGTAAATTGCCCTCTTCTATTGACTATCTCTTTTCAGTGCCTACAGAAGGGTCCATGAGTAGCCAAGGCTTGATATCTGTGCTGAATATTGAGCGCCATCCCAGCCTGCAGGGTGGGCTGAGAGAAGAGGAAACTCTGTGTTCTCATCCCTGACAATGATCCATTGTGCAAGCTGAACAAGGCACTCTTTGCAGCCTTCTCTTCTCTGTCCCTAGGACCTTGGTTTGTGAGTTTTTCATGGCAGTGAGTCTTCAGCTGTGTCTTAGTTCCTTTTATCACTATTAAAAAAGCATCTGTTACAGAGTTCAGGCTGTTCCACTCTCCAGTAGCATCCTTTCTTAACTAATTAATGTTTTCTTTAATCCTACATGATAATACTAAAAAAGAAGCCATCAGAAGTCTAGATACATAAGTGATGCTCTGTAACTCAGTTTTAAAACTACTCATATCTACATACATAATTGTAATGTGTGTGTGTGTGTGTGTGTGTTGTTGTTGTGACCAATGACCCTGTACACAACAACAAAGCTATATTCCTTTTAAATTTTTTGTGATGGAAATTAACTGAAGTGTATGTGTTCTTGTGTAGAAAATAAAAAAAAAAAAATAAAAAAAAAGAAGGAAAGAGAAGCAAAGGGAAGGAAAAAGAAGGAAAGGAAGGGAAGGAAAGGACAAAGTCCCTTGCTCTTATACTTCTTGAACTAATAATAGCAACAATCATTTGAGGCAATCTGCCACATCAGTTAGAATGGCATCAGCATCTCTTTTGCTAAAGTTTAAAGGAATAATCTCAGCAGAACTTATACATTCAGAAAAAAACAACTGTGACCTCTTTTGCTGAAGAGCTTTCTTTCAGCATTAATGACTGCATTCCCCTACCTTATTTCTGCTGACATTTGACATGTCCTAGGGTTTACCACTTGGTCTCTAGCACTTGCTCTGGTAGCACAGGAGTCTTCTGCAAGTCCAGCTTGATATCTTGGTGTTTTGTACTTACCAGTACACACCAGTTCAGGCATCCTAGGGAGTTTCAGGTGATTCCTGATACCTTTATTTGACAATTGAGCTTAATTTGATGAACTGTGATTTTCCACAGACTAGTTATTCATCTTAAAGCTATTGAATTTGTTTCCTTGTGATTGTCCCTGTGTTTATCTGTACTGAGATCCATCTAATAGAGCTGTTAATAGTATTATGACTTAAACCTGAGCAAGAACAAATGGCAAGATACTCAGTGCAGTTTTTGAATCTGGGGAATGACTTAGCTGCCTAAGGACAGGCTCTGGAAATTTTTGAGACAAGTTATGGCATCTCACAAAGAGCCTCCATGTTGAAATAGCCAATCTCTGGCTATCTAATGTGTTTTGTGTACCACCAGGTGCCTATGTGTGGGAAAATGGATTAATTTCCTAATGATTACTGTATAGATATTTGTATATGAACCAATCATCTGTTGTGAGTTAATGGCTACAGGCAGCTCAGCCCCATGCAGCCACTCACACCTCCCCAGTAGGTTGGCAGATAATCGTAAGCACAAAAGTGAAAAACCTAAGGGATTAAATTAAGGACAGTTTCATGGTTAGATCAGCAGACGTGCATGCAATCAAAGCAAGCTGAGGAATTAATTCACCACTTCCCATGGACAAGCAGGTGCTCAGCCATCTCCAGGAAAACAAAATTTCAACACGTGTCATGGTGATTAGAGAAGACAAACTCCATAATTCCAAATGTGTCCCCTCACTTTCTCCTTCCCTGCAGATTTATATGCTGACCATGATGCCATACAATATGGAAAATGCCTTTGATCCATCCTGATCAGCCCTCCCAGTTGTGTCCCCTCCCAGTTTCTTGGGCACCCCCTGCCCCCTCGCTGGGAGGGAAGGGTGAGAAGACAAAATGGCCTCGATGTTTAAAAGTTCTGTTCAGCAGTAACTAACTTCAACATCCCTGTGTTATAAACACTGTTTTGGTCACAAATCCAAAACAGAGCATCATATGATCTACCATGAAGAAAGTTAACTCTATTCAAGCCAAACTCAGTGCACCATCCTTTAAAATGTGTGGAGAGGAATGACAAGGTACAGTTGACATATTTAGGCTGAGGTATACCAGCCCCTGGAAGGGTTTAATTCCTTCCGTTAACTGTAATGGGATCCTACATAAATAAATTAGAGAAATATTTGATAGAGTGAACCTTACCCTAGGTTGTGTATATATACTGTTTTTCCTAGTGAAGATGCAGCTTCTGTGGTTCTGGATCTCAGAACCATGTTATTTATCTAGATTCATGAGTGTAGTGGCTAGAACAGCTTGAGATGTTTCTGATCCAAACCTAAGGAAATCTTGTTATATACAGCTATTCCCCTCATTGTATTCAATTTTCAAATAGTGTAAAAATTAGCTAGAAAGTCTGCTGTCAGGATATCATGATCTGTGTTGAATTGAATAGCCTTTAGCCTGTCTTATAAAGAGAGATTATATTTTTCTCTATATTATTTTTTGATGCAATCTCATTCCTTGATTCTGGTATTGTATGGTCCAATTTCATCTAAAACTTGACTCCAAGAAAATTGAAATCAACATTGTCAATGGTATAGATTTTTTTGAAAGTCAGTTATTAAGGATTTATTTCATCAGAAAAAAAAGTACTTTTTGCATTGTCAGTTTTCCTTGGGATTTATTGACTTGCACAAATATCACTTGAGAGAAAAACAAATAAGTTTTAGACTTACCAATGGATTGGAATTTAAAGCTACTTACATTGATCAGAGATTTAAAAGAAAAATGAAAGCTACTGAACAAAAAATCAGTGGCACAAATAGCTCCCAACAACCTAAATGATTTAGGCCACAACACACTGCCTTGGCAAAATGGAGAGTTCAGACTGTGTTCTCCAAACTTTAAAAAAAAAAAAAAAAGCCCTTCAGGTTTAGCTTGTCTGTAGAAGAAACATGTAGATTTAGAATAATTTACTCAAGTCTACTAAATATGGCAAAAAAATGTATTTTATACATGTTGATAGCATACAGGGTTTGGAAAAAACATGTACATTTTATAGGTAAAAAAATCAAATTTTATTAAAATCTGGAGCTTGAAGCAAATTTTGCCTTGGCTTACTGAACAAGATATCCCTGAAGAACAACAACATAAGAAAAATAGAATTTTTTTAGGAAAAGAGAATCTATTTTTGTATAAATAGAAAATAACTGACTATAAATACATATTTATATATAGACACAAAGTTATACAGGATTTTAACAGATTGCAAATTTAAGAATTAATCAGGTTTAATTTCCAAATGATTGTAAAAGACCGATAACTGCAAACTATTTCTGCAGAGTTGTTTTCTAATTCCAGTTAAAGTATAAACCTTGTTATTATGCATCATTTTCCACTTGAAAGGAAGAAATAAAACCTCACTATCCTTAAATGGGAAAAGACATAAAAGAAGCCTTTTCTGTTTTCAATAATGCCCATGAATGGTTGAGTGGTGTTTGAGAGTGTTCAAAAATTTGTTAGATGGTCTTAAATGAATACATTCGTCATTATCCTGAAACAACAATGTTATATACCAGAATTCATAGTGAATTGGAAGGTAAAAGTGTAGCAAAGCTGCCTTTAGATGCAATTTGAAAGAAGGTGAGTGATTGAATATGGATGAACTGAACAGGATTGTAACAGAAGGCCTCTGGAGAAGAGGAAGAAAACAACCAAAGTGTCTTGTGAATCCTGAGGTTTTTTACTATGTTG